>CM056194.1:124652201-125252201 GCA_029692085.1 Gymnothorax javanicus
TGAAATTTATTTAATACTAAGTGGAAAAGCCTTTGTTGGTAATGACAGCTTCAAGACACCTCCTAAATGGAAAAACTAGTCGTATGCATTGCTCAGGTGTGATTTTGGCCCATTCTTCTACACAAACTGTCTTCAAATCTTGAAGGTTCCAGGGGCCTCTTCTATTAACTCTGATCTTCATTTCTTTCCATAGATTTTCAATTGGATTCAAGTCAGGTGATTGACTGGGCCATTCTGGCAGCTTTATTTTCTTTCTCTGAAACCAGTTGAGAATTTCCTTGGCAGTGTGTTTGGGATCATTGTCTTGCTGAAATTTCCACCCTCGTTTCATCTTCAGCATCCTGGTAGATGGCAGCAGATTCTTATCAAGAATGTCTCGGTACATTTCTCCATTCATCCTTCTTTCAATTATATGAAGTCTGCCAGTACCAAATATGCCCACACCATGATGTTCCCACCTCCAAACTTCACTGTTGGTGTGGTGTTTTGGGGGTGATGTGCAGTGCCGTTTGTCCTCCAAACATGGTGTGTGCTATGACATTCCAAAGAGTACAATTTTGGTCTCATCTGACCAGACTGAATTCTCCCAGTATTTCACGGACTTGTCCAAATGTTGTGCAGCAAACTTTAAACAAGCTATAACGTGCTTTTTTTCAGCAATGGAGTCCTGCGCAGTGAGCGGGCATAGAGGCCATGGCGATTTAGCGCATTACTTATTGTTTTCTTTGTAACAACTGTACCTGCTAATTCCAGGTCTTTCTGAAGCTCTCTGCGAGTGGTCCTTAGCTCTTGGACAACTCCTCTGATTATTCTTTTGACTCCTCTGTCAGAAGTCTTGCAAGGAGCACCTGATCGTGGCCGGTTTATGGTGAAATTATGTTCTTTCCACTTCCGGATTGTGGCCCCAGTGCTCACTGGAACATTCAGGGCCCGGTTGTTGAAAGCTTTGTTAACTTTAACCTGTGGTTAAGTCCAAACCACAGCATCAATATCTCTGAATGAAAGCACAGATGTTTGTGTGTTTTTGGTGCATTTTGTAGGTTTCCCCCAATTAGTATAAGTCTTGAAGAGCATTTGCGAGAATCTTATTTAGAGAGTAGTCATAATGCCAGGTGGTTAGTGCTAGCCAGCAGTTAAATTAACAGAGCTTTGAACAACCGGGCCCTGAAGTTTAAAAATACATCTGTAACTGGTGCCATCAGCATGTTTTGCAACAATAAGGTTGCAAAGGTCTTGAGAGAGCTCATGCTTTTACCCATCATGAGATCCTTCTTGTGTGACATCTTGGTAATGAGAAACATTTTTTATAGGCCATCAATTAGGACTAAATCAGTTGATATTAATTTGCACTGATGGGGGGCATTGCTTTCTAAATACTGTCATATTCCAGCTGGTTTCTTGGCTTTCCATGCCTTTTTGCACCTCCTTTTCTTTATGTGTTCAATACTTATTCCCTGTGTTATTCCATTTTATTAAACATAACATAATTTATGGACTTTTTTGTTTTGATTTCTTTGTATGTGTGGATTACATGGGTTGTTACCGACAACTGGTGAAAATTTCATGTCAATAGCCCCATTAGAAATATATTTACTGAGAAAAATGTTGACGCGTTCAATACTTATTTCCTCTGCTGTATAGTATGATCTTCTTTAACTGATTTAGTCATTTAAAAAAAAAAATACACAAAAACATATTTGAATAATAGGGGCAGTGTACTTTTATTGGGTATCCACGGTGTTTTCTTTGCCTTTGAAAGTGAACACACAAAAAGCTCTACTGTTGGTTTCAAGTTACATTTTCATTTATAACAATATGAAATCCAAGCATAATACCTGTATAGTTCTGGAACAACATCCTGTGCAGAAATGAGATGAAGACTCAACTTGTATCAGAAAGATAGGAAAAGAAGGATACAGAGAAAGGGACCTGCTCATGATCTGAGGCATACCACCTGTTCTGTGAAGAGTAGTTACCTGAGGGCATGTGTGGCAGCAAATTGAGCTGGATCTCTTGTATCTACTGGTGATGAGACTGTTGACAAAAGGTGGCAGATGAATTCATAATTTGTTTAGCGTTATGATCCAGACCAGGAGTCACGAGGGGAGGCATAGTACAATCCAATAGGAAGGTTTATTGGAAGTAATACTGTAACAGTGAGACAATGAAAAGACAGAAGATGAAGACACACTTCAGTTCAGGTGTTCTGGACAAAGCAGTGTAGGCATTGTCAATCACCTGCCAGTGGCTTTCAAGCTCCGCTGTGACGACAGTCACAGTTAGCGGAGCTTTTCTAATGCTGAGTCGTCCAGCATCCGTCTGTCTGTCTTCTCTGGCGTCAACTTCTCTCTTCAAATCTGAATATCTCAAAAACTGTGTGAGCCTCCCTTATGATATTCTGAATATTCACTGTGAAAATTAAAAAATTTATGTCCCGGTTTTTGAGAAATTCAGCTGTGGAATCATTTTTAGATTGATTCACTTAATTATTATTAATTGTTTATCCTTGCTTACTCTTACTTTTACTCTTGCTTAGTTTCTCTCAGGCCTCAGTGTGCACCCTTGCATGTCTCTGATTAGCCTGGGCCTGCATAACTGTAAATTTCCATAAATCTGACCAGTGCGTCATGGCATATAGCTTATCTGGAGCCATGCGGACCTGATGGGCCCATAACAAGGGCAAGATGTTCTTTCTCTCTCTCTTAGTTTATGTGTTTACAGAAGAAGGAGTGCAACGGAGAGCCCGGAATGCGAACAAGACGACCTGCAGTTATGATAGCGAGGAATCACCTGTCTTCTCTGCGAGATGTACGCATACCTCAGGGGCGGCTTGACGTGGGTTGCATGCGACTGCAAGAGTCTTCCAGATTACATCATGATGTGTAAATCAGCACAGGGGGAGAAGAACGTCTAGCGTTTTCCTACAAAAGCCACAGAATCAGAAACTGTCCTTATCCTTGTTTGACTGGACTTGTTGTGTGCGGGGATCCTTCTTCTGCAGAAAAAATAAACTAACTTTGGCTTCAAAATATTAATTCCTTTGTCTCTGAGTTCTTTTTGAGAAGGTAATACCAGGAATATAAAATCAAAATTCCTACAACACAGCATTTTGGACTTAGAAAATCAGTGTTTGTGCTCATTTTTTCAGTCTTTCATTCATATCTCAAAAACTGTCTGATAACTTTTTTGCCCTGCTGTGACCATAGTCAGCAGTCAGCAGAGTTTTTATAATGCAGAGTTGTCCGGCATCCGTCTGTCTGTCCGACCAGGGTCAACTTTTCACTTCAAATTTGAATATCTTAAAAACTGTCCGTTAACTTTTGTTCTAATTTGGCATGAGCCTTCTTTATGATATTCTGAATATTCACTGTGAAAATTAGAAAATTATACATCCCGGTTGATGAGAAATTCAGCATTTTGGACTTAGAAAATCAGTGTTTGTGCTCATTTTTTCAGTCTTTCATTAATATCTCAAAAACTGTCTGATAACTTTTTTGCCCCACTGTGACCATAGTCAGCAGTCAGCGGAACTTTTATAATGCCGAGTCGTCTGGCGTCCGTCTGTCTGTCCGTCCAGGGTCAACTTTTCACTTCAAATTTGAATATCTTAAGAACTGTCTGATAACTTTTGTTCTAATTTGGCATGAGCCTTCTTTATGATATTCTGAATATTCGCTGTGAAAATTAGACTTAGAAAAATTATACATCTTTAATATCTCAAAAAGTTTATGAGCCTTCCTTCTGAAATTCAGCATTTTTGGACTTAGAAAATCAGTGTTTGTGCTCATTTTTTCAGTCTTTCATTAATATCTCAAAAACTGTCCGATAACTTTTTGTCTAATTTGTTGTGAGCCTTCCTTATGATGTTCTGATTATCCCCTGCGAAAATTAGAGCATTCCACATCCCGGTTTTTCAGAAATTTAGTATTTTGGATTTAGAAAATCAGTGTTTGTGCTCATTTTTTCAGTCTTTCAGTAATATCTCAAACTGTCCAAAAACGTTTTGTCTAATTTGTTGTGCCTTCCTTATGATATTCTTAATATCCCCTGCAAAAATGAGAAAATTCTACATCCGGTTTTTGAGAAATTCAGCACTTTGGACCGAAAAAATCAGTTTTATGCAGATTTTTTTCAGTCTTTCATTAATGTGTCATATGTGTTAATATTGCAATAGTTTTCAAGGATTTCTGAAATTAAATTATGACATGGACATCTCAGTCATCCTCAGAGGAACTCTCTAGGCCGACAGGCCTCTTGTTGTTTAATTTGTTGTGAGCCTTCCTCATGAAGTTCTGATGATCCCCTGCGAAAATTAGAAAATTCCACGTCTTGGTTTTCGAAAAATTCAGCATTTTGGACTTAGAAAATCAGTGTTTGTGCTCATTTTTTCAGTCTTTCATTAATATCTCAAAAACTGTCTGATAACTTTTTTGCCCCGCTGTGACCATAGTCAGCAGTCAGCGGAGCTTTTCTAATGCCGAGTCGTCCAGCGTCCGTCTGTCTGTCCGTCCAGCGTCAACTTTTCACTTCAAAGTTGAATATCTCAGAAACTGCCAGATAACTTTTGTTCTAATTTGGTGTGAGCCTTCTTTATGATATTCTGAATATTCACTGTGAAAATTAGAAAACTCTACTTCCCGGTGTTTGAGAAATTCAGCATTTTGGACTTAGAAAATCAGTGTTTGTGCTAATTTTTTCAGTCTTTCATTAATATCACAAAAACTATCCCATAACTTTTTCTCTAATTTGTTGTGATCCTTCGTTATGATGTTCTGATTATTCCCTGCAAAAATTAGAACATTGCACATCCCGGTTTTTGAAAAATTCAGCATTTTGGACTTAGAAAATCAGTGTTTGTGCTCATTTTTTCAGTCTTTCATTAATATCTCAAAAACTGTCTGGTAACTTTTTTGCCCCGCTGTGACCATAGTCAGCAGTCAGCGGAGCTTTTCTAATGCTGAGTCGTCCAGCATCCGTCTGTCTGTCCGTCCAGCGTCAACTTTTCACTTCAAAGTTGAATATCTCAAAAACTGTCGATAACTTTTGTTCTAATTTGGTGTGAGCCTTCTTTATGATATTCTGAATATTCACTGTGAAAATTAGTAAACTCTACTTCCCGGTTTTCAGAAATTCAGCATTTTGGACTTAGAAAATCAGTGTTTGTGCTAATTTTTTCAGTCTTTCATTAATATCTCAAAAACTATCTCATAACTTTTTCTCTAATTTGTTGTGAGCCTTTGTTATGATGTTCTGATTATTCCCTGCAAAAATTAGAATATTCCACATCCCGGTTTTTGAGAAATTCAGCATTTTGGACTTAGCAAATCAGTTTTTGTGCTCATTTTTTCAGTCTTTCATTAATATCTCAAAAACTGTCTGATAACTTTTTTTGCCCCACTGTGACCATAGTCAGCAGTCAGCGGAGCTTTTCTAATGCCGAGTCATTTGGCATCCGTCTGTCTTTCCATCCATGGTCAACTTTTCACTTCAAAGTTGAATATCTCAAAAACTGTTTGAAACTTTTGTTCTAATTTGGTGTGAGCCTTCTTTATGATATTCTGAATATTCACTGTGAAAATTAGAAAACTCTACTTCCCGTTCTTTGAGAAATTCAGCATTTTGGATTTAGAAAATCAGTGTTTGGGCTCATTTTTTCAGTCTTTCATTAATATCTCAAAAACTTTCTGATAACTTTTTGTCTGATTTGTTGTGAGCCTTCCTTATGATGTTCTGAATATCCCCTGCGAAAATGAGAGAATTCTACATCCCGTGTTTGAGAATTCAGCATTTTGGACTTAGAAAATCAGTGTTTGTGCTGATTTTTTCAGTCTTCATTAATGTGTCATATGTGTTAATATTGCAATAGTTTTCAAGGATTTCTGAAATTTAGTTATGACATGGACATTTCAGTCATCCTCTGCGGAGCTCTCTAGGCCGACAGGCCTCTTGTTTGAGATACATTCAATCAAGATTCATTCAATTCATTTAATTTAGAATATGAAACTTTTATCGATGAACATATTCTGTTAAATTATTACATATTTAGGTTTCAGTTTACCTGGTACAGAATGCAGTGCACAAAGCATCATGTGGTTAGGGATAGTGAATTGGTACAGTTGCAAATTTCGTTGTCACAACACAAAGCTGAAAATCGTGTGACGGGGCACCTTATTCCTTTACTGGGGCAAGATGTCCCGCTACTGATGGTAGGAAGCCCTCAAGGGGCATCTTAGTTCATTGTAATCATTTTTTTTAAAGCATGCTGTATTGTGTATGTGATACATTTTTTTTTTCAAAATATACATTCAAAGTATTTGTTCTTATAAACTACGATTGTGAACGGTATATTTTGGTATATTTTCATTTGCTGTTTTTTTGTCTGTAATTTGAACTGTTTACCAGAATTATTATTCAGAAGAAACATTTGAAATGTGAAATTATTTGTGAAATTTTTTTATCATTAATAAACGCACTTAATGAAGATGGCGATGCTAACAATCAGCCTTTTATCACCACAGTATGTCTAATGATGTACTAATATTAGCATTGTGTTCCTAGTAAGATAGCATATTATGCTAATTGATATTACAGATATTTATTGTCGGTGAATACTTTATAAGAAGACCAACCAAATATTGTGTATGACCTCCCTTTGCTGTCGGGACAGTATCACTTCTTTATTACATTGATTCAACTTGATGTTGGAAACATTCCTTTGATATTCTTGTCTGTGTTGACATGATTGCATCTCACATTTGGCAGCAGCACATTCATGCTGTGAATCTTCCACTCTATCACATCCCAGAAGTGCTCTATTGGATTCCGTTTTGGTGACTCGGGAGGCCACTGAAGTACTCTGAACTCACTGACATGTTCGTGAAACCAGTTGGAGATGACTTTTGCTTTGTTACATGATGCATCATCCTGCTGGAAGTAGCCATTAGCAGATTGGTAATTTGTGGTCATAAAAGCAAGCACATTGCCAGCAAAAGTACTCAGACAGGCTGGGTCACTCAAATGATGATTGATGGATATCAAGGGGCCCACCATTACGTCACCACCTCCAGCCCTAACTGCTGACACAAGGCAGATTGGGTCCATGGAATCCTGCTGATCACCCCGCCAACTGTATATTGCAGCAGAAATCAAGATTTTTTTTTGGACCAGGCTAATATTTCAAACTTATTTGGCATGTCTTTGTGCTCTGCAGCCTCAGATTTCTGTTTTTGGAGGGATACAGTATTGTTTACTGATGTTGCAGATCACTCAACGTTGTTCCTGGAGAACCACTGTGTATATTGATTCTTGTTCTAACCATAATGTCAATTACAGGATTAACCTGCTATCTTAATAAGTGCAGCCTATGTTTAGAGCAGTTATTCACCCCCTTGAACCACATGTTAACAAAAATATTCAAGCATAAAAATTCCATATCCTCATCGTGATATCTTGGAAACAACTGCATAAAATAATGGAAATGCAAAACCGATGAAATTGATTAATTAGGACATTCCAAATTGGAGAAAACGAATTGACAGTCACAGAACCTACCCATTTTTCCATGCAAACAAATAATTTAAAGTCAAACATGTTTTGTGTCACGTATGAATAATTAAGCTCAAACAAAGTAATTTGAATGAACATAAATCACTTGTGTTCAGCAACCTAATTTGCAGCTTACCAATTTTCTAATTTGTGCCCAATTCGAACTGTTTAAAAATCTTATTGCCTGAAATCACATGAAGTACAGAAAAAAGCACAGTATGTTCAAGGGTCTTTTATTCTTCAAGGCATGCATGGATATTTCTGTCAAAATGTGGCCAAAGAAATTAAGTAGCAGCTCTAACATGAAGTGCACCTAATAAAGACAAATTAAATCCTAGGATTGCAATTGCGGTTGGAACAGAAACCAGCATAAACAGTGGAGCCCGCTGCAGCCCATCTGTTGAAAGGTTCTAATGTTTTTGCTTTCTGAAATATTTTTCTGCTCACTCAGGGCTCTCTTTAAAGGTGCCCTGTGTAAGAATTGAGGTCAAAATATCCAAAAAATGAGCTAGACACAGCAAAAGAATAATAAGAAATAAGGGCTATGATGTCATAAAAAAGATGACAAGGTATAGTGCTACAGAGATATCAACCTGAATTAGCACAGTAAATCACTAGCTGCGCACCGTCCTGTGTCATAATACTAGTTTCTGCCATGGCTGGCGGTATGCGGGCAACATAACAGCCAGCCAAACTGCAGTGCACAAATAAATCGCACGGCTTGAGGGCATACTTGAACCTGATGTCAATCGTGTGGAAGGTACATTAGCTAAGAAGCTTGAAATGGCTTTGATGATAATGAACCCTAAATGAACACATTAAACGTAACGGAAAACATTGCATATTGTAATGAAACATGACAGAATGTTTCGTTGTGACTAATGATACTTGATTGCTAAAAGAGGTCTTGCTAATGAAGACTGCATATCAGGCAAACTGGTTGCATACTGTGAAATTAGCATCAGGCGGGCGGCATACGTAATGTTCTAAAATGATCTTGTCCCTAGTTTTACTTGTGCATGTGCAGCTAAGATTACTTCATAATTTTGAACTCCGCTATAACTGTTTTGACGATGTACGGTAAAGTGATGGTCAACTAACAGTGGCGATCGACTGGCCAGCTGATTTTGGGATCAGAGACTGGTTATGGTAAAGTCCAGCATTTGATAGATTTATTCACGCAAATGTTGGTTCAGCATTAGTGCTTAACATTAGCTAATATTACATTGATGCTAGCTTGCTCAACAGCAGCAAATGTTATCTAGCAAATGAATTTATTTCGAATGAACAATGACACGTAATTTGGACATATTTACTGGATCGGGTGAAGGGGAGTAGCTTGAAGATGTCATAGCACAGAATCACGTGACATCAACTGACGTTCGTTCATGTGTTTATATCTCAGAGTTTTTGAGTCAGCGGCCCTGTTTGGATTGTAGATAGTCGGCTATGGCTCTGGGGTCGTTGGGAAGGTGGGGGCGGAGCATGGACAGTAGGCTTGAGGGGAGGAAGGACTGTGCAGTTTCTTGATTGTTATGCTAGGGTAGACCAACTCACTTTCTGCAGGTATACTGCCCCCATTTTCTTTGGAGAATGCAGAGTATGAATTTAATTTTTGGCTGCCATTACACAGGGCACCTTTAAAGGCTAGTAGCTGGCGGTTTATGCACAGATGTTTTCTGTTGTACTGCCAGGTGTCTTTGTTAAAGTCTCAACTAAAAAAAAAAACACTTGACAATGTACAGACCAGTCTAGGAAGACGGCCAGCTAGCCTCACAGGGCGGGAAATTATGAAGTTAACGTTACTCACTTGCTAGCTTGGAGATAACGGTAGTGTATTGTTAAAGGGCATCTAAAGTCGATTCCCATTGTTTTTGTTTATCGGCCAATCAGCGAGCTGCACCTGTGCAAACGAACCAAAATAGAAGGATTATCTATGAATGTACACAAAACATTGGTTTATATGAATTAAATTGGTCATGTGACAATGCAAGATGTCAAAAAAGCAAGTGATTTGTTTGTAAATCGGACGTTCAACGTCCCGTCTGTGAATCAACATTAGATGCCCTTTAAGTGAAGCACGGGGGCTTGTCATGCACAGTCATGGACTAACGGCATAACTTCCAAGGCAGATTGCTTATAAGCGCAAAGCCTCTGTTGGTAAAAAAATATTTGGTTACAATGGCTTTAGATCAGCACTAGCTACATACCGTTGATTATAGCGAATAAACAAGGTAGCTACTAGTCATCTGAAACAATGGATAAAACAAATCACTTAATTTTCTGCAAAATTCTGTAACCAAGCAAGCTAGACAGCCAGCTAGTTAACATTACCGAGATCATCCTGGACTTTAGTGGGAGCATCACGCACCTTTTGCGACTCATGAATTTCCAACATTCGCAAAAATGAGTTAATGTTAAAATCTGTAACCAGCTGGCTAATGTGAGGTAGCGAAATGTTAGCTAGCTATTATTTTCATAACGTTCAAATAATGGAAACAATGCAACATACTCAGCTTCACCACCGCAAGTAGGCAAGCAGTGCACTAATTCCAACATCACGTCATAAGATTAGAATAAAATTACTAGCTCGTAAACAATAGCCATAAGTGACAATGTCTTCACCTGTCTCAGTTTGCACTGTTATTGTGTTGGATAGTGTGATTGTCCCAGTCCATTTTTTTATGACAAAAGATCGTTCAATATGGCCCATTGGCTAGTTGCACGAGATGGTGTTAAGAACTTTCTGAAATACGCAGGGTTGCTTCGACATTAACAGTTTGCTTCTGTCACTTATCAGTCTGTATCAGATGCTGAGCAGATGACAGGTATATCATCCTGGATATGTGATTTTAGCTATAGCCGATATTCCCAGGATTTGGCTTAACTGTTTCGGTTTTATAGTGAATTTACTTTGACATTTTCTGATGCAACTACCTAGCTAGTTCTGCTACATCATTATGGTTTTCTTAGATGTACTCAACTAACCATAGCTACAGAAGCGATGGTCCTGAGAGTGCAACTGATGCCGAGTGGGAAGGTAAACGAAATATCGACAATATTAAAATATGCGTTGATCGAATGTTAGATTTATGAAATGGCATTTCGACGTTATGGAATATTTACACATTAATTACCAGATATTTTCACATTTGTTGTCTGTCGCTTAAAGCCAGTTCATCAGTCATCAGTGAGAATGGCTGGAAATGTGATGCTAGTTAAAAACCCACTCGTTTCTCGGTGGAGCAGCTGATGTCTCATTAAGAGTGCCAACGAACAAACATCAGTCACGGGTAATCGAGACAAATCTTGCGAATATCATTCGTGATTAATTTAGCCAAATCCTGGGAATATCGGTGATAGCTAAAATCACACATCTGGGATGATATACCTGTCATCAGCTCAGCATCTGTTATAGATTGATAAGTGACAGAAGCAGACTGTTAATGTTGAAGCAACCCTGTGTATTTCAGAAAGTACTTAACACCATTTCGTGCAACTAGCCAATGGGCCATATTAAACGATCGTTTGTCATAAAATAACGGACTGGGATAATCACAATATCCAACACAATAACAGCGCATACCTCTGGGCAAAGGGCTAAGTTTCGTCATTGTCGGGCGACGTTACGTCATTATCACGTGACCATTGAAGCAGACGACAACTAATTAGGGGGAATAAAACCTCATTTATCTCATCTTTGAAAACAAAAATTTCCACATTTTTCTATTTTACAATATTTATTTACTAATTATGTTTGTATAAAACAGCATTATGATTTATCCCTGAGTTCCCCTTTAATTATAGTATAACTGGTTTCAAACCACCACACAGAAAAGCATGTGAGTGCTGTGACTACTCCTCTGCGGTGATGTTGGTCAACGCACTGGTTGATTCACCATGACACCATTATATTCATATCATACTCTTCCATCAATCCAGACTAAAGTCAATAATTTAGCATTTCATGATATTAATCATTTAACCTCTTAAACCTGAATGCCCCCAGTACTGGGGGCGGTCATTACGCACAATAATTACAGCATGTTTCCTAATAGTATCATCATAATGCGGCATATCCTCTTTAAGGGAAGATACTCGGCGAAAAGTTCATGATGACCATTTTTACCTAAACCGAACACAATTGAAGCACCAAGCAAGTAAATAAGCATGTAGCAAAACACAGGATAAAATAATATCAGTGCTCCATCGCTAGCGTTTCTACTGAATGTGTGCTAAGCATAGAAACCATCCACCAAATGAAAGAGGGAAGTCCACAGAATTCAATGATATAAGCCTTGTCATTTTAAACCGACACCACACTCAAAGAACAGCAGGTATACACTTTACATTCTACAGCGATGAGCAAAAATGTTTACTAACCTTTGCTATTTTGTGATAAAAAACTGTGGTGGAGGGTAAATCTGCGCTGTCTATTGTTAGTTCAATGCGTCCGCGTTATATTGAAACCACATCTCCCAATCTCCATGCATGTTTTTTTTTCCGGGGCACTGCTTCCAAAGAGCAGAAGCCCTGAGCATTCCCCTTGGACCTATGTATTTTCTCCTTGGTGATTGGCTTGCGATGCGGTCAATTTGAATTTGGGTGTGGCCATTTGATTCTATGGGCTCTGACGTTTCCAACAAGCCCTTAAGGACCGTAATCGCACAAACCTGCTTGTAGAGTGCTACAAAACTTAAAACTGATTTGTTTTTAGTATTTTCGTTATAATTATCCACTAAACATTCAGCAGTCATAATCAAAGTAGTTTCTATGGCTGGATGGCTGACTCTTAACATGGCAATGAAGCATAACTAGATGACTCATTGGAATTAGCTTAGTGGGTAAGTCACTGAGCTACTGTGCAGGTGACGGCAGTATATATACTTTCATTTTGAGCCGACGCAGTTGAGCATACACCATCACAATCACACTTTTTATGTATGTAGTTGCTGGGGTGTTTGTTCTGATTGCTGTTTTTTTCTTTTTCTACATTCCGGCTGTCAGGCAACATTACGCACAAAGACTCAGAGCGCAGCAATGAGCGCAGACATACAGTCGCTTAACTGGTTGGTTTTGATATTTTCGCTATGATTGTCCACCAAATGTTCAACAGTCATTTTCAAAGTCGTCTTTTGAAAGAATCCATGCTTAGTTACTGAGAGAACACTTAAATTCAAGCACTCGAATGGGGTGTGCGACGTGTTTTGCTGACTCACTCTTGAAATTGACAATGCGGCTCATTGCTGACTCAGCTGTTCAGTTAGGTCAGTGGTTAAGGCGGTGAGTTCATGTGCGGGAGGTTCAGGTTTTGAACTTTGGCTTGGGTAGTAGGTTTTTTTAAATATATATTATTATTATAAGCAGCAGGGGCATAGTTCTTGTTTAGATACTTGCTGGGTGTTTGTTGTTTTTACTTTTTACTTTATCTTTGTATTAATTTTCTTAATTTTTTTTTCCAGTCACGTACTCAAAGAGCGCAACAATATAAATGCTTAACTGGTTTTTTTGTGGCATTTTTGGTATAATTACCCTCTAAATATTCATCAATTGTTTTCAAAGTCTTTTCTGACTGAGAATTCCTTGCACCATTATACACAAGGACTAAGAAACACAGCAGTGCAAGCGCTAAATCAGGGTGCGTGATGTGTTTTGCTGACTCACTCTTGAAATTTACAATGCGGCACTGATGGGACTATCTATTCAGCTGGCTTAGTGGCTTAGGCGTCCATGTGCGGGAGATCTGAGGTTCAAATCTCGTTTGCGCCTGAGGACTTTTTTTTTGGAGCAGCAGGGGCATAGTTCTTGTATGAATAATTGCTGGGGTGTTTTTTGTTTTTACTTTAAACCGTTTTACCTTATCTTTATATTAATAAGTTTGTTTGTTTGCTTGTTTTATTGAAAATGAATCTGCTCCAGTGAGGCAAACTTCATTTCCTTTCTATGTATTTTCTTTGAATTGAAAAATGTATACAGGACTGATTGCAATAAAAAAAAATGAAATAAATGAAATAGTTGTAATTGGATGGAATGTATGCCTGTAGTGACATATAAGTGAAATTAAATGAATTTTACAGTTTGGTACCGGAGAAATGTCAAATGGCACACAGTGTCAATTTGAAGATGCCACCTAGTCATTTCCTGAACTAAAACCTCTCTAATTTTGCTCTGATTTACTTGGTGAGATTCTGTGCTGTAATTTTTTTTTAAAGTTTCAAACTGCAACTGAATAATTTCAAAAGGGATAAAAGTAAAAATTTGTTAGGCACAAATGTGATCTCTCATTAATGCTGTGTTCCATCTTCATTTACTTTGACTCAGTGACATGTATACTGATTTTTACACCATAACATAAATCCCCGTGGTGTTACCTTTTTTATTACACCAAAATTACTCAAATGGACCAAGCGATTGCAGAAATATACTCATTTCATTTTGGGCATGTCATTTTCGAGCTAGAGGCTCAAGGCTTTTTAATGCATCAATATTCTGTACATGGTAAATCACATCTAAATATGTTTCAATGTAACAGAAAATGTACAGTGTTCTTAAGTGTGGTGTGTCCCCCCGTCACCATGAAACATAATGTATTTAAAATATACTGAACCTTACCTTAATTTATCCCTGGATATATACCAAATATACCAGACTGCATAATTTGAATTAAGTGGCCCTTTTATGTGAAAGACTCCTTAATTTCACTTTAAAATGTCATTTAAGGTGTCAGAGCAAAACGCCATAATCTATATTTAGAACGTTAATTCAGGGGTTTCCTCGCTTTTTAGCTTACCGGCCCAATGGGGCGAAAAGCCATTGTTAGGTTTAGCATCCATCGTCCTGAACAATTTATATCTTTTTTTTGGCCTGATGAATTTTTGTGTGAATTTGCCATAACATACTAATACTAGACCATATCTCCAGACTTTCTCAGATTTTCGATTGAATAATTTTTGTTCGTTTTATGGGCCCTTGAAATTTTGGCCCTATGTTAAAGATAGGACTGAGAAATTTAAAAAAATTATTTCTCAAAAATTTCGCGATAAATTTTTTTTAAATCAGGCAATCGACTTACCCTGGTACCCTCAATGTATATTGCGGGTACCATTTTCATTGAATCAACGGTAGTGGGTCTAGTGGGGGCGCTTTACTTTAACATTGAGTCTTAAAGAGAATATGCAAAATGGCCTATGGAGGCCAAATGGTTGCAGACAGAGATTAAGTTTGTTTTATCGGCATATAGGAAGTCATATATGACCTACATATTTGCAATCTTAAATTTGACCTCAGATGACTTTGAAAGGTCAAACTCGAGGTCAAGGAAAATAGTAACAATGTTAAAAGATAGGACTTAGGCACTGTACTTTAACATTGGGTCTTATTAAGTTTGGATTATCAGCATACAGTATATAGTAAGTAAAATATGACCTATATTTTGGCTATGTTAAAGTTGACCTCAGATGACCTTGAAAGGTCAAACTTGAGGTCAAGCAAAATGTTACAATTTTCAAAGGCTTCTAGGTTTGAAAATATTGAAGATAGAGCATGTATGTGTATTGAACACTTCGAGGAAGTCCTGTTTGAACTTTCATTTTGTGACCTAGAACTTGACCTTTGATGACCTTCGAAGGTCAAACTTTACAGGGAAATTTTATAGGGATTATACCACCAAAATCATTACAGACAGAGCTTAGGTTTGTATTGTGGGCATCTAGGCAGTCATATATGAACTCTTATTTGGTGACCTTCATATTGACCTTCGATGGCCAAATGTGACCTAGTGAAACTTCAATGACTTTCATCACTAAAATGGTCATAGATGGAGCCTAGGTTTTTGTTACAGACATCGAGGAAGTCACATATGAACTTTCATTTGGTGACATTTAACTTGACTGTTGATGACCTTTGAAGGTCAAACTCAACATAGTGAAATTACAATGACTTGTATTACCAAAATTGTAACAGATAGAACAGATAGAACCAAGGTTTGTATTAGAGACATTGAGAAAGTCGTATATGAAGTCCATTTGAAGACCTCAAGCTGACCTTCTGTGACCTTTAAAGTTCTCAACTGACATAATGAATTTTCAATGACTTGTATCACCAAACTGCTCCAGAGCTTAGGATTGTATTACAGATATATAGGATGTCTTATAAATGTATGTGAACTTCTATTTAGTGACCTTCACATTGACCTTCAATGATTTGAAGGTCCAACTTTGCATTAAATTTTCATAACTTGTATCATCACTATAAGATCGCTTGCCAGTAAGCTACAGGGCCCTTGGTCTTTTGTTTTTTGTTTTGCAAATTTAAGGGGTAATTCTGGGAAAATTCATTATTTTTACCTCTTAACTGGCCATGAATCCTGCAGTTCTTCTTTAAAAACTTCAACGTTGTACTTAAATTTTAAGGAAATTAAGGTATCGCATTTTTTAGGGGTTAAATTAAAGGGTTTTGTTCATGGTGCAGTGTCCCATACAATCAGATGTGCAACTGCTGAGCTGGAATGAAAGCCTGATCCTGCTCTAGCCCTTTCTGGATAAGACTGGGACCACAGCAATGCTGCTTCTTATCTCAAGCAGGACAACAGCCCAAGCTATCTCCTTGCAGTAACATAAGCCCTCTTTCCTGCTCCAACAGTCCATCATCAAACGAAGGAACTGACTAGGAGAAGGAGGGGTAGGTGATACACTTAATTGATCTTCCTACACTGACAGAATGCATACATTCACTAATGGCAAAGGCTACCTATTATTACACAAACGGATACTGATTTACACTGAAACATCTTGCCAAGAACTTGAGTACTGAATTCACTGCTGTACTGGCTAAGTCTGTATAGCTTAGCACTGCCTATCAAGAGCACTGGTCTCAGTTCCTGAAGCGCAGACAAATCAGCCGGCTTTGTTTCTGGCTTTGAGGATGACATCGGTCCAATAGGGACAGTTATGAGCGGTTTGGCATGAAATTTGGTAGGATGATAGCTGGTTGCCCAAGGATGAGTTTGGAAGTTTCAATTTTGGAAGTGATCCAGAACATATTCTGGATTCTGGACCCAGAAGAATTAAAATATTTCTGTCTAATGCGGGTCTGCATTGATATTTCTGACCAGATAACTCAAGAAGTTCTGAACGATTTGGCACGAAATTTGGCTGAATGATAGGTGGTAGTCCAAGGAAGAGTTGATTTAATTTTGGAAGTGATCTGGAACATATCCTGCAAACAAAAGAACAGATATATGGCGTGGTGGAGCTATGCAATCTAACGAGTGCCCTCTCTTTTTTTTTTCTTCTTAATTTGAACGAAAAACATCCACTGGTTGAATGTAGATTTACCTGTTTTAGTGTTTTGGATTGATCTGATCGTGACAGTCTTCCTTGCAAGGCAGCTTACAGTCCCTTGTGTCTATGCCATGAAGAGAAACACTCAATGCATGCAAGAGTTCTAGCCTGTCTTACCTCCTGTCCAGTGAAGCTGTGACAGTGTTCCAGTGAGAGTTCTAACCAGCATTTCCTCACTGGAACTTGCAAATTCTCTGTGCACCTGTATAGGTTCCTGCGGGTGCTCTGGTATCCTCCCACTGTCCAAAGACTTTTGGTTAACTGGCTTACACTCAACTTAAATTGAAGTCTCCATGCAAAGCTGAATTATTACTTGACACTGCACCAATAATGAAGAATTGTGAACTTTTACAGCATCATAAATGCTCATAAGAATCTTCTCACTAAGTGTATCTCCATAATTTATTCACTGGGTGTTTAGAAAAGAAGAGCAATTACAGAAAGCTTGAATGCACATGAATATGTTTTAATCTGAGAGGGTACAGCAGGGGTAGTGCAGGAATCACAGCCTACATTGCCAACAAATCTCTTTTTTCAGATATTGCTAAGATTTGCAACGTGTGGCACACTTCCTCGTAATTACCAAAACTGAATTTGAATCTCGTACGAGCACACACTCGCTCACACACACATGTGCACACGGACCATGTGAGCAAGCTCATACTTTGACATCTCCATTCTTGCCTGTCAGTGGTTCAGGATCTTTGCGAGCAGCGACATGTTGTTGTGGTTTTGAATTGGATTGTGCCGGTTTGAGGATTGTGCCTTAGCGTATAGCGTGGTTTGTTTGCCTTGTTTGCAGGAGGTTTTGATGGGGAAAATTCAGCCTACTTCTTCTTCTCCTCTACTTTTTCTTTCTCGTCTTTCTTCTTCTCCTCTGGCTTTGCCTTTGGCTGTTCCACCTCTTTTCCCTTCTCCTTCTCCTCTCCTCCTTCAGTGGCAGCCTCAGTGCTTCCCTCCTCCTCTTTCTCATCCCCCTTTCCTTCCTCTTCCTCTTTTTCTCCCTCTTCCTCTTTTCCTCCCTCTTCCTCCTTTCCTCCCTCCTCCTCTCCCTCCTCCTCTCCTGCTGCCCCCTCCCCCTCTTCTTCAGCTGCCTCCTCTCTGCCATCATCTTTCGCTCCCTCTTCCTCCTCCCCTTCCTCTTTTTCCCCCTCCTCTTCTCCTCCCTCTCCCTCCACTTCTGCCTCCTCTTCTTTCTCTCCCTCTTCCTCCTTTTCTCCTTCCTCCTCTTCCTCGGCCTCACCCTCCTTTTCTTCTTCTTCTTTTTCTTCAGCTTCTTCATCACCTCCTGATGAAAGAAAAAAAAGAAACTGTCATTTCATATCATAAGGAAATCCTTATTCGAAACTACCGAGAAATCAAAACAATGCGTGAGGTCAGAAATGTTATATTTCGGCCAAAAAATAGAGGCCGAATTATTACAGTATTTACGGTTACTTGCTATTCTAAAGCATAAACCTTCAGAGAGGAGAGATCTGGTTCCACAAAGCTTTGAAATGTTAATGTTAGCGAATTTCACTACAGACCTTCTGCCTCTTCCTCTGCCTCCTCTTCCTCCTTCTCCTCTTGCTCTTCCTCCTCTTCCTCCTCCTCTTTGGGGGGGCTGGCCTCAGCCTGCTGGGCTTGGCTGGCGGCGATGACCTCCTCTGCTGAGAAGGAGGAGCTGAGAATTCGCGCGCTCATCAGGTAGGGGGCACCAGAGCTCAGGCTGGTGTAAGTGGAGCGGGCAAAGGAGGGGGCCATCGACAGGCCGTGGGAGTAGACGCTGGACACGCCCCCTGCCATGCCCACGCTGAGGCGAGTCTCCTCCCCTTCCAGGAGCTTCCTGAAAGGGCAATTGTTGATAATGTCATAATGGACAAAGCCAGAAGTGGCCTTGAATTGGAGGAGACACCTTCTAGTTCAGTTTGAGTTGATTTGTGGTCTAGAAGTGAGACATAAAGCAGTGCTGTAATGATAACTTCATTAACATCTGACCTGTACGCGGCGATCTCGATGTCTAAGGCCATCTTGACGTTGAGGAGGTCCTGGTATTCTTTCAGGTAACGGGCCATTTCAGACTTAGTGGCTCTCAACTCACCCTCCAGTTGAGCGATCGCTTCCTGCGTGACAAACAGAGATGAAAACAGCCTGTAGTTCCATGACTTTTGACTCTGTCTGACCTCATCTGACCTTTCTGCAACCAGCATAATGAGGCAGACAACATTTATCTCACATTCTTAGAGGTGTGTCTTTAGATTGCATTAGGAACCCACCCTAACCCCCACGTCTCTCTCTGTTTTAAATCAGTTCAGTGATGCATCACTCACTGCTAACTCCAGAGCAATCATCTCGAGGAGCCACATGCAACAAGAAATATGAAGAAGACATCATGAATATGACGTGCTGGCCAAGGAGTCAGAAACTCAATATTAGGAAAAGCTGACTCCTCATTATTCTGCCTCCCTAACAAACTGCAGCTTGTAATATTGATTTCTCCGGACGACTCTATACATTCCTACAGGACAAATCTGCAGCCTGACTGTGGTGATAACTAAACAAATTCCTTATTACCATGAAATGCAGATTCACAGACAGTTTTAGGTGTGAATAGATTATCACTGTTCAGTGCAGGATGTGTTGATCATATTATTAACAATTCAATGTGCTGAGTCACGCATCACTGTCAGTATGGAAGATGGTGAAGCCTGTAAAAGTGGTTCTTTTCATCTGTGTTTTCGATAAGAAGATATAAAGCTGAATTTGTATAGAGCAAAGGTGCCAAATTATGTGTCATGGTGGGCTGAGAGTGCAATTCAGCCAACCACTAATCCTGTTTATGTCCTTAATTACTCCTTTATTTCTGGTTGAATGTTTTATAATGAGCAGTTCAAGTGATTTTTCCAGAAAGAAACTTCCATACCCTCTGTGGCAGCTGGTTGGACAGCGTTGTATTTAAATAATATATCTGGGACGTGTATGGCTATATGGGCACTGACCTGCAGGGCGGCGATCTCCGCACTCTGTTTGTCCTCCATCTCCTGCAGCTGTTTCTCCAGGGCCTGGTTGATGCCCCGGCAGGCGTCGATCTCCAGCACGCAGGACTGTAGCTGCCGGCGGTACTCCCCAGCCTCGTCCCGTGTGCTGCGGACAGCGTCGGTGTGGTGCGCGGCGCTCTCGGTCAGCACCCCCACTTTGCTGCGGAACCACTCCTCAGCGGACTGCAAGTTGCGGGTGGCCAGGCGCTCATACTGCGCGCGGATGTCGCGGAGCGCGCTCGACAGGTCGGGCTTGGCCACCTCCATCTCCACGGAGACCTGGGCGCTGTACTGCACCTGGGCCTGCAGCTCGGAGATCTCGCTGTCGTGGAGCCGCTTCAGGAAGGCCAGTTCCTCCAGCAGGGCGTCGGCCTGCTTCTCCGCCTCGGCCCGGGCCAGCGCCGCCTCGTCCGCGTCCTTCCGCGCCTCCATCAGCCTCCCCTCGGCATTCTCGCGGCCCAGCACCTCCTCCTCGTAGCGGGCCTGCAGGGCCCGGAGCGCCTCCTCCAGACGCTGGCGGTTGGAGAGGGCCGCCTGCTTCTCTCCGCGCGCCTCCTCCACGGCGGCCCTCAGCTCCCGCACCTCCTGCTCGTACAGCGCCCTGAGGCGGGACGGCTCGCCGTGTCGCTGCCGCAGCACCAACAGCTCGGCTTCCAGCACCTTATTCTGCTGCTCTAGCTCCCGCACACGCTCGATGAAGCTGGCGAAGCGGTCGTTCAGCTCCTGCAGCTGGGCCTTCTCCTGCGTCCGCACCGTCTTGAACTCTGCGCTTACCTGTGAGGCCTGGCTCAGGTCCATCTCCACCGCTGCCAAGGGCCCAGGGGACGCGTAGCTACGCCCGTGCGCGGAGGCATAGTGCACCCGGGACCCCGGGGCGGCGGAGAAGAGGGCGGAGGTGTGGCTGCTGTACACGGACCGCGACCCGTATCCACCCACACTGCGCGGCGCCACCCGGGGGCTGGCATCCACATAGCGGCGCTTGTAGGAGGAGGAGAAGTAGGAGTCAGGGTTGAGGGAGCTCATGGCTCTGCTGCTGTGTCAGGCTGCCGGTTACACTGCCAGACTCTGCCACTGCAGCTCCTCCGCTGCTTTTATACCGGCCGAGGAGAACTCTGACGCAACCGAGGGAGTGTTTTTTTATTTTTTTTCACTGAACGCTGGCAAACCAGAGATCAATATCCTGGTGAGGGCCTGGAACTTAGCTCGAGATAGAGATATGACAGAAGGAGAGGAAGAGAGGGGGAGGTGCCGAGGAATACGAAGAGAAGGTAATAGACAAAGGGGCGGAGGTAAGCGGTGGGGAGAGCTGGGGAGGTGTTGGGTCAGGAGAGGAGGGAGGGAAAATGGGGCTGCAGCACTTTTGAGCTGAGGGAGCAAGTGTTTCTGTTTACTAACAGTCTGAGCATAGCAGGATTACATGTTCATTTAAGCCATATAGTCTGTGGTAGAGATGATTTTATGACTAGAACCCAGTGTTTGGATAGGTGTGGTTTGTATACATGGGAGTGCAAATCAAAACAGAGTTCTTTTAGGAATGAAAGGAGCTAACAGTCTCAACTGCTGAACATGGAGACACAGCAGCTAAAGACCTTAACAACAGCTGCCTGATCTAGTGCTCTCATTCATTTCATGCAGGGTTAGAATGCCTGTTCTAGCAAGTGCCCGGGCTTGGCATTAAAGTGGTTTAATGGGTCTTCGCATTGCGCACTGCAGAAAGAAAATACAGAAGCTGCATCACAAACCCTGGAATTCACTCTTAACGTGACACAGCTGTGCCCCTACAGGTTATTCACAGTAACTGCACCCATCGCCCTTGGAGCAGTGATAAAAATACCCGACAGTCAGACTGTGACAAGCTTCAATGCGCATTGAGTTATTAGTCTGCGTCAGTGTTGTGCTTAGATGTTACAGATAAATAACAAATTCTGCAAAAAAAAAAAGTATAAATATGATTTGTTTTTAATGGTGAAATAGAATATGGAAAGTTAACGAGAGAGACAGGGCGAGACATAGCATTACCCAAGCTAACGCACTAATGCCTCCCTCACATATTATCTGTTCTGTCTGTATGTTTATTCAATGCTTGTTGCATTGATGCTTTGGCAGCAGGTCTCTGTGAATGCTGTGCCATTAAAGCTAATCTTAATCTGAGAAATGAGAGAAAAGGAGTAGTATAAGGACAGAGGAGAGAGAAATAGACAGGGAGAAGGCTGAGTGACATGACATAACATTACATAAGCTGAAAGACACACACACACTCTTATATTCTGCTGATATGTCTACTCATTTATGTTAATGCTTTGGCAATATGTTTGTAAATAATGTCCATAAGGCAAGTTCTGTATTTGTATTTGAGAGAGTGGGGAAAAGAGAGTGATGTACAAAATGTGTGCGTGTATGTGTGTCTGTGTGCGCGCGTGGGGGAGAGAGAGAGATGACAGTCTCGGCTCAGCTGAGCAGTGCTTGGCTGTAGCTTTTTGCTTAGTCAGAGCAGGGCTCCACTCCACACATGAGCATCGATCGCTCACACAGACTTCCTCCCTGCAGGGTTAAAATATGACTCGGCTGAATCCCTGACCGCATACGCCCTCAGACCTTATTTCACCTGAGTTTTTTTTTTTTTTGTATTGGATGAATGATCCGAACCTTATTTGATTTGATAGGACTTGATTTGATTCAATTTTAGCTTTTCTGAGACTTCTTTGAATCAATTTGTGTTTATTTTGGGTGTCATATCCTCTGTTTGGCACCACAAAAACTTATGTCAGCATAAAAAAAGATTGAATTAGGAAGTATATTTTGTTTGTGTGTGTGTGTGTGTGTGTGTGGCGCACATGCTTGTGCGTCTGTGTGTGCGTGCGTGCCTCAGTGTGTGTGTGTGTGTGTGTACTGTTCTTGTGCGTTTGTCTGAGCGTTTGTGAATAGGTGTGCGTATGTTTTTGGGTGCAGGCTGAGCACATACAGTATGTGTGTGCATCTGATTCAGTATATTCTGAGGTGGACAAAATATTGGAAACACCCCTGAAAAATGCATTTTTGAAGCATCTATACCACAATTGTCTTCTTACTCCTTTGAATTGTCATTAGAAGCAAGTGTCTTTGAAGGATTTTAAGGAGAGGTCTTACTGGCAGTACTTTGCTAAGTGAGTCTCTAAAGAAAGATCAAATAAGCCAGTCTTGACAAGAATAGTATGTCATGACCATAACAGAGCTGGAAATGATGGGATTATGTCTGATGATGTGACCATCCCCAGCACATTTGTGTGTGAGCGTACATGTGTTTATATATGTTTATCTGTGTGTTTTCATGTGTTCTTGTGAGTGCATGTGCGTCTCGAGTATTGTATGTTATGCCCGGATGGTTGAGTGTGATGTTTCTCACTGATTATTACAGCAAATATCTCAGCCTTTACTAACCTGGACTCTTAAAAAGCAAATCGAAGTTAAATGATGATAATTTGAGTTATTTGGGTTAAATTGATCTTTTTCTGGCTTCCGTAGTGCCTGAATTGGATGTGTTTTCATACAGTGAAGGACAGTGAGCTGTTGAACTGGTAATAGAGGCTCAAAAAAATCCAATTTTAACTGATTATTACTGGTTGTAAACAGTTGTCCTCATAATAAGAAATGTAAACAAAAATTGAACTCCGAAACTGGATGCAATGTACTCAATATTGTTCAAAATTGCGACTACATGTAGCCAATAATTATTTTAATTCAAACAATTACAGATAGGTTAAGTACAAGCTTATTGCCTCAAGCTAATTGTGTGTGTTTGTGTGTGTGTGAGTGTGCTGCTATTTCTGTGCAGCAGTAGGGCAGAATGGCAGATTGTTATCAGCACTTCAGATCCATAGAGAGGAGTAGGGGAGGTACTGCTGCAGGCTGAGTCATCATAATACACAGACACACACACATACACGCACGAACGCACACACACTCACACACACAGACACACACGCACGCACACACACACACACACACACACACAAAACCCCAATATCATTCAATCTACAATCATCTTCTCATTCTTCCTTTACAGTGTGTACTTTGTAATATTACTGTAACTCCTCTCTGGATAGTATTATGTTTCCGCTGGTATCTCCCCCCATTTTCTGCACCACTCCGTGTATTCCCACATTTCAGTACCACTGTTCACTCATCCCTGCACTCTCTCAGTCAGCATACAACCCCAACTCGGGAAGCGTTGAGATAGTATGGAAAATGCACATAAAAAACATAAAGCAGTGATATATAATTGTACTTTGCCTTTCATTTCGTTGAGGACAATATAAAGACAGGATATTTCATTATTTGTCCTGTTGAAGTTGTCCTGTCAACTTCATTTCATTTGTAAATATGCATCCAATCCTGACATTCAGGCTGCAATTTATTGTATCCCCCCAAAAAATTGAATGGAGTCAATTTAGGACTATATTAATGAGGTAAAAAAAATAACAATGTGATTTGAAACAGCTGATCTCAGCAGGTGATTATAATCATGTTTGGGTACAAAAGCACCATCCAGGGAAGAACTTATCCCTCAGAGCAAAGATGGGCCAAGGATTGCCAATTTGCCCACAAATGCCTTTGAAAAAGATTGAAAACATTGTTTCAGAAAGAAATGAAGGAAGGGATTTGGGTATTTAACCCTGTATGGCGTATAGCCTAATTAAAAGATTCTGGAAATTTAGAGGAATTTCTGTGCGCAAAGGGCAAGCCTAATACCCATGATATCTCTCACACAGATGGCACTCTATCAAGTACCGCCATTTTTCTATAAATGATATAACCACTTGGGCTTAGGATAACTTAGGCAAACTTTTATGAAGTACTACAATCCACAGTAACATATACAAATGCCAGTTAAAACTTTTCTGCGAAAAAAGGAAGTCTTGTGTGTCCAGAGGCACCGTCAACTTCTCTGGGCTCAGGGGCATCTGCAATGGATCATCACAAAAAGGAAAGATGTATTGTGATCAGACTAATAAATATTTCATGTCATTTTTTGGAAGAAATGAATGACACATGCTCTAGACTGAAGAAGAAAATAACTATTCAGGGTGTTACCGACAATAAGTCCAAATGCCATACTCTGTTATCGTATGGGTTTGTGTCGTTGCCCTTGGCAAGGCCTACATGCACATCTCTTAAGGCACCATTAATGCTGAAAAGTACACTGAGACTTTGATTCAATACGTGCTGCCTTCAAGACAACATCCTTTCCAGGGACGCACTTACATATATCAACAAGATAATGCAAAACTTCAGTCTGCATCCATTACAAAGGCATGGCTGTGTAGGAAGAGGGTATGGGTAGTGGACCGACCTGTCTACTGTCCTGACTTGTCCCTAATAGAAAAAATATGGTGTATTTTGAAATGCATCGACAGAAAAGGAAGCGAAGTCTGCGCACTTACACCATGCCACAAGAACTTTATTAAATATGGACAACATTTCGATCTGGTTTGGATCTTTGTCCGATCATCAAATTTACTCGGGCCGGTAGGCCACGAGTCTAAGTTTTGGCTCCGTTCCTTTTTTTTTCGGGGTCGCGATTGTCCTGCTTATGCGTGTGCGCAGTTTCGCGATTGGCCCAGGCCTAGACCCGGCCCGAGTACAGGCTCTGAGGAGCCTCTTGTTAAAAATGGAAAACACACCCATATTTATCCATTGTCCACACCAATAGGCTGACAGAATCAATTAATAGGTGTGGTTAACCGTCCAAAAAAACCAAAAATGGTAAAAGCCGATGGATTCAATATACTCTATAAAAGGAATACACGGAGGAAAAAAGAAATACAAACAGCAATTAAACAATGGTGTCTTATACATCAACATATGCAAAGAATGCAAACCTCAGACGATATATTAAAGTACAATGCAAGGAATAAGATAAAAATAGGAAGGAATCTTATATAAACATTGTAACAAAGACATGTAGCCATAGTACAATGCTCCAGATTATAAAGCAATCATGGGAACACACATACCGTATATGAAATTTAGAAATAAAAACTTGCACCTCGTTAATGTGAAGTATTTGTATCAAGGTATAACCACCTGATATGTGTAGGGAAAGCCACTGCAGAACCTACCTCCATTTATCAATAATGTATCTTTAAAAAAAATATTTAATGTTGTATTCTTGATTCAGACCTCTAGGTGTCAGAGTCTGAAGAGTAAAAATATAATAGCTATAAAAACTAAAAACCTTGATACAAGGTATAAAGATTTCTATCACCAAAACTATTACAGATAGGGCTTAGGTTTGTATTAGAGGCAGATAGGAAGTCATGTATGAAGTTTCATTTGGTGACCTTGAACTTGACCTTCAGTGACCTTCAAAGGCAAAACTTCACAGTGAAATTTCAATGACTTGTATCACCAAAATCATTTCAGATAGAGCCTAGGTTTGTATTGGAGACTTCTAACGAGCCATATTGGAACCTTCATTTGATGACTTTCATATAGCACTTCGAAGGTCAAACTTGACCTAGTGAAAATTTAATGACTTGTGTCACTAAAATGGTCACATCTTGAGCCTAGGTTTGCATTATAGACATATAGGAAGTCATATGTGAACTTTAAATTTGTGACATTCAACTTGACTTTTGGTGACCTTCAAAGGTTAAACTTGACATGATGCAATTACATTGACTTCACAGATTGAGCCTAGGTTTGAGTTAGAAACAAAGTTCAAAATTGACATATTGAATTTTCAGTTACCTGTATCACCAAAACTACTTCAGAGTTTAGGGTTTTATTACACCGTATAGGAGGTAATATACATGTATGTGAACTTTCATATAATGACCTTGAACTTGAATTTTGATGTTTCGAAGGTCAAACTTCAAATGAAATTTTAACTTGTATCATCACTATAACATTGCTTGCCGGTAAGCTACAGGACCCTTGGCCCAATATTTCTGATTTGGGGTTTTAAAATGCATTTGGGAAGGCACTGGAAATAATGCCATAAATGCCTTTTTTTAAAGATTGCAATTCATTGTTTTTGTTGAGACTGGGTCAGATATGAATTGATTCAGTTATGTGCTTGTTTGTAGCTGTAGTGGTTTGTAGCAACTATCTAACCAAGTATCCGATGGTTTCTGTCAGAGGGCTTTGACTTGCGCCTCTGACAGAAGTTTATTGCAGTTGCTGTTTTTTGGTATGTTTTTATTTGGCATCAGTTGTCGCATTTTTGTTTTTTTTTATGCAGTGCTCGTTGCGAAATGCTACCTTTAATAATTTTGCTGTTTATCAGGGCTGGCAGCGCTCCAGTCTGACATTGACAAATTGTTTAATGTTTGGTATGTAATAAAAAAAACATCAAGCCTACCCCTTTTGTGATTGAAACTTCAAAAAAAAGAAAAAGAAAAAAATGCGTTTCACCATGATTGGGTCATGCCCAGGGGTGCACATAATTGGTGCGCTGGTGCGCATGCGCAGAAAAAATAGAAATTGCGCGGCAGAAAACTTGAAGGGAAGCTCAATTGCGTACCAGCATATTTGGCATTTTTGACTGGTTTACTTCGGCTACTGAAATAGGATTTTTCTCCATACATCTCTGGTAAGACAGAAGACATTATGACAAGTGTGTTCATTAATTATTAGCTTTTAAAGTTTACTCAGCTTTCACCCAAATTAGCAAAACGTCAAATCCATCAAAGCAGGGGAAAATCGGCATGGTCCGCATCGGTTATTTTCTGCCCGAATGCGGTTTCCGTGCAGAGCTGCCTGAACTTTGACTTGTCCCAGAAAACTCGCTTCTTGTCGGCTTTTGTTGCGGTATTCCTAAGTACTATTTGAATATGGAGTAGCGGGAACTGCCTTTATATCCTCATCTTTTTAAGTTTTAAGATCTGCGCACATTATCCGTTTCATGAACGGTTGTAAGCATACGGTCGTTTTCAAGGTGTAGGCTTATAATTTACACAAAATACTGGTCAGACACTGTTAAAAACTAAATAGACGTGATCTTTAATATTTCTATTTAGATTCTGTGAAATTTTATCGATCAGAAACTTTTTTGACCGACCCGGTTCCGGAGGCAACTGGACTATAACTTGGCCCAAATCCAGAAAACTCCATTATGTTCATGGGCAATCTAATGCGACAAAAATCGCAGGAGCTAGCTAGATAATGCTTTGAAAATACCTTCTACGATCGACAATGTCATAGAAGACATCAAAGCACACCACATATTAAATTCTGAAAATCTCCGCAATGGTACAAGCGAAGTACTTAATTTTTTGCTTAGATTTTATGCGTTGCCCCATTTCAACGAGAGCACCGATGCATGCAAATCCCTTTCAGAAGCTTCGTAATCCTACCTTAAACTCCGGTGCCTTATTGGAAAATTTCTATAAGAAATATCTACATTTTACGTATTACATTTCCCATACTGAAAAAAAAACTATTCTTATCCATTAACAATCCACTGTTCCCTTGGATTGCGTCCGTAGACCAAATGCTGTTTGTTTTAAAGTTGTGTGTTCTTGACTTGAGAGCCATCAGAGGCTGTTTTGACTGGCAACCATGCTTGTTTAAAGCTCTGCAGTGGGTTTTCCTGATAATGTTGGATCTCAGGATTAACGAGCGTGGCACAGAGATTCTTAAGCAACGAACATTCTCTCATGTTCGTCACATTCTCCTTACGTGGGTTTCCCAAACACAGTCGTTAGACGGGCCTAAAGAGGAATTTTGTGGAGAGTTTCTTGAGTCCTCGCTAAAGCATTAGTTGTTAATAAATCGATGCTATGAGATTGAACGTCCTCGTTTTAACCAATCAACACTGAAATACAATATTTTAAAAACACATTGTCATCATCATTAGTATATGACTAAATTGATTCAGTGTCTTTTTAATTAAATTAGCTTACAGAAATATTACAACGAAAGATCACAAGAATAGAAATAATTAAGAAAAGGTTTAATAATGACGTAAAACTCATTTAACCTTTGTCTGCTCAGTTCATTGTTCAGTTAAACAATCCAGAGCCTGATTGCTCCAATAAATTGGCATGTGGCAACACGGTGTCTGACAATCGGTCATGTAGGGGAAAAGGCCACGAAAGTTAGCATTCACAAAGGAAGAAATCCTCCTCTTGCTTGATGAAATTGAACATAAGAAAGATTTACTGTTTTCTAAGTAAAAGTAAATATACATTAAGAAATATTTTAATTTTTTTGTTTTGCTCAACTTCCTCGTTTGTGGGCTGATTTGCATCGAAAACGCATGCGTATTGAGTGCTCTGCAGGAAAGGACGGCTGCGATGATGACACCTTGTAGGATGGGCGCTGCGTAAAGAGTGAGCACCAGGGAGCATCTCCAGGTGCTCCCTTGAGAACCACACCAAAAAAGTTATGTGCACCCCTGGTCATGCCTCCAATTGAGCTGAGTGGGTGTTGGAATGACCCACTAGCACAGAAAAATAGTGCCACAGTAACCCTAACAGCAACGGGCAAGGCATACGGACAGCTGGCTGCGGTGTATACATCATCTGCAACCAGGTGACATAATTCCGTCTCTGCCTGATGGGAGAGGCGCAGTTTTGCCACGCGTTCTCGTTCTGTGGGAAATAATACTCAGGGCCGGCGCTAGACCTGAAAATTTGGGAGAAAATATCCTTCCCTTTATTGACTACAATTAGTCCTGGCTAATTCTAGATAGTTTTCCTTATTAACACGTTTTCCAATTCAAGAATATTCAAGTGGCAATTGAAGACACGGCTTCTCTCCCCTATGCGATCTAACAGCGACAAAATAATGGGCTACATTCAGTACAGAAAAATAATTTAATTATAAATAGGTCTATGCTCTGGCACTCAGCAACGGTATTATTTTTCCAGCGAGAGCGGCATTTCAGAACTCTTTTGCGAATGAAGGTAATTTCGTGACAAGTACGCACACCTGTTTTTGCAGCACCGTCACGCAACTTGCTGTAAAAAAAATTGACAGCTGTCCAATTGGAAAATGTAAACGGACGAAACCACGTACTTGTCACCAGAATTACCTTCATTCGCTGAAGAGTTCTGAAATGCCGGTCTCGCTGGAAAAAAAGTTACGTCGCTGAGTGCCAGTGCATAGACCTAATTATAATTAATTATTTTTCTGAACTGAATGTAGCCCATTTGTCGCTGTTAGATCGCATAGGGGGAGAGAAGCCGTGTCTTCAATTGCCAAATGGGTAGCGGGTGGTTTGAGGACCCGCTATACGCTTTCCCTAACCTGTGTGGTCAAGATAGCAATTTTAAGGAAAGCGCATAAACACGCCCACGGGCACACCTCTAGTCGCAAATAAAGGATTCGGCATAATATATTGCGGGTAGTGTGGCCGCAAGATACCGTTTAGGGATAGTGGAAGCTGCTAAATGCGTAATGCACGGGTAGCGGGTAGTGGCATCGGGTAGGGCTGTGTGAAAGATAGAGCCCATTGTGTGAAACGTGAATAAAAACAGAATACAATGATTTGCAAATTGTTTTGACCTATATTCATTCGAGTACACTACAAAGACAAGATATTTAATGTTCAAACTGATAAACTTTATTGGGTTTTTTTTTTGGAAATATTCACTCATTTTGAATTTGATGCCCGCAACGTGTTCCAAAAAAGCTGGGACAGGGGCATGTTTACCACTGTGTTACATCACCTTTCCTTTTAACAACACTCAATACGCGTTTGGGAACTGAGGACACTAATTGTAGATGCTTTGGTTTTCGGCCTTGCCGCTTACATGTAGAGATTTCTCTGGATTCTCTGAATCTTTTGATGATATTATAGACTGTAGATGATGAAATCCCTAAATTCCTTTTAAGTGCACGTTTAGAAATGTTGTTCTTAAACTCTTGGACTATTTGCTCACGCAGTTGTTGACTAAGTGGTGAACCTCGCCCCATCCTTGCTTGTGAACAGCTGAGCCTTTCGGGGATGCTCCTTTTATACCTAATCATGACACTCACCTGTTTCCAATTAACCTGTTCACCTGTTGAATGTTCCAAACAGGTGTTTTTGAGCATTCCTCAACTTTCCCAGTCTTTTGGTGCCCTGTCCCAGCTTTTTTTGGAACGCTTTGAAGGCATCAAATTAATGAGTGAATATTTCCAAAAAAACAATAAAGTTTATCAGTTTGAACATTAAATATCTAGTCTTTGTGGTGTACTCAGTTGAAAATAGGTCAAAAAGGATTTGCAAATCATTGTATTCTGTTTTTATTCACGTTTTAAACAATGTCCCAACTTTCATTGGAATTGGGGTTTGTATATGTTAGCTCTATATTTTCAGAGATACAAGGCCAAGAGTCTATTGCATAGGTCATAGATTTACATTGAATATTGCAGTGCAACACCAAAAATTTCCGACCTTGCCTATTTGCCATTGAAGAGGATACGAGTTATTGAGCAATAGTGCAGTACCAGTGTTTCGCTTACATACATTTAGCAGCAGCAGGCTAAACTGAAAACACATCATTTTCTGTCACAGTCAACTCAGCCTTCTGTTTAGAGCTGCAATCAGTGAAATCGACTTTCAGCTTACCCGACCCTAAGAACCTTGCAGACTCAACCTGACTGAGAGCCATATAGATTCAACCATTAAATCAGCAACGCCACTAATTTTTTGAAGTCATGTTTAAATGCCTTTTTGAGGCCAAATAAAGAATATTAACTTATCCGTACATATGCTTTCCTGTTTTTAGAACCATAAATCATATTGTTTTGTGAAAAAAATTGTGATTTATGATTGTGTCGATCTGCGATGGATTGGCAAGTTGTCCAGGGTGGGTTCCTGCCTTTCGCCCATAGTCAGATGGGATAGGCTCCAGTTCCCCCTGCGACCCTAGTGAGGAAGAAGCGGTTATAGAGAATGGATGGATGGATGGATGGATGGATGGATTGTATCAATGAGTCATCCCAAGCAGGCCTACTGTTCAAATGACCGACATGTCTGTAATTCAGGCGCCAACAATTTCACAATTCCTTTGTTAGTATCCTCATCTTGTTTTGGGGACTTATACAGCATTTTACTGCCGGTTAGACATATTCCAAGCAGACAGAATGTTAATTAGCTTTCAAATGATCAAATTAATAATAATGACCTGTGTATATGCTTTTATTTGTGGTAGAAATACTTCAAATTTAAAGCCAATTTTAGCATAGGTAATATTTTATTCACTTCCTGTATATCACAGCACTTGTATCTGAAGCAACATTATGTGTTTCAATGTGAAAACACAGTATAACATGTTTAACATCATGTCTGTGCACCCACCCTTCTCTCTCTCTCTCTCTCTTTCTGTGTCTACCTCTCTGCTCCTCCATATTTTGTATGCTGGCAAAGAAGGGACTCGATTGGGGCTACTGTTCCATTTCATTGGAAGCTAAGGAATCCTCCCTCTAAAGAAGTATTTCTCCCAGTAGTTTCTCACAATTCCTGATCCGTACTTCACACCGCCTGTCAATTCCTGCTTTCCAATTCATCAACACATTTCTATCAGCAGAAGCTTGCTTGAGGCTGCATTTTCTGATTCATTAAGTTGCATGAGTGATGTGTTTGTCTACTATAATTGTTTCAATAGACAGTCATTAGATGACTAATTTGAGTGAATCTTGGTAACAGCAAAAAGGCATGTAATCCATTCAAATGAAAATTCAAAAATATACAAATGTATTTATTTTGCATGCATACGGTATGTACACATATAAAAACACGAGAATTTATAGATTATACAACATACACAGTGGAAATTTATTCCATGCATGAAAAACACTGGCAAATGAATGGAAATGCATTTGAGGTAGTTCAGCAGATACTTCAGTCATTGTATTCAATGAGAATGAGTGCCATAACATTGCAGGGCCCTGAAAAAGATTTTTTTAGTGCGCTTGCAGTGTTTTTCAGTTTGTTTGAGGACATGCTCTCCACAACTCCGTAAAGAACTTGTGAAGCCCACTCTGATCTTTACACACCTACTGTATAGCTCTCAGCTTAAAAGTCATGTTGCTATTTTAAACCCACCCGCGACCCTTGCCCTTCCATGCTGGTATCAGTCTCAAGCACCCGGCAAAAGCCACCTGCCAATGGCTCACCTCCTCTGTCCATCAGGACCTGGATGGGCAGGATTGGTTGGGTGCACGCGTGGTCAGGAAGTGGGGCGGGGCTTGTGCCCTGGCAGTATAAAAAGAGCTTCTGTCCACCGATCGGTGCTCACTGGCAGTCAGGGTGTCTGTGTGAGAAGGGAGGCTGTGCCACGCGTCCGGACGGGCGAAATCGGAAATTAAAATTACAATTGAGAGGAAACGACCAGCAACATGACTACGGCTCACCGTCTGGTTATCGTGCGGCACGGGGAGAGCTCCTGGAACCAGGAGAACCGCTTCTGTGGCTGGTTTGATGCCGACCTCAGCGAGAAGGGCCTGGAAGAGGCCAAGCGTGGCGCCCAGGCCATCAAGGATGCCGGCATGAAGTTTGACATCTGCTTCACCTCCGTCCTCAAGAGAGCCATCAAGACCCTGTGGACCATCATGGAGGGCACAGACCAGATGTGGCTGCCCGTGGTCCGCAGCTGGCGCCTGAACGAGCGTCACTACGGCGGCCTGACCGGACTCAACAAGGCCGAGACGGCCGCCAAGCACGGAGAAGAGCAGGTCAAGATCTGGCGCCGCTCCTTCGACATCCCCCCTCCCCCGATGGACCACGAGCACGCCTTCCACAAGATCATCAGCGAGGTAAGGGAACACGGCCAGAGGGATCCCTCAGACTTCTGCACCAGCAGCTGACCTCTAGTGAAGGGAGGGAGTGAAGATTGTCTCCACTACATCTGGGCCACTTTCACCAGCACAGATTAAACCTAGCTTTATCTAAGATTGAATTTAAATTCTGCTTATGAAATGTAATTTACTCCAGGACTAAGCTTGATCTGTAGCTGTGAATTCAGCCCTCATTTACTGTACTGTAATTGACTGTAATTTCTTGAATTAGTCTCCAGCAAAGAAAAGATGATACCCAAGTGTTTTCCTTTCGCTAAACAAGTCATAATGCTAACAATTCAATGAGCATCATAGGACATCTTTAAAACTAAGCTCTCAAGCTCCTTTTCTTAGCCTGAATACTGTCTCTGGATGTTTGCAGCTTTGCTGAAAGTTCTGAAAAAAGTAATGGCTGTTTTATATGAGCTTAAGTGCTAAGATGCTTAGCATGGTTCAGCCATCATCCCTGATTTGCAATCAGAGACAGAACTCACTCTGTGAGTACTTCTGTCTTGCCAATGCTGAGTGTAATGCCGGAGGTTTCGATTCTCTCCTCCCACCAGTCGAGGCGCTATAAGGGCCTGAAGCCCGGGGAGTTGCCCACGTGCGAGAGCCTTAAGGATACCATTGCTCGCGCCCTGCCTTTCTGGAATGACACCATTGTCCCAGAGATCAAGGCAGGCAAGAATGTCATCATCGCCGCCCATGGCAACAGCCTCCGCGGCATCGTCAAGCACTTAGAAGGTAGGTATTATGGGCTATCAAAATGGCGCGAGTGGCTTGGGGTTGCCAGGAAGCTATGAAGTCACTCAGAGGACTGCAGAGAAAAGGAATTGATTGTGTATTGATTATAGGTTTTCTAGGTTAGGTATACAGATTTCAAGCTGGATTGATAGATTTGAATGCTGGATAGGGCAGGATTGTCACAATCAGCTTCTACTGCCTCCATGAATGTAAACCACTATAAATAATCAACTGTGAAATATGAGCATAGGCAAGATCATTTTTCAAGGATGCAAATAAGAATGAAATAATTAAGAGGGTGCACATTTAGAAAACAAGCATGAGGAAAGGTCAGAGGTCATGTTTTATTGGCCACATGCAGAAATGTACCTTCGGAATTTTGCTTGGAATCGGGTCAAGATACCTAGTGTTGAGATGCCAAATTGCTTTGGCTAACAGCTATGGCGATGTATAGCAAGGTCAAAGTTCAGGAGGGGATGTGCATGCCCGAGGGAGGCAGTGGCTAAGTTGAAGTGACCGGTGTACTTTACATCAGGGGTTAAATATAACCACTGCATGCTGCAAACCTCTGCCAGTCTACATACTGTGTTCAGAAACAGAGGATCTTACACGAGAGGGCATGTCATATGAAAGTTATGAAACGAGTTTAGTAAATTTTGCATTTTTGCAAGCTTTAGTGAGCAACAAACCCAAAATTTACTCAGTGAGTTTCATAACTTTCTTAGACATGACCAATTTTATAAGATTCTGTTTATGACATTGCTGAATTCCGTAATTTAATGGAAAAGAAATGTAATTTCCGTCAGCACCAATTATATGTTAGCATTGAGCTAACTCTGTTGCTCTGCTAACTTAGTCGCTGAGTCACGGACATGAGCGTTTGAACTAGCAGCGGTTTGTAAACTCAGTCAACTGAGCTGCACGCTAACGTCGGCTCACTAGCTTACAAACAAATGTTACATTATGGTTATGAAATTGCTGGCTAGCTAAGCACTGTGAACTTAGTTATGTGAGTGGCCCCTGTTGGCTTGTGACAGCGCTGAGCCATACCAATTTAACCAACGTTACACTTGGTATTCAGCAAAGAAGTTTTTAGTTCGACTGAATATTAACAGCATGATGTAACACGGAGCAATTTTTTTTTTTTTTTCCCCATGCTCTCAGCCTATGAAATTTTCGCAAAAGTGATATGTACCCAATGTATCTGGGGTAACGTCAAAAATATGTCATGAGCTGGGCTTTGGGAAAAGTACCACAGTGATCAGATAAGAAGGATTAAGAGATGTAGCGAAACCAAACTGCCTTCAACTGAAGACCTCTCTCCCTCACATCACTGATGTAGCAGCCTCAGACTTAATGCAGACTTCAGACTTTTCTCCTGTTCCTCACATATCTAACAGCCTCAGACTCAGATCCCTCCACATCACATGTCTATCAGACTCAGATCTCTTCACATCACATATCTAACAGCCTCAGACTCAGATCTCTCCACATCACATATCTAACAGCCTCAGACTCAGATCTCTCCACATCACATATCTAACAGCCTCAGACTCAGATCTCTCCACATCACATATCTAACAGCCTCAAACTCAGATCTGTTCACATCACATATCTAACAGCCTCAGACTCAGATCTCTCCACATCACATATCTATCAGACTCAGATCTCTCCACATCACATATCTATCAGACTCAGACTCAGATCTCTCCACATCACATATCTAACAGCCTCAGACTCAGATCTCTCCACATCACATATCTAACAGCCTCACACTCAGATCCTCCACATCACATATCTATCAGACTCAGATCTCTCCACATCACATATCTAACAGCCTCAGACTCAGATCTCTCCACATCACATATCTAACAGCCTCAGACTCAGATCTCTCCAAATCACATATCTATCAGACTCAGATCTCTCCACATCACATATCTATCAGACTCAGACTCAGATCTCTCCACATCACATATCTATCAGACTCAGATCTCTGCGCATCACATATCTAACAGCCTCAGACTCAGATCTCTCCACATCACATATCTAACAGCCTCAGACTCAGATCTCTCCACATCACATATCTAACAGCCTCACACTCAGATCCTCCACATCACATATCTATCAGACTCAGATCTCTCCACATCACATATCTAACAGCCTCAGACTCAGATCTCTCCACATCACATATCTAACAGCCTCACACTCAGATCCTCCACATCACATATCTATCAGACTCAGATCTCTCCACATCACATATCTAACAGCCTCAGACTCAGATCTCTCCGAATCACATATCTATCAGACTCAGATCTCTCCACATCACGTATCTACCAGACTCAGACTCAGATCTCTCCACATCACATATCTATCAGACTCAGACTGAGATCTCTGCACATCACATATCTATCAGACTCAGACTCAGATCTCTGCGCATCACATATCTATCAGACTCAGACTCAGATCACTGCGCATCACATATCTAACAGCCTCAGACTCAGATCTCTCCGCATCACATATCTATCAGACTCAGACTCAGATCTCTCCACATCACATATCTAACAGCCTCAGACTCAGATCTCTCCACATCACATATCTAACAGCCTCAGACTCAGATCTCTCCACATCACATATCTAACAGCCTCAGACTCAGATCTCTTCACATCACATATCTTTCAGACTCAGACTCAGATCTCTTCACATCACATATCTAACAGCCTCAGACTCAGATCTCTCCACATCACATCACATCAGATCTCTCATAACAGCCTCAGACTCAGATCTCTTCACATCACATATCTATCAGACTCAGACTCAGATCTCTTCACATCACATATCTAACAGCCTCAGACTCAGATCTCTCCACATCACATATCTAACAGCCTCAGACTCAGATCTCTCCACATCACATATCTAACAGCCTCAGACTCAGATCTCTCCACATCACATATCTAACAGCCTCAGACTCAGATCTCTCCACATCACATATCTAACAGCCTCAGACTCAGATCTCTCCACATCACATATCTAACAGCCTCAGACTCAGATCTCTTCACATCACTTATCTATCAGACTCAGACTCAGATCTCTCCACATCACATATCTAACAGCCTCAGACTCAGATCTCTCCACATCACATATCTAACAGCCTCAGACTCAGATCTCTTCACATCACATATCTTTCAGACTCAGACTCAGATCTCTGCGCATCACATATCTAACAGCCTCAGACTCAGATCTCTCCACATCACATATCTATCAGACTCAGACTCAGATCTCTCCACATCACATATCTAACAGCCTCAGACTCAGATCTCTCCACATCACATATCTAACAGCCTCAGACTCAGATCTCTCCGCATCACATATCTATCAGACTCAGACTCAGATCTCTCCACATCACATATCTCACAGCCTCAAACTCAGATCTCTCCACATCACATATCTAGCAGCCTCAGACTCAGATCTCTCCACATCACATATCTAACAGCCTCAAACTCAGATCTCTCCACATCACATATCTAGCAGCCTCAGACTCAGATCTCTCCACATCACATATCTAACAGCCTCAGACTCAGATCTCTCCACATCACATTCATAACTACAGCAGACAGTAGACAGCTCTTCCTCAAATCACTTATCTAACTGAATTAGATGTTGCACCTCTTTCCCTCACATTGAATTGCTCTGCTTGGGCAGTCATGCTGTTACAGTAAAGCCTAACAGTTGAGCGACATTCCCGGATTAGTGCAGCCCTATTAATAAACCCAGAGTTTGGGATGAGGAGGCTCAAGTTGCTGCCGCGACCTTTTCCATGGAAAGGTCCTGCATTCTGTAGGAGCAGAGGAGTGGCGGACCTTTAGGGGCCGAGTATCGGCGAAGTGAACGTAATAAACTGGAGTGAAAAGGTCATTCAGGCCCTGGCAAGCTGAAAATTTTCTGTTTCTTCTCTGATAATCAGTAGCTTGCAGTATGCCACTGCCACACTGACCAAGATTGAGTCTAAGAGAGTCCCTGTATCACGATTGATCTTTTAACATTTGGATTAAATATAGCATTGCAATAATACTAGCAGCATATGAGGAGTCCACTTGCAAAACCTTCTAAGTCAAGTTGGTCCATTTTTTAGAAAAATCTGATTTTTTGGTAGGCATAGAAATTGTCTTCCATAGATACCCATTTTCACTATACTGAAACTATTAGCCTTTCAGACATAATCCATGAGGCAATTTTTTTTTTTTTTTAAGAAATGACTTTGATTTGCAACACGAAGTTTTGACTTTGCAGGTTTTGAAAGTGGAGTGTAAATTTAGCAGGTTTTGACAGTGTTTAAACTAGGTGAAGGTATTTGACTCAGGATGCACTCTACATGCAACTCAATGCTACAGACAGCACAGTGGTTGAATAGCTGCTGTGCAAGGATATCATTCGAACTCATAATAGTGTTCCTTACCTTTAAGCTTGAGGAGCTTCCTTTTTGAACCCTTACGAGGAGATTTGTTTGCATTTTCTGCGATCAAAACGAAACTTGAGTCTGCATCCCCCATCTTGAGTTAGAGAAAGCAAAAGCTGAACAGGCTATTAAAGCTCGACTGTGATTGGTTCCATCTAGCGAACAAAAATGGAATCACGTTTCCACATTGGCTGATGACTTAGCAGAATTTGACAGAGTTTTCCTCCTTGACTTGGCGGGTTTTGACAGAGTTTCGCTTTTTCCGTTACAATTTATAACATGATTTAGTAGGTTTTGAAAGTGGAGCTATCAGTGGGACATGCGCAGGTACCTGAAAGAGAGGCTAAGGAAGATAACTAATTTATTTTCAAAATTTGACTTAGCAGGTTTTGCAAGTCGACTCCTCATATGCAAAAATATTTTCAGAGCTAAACTTGAGAATCAATCAAGAAAGAATGATTTCTTTGTTATTAATATTGGAATGTGAAAGTAGACTATACTGTCCCTTTGTGTTTGTAAACAGTTGAGGGATCATAGCCTCTGCCAAAAGTCTTTAAAAGTTCCATGTACAAGTGTTGCAAGTGTAGTTAAAAATACATTCATAGCTTGGACCCTAAATATTTGGATATTGAAAATGTTATTGTTATTTTAGCTGTCTACCACAGCATACTGCAGTTGACATTAAATAATGATAATGGGCTCATAGTGTAGATATTCAGCTGAAATTTGCAGTTATTCACCTCCAAATCAGCTATAGGAATTACAGCCCCTTTCTTTTGTGGTCCTCCCTTCTTACAGAACCAAAAACAAATGATCGATTGGCTGCTTAGTTCCATATACAATGGTTAGGTGCATTTTATTTACACATTATTCACTTTACAAGTGAATAGATAAAGGGTCCGGGGTTGAAGTATGGCATTTGCATTTGGAATCTGCAGCTCTCATTATGAAATCTAAAGAGCTGTCACTACCAGTGAACAAGCCATCATAAGGCTAAAAAAAACCAAAAGAACCCCATTGGAGAAATAAAATAAACATTAGCCGAGGCCAAATCAACTATTTGTTATATTATTAAAAAGGGCGAACTGACAGATGAGCTCAGGAACACAAAAAGGTCCAGAAAAATAACATGAATAACAATTGTGGTGGCTGAGAACAGATTTCTTCTTCCCTGATGAAGAAAAACCCCTTCACAACAGTTGGCCAGATCAAGAATAGTTTCTCTGAAGTGGGCAATCTGAGTTAGAAGTGAATTATCAAGAGAAGACTCTACCGGGATAAATACCACAGGACGTAAACCATTGGTAAGCCTCAAAAAAGGAAGGCCAGATTAGAATTTGCAAGAAGAAAAATCTAAAAAAGTCAGTATATTATTGTAACAGACCTTATCCAAAGTGTACAACCTCATCTTTGAGGTTGTTGGAGGCAGTGTTATGGTGTGGGCATGTATAGCTGCCAATGGAACTGGTTCCCTTGCATTTATTGATGTGACTTCTTATAAAAGCAGCAGGATGAATTCTAAATTGCAGATTTGGTATTTTATCTGTTCACATTCTGCCAAATGCTTCAAAACACAGACCTTACTTTTTAGTGCAGGTGGACGTTGACCCAAAGTACACTGTGAAAGCGACTAATGATTTCTTGAGACAAAGAAGTGGAATGTTTTACAATGGCCAAGTCAATCATTTGATCTGAATCCTATTGAGCTTGCATTTCTCCTGCTGAAGGCAAAACTGATGGCAATACTTCAAGAACAAGCAGCAGGAACTGAAGAAAGCTGCAGTGAAGGCCTTGTAGAGCACCAGCAGTGGAGAAAAACTGTGTCTGATGATGTTGATGGTTTCCAAACCCTATAGGCAGTCATAAGCCACAGAGGATTTGAGACCAAATGCAAAAAATAACTATTTGGTTTATGATTATTTCGGTTTGGCCAAATTGGAAGGGGGGTGGTTGGGGGCTATGTATTACAGCTGCAATTGCTAAATTCACAATTAATTCAAGATTTTTTACAAATCTGTTAAATTTGAAAGTCTACACTTTAAACAGTTTAATTTCAAATCCACTGGCACACAAAACCAAAATGATGAAACTGTTTGTCACAATTCAAATACGCATGGACCTGACTGTATGTTGTATTCTATATACTAGCATAGAGTGTGATTAATAATTAAGTATCTCTTTTTTTGCTTCAAAATCTGAGGGAAAAAATGCAGCTCCTGGGCCAAAATAACTGACTTCTCAAAACAATTTTACAGCGTTATGTGAATTATGGATTTTTTTTTTGTCTTCCACTGAGCTGTGGACTCAGTGGTATGTGCTTGCTGGTCAAACACTAGATGACGTGAACTAACTGGACCACGGTTTCTATGTCAGCAAAGTCATAATTGATTGACTCATTGATCACTTAGCGAGTTTCACAATACTTGATGGCGAATTCAATTTGCCCATTTACGATTGATTCACTGATTGATTGGGTGGTTGAAGGATGGATCGAATGGTTCAGTTACTCTGTGTTCGATGGAGTTAGTGATCGAATGCTCTGTGGCCATCTCTTTCCAAGGCATGTCGGATGCCGCCATCATGGAGCTGAACCTGCCCACTGGCATCCCCATCGTGTACGAGCTGGACAAGGACCTAAAGCCCGTGAAGCCCATGCAGTTCCTGGGTGATGAGGAGACAGTGCGTAAGGCCATGGAGGCGGTGGCCGCTCAGGGAAAGGTGAAGAAGTGAGCAGTGCGCCCCCTGCTGGAGCAGGAGAGACTGTACCCCCCTCAAACACAGTTCTGCTGCACCACCTGTCCCCACCTGACTCACCTCAATTCACCTCCATCCTCATCTGTCTGTCTGCCGAACATACTGACAAAGCCACAGGCACACATACAGGCGCACTGTCACACTCACACACACACACACACACACACACACACACACACACACACACACACACTCGTTCTGGAATTCCTTCAACTGAAGTCTTCTGGTGGTGAGGAAACAAATAGTATGTTTTCTGTATATCTTCTTCTTTGACCAAACTGCGAGCCTGTTCCATCACCGAACATGTAAACAACTCGATCGCATGTGTAATTGCGAGCATATGCACACACTTGCATGCCTTACATACTTGCACGCGCACACACACACACACACACACACACACACACACATATGCACTCATGTAACCTGATCATGATTCATCAAACTTGTGTTGGGAGCTTGGCGCTCCATCACAATGAATAAACGATGACTATTTTCAGTACTAAAGTCTATGCATCTTTTTTCAGGCCTCTACAATCTCCCTATCTTCTCCCTCTGCCTCCTCCTCTTCACTATAGTACTCCTCAGTCCCTCCCTGTTACTCTTCCTTTTCTTCCTGGTCCTCCTTTTCTTGCTTTTATCCTCACATCTCTCCTCTTCCTCTCCCTCTCTCTGCCCTCTCCTACCGCATCTGTGGGTATCAGTGATTCAGCAGGTCACAGAGTTTGTCCTGGCTGTGGTCCCACAGTGCAGAGTCCGCCCGTCTGTATCCGAGCCTCATCCTCTCTCCCTCTCTTCCTCCCTCTATCTCTCCATCCGCCTCCCTCCGTTTCACCTCCAGACTGAAATCAAGGACTACTGCAGTGGCACAGTAACACTGACGGCTTGTATCAGGGCTAAGTCAAGTGCCACAGTCCATGTCACAATTTTTCTCTTGGACCACTAATGCAGTTATTATGGTACCCTGTGCTCTTGTGTGAGTGGGTGTTCTGTACATAACATGCTGTGTGACATAAAAAGCCTAACATATTGTACACTATGATGAGATATGCTGGCAGAGAGCTCCTCTGACTGAACATTATGTGGCATCTAACTGTTGCGTATTAAATCTTATTGCTCTGTCAAAAAGGTCACTGTCCCTCTGATTAAAATGTGAGTTGAGGTCAATTACATCACCACTACTGAGATGTATATATCTAAATGCTTTGAACATATCACATGTTTCACCTTCAATGACATGGCAAAAACTGTGCCAGGATGCACGACAGCACCCAAATACTCTTCTGTTGTTATTTTGGTCGCAAAGCACTTGAACTCCCCCTTCTGGCCAATGTTTGTATAACAGTTTGTGCAGGTTTACAGACAGCAGGCTACATGGTCATAAATATGAGGACACTCCGCGGTCTGAGGTTGTTTTTCATGGCTTGGCCTTGGTCTCTGTTCCCCTGATGGACGCTGAAGCAGGCAGCCTTGCCACTGATGGTCAGACTTCAGCTATGGTTGAGGATAGCGCCTAAACTATTCGTGCCATTAATCCTCAAAATTGAAAAAAGTACATTTTGGTGGTGTTTGGAGGTTGGGTTTTCAATCTTAGGGTTGCCGGCTGCAGACTTTAATGCTTGAAATGTAAAGTGTTTGGCTGGACAATTCAGACAATTTCAATGGTTGAAAGTCCCATATTATGCTGTGTTTTGAGCTTACTATGTTCCTGGATGTTGAAAGGGGGTGTTTATATACTTGATTGCAAAAAATTGGGAACTGTTAAAAATGAACTTTCTCTGGGCTGTTAGATACAGTGAAGACTGCTGTACTGGTGGACTGAACTGGGGGGAAGTATTTTCCATCATATGGGTCTAATATACTTGCCCCTTGTCATGCATCCAGTACATTTTCACTCAAGGAGCTCTAATGAAGGTTTCTATTGTACAGTTTATCCCTTACCTTAGGCAGGGATTCATTTTGGGTGTATCGACCATGCCTATGATTATGTTGCTATTTTGTGATTGTCTCTATAAAGATTCCCAAATCACAAGAAATATCACTAAGGTCTTCACTTATGCAGAAATTTTGATATGCTTTCATGTACAGGTGTGAAACCGAACACTGTAGTTGTTTTCAATAAAGGTGTCACATGTTGACTCCCTTTATCGTCCTTTAGGAGACCCCAATATGTGTTTGGGGACCCCGTGATTATATCTGTAACACCCCGAAAACCACTGCCTCAAAAAATTATTTTAACTTCCGAATTTCATTCATAAAGTACACATAATTGACTTCCTATGACCTACAGGAAGGAACCGAAGAAGCGGTAATTACTTTTATCACCAGATGGCGATGTTGTACTGAATGCCGAAAGAAACATTATCCGACGACAACAGTACTTTATATATAACCTCCCTTGGTAGATGATCATATCTGAAAATAAAAGACACAGTATATTATTATTTTTAATTGAGTCCATGCCGTTTGATTCAGTTAGAGGCTGTAAGGTGGCTCATCCGGTTAAAGTGCGCGAGGCAGGGGGAGGTCTCACAGTGGGCGGGAACACCAAAGGCCAATACGTGATTGGTTGTCACATTATGGTAGAATATAAACGCTGAAAAACCGTGTGCCATATCTAATTGCAAAACTGTTAATTAACACCATCTTTCTCACGTTTCATTTTTTTTGTCACATTAAATGGAAAACAAACCCTCAGGTCATTCATTTTCTTATAATTCTGACAAAAGAGTGGTGTAGAAATAGTGCACAATATATCTATTATAAATGTGTAATATATCTTAAAATAATATTTGCTGTTGCAGCAAATTTTTTTTAACATACTGCGCAATTATACAAAATATTTTCAATGCACTCTGTTGTTGGACAATTAAGAAATTGAATGACCAGAGGTTTTTTCCTCCATTTGATGCGATAATTTGACAAACTAGAGAGTGAGTGAGATGGTGTTAATTGACAGTTGTCATAGTTTCTGCATTTACACGTGTGATATGATGGAATTTTGCCCTGTCCCTCTTAAGTGCACAGATAATAGCTGCCAGTCATAGCTGAGAGTTGCATGAAGGCAAAATATTCCAAATTCACCGCAAATGACATTTAATCAGTTAGATCAGCAAATGCTTTTATCCTCTGCAATTTACTGCACAATGCCTTTACAAAGAGGGCCTATTTTCTATAAATTTGAATACAGACAGACAGATGACATTGCTGGAGCTCAAGGAGCAGAGACAGGCCCCCCTGCCCTTGTATATCAACAGTGCGATTGCACTGTCCCATGCGAACAGAATTGGAGTCAGAATTGTAGTTTCACAGACTTGATTCCAAGTTTGCTGTGCTTAAGAGCTGTTTGTATGCATGCATTTATAATGTGCATGCTATGCACCTTGCCAAATGAAGAACCTGGTAACGTAATACTAGTAAAACACTAATTTTGCAGTGACAGAACAAATGACACTGTCTGACTGTGCCTCACTGGAATGTGACACTGTTTTTAAATTCTGTTTAGGGAGCCCATAGCACATGCAGGTCCTGATCAGCCCATATCTGTGTTTGAGATGCTTAAAAACACTGCATAACGTTGCATTTTTACTTGATTGAAAATAATGCACATTTGGCTGAATGGCTTCACTGGGTCAGATTAAGACATGCGATTTTTAGCTGAGCAACTGAATTTACAAACTGGAGTCATGTTAACAAGCTCTTTTCCTCATTACTCTTGTCATGCCCTAACTGCAGAACCTGCCGGCAATTGAAATAGAGCACACTGACAGAGCAGCACCCTGCGGCCCCACTGCTGCAGGAGAAGTTAGACAGAAGGCGCCATTCACTAGAGCAGCAGTTCAGCATAAATGTTTTAGTGAGTGTGCTGGGGCGAGAGCTAGATGGCTTCAGGCAGATGGATCTGACACTGTGTGAGGGAATAAAATTGAAAATTAGCATGAAAAGGAGGAATGGGATCTTTCTGGGCAGAGCAACACGGAAGACTCATTCTGCAGTAAGACAATGATGTTATGAAAATTATCATTATCCCCATCACAAAATGGTGCGGGGGATGTAGGATTGAGTTCTGTCCATCTGCCCTTCCTTCCGTCCATCCGTCCGTCACACTTTTGATGGAGACAAGTTTTCTGAAAAACTATGAGAGATACATGAGTCTAAGTTTGCATGCCTCCTTAACTAGTCATGATCTAGGTTCAGTTTGACAATCAATGTTGCAGCATTTTTATTAACGGAGTCATGGCCCTTGGATCGACACGTCTTAGTGCACAGAATCCAATGGAGACTAGTTTCTTAGAAAGTATTGTAGACAAATTATTGAAACTTTGCACATTGATTAATCACGCTTATGGCTCTTGATCGTGGTGAGTGATAGTGATGACCATGTCGTCTTGTTAATAAAGGTCATTTGCAGCTGCTGCTAATAATAATAATAATAATACTAATATTATTATTATTATAAAAATTGGAACTGCAAGCAATGGGGCAGACAGAGGTGGAGAAGTGGTGGAGGATGAAGAAGATGACAAAGAATAATGAGATGATGACAAGAAGATGAAGGTGAATTGTAACACTAAAATTAGAAAGGTTTGTGAAGAAAATTATGTTCATAATGTGTTCATATTTGGAATGTTTGTATGTTTAGAAACAGCATTTTCATCAATTTCATCACATTGAATATCTCATGTCAGTTTGAATACTTGTATACTTGTCTTTATAGCGCCAGTTAGGGCTCGGACCAGCTATCTTTCGCAGCTACTCAAATCCCTAACAGGATGTGCTACCTGAGCACATACATGACCTGGCTGCTGACAGCTCTGTAGGTCAACAGGCTCATATCAGTGAGGAAATCAAACTGATGTTAAAAAAAAAAAAAAAAAAAAATTGAGAGAAAAAAATATGAAACTTGGCAGAAATACTCCAGAGAGAGCAACAGTTTTTTTTTTTGTATAATTTACTTAAGATTAATCATTGGTTTTGAAAACCTGCATAACTAAGCCCAACAAATAAACTCAAATTACCAACTACTTAGAAAAGATCAAACTTAAGAGTAAAAACTGACACAAAATGTACTGAACCCCACATGAATCCCAGAAAAGGCAAAATGGAATTAATCTGTTACGTTCAACACAATTAATTCCACATAGTTGGATGATTTGCTTCTGAATGGCACCACTTAGAGAACCATTTAATGGAAAGGCGAATTTTGACATAAAGCATCACCTGGGCAGAAGGGTTATTTTCTAATATGTGTCCTGGAGAGATTCAGGAAATCAAATCCCACATGTCAGATGGAAGGCTTCCAACTGAATTTTTTATGCACCCCTCCAGATTTGAACCTTCAACCTTTGGGACTATAGGCTCGAAACCAGCCCGATCATGCATGCTAGGTAAATTGGAGACTCTTTATCCTGTTGGTGTGAGCGTGTGAGTGAATGGTGGGTGTGCCCTGTGATGGATTTGTGAGCTGTCCAGGGTATGTTCATGCCATTCGCCCATTGTCAGCTGGGATAGGCTCCAGCGCCCCTGTGAGCCAAATAAAGGAACCGAGTAGATAATGGATGAATGGATAATGCTACATCTAATACCAAGCACTGTACAATAAGTGTATTCCTGATCCTTGGCTGCAATAATGTTAATTGATTTCTTTGGGGGGTATGTGAAGTGATAAATATTACAGTTACACCTTCACTGCATCACAATAATTGAATCACTTCCCTTCACGAAACTGTCACAAGTGAGCATTTTGATAAAATTCAACCCTGAAAACGGGAAAGTATAGACATTTGGAGCACCCGGGGTCAACATTCAAAGAGAGGAAGTGATCCACAGATTCAGCGCACATGTTTTGGAATTAATTAATTAATTAATTAGCCAGTGATACAATGAAGTCTCTCACCTGAATGAAAGAAATCCAGTGTGTGCTACAAACAAGGCATTTCAAAGGAAAGTGACTGATACATAAACATAGGTGGGTCATCCCATATAAAATCAATAAGTGCCTCTTCAAGGGGTCATATCACCATGTGGGATAGCCTGATGATCAAATCAAGTTACAGCATATGAAAGATCTCATTTTGATCTACATTTTGATACCAGGCTCATCTTCTAGCCATGATTCCTTCTGTGCCAAATAATTTTCAATGTGTTGTAAACTGTGTTAAGGCAATGTTCCAAGAAACAGCGGTCCGATTTTTCTCTTACCTTAGAGAGGAGCAAAAAAAAGAAAACATTGGTAAATCCCAGGTATTGATGAATACAAAAAAAGAGAAAATCATGAATACAAATAAAAATAAGATAAAATTTGTTCATACATCACTTCTTGCATGAGGCCCAGTGTTACAAGTTAAAGTCACGGTGATGTTAACTAGTTGGCAGCACTGTCATGACAAAGAGAGAGTAGAACATCTGTGTAATTTGCTGATTCGGCATAAAAAATACAAACTGAATGTCGGCTTGGAACCCTCTCATTGCACGCAGCTCTCCCCATCGAGAGAGACCCTGTGTGAGGTGCTCTCATTTGTTCCTCTTCTTTTATCACTCCCCCTCTTCATCTCCTTTGCCTCCTCCTGTCACCAGGGTTTTTTTTCCCCTCTTGCCAGGTTGTTTCCTCTGTTGTGTCTGTTGTTCCACGGCCCGCCATTTCCGCTACTGGGGACAGCTTCCGATAGCTACCAGGGAAAACAACAGCACTGTCCTCTTCATCTAATGGTTGTGCAGGGGTTAACGCTCTTCCTTTGTGTCATAAATCATGCTTTCATTTTCCCAGGCGATCGTACCCAGTGGCAAACAGAGGCTACATCCCAAATCACCCGCATCACCCTCACCCTACCCACTCCCGCAGAGTTTGCACCTTCACATGGCAGGACCGCCATTTTGAAGCCTGTCTCAACTTCCAACTTCAGGTCCATTTTACTCCATCACGATCCTACTAATTTACAAGGAAATTAGCGGAAATTTTAATATGCCTAACCAATATGGCCCATCTTATTTATTTTAAATAAAAGATACCCAGGCCTTTATCAGTGCGTCATGTGGCTGGTATTTTTAGTATTCTGCACTCCCAGCTGACCCGCCAGTGAAGACAGAGGCGGCACTCTGCACTGACGTACTCTCCTGCACCTGTTCACACGAATCACTGCCCCATTAGGTGCCACCCATGCTCACCCTGGGCGAGTTCTTGTGGTTATGCCTGATGTGTGGAGGGTTGCATTAACCTCCAGTGGGTCTCTAGAATTTTCTTATTTGCCAGTGGAATTTTTGCAGGGTTACCCCCATCAGACTTTCATTCCATTACCTCTTCTTCGGGGGAGAGTAGGCCGCTACGCAGGTCCAGACCACATTTACACTCAAATTTTATACCACTTGGGGTGGCAGTGGCCTACTTTGTACACAAGGCCATGCTCTCCTGTCAGTTTGATGAAATACATTTATACAGTGGTGCCAGAGGCCACTTAAATAAACAACAAAGTCGCACAATAAGGTCCACAACCTAACCGTAGCTTTTAGGCTAATGAGCCTGTTGTAAGGCCAGCTAGTTCTACATTATTCCCTGATACATGGTCAGTGCCCTGGCTCCTGGCCAGCTGTTTTGTCCATGGTAGATCACCAGGTTCCCAACCAGCCATAAGACGTTCCAAAGACTGCAGCGATTACCTGGGAAGGATTGTTTGAATTTTTCTGTACACCGTTCGGCCTAAAAAATGCGTCTCAGACTCCAACTCTGCCGGAGCTACTGAAGGAGGCAGCATATTTTTTTTCTGCACTATGACGTTGACTGGGGTCCCGTGCAATCGTCCTATGATAGGCCGTTCCAAGTGGGAACAAGTTTTTACTGGTTGATGTCGGTGGTAGACCAGAACAGATTTCAGTGGACTTCCTGAAGTCAGTGCACATTGATCTGAGTGGGCCGGTGGCGGCAGCTAAGGCTCTGGGACAGGGCCAACTTCCAGCTGTCCATCTCTCTCCTGAGGTGGTTAGTAGTCCCCCCTGCAACACCTGCTCCAAACAACAGGAGTCGCCTTGGTCAGGCACTGTGGCCCCTGTGCCAATTACACCCGTCCATCCTGGTGAATTCTGAAGGTGTACCTGTAGGATTTACCTACTTCAGCATTATTCACAGTTAGCACACCGGCATGTGGTTCTGGACGGTTGTTAAAACGAATGTGGGTGACGTGTTGGGAGCAATATTTTGGTGATGTGTCCTGACTAAAACAATGTAAGCCGAAAAAAATATTTGGATGTCAATAGCAATATTTCTTCCTGATTTCTCCCATTTTCTGACTTGCAGTTATGTGAAACAGCAAACCCACCTGAGGAGCAGCATTGTCAAACTGTGGTCAGACATATTCTTGAGCTTAATTTAGACAAGCCTACTCTTTAGCCTAGCTCTGAACTTTACAGCTTTCCCTGTGTCAGGTGCAATAGCCAAATTCATCAACTGTATTGGACGTTGCAGTACGTTATAAAACCCCGACCTCATTTTTTACATCCTCGGGAAATAGCTCAAACGATCAGAGACCGACGATGTTCACGCTATTTTTAGCATTTCATTAAGCACTGCTAATTGCATTATTCTCAGTGGGAAAGTCGAAAGTAGCACAAAAGAAATGTCATATCTTCCCTACTCCCGGCTGTGTGCAAACACTCTGGATTCCACTCTTGTGGATAGGCACCATTTTGTTAGGCACATGTGATAATCAGTGGAAAATCTCCCTCTTGGCACCAGACACCAGTCAAATGCTGGTAACGCCTTAGCAGCTAGTAGATTTCAGAGACAAAATAGTGATTTACTATTGAATGGCTGGTGAGGCTGAACAGTTACATCAGTGGCAGGTAGATGTTCACATTTTAACAAGTTAATTTCCCATCCCGCTTGTGGATGCTAGAGAACACATAAATCTTAAAGACGGATTTTGTTTTTCCTTCAGCTTAGTCAACATCACAACGCCAAAGATGCATGATCCAAGCAGCCTTGACCACGGTATGATCACTGGCTCCAGACTCAATGGCTCCAGTACCAGAGAAGCTACAGCTCACCTGGGATTAAGTGCTGGGATTAAGTCTCTTGGGTTTTTCCCAATCATCATAGATCATACTGTAATGAATGGAATTACGACTGAAGAGAACAAAATTTTAGATAGGAAAATTAAATGATCAATATACATCTTTTTTCCATTACGTGGGCAAAAATCCACACTGGATATTTCAAAAAATAAATAGTAAATAATAATGAGTCATTAATTTGTCACTTTTTAAATAAATTAGATGCAACTTCATAACAAAAAAAGATTGATTATTGATGAATTGCTGGATTAATGCTGGGTCTATGCTAGGTCAGGTACACATGGCCAGACCACTGGGCACCTGCTATGAGCAACAAATTAGTGGAAAAGACCACAAAGTGGCTTCCTTCAACCAGAGGGATTTCTCCTTTCCTGCGAGATGGTTCATTGTTGAGGAGGTGGTCTCAGATGTTTCCTCAAGGGAATATCAAGTATAAGCACATATAGTTCCCAGTGACTGAGACCTCACATTCCAGCGCCACAAGGGTACCCCTTCTACCGGATGTCAGTGACCCTACCTGTTCGTAGCCCCACCAGGGAGCAAATCTTTAAAGTTTAAGTGCAATGGTCATGCCAGGTCCAGCCATATTCCAGATGTCCCCAGGTCCCAATGAACGCTTGCCTAACACCACCTCAATGCTGTTAACCCTAGTCCTGCCGGTCGCCATATATAGAAGACCCACTCTCATTTCCGCTTGTGCCGGTCATCGATAAATTGTTCCCCAGTAGCCATTTTCCTGTAAGTCCGTCCTCAATAAGCATTAGCCCAGAGGCAGGCCTAGGGTTAAAGCTGTAGTATACGATCTGAGAATCAGTTGAGAAAGATTGAGATGTTGAGAAAAATTTGAAAAAAGCATCCTGCCCACACACACACACCCCTCCCCTCTGTGCTCCCTGATCCTTCCCACCGAGCACGTGTGGCTGTCCGCGTGGAGACTCCCAGACACACCCCCCCTACCAGAGCAACAAGCCGGCCGGCAGAAAACAGATGGAAAACGTAAACGCGGAAGGGGGCGGGGACGAGGCGGAACGCGGAGCACGAGGAGTCAGAGCAAGCTCTCGGGGGAGTGTCAACTAGAGCGAGGGGATTGGATGAGAGTAGGAGAGAGATGTTGACCAATGTAAGCCATCCGGCCGGATGGCTTACATTGGTCAACATCTCTGCAGCCCTGCAGCCACTAGATTGAATGGATTTTTTTCGTTTTTTTTGCTCTTCACATTGTGTAGATTGTACTATAGGACCATAACCACCATCTCAATGAGGTTATTAATAATGATCAAACTTTCAAATCGTATACTACAGCTTTAAGGAAACCCTTATTGTTTTGCTAGACGAGAGCACTTGCTCCTGTGAGGCTAGTTGCTTCTGGCTGCTTTTCTTTTCCTTTACAGTCAATGCTGAAGGACCAAATCAACAGCAACAGGTTTTCCAGTTCTCTCACCTCAGATGGCGACAAACCAATATTGGAGGCCAGCCAGTCTCCCACAATACTGCCCAAGCTGCAGCACCAGGTTTGGGCCAAATACCTGCTCAGCAGATGTAAAGCCAACCACTGCAGCTGGCAGTCTGTCTCTCCATTTCAGCTTCTCACAGTCAGTGTATGGTAGTGACTTTCACAATCCTCAGCTGTACTCCAGATAGATTAATTTTCCAACTTTATCTGCTGCACAGCCCTAAACATAAAGTCAGGTGGTGAGTCGCCATTTTGCTTTTCTTTCATAACTCCTGACCATTGATTCTCTTTTCCACCATTCCAGCTTTTCCTTTGCTTCATTCCCTTAAAAACAAATTCATAAAAATTTAGTAATTACCGTCACACTACTGTATACACCATTATTATTAAACCAATAGCTTGTGTAACTATATGACAATTAACACTACACTACTGTGAACACCATAATTATTAAACCAATAGCTCATGTAACAATATCACAACCATTTACCAAAGTATTTTGTATATCCATGTGTAGTGGGGCAAGTTATATGAAAACCTGCCCCAAAATAACTGAGTCATGTTGCACCAAACTGGCATATTTGCCCATTTTCACCAAATCTTGTGGTTAGCCAAGCTCAGTACATACATACATACGTATGCGTGTCAAACTATGAGGATAGGTGGGCATAAGCCCAGAATAGACCCCTATAAATTTTGGAGGTCATAGGGTCAAGGTCACTGGAAAGGTCAAAATTGTTTTTCTGCAATAACTTTGGTAAAACAATCTCATCAACTTCAAGATAAATCCAGAATGCGCATCCTTCAATTCTGCTTCCACTCATGTGCTAGTCTTGTGCAAATGAATTGGATGAAGCAGGCTTGAGTGGGAAAAACCAAACAACAAAGGTTTTCAGGCTTTTTATTACTTTAATAGCATCTACATTCAGCACTCAGTACGACATGTGTCCTCCACAGTTCTTGATAAGCTGTTCCACCCGTTCTCGCATGGAGCTCACCAGGTTTTGGCAGGTTGCCTTTATTTCTTCGTCGTGATGCCACACCTGCACAACTGCATCGATGACTTTGGCTTTTGTGGTGCAGTCCTTTTGCTGCAGTCTTGACTTGATGATGGACCAGAGATTCTCAATGGGATCGAGGTCAGGTGAATTACTAGGCCAGTCCAACAGTTTACAGTACTGTGTTGATGATGCAATCACATTAGTTGCATCATACAAGTCAAGGAAATTAATGAAACATGGCAAAAAGACTATGCAGTGATATTTTGAGGCGGTTATGTAAAATGTCCATCACTTGGCACGGCTGTTTGCACTCCATTCGGCTCATTCAATTGGCAGGCACCTTTATCCAATTAATTTGGACAAGACTGTATTTGATAGGGTTTAATAGTTTTCTAAGTGGTTGGGGGTTAAATGACAGGGGAGTCAATATCATCGCTTAAATTTGCTTATTTTCCATTATAACTGAAAAATGGTTATGGAAATGGCACTTTAACCCTTGACCTTAAGTGACCTTGAATAGTCAAACTCAAGGTCACAAATTTTTTACGGGTTATAACTCAAAAACGGTCGCAGATAGAGATATTTAACATTAGACATATAGAAGGTTACATATGGGCTTTCATTTGGTACCATGACCTTTGACCTTAAGTGACCTTAAAGGGTGAAACTCAAGGTTGCAGATTTTCAGTGGGCTATCGAATCAGAAGCTGAAGCGCTAAAACAAGTGCTACTGGGCGAGGTTTGTTTGGCCTGTTTGTTCACACTCACAGACAGGAAATGACATCAGACCACAGATGCACAAATATAGTATTTGACTTAAGCAGCACGCTCAGGAGTTAGAAATATGAAGAGCATGAAACGTTACCCCTTTCATCCCTATCCTTTAATGAGGCTAGCGAGCTTAAATTGGTAAAAATATACTAAGGTACAGAATTCTAACTGCTTCACTCAAAAAGAGGCGAGCAGGCATGAAATTGGATGTAAATTTTATTTACTCGCACTGTACAGGTGTCCAACAGGAGTGTTAACCATGTGACGCATTAACACATTTAAAATGGTATCGGAAAATAAAAGGCACAATATCTGATTCATAAAGACAGACATTCCATTTGCTTTCCTAAAAACAAAAAAATAAGCACTGGTAATACTGTTAATGCCATTTTGAAATGGATAAGCTAGTTATGGGAGGCTTACAACTTAAATATTAGCATACTTGAGTTTTTTTTTTTTTTTATCATAAAGACTAGGGACTGATCTATTGCTTTACAGTAGGGGGTTAGCATGTAGTTGGTTGATGTTACAGAATCCCACCAGCATAGTAAAATGCCACATATGCTGTTGGACAAAACCTTGCTAAAGAAAAGCAACAAAGTCAACATAAACTGCAATTATCCAACCTGAAATGCCAGAATAGCAGTCTTGTAGGGTTTCTTTTTTTTTTGGACAGTCTTCAGTGGCCATCACCACTCAGCAAATTCATGAGTCAATTGATGCTTCACTACATGGGGGAGGGGGGGAATACCTGGCAACAGATGACTCGGAAGCCACTTGTTATTTCACCACAATTTAGTCAGGAGAAAACACTGGAAAAAAATGACAGCAAGGACATGCCTTTTTGAAGCACAGATCACTCTGCAAGGCTACAATGCAAGAAGGGGAAAACGTGCTGATAGTCTGCAGTTTTTAACCCATTTATTCCACACAGGGCATATAATACACACAATGAAATGCATTCACCCCACCACTAGCCTCACCAGTAACAGCTGAACACTTTAAACGGGAAAGGAGGAGACACTGAAGACGATGACTTGTGCAAATGACCCTCTCCGTGTAAAAAGGCATCGATCGGGACGTCACGCTCGGCTCGTTAATGCGACTCCAATTACGAGAGTCGCGATGTCAGTCCCCTGCGGCTCCGGCTTACGCAAATACCCAGGTGCGGCTACAGTTTTGGCTCAAATGACTTGACTTATGGCACAATAGGCTACAATCGTCGACCATCTTTACAAACAACCTCTTCAAACAGTAAGAAATAGGCACAAAGCATGAATTATCAGCCCGCTCTAGACTCTTGCAAATTTTAATCGCGAACAGCAGTGTCATTTGATGGGTTAGGCCACGCCCCCACTCCACATCCACAAGCAGTAGCGGCACTGAGAATTGATTTTCCTGATGCCACTCCGACTTATGGCCTGATCTGAGACAGAAAGATCCACAAAAGTCTTCCGTCCACGAGGAGGCGGGGCCAATCACCGCGTTTCCACATCTTCAGGTAGAAAATGATTGTTCTGAACAGCGCGTAGCGGCACGTTCGTCAAATTTGTAAACTCTGGGTGATGTCTTCCTCTGTCCGTTTCCACTCTCCATGCCACCTCGACTCTCCCCCTCTGTATAAACCCCATCTGCATCACGATAAACAGCTGGGTTCACAAATTTGGCTAGCGAACACTTAAAGCGCCCTCATAAGGCAAACAGCATGAGGGCGGACAGTTTAAGAGCAAGATTTCAAAATAAGAGCCCACATTTCACCTCAGCACAGTGACAGATGAGCAACGGTCCAGCCAGAAACAGAAAAGAAGGGGGCAGGCCAAAGGGAAAAAAAAAAAAAGAGAGAGAAACGCAGGTACTCCTGTAAACAAGCAAGGCGCCAACAATCTTTTTGAATATGGAGCTTAGACTCGGGCAGGCCGGGCCTGCGCATGCGTAATGGTTTGAGAGGCGCGAGCGCGGCTCTGCTGGTCGAGCGAACTGAAGCAGGTGCAGGCTTCGAGCGAGGCGTTGCCAATAGGTGTCGAACCGGGGGGGACGGGCGGTTTTCAAGGGCAGCCATCAGCCTCATTCGCTCTCATCTGGGTTCTGTGGGTCTATTATTTTGACGTGAGTGAAGGGGAAATGGCCCCTTCGCCCGTTCACTTCCCCCTCCCACTGCCCACTGATGTTCATTCTGGTAACTTTCACGATGTCGCCCACCTGAGAGAGAGAGAGAGAGAGAGAGAGAGAGAGAGCGGAGAGAGAGAGAGAGAGAGATGGTTTTACTTTTGGCATCCTTCAATACACTATTCACAAACAAACCCTCCCACATACCATCCCTCACACCCCCTCAGTTTCATGTTCAACACATATTTAAACCCCACCACACAAAGTATAAACAAATAAACAAACAAACACGGGTTTGATTACAAAATGTGTAGCTTAATTGGCTATTTATCAAACAAATATATATCCTGGCTGATTCCAATCGCACTGCCAAGAATGCCACAGGCCTACCCTAACCCTGCAATAATGATATCAACTACTTAACACTGACTGTATGACAGTCCGGGAAATACAGCTCAACGGGGTAGTGCCAACAGTACAGATCTCAAAGTCAATCAGCAGTTAAAACAATGGACGAAATGGATCATGTACGCACATTCATGGCATTGGTTTATCACAGGGTCAAAAACATAGAAAACTGAAATGACAGCCAATTATTCAACTTAGTTATCCCGGACCGATTCCTCCTCCATTTTACGTGACAGGATGCCTCGCTCCCACTCAGACCAAGCACTCTGCATTTGTCCGAAGATTGTTGGGATTGAGGATGACTGAGAATCCCTACGTGTCGCCAACTGCCGACAAGACCGAATACCGGGAAGCAAATTTTTTTCCCATTCTGGTCCTGCGCTCAAATATAATTTGTTAACATAAGATCAATCACTTCTCGGTTCAGAGCCGCAAATATAGTGAACACATGAAATAACAAACCTGGCTCACATAGAGGCCTTTTGGCACGTATTGGCTGTATCAAAATAAACGCAAAAATCTGCATTTTGTAGTTCGCCTCAGAATTTCAGAACACCATTAGCATGATTAAAATAACTTGTTGGGAATGTCCATCAACGTGATCAGGAGACAACTATTTTCAAAGTGGCAGAACTGTAAGCTTTTATACGCATTTCATTCAGCTGCAGGCGATGAAATTTCATCTCGTCAAGAGATTTTCATCTCAAACTGAATAGAAATAGACATGGCATCAACTTTACCGCTAATATGCGACTGTCTCCATTTTTAGTCATACTTTTGGTTCGACAGGCACGGATTTTGAACGGAGGAAATGACATGGGTCTTATGCCACAAGTGAATCACCTAAGGATGAAATCTGGAGACTGTTGAACTTCTGAGAGTGGAGAGCTGGCGACATGATTCTTAAAGAATAAACGGTGCCGCGCTTACCATAATACATGTACATGTATTTCAGACTGGATTTACTTGCATGTCTAATTTTTGGAATAAAAGTTCTTACTGCCTAGACAAAGCCACATACCAAAAATCAAACCTTTAGATTCAAGGATGACGAAACGTGCCACCCACATGTCAACGATAGTCATTATTTATCGATCACCTCTCTTTCACCAATATTTATTCTAGGTGCAATAAGCGACATGCACGTATTGTAGGCCTAGGCTCAGTTACACATCGCCAATACTAATAAGAACTACTTTAAGGGGCTTCGAAAAAGGCATGGAATCTAACAAATCAGCGCAACGCAGTGTGTTTTGAAGCACATTACAGTGAATACAATGCTTTTGGACATCAACGGTCATAATATAACAGCTGACCTACTTCTAAAACAACCTTATTCAACTCTGGGACAAGTGGACAATGCCCACACTGACATGCGACTCGGCCAAGGCGCCAGTGCATAGATAATGAGACAGAAGTGCGTTGATTGGTCATATGTTAGTAAGTTTTATTTATTTATATATATACATATACATATATATACACACACACACACACACAAAACCCCAATTCTGAAATAGTTGGGACAAAGTGTAAATTGTGAATAAAATCAAAATGCAATGAGTTTCAGATCACATGAGCCAATATGTTATTTACAATAGAACATAGGTAACATTTCAAATGTTGAAACTGAGACATTTTACATTTTTATCCACAAAATGAGCTTATGGTCGAATGTCAGGAACTGGTGGTAAAAAGTGTTGCAGGGTCAAAATTTTACAATACTTGGTGTATGGGCTGTAGGACAACATATCTAACAAAAACAGCAGTTGAAACTATAGGAATACTTTTATTTTCTTCAATAGGTGGCGTCAAACATCGGAATATAAATGGAAAATGCATTGCGTCGCGGGCACATTTTCGCCGTTTTCTCAGTTTGTACTTAAATTTTTCAAAATAGCAATGCTCAGCCATCTTTCAGTCAAATCCAAAGTTGTTTTTTGCAAAATGACCAGAAGTAGATCTTTCATGAAAATACAATGAAAAACATGCAAAAATAGAAAGGCCCTCAATTATTGACCCAATTCAGACCCAAAGATTTTGTCAGACAGCATCCCAGAATCGATATTTAAGTCCCTTTCCCCCTTCATGAGTGCGCTGGTGTTTTTTCAGAAGATCAGATCGAGTAAAGAGTTCACCACAGTCGCTGCACAAAAACCTCTGGCTCGCTGTTTAATCATGTGTCCTTAGGTGTCTTTTTAGATTGTTCCTCCTCGTAAACATTTTCTGGCACACATTACAACAGAGTTGCACGCTTCTGCTTGATTTAGCTCTTTTAGCATCCGCCATAGCCCTGCAAGAAGGGGGTGTGAATGTAAATGGTGCTTTACTGGACATAGTTATTCATTCACACTTTTCGAACATGACTCTGTAGAAATGAAAGGGTTAAATCAAAAGGACATTACTCTTTAAAACTGCCAGTGTCGCTTGTCATATCTAGCCACACAGTATTATACTTTAAAACAGGCTAGCCAAGCTCCATGGCTCTCACACAGTTTCCTCAAGGTGACCATGCAAGTACTTAGGAATGCACATGGCTTCATGGATTGCATGTGGCTTCAAGGATGCATTAAAAATCAACATTAAATCCTCATTATCTCTAAACTGTAGATGATTTAATAGCAAAGTCATAAGTTTATCATGAAAAATCAATATTAAAATAAACTATATTTACCTTGGGTTACTCGAAATTTTGAAAACAAAGAGACAAATTCTCAAGGACAAGATGGCCCCTTTTGTTTCAATATCATGACCTTTGGCCTTTTAGACAACCAATTAATATCAGGAGAGACACCTTTTAGCCAATTAGAGAACTGGTAATGGGATGAACAGAAAAAGAAACAGACATTTCACTGTAGTTCCACATGTAATCATTTCACTCCACCTCCGCCACACTCCACCGCAGAGGGGTCCGGCCCCGACTTTGAGTTTTTTGCCTCTTACTGCCATTAGCAGCAACTAATAGAAAAAAAGTATCTGGAATCATAAAGAAGACATCAAAAGGAAGAAAATTACACCTCATTTGATGAAACTGTCCTACTCTAACTTAAAGAAAATTTTATTTGTATCTGAAAATTTTGGGTGGAGTGCAACGAGTCCAGCATATTCTTACCACCAGTTCCTGACATTCGACCATATTTCAAATTTTCTGGCTGCAACAGGTCTCAAAAAAGTTGGGACACAGGCAAAAAAGGGCTGAAAAAGCAATGAATATATAAGAGAATCAGCTGAAAGAACACTTAGCAAGTTATTAAGTTAACTGGCATCAGGTGTGTAACATGATTGGCTATAAAAGGGATGTCTTAGAGAGGCTGAGTCTCTCAGAAGCAAAGACACCCAGAGGCTCACCAACCTATGAAGACTTGCGTAAAAAATTGTGGAATACTTTAAAAACAATGTTCCTCTACGTCAAATTGCAAAGGCTTTGAAGGTCTCATCATCGACAGTGCATAACATCATCAAAAGATTCAGAGAAACTGGAAAAATCTCCATGCGTAAGGGACAAGGCCGAAGACCTTTACTGGATGCCTGTGATCTTCGGGCCCTCAGATGCCACTGCATCACTCACCGGCATGATTCTGTCATTGACATTACTAAATGGGCCCAGGAATACTTCAAGAAACCACTGTCTGTAAACCCAGTCTGCCGTGCCATCCACAGATGCCAACTAAAACTCTATCATGCAAAAAGGAAGCCATTGTTGAGCATGATCCAGAAGCGCTGCCGTGTTCTGTGGGCCAAGGCTCATGTAAAATGGACTGTAGCAAAGTGGCAAAGTGTCCTGTGGTAAGACGAGTCCAAATTTAACATTCTTGTTGGAAATCATGGGCGTCGTGTCCTCCGGGCTAAAGAGAAGACAGGCCACCCCTCCTGTTAGCAGCGTTCAGTTCAAAAGCCAGCATCTCTGATGGTATGGGGATGCATTAGTGCATATGGTGTAGGACACTTGCATGTTTTAAAAAGCACCATGAATGCTGAAAGGTATATAAAAGGTTTTAGAGCAACATATCCTCCCCTCCAGACAACATCTATTCCAGGGAAAGGCCTTGTATATTTCAACAGAACAATGCAAAACCACATACTGCAGCTATTACAACAGCATGGCTTCGTAGTAGAAGAGTCCGTGTGCTGAACTGGCCTGCCTGCAGTCCTGATCTTTCACCGATTGAGAACATTTGGTGCATAATTAAACGAAAAGACCATCAAAGGAGACCCAAAACTCTCCAGCAGCTGGAAGTCTGTATTAAACAGGAGTGGGATCAAATTCCAATGGCTAAACTCAAGAAACTTGTCTCCTCAATGCCCAGACGCCTCCACTCTGTGTTAAAAAGAAGAGGGATGCTACACCATGGTAAACAGGCCCCTGTCTCACCTTTTTTGAGACCTGTAATTTGAAATGAGCTCATTTTGTGGATAAAATTGTAAAATTTCTCAGTTTCAACATTTGCTTTGTTATCTTTGTTCTATTGTGAATAAAATACTGGCTGGTGTGATTTGAAAGTCATTGTGTTTTGATTTTATTCAAAATTTACACTTTGTCCCAACTATTTTGGAATTGGGGTTGTATATATATATATATATATATATATATATTTTTTTTTTGCAGCAGGCTTCTGTAGCTTTGATTAGAAGCAGGTTCTGTTTAGTTGATTCGAAAACATAATCAGGCGATGTATTTGATTTCTGTAGCTCAGATCAATATTTGAGGCCCTCCATGCATGAACCAGTCATGTCACTTTTTCCTGTTTTGAGAAAAATGAAGTTAAGCATTTCAACTCAGAACTATTTAGTTACCAATCTTTAGGAAAAATGATTGTTTACACATATTCCTGGGACTGGTAATTATTTAAATCAGTAGTGAAAATGGTGGTAGGGTCACTGACCTCCTTGTAATTTAACACCAAAAAGTGACTTAACTGGTTCTTGCATGGAGGGGTTTCATTTGTTCAGTAAAATCATTAGTTGTTTCTGAAAAAACATAATCAGTTGAATCATTTATGTATCCTATACCTTTGGTTGTATTTTTCCTCTCGACTGTAATTTTCCTCTCCTTTTTCGTGTTATGCTTATGCATGCTTATCTTTTGGTTGAAGTTCTCAAGGGAAGTTGGCAGTGTTTTGGTTTGCCTGTCCTGTTGTAGCGTAGAATGAGAAGGCAAAAAGACCATATTTGGAAGATATTTCCTGTGATGAAGGTATAAAAACTGGGTGTGAAAAGAAAAATGTCAGTTCTTCTTGCGCAAAAAGAACTCAGCTTCATATTTATCAACATGCCTCAATAAAGCCCCATTTTCTGAAGAATCTCTCTCTCTCCAATTGTTTGAGGTTGGGGGAACCTCATAATATGAAATGTCTGAATGAAAACCACAACAAAGGCAGACTGCCACTAGTTTTCATCAAGCTGGTCTCTTTGAAATGCTTGATGGCGTTTCTTACAGTGCCATGGCAGCAATTAATATCTTCAGCATTGTGTATGGCCGCAATGCAGCTACGAAAAATCTCTAAGAGATCCTTCCGTCGTGTTATCGTGTTAAACACAGTGACACAGCTCAAAGTTCATGTCACTTTTTATATTGGAACAGCTGACAATCGGGGGCAATTCTGCAGAATAATGTTGCCTCAAAGCAGTTTAAAACAAATATTTCGTCAATAATCATGAAATGAGCCAACAAGCAAGCATTCAGGCTAGGCATGAGTCAAAAAAAAAAAAAAAAAAAAAAAAATTCACGACACCTTTCAATTGTTGTAAAAAAAAAAAAAATGTATGTTTTCAGGTTTTTCGTTTATTACCCATATTTTTACCTCAATATACTTTTAATTTTATTTTACAAAATTTTTTTTTTTTTTTTTTTTTTTGTTCTCATTGCCTACGATAGTATTTCTCAAAACATTTTCGCGAAAAAAATTATAGAGAAGTAATATATTAGGACCCCTTTTAAACAACAGTGGTGGTGTATAATCATCACTGCACACAAGGGCTGTCATGAATATTCCATATTCAAAATATATATATATATCGATTTTATCTCGATAAAACGACCACCGAATGTGAAAATTATTTATTGAATATCTTGAAAAAAGTCAAGATAATTAACCCATTTTCAGTGTGTGCAGTGTAGGGTGGCTACCAACATGCTATACTGCAGAGATGGCTCATTGTCCTGAAACAGTTGCATCCTTGTGCCGGGCATGCGCAGTGCATGCCAGTTTGACAGACAGCCAGGAGCTCAAATCACGCCACCTCGTTGACATTTTACGCGATAATGATGGCGGAGAGTTTGATTTCACAAGAAAGCTCTGGTTCAGAAAATAACTGGTTTACACCCTGAAGAATCTAAAAAGCACCACTTGGAAATACTTTGGGTTTTGGTCAGTCAACCATGGTAACGCTGAGGACTGAACGCAAGTTGTTCGTTAACGATGCAAGTTTGAGCTAGCCTACCATTCCTGCAGCGGATGCCGGTTTTTATTGTGTAACGTTAAAAACCGGAGAGGCGAAAATGTGCCTTCTGAAATGCAGTTTCATTTGCAAAGACTAGTTTTGGATTTAACGGTGGTGAGAGAGCTAAAGATGTCGTGGAATTAACATTACTGTCTCACAGAATAAAACTGAACGGTTGGCATCTCGTTCGAACTTAGATGAGCTTGGTGTGTTATTTCATAAGCTCTGCGATGCATCAGGGTCCTGAGTTCAGACTCACTGTGTCGGGGCTTATTACAGAGACATAGGAAACGCTAAGTCTTAATCTGTGCTTATTATCCATCAAATATGCGTTTATGTTGATGTATCTTATGTAAGACGTAGTTTGGTATCTTGTTGTTTTGTGTGGGAAATACAGAAAGTACAATATTTAATATCATATTGATATCATGCGTTTAACTAGGCCTATGCTGTCGGCGGCCGACAGCAAGGGGTATATCCCCGAAATTCCCCAATCCTCGAAGCCCCCTTTATCAGATTCCCCTTTACTAGACCTACAATATGAGGCAAATTTGAGGTCTGTGTAAGTAATTGTTCCAGAGATATGGTTAAAAAACTGATTTTTTTTCAATATATAGCGCCACCTGGTGGCAAACCTAGGAGTGCATACTTTCCCAAAATCTAATCAGTTCATCCTCTCTACCATATCTACCCATATGCTAAAAAGGAGAAGCCAATGTAAAGTATTTTGTGAGTTATCGCGCTAACGGCTAAAATCTGCAGACGCGGCGGAGGCGGTGGGTGGGGCGAAACCATGATATCCCTGAAACTGGTATTTCGGGGATATAATTAGCACGAATATTTGAACAGCATTTTAGACTCATTCTGATAGCCCTACTGCACACTACTGAAGATCCCTAAAGAGAGAGACCATGGCTAACAAAGTAAAAAATCAAGAGAGGATTTTTTTTTTGGAGTACATACAGAGGGTTTACCATAGAATTTAAAGTCTTGGTAAGCTCCAACAACAGAAGGACTAGATTGGAGTTTGGAGGCATATCATGGCAAAATAATGAAAATTGTGCCAAATATATATAGATTTGACTCTACCCACTGCCCTTTAGAACACTCCACTATCTCCACGGCAGGCATTCCTCAACCAGACAAAACACTGACAGCACTGTTGACATCCCCCTGACCCCAAAAAAAAAAAAAAAAAAAAAAAAAAAAAAAACATACTTTGCAGACCCATTCATTTGAAAAAACCATTCATAGCCATAGGCTGTGTAAAAAAATGGACGCAGCATCCGGGTCTGAAAAGTGAGGCCAATGCGGAAATCTCTAAAAATTGCATTCGATTTAATGGCCAGCAGATGCCGATTTGGTGGTTGCAGAAAGCAGTTCAATGCTATCGAAGTCTATGAGAAAATGACCCTACTTTCCCACCTGATTTATTATTTCAATAATGATTTTCCACATTATTTTATGGTATCTATCGCAAGTTTCAAGTCTCTTTCGATATATCATGATGTTCATTTTAGTAAATTATGGTCCTAAATAGACTAGAATAAAGGATAAAGTGAGAATATGTTTTAGGGGCGTGGCTATCCTCTGGTCCTCGTCAGATACGGTCAGATCCACCCGTAGATCCACCCCTCGCTCCTCCCTGGATCTTCCATTCAAGCTCTCGTCCAATAGCAATCACAATTGGTTTCAAAATGAAAAAAATGGCACCATTCAAATTGCCAAAATCGAGGCTTCCTAAATGGTATGCTGAAACCAATGGGTGGCATCACGGTTGCTTCATCCATCTTTTTATGCAGTCCATGTTGATAGCCTACTAAGTACCTCATCTATTTAATCATACACCCCGTATCAAATGCATCAAAATTATTCATAAAATAGTCAGACATTTATATTTGACCCAGTCTCACTGTAAGAGACAACAACTGAGGCACCAATATTATTCTTGGTTTTTGCTCTTTCATCCCTGTACGTTTGTCACTGAACATGTTGTTTCATTATAACTATCACCATTCTTTTCCACTATATGACACGCCTTGGGTCATTGCCAATTCATTATTTGTGAATTGCTTTGCTCACATGATCACACCCTGAATTCATGATAACTTTTGAGTTCATAATAGTCTGAATATTCTGTAAATAAGCTCACCAAAACCAAGACTTTACGGTGCAATGGCTGCTACTCACAGCTGAACCGAGGCAAGTTAGGTCAATGTCTTCCTGAGACACAGTCAATGATACATCAGTCTGAAACTCAGGAACGACACATACTGGTTGAACCTCTAAACAATGTTCACAACCCAAGATCTAACAAGTGTGAGCCAAGTAGTCAGTAAGCCGCGTTTCAGATTCATATTTTTACTCATACGATAGGTTGAATCATTTCACAAGAATGTAATTAGTCATCTTTCTGCAATTAGCACAATGTTAGGAATTTCCCTTGCGTATATTGCCAGTGTAATAGTTTGACTAATATTGCTTAATTTTAGAATTAGTAAACACTGTTGCATGCAAAGAAAGCTAGAGCTCCATATCCACCGCAGACAATGAGCATCTGAATTTCCAAAGGACTTAACCCCTTAAACCCTGAATGCTGCTTACATTTCCTTTTAAAAGATTTTTCTTCCTCCATATTTCCATATTGTAAGACAGCATCCCCATCATATCCTGTCTGTAGGTTGCAGCACTTCACTAAAGTCAATTCATGCATTGAGTAAAATATTCAAACCCAGGATGCCATATTTTTATGGCTGCAACATTACATCAAATAGAAAATATCTAGATATCCAAAATATCTTGTGCTTCATTTTATACACATTTCCATGTAATTCTGCGGGATATATTTAGAATTTTTGAAACCTTGAAATCTCCACTAGAATGTGAAATAGAACAGAAGTACCACAGGACTGAACTAGAAGGCATTTGGAGAGCACATGACCTCCACCATTGTGAAAATCGCCAGCAGACGAAGTCTGATTTGGATTTATCCTAGAATAATGTTTTTGTTTTTTTTTCTGATTTAATCTGACAGTTGATGTGGGTGTTAGGGATAGGCGTGATAAAGGAACTCGAGGGCTGCATGAGTGAACTCTATTTATTTATTTAATGACATCATAATTTGTCGTGGTTTTCATTCAGACATATTTTCATATTATGAGGTTCCCCCAGCCTCAAGCAATTGGAGAGAGACAGATTCTTCAGAAAATTAGGCTTTATTGAGGCATATTGATAAATATAAAGCAGAGTTCTTTTTGCGCAAGAATAACTGACATCTTACTTTTCACACCCAGTTTTTATACCTTCATCACAGGAAATATCTTCCAAATATGGTCTTTCCACTTTCTCATTCTCACGCTACAACAGGACAGGCAAACCAAAACACTGCCAACTTCCCTTGAAAACTTCAACCAAAAGATAAGCACGTATAACACGAAAAAGGAGAGGAAAATTACAGTCAAGAGAGGAAAAATACAGCCAAAGGTATAGGATACACGTGGATACATATATGATTCTACTGAAAAACATAATCACAACTAATGATTTTACTGAACAAGTATTGATCAAACCTACAGAAATCAAATACATCACCTGATTATGTTTTCGAATCAACTATACAGAACCTGCTATATTTCAAAGCTACAGAAGCGTGCTGCTTGTGTGTGTGTGAGCTGCTCATGCATGTGTGAATTGAATTGCTTGTATGTGTGTGGGTGTCTGTGTGTGAACTGCTTGTATGTGTGTGTGTGCGCGCATGTGTCTGTGTGCACTGCTCGTGTGTGTGAACTGCTTGTATGTGTGTGTGTTTTATGTGTATGTGTGTGTCCACTGCTCATCCCCTCCCTACATGTGTGAACTGCTTGTATGTGTGTGTGTGTTACTGCTGGATACATAGTCTCTTTATTGATTATGGTTATTAATTATGGTTATTCAATATGGTTATTGATTTACTCATGAATATGATGAGAAATATTGAAATATGATCCTCAACAGTATGTCAATATTTAAAAATATCTCCACGTGTATGCATAACGCAGCTAATTTGGTTTCATTATACAAATATGTGAATGGAAAACGAGCAGAATGTGGTTAAAAATGAAATATTTTGATGCAACCCAGACAGCACGCATACGTCTCGCCGACGTCGGCACGATGAATAAAGTTGCATCGGCTAGACGTATTATGGAGAGCGTTTGCTAATTGGGAATACGTCGCCGAGACATCGGCATTTGGCAAATGGCAAATTTGGCAAATGCAGATGTCTCGGCAACGTATTCCCAATTAGCAAACGCTCTCCAAAATACGCCTCGCCGATGCAACTTTACTCATCGTGCCGACGTCGGCGAGACGTATGCGTGCTGTCTAGGAAGCGATCTTGATTGACTGTTGCCTTGATCAGCTCTTGATGAGCTCTGTGGCCGAGCGCCAATTTTACGCGCAAGCCTGTCTGAGGTAGACGAAAGATCATACACCGTCTCACTATCCTGTGGCTATTGGCTGCTAAAGCTAAGCGCAGACAAGTATGAAATGGAGGTACTATGTCTGAAATGAAGGCAACCAGGTGAAGTGCAAATTCTGCCAATCAAAGATTAAGAACCATCGCACTATAAGGGTGGCCGGTGACCGAACTATTGTGGTAACCCAATTATCTTGCTACTTTTAAAAACTAATCAATTCTTCCGTTGTTTTTGTTGTCAGTTGTAGATTTTGGTTTTGTTCACATCACAGAAGCGAACGTCAAATTTCTGGGAAGAAAATGAGAACGAAATCGGTAATTAACTGTACAGATATGACCTAAATATACCCAAAGACGCATAGATCAATGAAATCATAATTTGCACATGATGCGCCATGACCATCCTCATTTGTTGCCCGCTCGTCCTAAACTACAGCGATAATTGGGTCACTTAAAAGGTCCAGAAAACTCTGTTAACATGGTTATCATTTCGGTAGTTCATGCGCAGATTTTTGCAGGAATAATGTTTGGTTCTTTTCGGTTTTGGTTACATTCAAATTATTTGTTCGGCACAGCGTGAATTTATGTCACTGATAGAACAATAAAAGATCCTACGCCATACAATGCGTCATCATATGCCGTTAAAGCAGAAAGGAACCTCGCATTCAGAAATACAAATTTGGAGCCGCCAGAGATAACTGCGTTCACTACCACAAGAGGTCCCGACAGTCATCACTCCCAAAATCGATAGGCTTCGTGCCCTTATCGTGGACAAAGCCCACGCCAAATATGACACAAATCGGTTGAAATTTTTGGCCTGTGTGCTCAAAAGCAAACCTCTATGGACGCAGTATGACAATTGCTGATCCATAGTATCCCTGACTCGTCATCAGAGGATACAATTATGCTCAAATTTTACTGCTTTATTGTTAGGTACGTCATAAAATGGTTTGCAACTTCTAGATCGTAAAGGTCAGATTTAAAGAATTAAGCTGTTGCATGCAAACAAGGAAAAATTTTAGCTACTAAACATAACCGAGTGCGACACAGACAAGCATTTGTTGCTCCTCTTGTCCATTGTCTACATAAACACAGGACATGAACACCAAGGACCAGACTTGGTTGACAAACAGCATGAGTCACTGTATTAGCACACATTAGCACTCCATTCAGCCAGTAAAACTCCATGCCTTAGCTTCAGCTAACTCTGCCAGGAGAGTGCAGTCCTGTCTGTCACAGTAAACTCAAGAGGACAGAAAAGAATAGGCCTTTCAAAACCACTGTCCATAGTCAGTCACCGAAAGGGGATTTCCTCCCCATTACGTCCTATTCACACTTACACTGTTCTCATCAGTCTTGCAGACTGCTACGCAATTCTCTGCAGACAGTTCTCTGAGCAACTTATTGAGCAAACTTATCTGATTTTGGCCAGTCAGACTGGCATTTGCTCGCAGAGGCAATTCATACAGGTGTGCTACTGTGATTTAGTCTGAATCTGCAGAGAATATAACTACAATAGCACGTAGGGTTGAAATTAACCGTCGTTTTAATGTAATCTTTTGATAATTTTCTCTATTAACTGATTAGTTGTTTGTCAGTTAAAAATGAAAAATGTTGATTAGTATTTCCCAAAGCCCAAGATTTTGTCTCATTTTGAGCAAAACCCCAAGATATTCATTTTACTGTCAAATAGGAATACAGAAACCAGAAAATATAAACATTTAAGTAACTAGATTCTGAAAATGTTTACTTTTTTTTCACCAAAAAAATCCAAACCGATTAATGGATTACCCAAAAGCTGGTGAATAATTCGTAGTAGACAACCAATCCAGGGCTCGAATTAGGATTTTTTGCCTGGGTTCACATGGTGCACCCAGATTTTGAAAATGGGTGCACTTGTGCATGTTTAGGTGCACAGTCTAAAACTTGCTTAATTCAATAAAAAAAGCCGCTTTGCAGCAGTACAAAATGAATAAACAAATATTCTTAAACTCAGATTCTTTGATATGCCATAGATAGATAGATACACTTTATTGAACCCCGTGGGGTAATTTGTCCTCTGCATTTGACCCATCCTATAGTTAGGAGCAGTGGGCAGCCACAGAGCAGTGCCCGGGGACCAACTCCAGTTCTAAAGCCAGTACCCTGGTCAGGGGCACTGGTTGGAGTGTTCCTATAGGACTACTGTAAATTTGCAGTGATGCAACAGGTTAGGATTACTGGTGGGATAAGATATTATTAAAATCATGCTGTATATAAGAAAAATAATGGAAAAAATACAAAAAAAAAAAAAAAAACACGAAGAAATCGGCAAAACTGAGTGTACTATTGTTATTTATCACAGTCAGATAAAATTCAATCTATAATTTAATTTCACTTTGTTTGACTTGGCCGAGAAACTAAAGTAATTTTCCACAACTCCGTCATAGGACCTCTCTGGCCTCAATAGCAGCAACAGTGCTGCTTTTTGCTGTTTTTATATTTTTACATTCTTCATAACTCCATGATTAAGACCCTCTCCTCCTAGATAATATTTAATCTAGAAGATTTTTTTTTTTTTTTTTTTTTGTAAGATTTTATTAATCACCCAGCAGCCACTTACATTACATTCAACGAGTAAGTGCATACATTAATGGATCTTCAAACATGAACCTCAATTATAATTTCCCAAGCGTGTAACCGAATACGGAGATGGGTCTAGCTGCAGCTGCAGCCGAGTGCAAACCACGCCCCGTACAGAACACGCCCCTACAAGAAAGTCCCTAACCCTATCCCTATCCCTAACCCTAACCCCAACCCTTTTGTGGGGGGCGTGTTTTGTAGGTGGTGTGGTTTGTACTGTACCCGCGCGGTTTGTAGGGGGCGTAGTTTGTAATTTACCCGCGGCTGCAGTTAGGCATTATTGCGAATATGCGCGTGCATAATTTTAAGGGTCCACCCAATCAGTGTAAAACATCATTTATTTCTCCCATTAGGACGCAGTCCCATTGGTGCGGGTCGTGGTCTGTGCTGGCGGCGCCCCCTGGTGCAGCGGAGGGCAGATGTCCCACAAACTCCCTGATCCTGGATCAGGGAAAGTCTTTGATGAGAAATATACATTACGCGATCAGCAAATGTTAACACATACGCGGCCTCAGAACAAACGTGTTCCACAGTCTCGAAGTCCCATCGATTTTGTCATCAATTCTCGTCCCTTACCGATAAAATTCATCATCCCAGGTAAGGATGAGCGCATTTGTAGGAGGAGGATTTATTTCGGGGGCACATTTTTACTAGGTGCACGCAGTGCATCCAACTTTAAATTTTGGGTGCACCTGCCGAAAACCGGGTGCATACGTGCACCTATGTACCCGCTATTTCGAGCCCTGCAATCGATTAATCAGCTGATTATTGCAGCCCTAATGGCACGCGTATGCAGAGTGTAACTAATTTTTAGTCTGAAATCGCAGTGACTATACATTTCAGTGCAATGCAATGTTTGGCTGTGTTTTGATTTCGGCCGAGTTTGCCTTCAAACTAGACATACTCTCGCCAAAAAGCAAATGAGACCAGGGTTTCATTCATTCCTTTTGGAGTAACACTGGAGATACTTCTGAACTCTAGTGAGTCACCACTGCAATATCCTAAAATGAGTCATCCAACACCCATGTCTTAATAAAAAAAAAAAAAAAAACAGAACACCTTTCACAAGCAACAAACCATTTCACCATCATACGCAAGGGGCAGGAAAGACATGAGGAACGTCTCAACTACACAACCACAAGGCCATAAAGCAACACTAGCACTGCCCCCCCCACACACACACACACACACACACACACCAAATGTCTGGTAAACAACAAACTCCAGCTCTAATTCAAACTACAGTACGCGTGCAATGTAAACACAGAACTCCAGCTTCAAAACAAATAAGAAAAAAATATTTTCAAGTGTCTGCGTAGAATTACTTGAATTGCGGCTGCGTGCATGTGGTATACTGAAGCCTTATCAGCAAACTAGCGGGCTAGCTCGATACAAAAGGTGTGCTGGCTGGAGTCCCTTTATAGTATAAAGGGACTCTAGTGCTAGCTAAACATTAAACAGTTCGTAATCACTTTAACTAGCAAGCTAGCAAGCGATTATTATAGCAGAAGCGAACTGTTGCCTTATTAGCAAGCTAGCTGGCTGGCTCCCTACATTGGTGTGCCAGCTACTCATTAAACAATTCCTTATCACTTTAGCTAGCAAGCTAGCTAGTGATTATTATAGTAGAAGCCAACTTTTACCCTATTAGCAAGAAAGCTGGGTAGCTCGCTACACTGGTGTGCTAGCTAATCATTAAACAGTTTGTTATCACTTTAGCTAGCAAGCAATTATTATAGTAGAAACAAACTACTGTTTTTCAGCTTATAGGTACCAAGCACTACAAGCAGGACCTCTCAACTTCTAAAACTGAATTACTCCTTAAGTTATTATCACACAGTAATCAATCAATTATGTATTTAATGTACAGAATCTAACCTAAATGTATATGTGTAAATATTTGTGCTTTTTAAAATAATTTTTTATATTTTTATATAAGGTGTTTTTTCCCCAAAACTGTTATTTTAGCATTCTCCACTGTAACAAGAGGCTCAAACTTTCCACACATTCTCCTCGCTATCATGGCTCTAAGGTGTCAGATACTAATTATTACCCCCGCCAAACGAAGCTGGCAGGAGGTTACGTGATCAGTGCCATTTGTTTGTCTGTGTTTGTGAACAAGACAACTCAAAAAGTAATTATCGGATATCTCTGAAATTTTGTGGGTGGGTGGCTATTACATCAGGGACGGACCCTATCGATTTTGACCGAGATCAGTCAAACAATATGGCCGCCAAGGCAGCAATCTTGAAATCCTATGACACGCGATAACTGAACTTTGCTCCCACTCACCAAGATTTAGACTGTGCTGCCTTGGCGGAGGTTTGCACTCTATGAGCGCCTCTAGTCTTAACATTTTCTGACAGATAAAGAAGGTAAGTAAAACAGCCATGTCAAATTTGCCATCAGTTGGTGTGTATTTGGCAATTTATAACAATTTGTAATCAGGATGTCTGTTTCTCCATTTCACATGAGGTCCAGACCCCTTGGGTCTGTTGGCCATCACCCTGACAACCAGATTATAGATAAAGACACATGGAGTAGATAATCTGGAAGCACTTTGTCTAAACTAATTTTGTATACAACTTCATTGATAAAAGATGCATATTTTCTGGGTAAACCAGGCACCTTTAGGAATCTCACAGTGTACAATTGCCAGTCGGTTGGAGAAGGTCATTTTGCCCGACTGAGCTGCAGATGACTTTCTTCATATCTAAAAGTAGGTTTTCTTCTCTGAAAGTTATATATTCTGAAAGCACTTTTTGAGAACTACACTTATCAAAATTCTGACTTTGAAAAGTTAAATACAGCATTTTTGTAGCCTTTTTCTTTGAATCTCCTTCTCTGTAATTGTTAGGCAGTCAGAGGCTTGAGGCAGGCTGCTAGCAGGATAGGTCAGCAGAACAACAGGCCTCTATTCTGCTGAACTGTAATATTTTCTCATGAAAATTATATGGTTAGAAAGCACTTTATGAGAACTACATTTTGATCAAAATTATAACTTTGAAATGTAAAAATAAGCAGATTTCTAACCTTTTTCTTGAATCTCCTTGTTTGTTATTGTTAGACCAGGGATACTCACTCTTTTCCAGAATGAGCCAGTGTGGGTGCAGGCTTTCATTCTAACTATGCAGTTACACACCTGATTCTACTTATCAAGGGTCTATGGCAAAAGCTTTAAGGGTTGATTAGTAGAATCAGGTGTCCGACAGGTTGCATACAGTGAAAGCTTGCACCCACTGTGGCTCATTCTGGAACAGAGTGAGTATCCCTGTGTTAGACAGTCACCCTTGAGGCAGGCTGCTAGGAGCAAATGCCCTAGAGTGGAGGCTGCTTGCTGCTGTCACTTCTCATAGCCCGTTACACATGTGTACTCCAAAAGCTGAAAAACAGTAACTATCGCCTTATTAGCAAGTTAGCTGGCTAGCTCGCTATACTGGTGTGCTACCTAATCATTAAACAGTTCGTTAACACTTTAGCCAACAAGCTAGCTAGCGATTATTATAGTAGAAGCAAACTGTCACCTTATTAACAAGCAAGCTGGCTAGCTCGCTACATTGGTGTGCTAGCTAATCATTAAACAGTTTCTTATCACTTTAGCTAGCTAGCTAGCGATTATTATGGGAGAAGCAAACTGTTACCTTATTAGCAAGCAAGCTGGCTAGCCCACTACACTGTTGTGCTAGCTGATTAAACAGTTTGTTATCACTTTAGCTAGCAAGCTAGCTAGCAATAAGGTTGTTGCAATCTGCGTATGTGGTCACGTGATCCCCGAAGCAAAATGTACACAAAGATTGATCGCAGCATAGAGAAAATGGGGAAATCTTGCGCTGCTGTTGGTTGCACCGATAATGATGCCATTCAATCATCCGGAAAATACGGCAAAATAAGTTTCCATCAATTTCCACAAAATAATGAAGCCCATTTGAAAGAATGGTTTGTTAAATTAAGAAGAATTGACCGTGGAAAGCCTTACAAATCAACAAAACATTCAGTTCATTGCTCAGAGCACTTCGCGAGAAGCTGCTTCACGTACCAGAAGTTCACAAGTAAGTCAACGGCTTTGTTGCAATGAAAACTGGTTTTAAAGAGAAGATTTAAAGAAATTTGTGGAAAAGATATATGAAATACAAACATTTACCTGAAGCCCAAACGCCTCCGGTACCGGGGGCAATGAATTTGCATAATAAATACAGCACGTTTCCTAATAGCAACCTTGTCATGCGGCATATCCTCTTACAGTGAAGAAACTCGGTGAAAAGCTCATTATGACCATTTTTACCTAAACCGAACACAATTCAAGCACCAAGCAAGTAAATGAGCATCTAGCAAAACATAGGATAAAATAAAATCAGTGCTCTATCGGTAGCATTTCCATTGAATCTGTGCTATGCACACAAACAATACGTCAAATGAAAGAGGACAGTCCACAGAATCAAACGATATCAGCCATGTCATTTTAAATTGACACCGCACACAAAGAACAGCAGGCATACACTTCACAGTCCAGAGAGATGAGGAAAATTTTTTCTTTCCTTTGATATAAAAGCTGTTTGTGGGTAAAGCTGTGCTTGCTATTGTTTTAGCCAGCCTGAGAGTCCTCGCACCATTATGCTATGCACTCAAAGAACTCAGCAGTATAATCGCTTAAATGGTTTGTTTTTAGTATTTTCCCTATAATTAACCGCTAAATATCCAACTGTTGTTTTCAAAGCCGTTTTAAGACTGAGAATCCTTGCGCCAGTATGCTCAAGTTCAAACACAGCGCAGCTATACAAGTGCTAAATCAACCAATGAATATAAAGTCCATTGAGCTAGTGTCGTGGATAAGGCAGAGCATTTGGACCTGAGCAACCGGGGTTCAATATCCAGTTATACACGCGATCTTTCAGAGCAATGGAATGATTTTTTTTTTTGTATTAAATAATATTTAATCGATGCATCCCCATTCAATCAAAGCCATCTTCCTGGGTTACTTCGGGGATCACGTGACTTACACTACGGTTGCTGCATCCAGCGCAACGCCTCCATTATTAGAGTAGAAGCAAACAGTTGCCTTATTAGCAAGCTAGCTAGCTCGTTACTTCAGAGCGCAAGCGAACGATTGTATAACGTCCACTACACTGCCCTTAAATGATATGAATTGGCAGATTTACTTCCAAGAATACTTCGTTACTAGGCAAATCACTAAGATGACTGAATATGTGATGAAAGTCACGTGGGGGGACCAGATTTTACACGACACCGGTAAAGCTTCTTTCCTTCTGTCTGTCATGCAAGCACTCCGCTGCAGTGCCGGCTCTCCCGTGCGTCGCGGCGGCATAACTACCATGACTCAGAGAGAGATCTACCGCCCGCAGCAGAAACTATTTTCACCCCAGTATAAACATTATTGCCAAATCTGTAACCAGTAGATACTTTTCCTACCGTCGAAAGGTATATATATATATATGGTCATACCACCCAGCCCAAGGATCAAGCTGAACAGGTTATATCCATGCAACAGGCATGGGAACATTAGCCTCCCTCGAGGAAGACACTAAAATCTGACAGCAGAATCAGTTTAGATGGTCAGGTCAGCTCAACACCACACACAGACATGTATTTTAATACCAGTAAAAAGAGAAGAGCCAAGTTCACAACTGTAGTCTTGAATACAAATGCAGTTTGATTTTCCCTGATTTACAGGCCACCATTTAAAACAGAGAAAGCCTCAGATTAAACGATAACGAGATAACTCGGTCGCCAAAGGGATCGAGTCGTGTATCTCCCCGATCCCCATTCGAGATCACCTGCAAATTTTTACAGCCGCAATGTTACTGGTTTTACTCTTGCTATGACATTAATATGCATCCCTGTGCATGTACATATATATATGTGTAAATGTGGCTCAAAATAAGCAGAAAACAAAATCGGCCAGCGGCCATATTGGATGTCGGAAATTGCCGAGAATTGATCTTGAGCATTGCAAAATAAACATCTTTGACTATGCAAATTTAGAGAAAAATCCTATAAACTTTGAAGCCTCCAGAGCCTGGAACAGAAAATCTCTGCTGCGGCGGCAGCGGCGACTCCGGAACTAAACCATAGTATCTCCCGACTATCATCGTCGGGGAGATACAATAATGGTTTGGTCCCTTGGGTTCATTTCAATTACAGAAGCACAGGAAAAGTCTAAAAATAAAAACCTCCTGCATCCCTAGATCAAGTGGACTGAAATGTGACACAGACTTGGAGCAACAGATACAGGCCACAATACCCCGTTAAAACACTCGATCAGCTCTCTCCAACAACAGTTAAACAACTGCATTGCTTGAGATGATCCAAGAAAAATGAAATGTGAACCATAAAACACTGCAGGCTGCAGTCTACCCAGTCTTTCTTGCTCAACAGACTGCTTTGTTTTAATTTGCTTCTATTACAGGCAGTGCTCCAGTTTTAGGCACAGGATCTAAAATCGAAGTCAAGATCACCAGGGTTTCAAAAACAAATTAACCTGACGAGGGAGAAAGATTCAAATGCCTTGCCCTGCGGTCTTTTTCACACTATTTGCCAATCTGTTGGGAATGCATTCATCTCCTCCGCTGACGTGCCGACAGAACGTCTTTCCCAAAGTAGAGCAAGTTCAGGAACATCATCGGATTACTTATCAATACTCATTACACACTTCTTTAGAGAGTCCCACTTTTCCTCAGGAGAAATCATCTCAAAGAAGCTCCAGTTCAGTCATGTTTCTTTTTGTGCATTATTGGCAGTCCAAACAGAAAGCAGCACATTCAGACCTGCCAGTATTCGTCCGACAGGATTACCCACAATGCTTAGGTTTAGCACAGCAAATGGTTGAAAACAAGTCACAGTAAATTTTATCTGGAGGCTAGTTATGCAGGAGAGAAAAAAAGTCATTTTAGCCAAATGGGTAAGCCAGGGGAGTGGGGGGGCATGCAAGTATGCTCACGTATCACAAAATAGATATACTAAATGACAGGAACATTGCTACATACTGTAGCAGACACAGAATAACTAAAGTCAACTTAGATGGCACCATGAACGAGCTCTGGGCAAACTTTCAATGCGATATAAGGAGACTAGCCAAGTGTGAGAATAAGGTCACCAGGAAGGAGCTGGGAACAGCTCAACAGAGTCATTCTATAACTGCACTAGAAGCACTCGTAGAGTGCAAACCTACGCCAAGGCAGCACAGTCCAAATCTTCATGAGTGGGAGCAAAGTTGAGTTATCGCATGTCATACGATTTCAAGATTGCTGCCGTGGCAGCCATATTGTTTAACTGATCGCGGTGAGAATCAATAGGGTCCTTCCTTGATGTAATAGCAATGCACCCACAAAATTTCAGACAAATCCATGCATTACTTTTTGAGTTTTGTTCACAGACAGACAGGCAGACAGACAGGGGCGAAAACATAACCTCTGCCCCAACTTTGTTGGCGGAGGTAACAAGGCCACACGCCAAGTAGCGGTTCACACTGGGTCTTAACACCCACCCAAAGCAATCACCTCCTGCCTCAAGTTGAAAAGGGGCAGGGGCAGCCCTACCACTACTGCCACAGCAAACTTGCGGTCACTTCCTCGGCAGAATTTTGGGCTCTGTTCCATATGACTCTCTGCCCACAGATGATAAACTGGCATAAAAAATACACCAGTAAAACCATGTGCTATTATATGAATTTTGGCAATGCTGCCACCACAACTAGACAAGAAATTTCACCATTTACATAGCAGCGTCACGGCAAACGTTTAGCAAGAGGGCAGAGTCGGACAACAAGGAGTGCTGTATGATCACTGTCTCGGGTTTAGTATGAAGTGAGCCGATTATTACTCACCAGCCCAGTTGGGCTCATCAAATTCCTGTATTCATTTTGTAACTTTGTGTTGAAATAAATAAGAATTTGAAAAATACCATGACATGCATAGTTTCCTCACAGAAACCTGTTGCGATACATTTCCTATTGTGAATCCCCCAGCCCCACCGCAAACATGGAGAAAACAAGCTACTCTCCTGAAATCAGCTAACAGAGAAGCCTCTCAAATGTGACCACCTCCAGTACACCTCTACTGCTATCGGAATGTGGCTCCCTCTACGCATGTGAAGTTCAGGTGAGGTCATGGTTTTCAAACTTCACTCCCCTCGTCTGTGTTCACCACACATAAAGAGAGCACCAGAAACCCCAGTGTAGCAGGAACCACACAGCCAAACCAATTCTTAGGCTGGCCCACACAGTACTGACACATTCCTGAACTGGTTAAAATTTTAGCTCCAGTCCCAAAGGCTTTCACCTAAACCACCAAATCCTGACCACTACGTGGTTTCTCTAGATGAATTATATACTGAAGGGTGGAAACCCACAACGCTGATGGTCTACATTATTCTTTATTTTATTTACATTCAAAGACAACCACTTCTGCCACTGATAAATGTTTAAATGTTAAAGCAGGTACACGGTTTGTGGTTTGAAGTTAGTAAAAGCAGGCTGAGAGCAAATATGAGTGAATCAGACTAGTTCATACCCAACAGCAGGTTAGTAATGCAATTCATTAAATGCATTAACCCGCTAATAATAAGTGGACAGGCTCAAAATGCAAAGACAAACCATTTTACCTTTCAACCATTCTCATCTTAGGCGTTTAAATGTTTTGAGGTTTTCAGAATGGTGCGCAGGGGCACATTCACCCCCTTCCTGCATCACTGGTGCAGCTTTCAGTCTATACATCTGCTTGCGAGGCTGAATACCGCTAAAACAATCAATTGACCTCACGGAAGGTTCATGCTGCAATTAACGGTGCAGTACTTGAGTCTTTGAAGAAGGCCATGACAAATAAGTTAACAAGACAACCACCGACTTACAACAGGCATGCTGGGTTTTCATTTCATCCAACAGTGGAGTGATAAATCATAAACTATAATAAAAAATAACACATGATCATTAACACAACTCCGTACCTATAGGAAGCCAATATGCCTTATGCCAAGTTGTCTGAGCCAAGTTACTGACAAATAATTTGAGTCACAAGAAGAATACTCCTGGACAGTGGGCATGGAGGCATGTCAAATCCCACCAATAGTTACCAAAGCAAAAACAGTCAGTGACAATCCATGATAAATCAAAACAGAACAGTCCTTGTCCTGAGGAGACAGGGAATGCCTTCTCCCACTACCACGCAATGGTGATAATCCACTATGACCAAAGAAACAACACCAGACAAAGCAACTGTGCCATCATCTGCTTTCAGCAATCGATCGAGCGCTAATCTACCAGAACTGGCTTCAAATAATAATTGCAATGGATTCAAATACTTTTCAGGATTTGAATGAGCTGAGACAGGTGCCCTGGGACAAATTAAATCAGCCTGAAACTGTCAACCCCACCCTTGCGGTCCTCCTAGCAGAAATCAAGTCAGGGAAGATAAACCAAGCACAAAGAAGTGTCCAACTCTAGAATAGATACTGCGTGAACCCAGATCGGGCCTCCATCGAACAAATGAGGCCAGTAGAGCGTGCCCAGGAGACATCAGGGAGCCGTGCGGGAAAAGCAGAGGGTTGTGGGGGGAGGGGGCATTACCTCGAGAGCCAGGGCGGTCTTGTCGTAAGCGCAGGGCACGCGTCTCTGGATGGCTTTGGCCATGACGGGCCCGTTCTGAGTGGAGGGCAGGGGGGTGATGACGGCGCCGGGCATCCCCGGGGGCAGCGGGGTGGGGGTCTGCGGCTGGGCATAGGCGTGGGCCGGCTCGGGGATGCCGTAGCTGTTGGAGTTTCGGGAGCCCGGGAACTGCTGCTGGGAAGCGGGCCGCACCAGCTTCTCCACGTACGGGACGGGGATCATGCCCACCCGACCCTCCTTATTCTTGGCGCTCCACCACTGCTCCTCAGGCTTCTCCAGGATGATCAGGATCTCGCCCTTCTTAAAGGGCAGGTCCTCCGTGTCACTGCCCGTAAAATCATACAGAGTCCGCACATACTCCAGGTTGTCGTCCATGGGGGCCAGGACCTGGGCCGGGATGCTGCCCTGGTTGGGGTACCTGGAGAAACGCAGGAAAATATTAGCAGGTGAGAAATTTAAGTATACTGGGAGCTTTAATATAGGACTGGAAAGTGTAACAAAATTGACATCATAGTAAAAGATATCGTTGGAGATTTCGGTAATCATAATATCGCGATATGGCCGAGAGTGTTGTCATTTCTGGTTTTCGTAGATGCATTACAGTAAAGGGATGCACCTGTCTGCACTCATTTCACTGTTCTAGTGGTTTCCTGTACCTGCTTGGTCTGCATATTCACATTACTAATGAGTGTTTATCAAAAATCTCGTTGAGCAAATATGTTGTGAAGGCATCCTGGTACTTCACCACAATATCAGTGTCAAAGTATTCCGTCAAAAAAATTGTGACATTTGATTTTTGTCCATATCAGCCAGCCCAACCTGAACCAACTCAGAATACACTTTGGAATCCTTCTTTCAAAATTCAAACGCAGCGCTGTAGAACTCCATCGCTCTTGATTGGTCGGATGATCGTGACATCACCGTTAGAATGTTGAGATAAGTACGTTCAAAATCACACATCCAATATCTTCTGCCTTCAACATTCAGACCATTTTGATTTCTCAGTTTCCCAAAAACTAGACCACAACCGCAAAGCCAAAATTAGACTGTGTAAAAGCAAGAAACTGCTCACCCAAGGTGTGTTAGATGTGTGTGACCAACTAAACAATTTGCAGTACAAACCATGGCAGCAGTAGCGTGCCAGAGAAAAACAACCAAAGAGGCCGTTACCCAACCAGTCATTCAATAAAAGTGTAGCAATCCAAAAAGACTCGAGGTCATTTAAATATAAAACCATTTATAATGCCGAAATTATAAAAAAACATCAATAACCACTGCAATCCATTTACCAAGTCTTAATTTACTGAGTTCAAACTGACGACTAGAATTATTCATTGGCTGACAGACCCCATATGTGTTAGAACCAGGTTAACAGCAGACTGTGCACCAGAAATGCAATAGGGTCATTCCATATGAAATCACCCAAGCTCCCAGCTTGATGGCCTCAGAATTGCTTCATTTGGTGATATTTTGTTGCCTGTGATGAGCAAATTAAATCGCAGGTGGTTTCAAGTAGATATCTCGTTCCGTTCTCATTTTATGGGCCCCCGAAAAAGGGGGCGTGGCCCATGTTAACCCTCTGGTCACAGTTTGTGACCGTTTTCAAAGGGTTATAACCGATGAACTAACAAGGATAGAAATTTCATTCTTTCAGGATATGTTTATTCTGTCTAATAGACTGCAACAAACCTTTTAATATATTGGTTAACCCTCTGAGTGCTTTGCGATTAACCCCTAAACACTGAAATTTGGTGCCAAACATGTCGATTTCAAATGAAATATTATGCAAGTATCCTTAGAATGTCCCCTTTGCCATTTACATTGTTGATAGTATACCTGATGGAGTTTCAAATTTAGGTAAAAACATTTTTTTATCTTCATCCAATTTGGAGAAACATTAACCCCTTTTCAGCTGATTACCGAAACGGTGCACTTCTTAACCCTCATTTTGACCATGTGGGCCTGTTTTGATTTTCAAAAAGTTGGCCTCAAATGAAAGCTTATTCAAAGAATTTCAAAATGCAACACAATCAAACTTGGAACAAATACTCCTACTTGGAAAAATTAGACCCCTTTTAAGTGCCATTTGCACACCAGCACAACTACTCTCAGTGTACAGGTAAATGTACATAAATGGACAGGGACTCATTCACAATGCCAACAGTGCATGGGGGATTAGATTCGGAAGATTATGATGGTTCAGCCATTGTTTTCAGAAACCATGTAGGCCTACTAAGGGGATCCGCCTACCACCTTTATGCTGACATCTACAGGCAGTATTTATGATCGAAATCTTGAGCACAAGAGAGAAGGAAACCAGGCTCAAGCAGTTTAAGTTACCCAATTCCCTTTTCGCAAATAAAGGGCATGAAGGGGCAGGTACAGTTTGAAGGGTTTCATCCACATTAGTAACAATTCTGCCTGGTCTATCAAATTATCTTGAAATTACTGGGAAAACAAGTACAAGAAAATGACACAGGCTGCAAATGATCGAAGAGCATGCAACTGAAAGTAGAAATAAATGAATGGAGTTCAGTATTCCCTGTACATTATTGTACATTTACCTGTACACTGAGAGTAGTTGTGCCGATGTGTAAATAGCGCTTAAAAGGGGTCTTATTTTTCCAAGTAGGAGTATTTGTTCCAAGTTTGATTGTGTTGCATTTTGAAGTTCTTTGAATAAGCTTTCATTTGAGGCCAACTTTTTGAAAATCAAAACAGGCCCACATGGCTAAAATGAGGGTCAAAAAGTGCACCGTTTCGGTATTTAGCTGAAAAGGGGTTAATGTTTCTCCAAATTGGATGATGATAGAAAGATGTTTTTACCTTCATGTGAAACTCCATCAGGTATACTATCAACAATGTAAATGGCAAAGGGAACATTCTAAGGATACTTGCATAATATTTCATTTGAAATCGACATGTTCGGCACCAAATTTCAATGTTTAGGGGTTTATTGCAAAGCACTCAAAGGGTTAACCACTATATTAAAAGGTTTGTTGCAGACTATTAGACAGAATAAACATATCCTGAAAGAATGAAATTTGTATCCTTATTAGTTCATCGGTTATAACCCTTTGAAAATGGTCACAAACTGTGACCAGAGGGTTAACGTGAGCCACGCCCCCTTTTTCGGGGGCCCATAAAATGAGAACGGAACGAGGTATCTACTTGAAACCACCTGCAATTTGATTTGCTCATCACATGCAACAAAATATCACCAAATGAAGCAATTCTGAAACCATCAAGCCGGGAGCACCCCCCATTTTGGGTGATTTCATATGGAATGACCCAATAACTACCGGTCCTTGCCCAAGAACAGGAAGGATGAACGATTGAAAATTGCGACTGTCAAGCCCAGATTTAATTATCGATAATAGCAGCTTCTCATGGTAAGACGCAAGGGCATCAGTGTAGGCAAAATTATGTACAAAGGCAGGAGCAGCATGATTCAAAAGTTTGCCATCAAATGTGCTCATACATAGCAATCAGCTACAACACTAAAACTACCTGACTGATATTGTGTTGGCCCTCCTGGAGCTGCAAAGGCAACTCTGTTCACTTGAATTCTCCAGCCCATTGCTTCCTAGCAGCACATTTCCCAGAGCACCATACTCCCTCGAGCAGCTTATCTTCCTCCCACAGTGCATCCTGATGCCATCTCCACCGCAGGCGAATTGCGCATATGTAAAGGCCGATACACATAATGTTACAGAAAATGGGACTCAGTGGTCCAGGCGACCTTCTTCAACTGCTTCAAGATCCAGTTCTGACAATCATCTACCCATTGCAGGCACTTTCGGCAGTGAACCAAAGCTTAAATGGGCACTCTAACTGGTCTGTAGCTACAAAGGGCCATCAAATCAGGGTGCACTGCACTGGGTCATTCCGTCTCAACTGGACCAGTGGGCTGAACTTGACACCCTCAAGAAGATCTGGCAAAAATATATTTTTTAGTAAATGACATAAAATCCGTGCATGCCAAGATCTAGACCTCTAGGTCAATTAACCCCTGAGTTACGGCCCTCGCAGTGTGCAGCAACCTTGCAAGTTCCCGCATTCATTGACTTTTCAATGGTTTTCAGTGGTCGATTTTGAATCTTTCCTATAAAGGTAATGCTCTCCTGAATGATGCTTGGTTTGCCATTTGGTAAAATAATAACGCGGAATGGATTTGAGACCCCTTTAAAACCACCACAGTACATGTAATAGTCGTTTTTAATGTTTGGGGTTAAAGTTTTTTGTGGTTAAATATGCCAAAGTACAATATTCTACAGTCATTAGGTATAGTCCTAACGGCTATCCAAAATCCTGACATTTCAGCATCATGAATTTTTCCCGGATTTGGGATGGCTCTCGTAAATTACTGGTAACCCCTAGCCCAAAACTAACGCCAGATTTGAAATGTACGTAAAAAGTTCTGCTAGGATCACCATTCAGGAGAGTATTACCTTTTCAGGAAAGATTCAAAATCTACCACTGAAAACCATTGAAAATTCAATGAATGCGGGAACTTGTAAGGTTGCTGTACACTGCGAGGGCCATATCTCAGGGGTTAATTGACCTAGAGGTCTAGATTTTGGCATGCATGGATTTTCAGTCATGTACTGCAACATACATTTTTGCCAGATTTTTTTGAGTGGGTCAGGTTCAGACCATCCGGAAATTTGTTCCACTTGACATGGAATGACCCCACTTGTGTGTTGGAACATATTCCTCATGCTCTTAGTAAAAATTCTCAGTGACTTCTGCCACAATAACCATTCTGTCAGTTTGGACCAGATGGGATAGCCAATGATGTTCTTCTAAATGAATGAGCCTTCTGCACCCATCACCCAGTCACCGACTGATACTTTGTCCCTCCTTGAACCACTGTCGGAACAAACTCACCACTGCTGACTGGGGGCACCCCTGGAGCAGAGCTGCTTCAGAGATGCTCTCGCCCCCTTGTCTGGCCATAAAAATTTGGCCCTTTTCAAAGTCGCTCAGGTCCGATTTCTCCCACATACATCATTTGTTGACTACGAGGACTGTTCAATTTGCATATAAGGTATGGCTGCAGAAGTTGACACGCTTTTGTTGCAAGATGATGAATGTTATTTGCTTCAGTTGCGAGTGGTTTTAATGTTTAAGCTCATCTGTGTACGCATGCATGCATACTGTGCGTGTGTGTAAGTGTCCATCCGTATACAGAATATACACAGAATGCGGCCAATTATACACGCACAGCACATAGAGTACATCACTGTACCTTCAGGGGTACAATGTCTTTTCACTGGGACAGTACCCCAAGATGCTCCTTTTGTACCCTTGAACATATATATGTACCTTTTTCAATTCGCCAAAAGGGTACACATAGTTACCTTAAAGTCCAACAACTATGCCCCTGGTACATTAGCGTAGATTTTACCCTGAGGGAGAGAGGGGGGCTCCTACTGCACCCCTCTAGGAGTGTAATGGGATGACAAGGGAAAAGTGAAGAACTACAATGCAGGAACTCGAGAAAATTGGCACATAAACGAATAAATTAACAACCCCTCAATTTTCTAAACGATTTGCAGATAAAAGACAAGGCGAGTTAACAAAGATATACTTTAAAAATGCTTTAATTGGCAAATGTATGAAGACGGCGGCTCTTACCTGGGGGCGGGCTCTATCAGAGTCGTCGTGTCCAAGTAGTGAATCTTATAGAATTCCAAAAGCGCTGCAAGATGTTCGAATTCCTGATCGCCAATTTTAAACTTCTTGCTGGGTAGGGAGTTGATGATATAATGGGACACTTTTGAATTTTCGGACACCGACAAAACATAATCGCCCGGACAGGTCGAGGAATCTCGAACCAGAAACATCCCGTGCCTCTGTCCCTGCAATCGGTTCTGTGCCTCCTGACGCGAAACCGCTCCAAAATACCAACTGGATCGGTCCGAAGAATCAAACCGTGCTGAAGACATTGCAGAGCCGAATAAATTAACAAACACTACAAAAAAATCCGCTCAAAATATTCACAAATCGATACAAAATAAATAAACGAAATCGCGACAAAATGATGTGCCTGACAGGCCCGTGCGTCAGGTTCGACAGATGCTCTCTTCGGGCAAAAAATCGAGTAGGTTTAATGTAATATACAGGGCCGGGTGAACGCTCACCCCCAAGACCCTTCCAACTGATTTACAACCAAGCGTCAAGTCACTGCAATATTAGCGTTCGGGTAATCTGACGTCTCACGGGCAAGCTCCGACTAGCTTCAGCAAACTTCTTAGCATTATGCAGCTTTATGCGCCAAGACAATAAACTGGGCTGCAGCTAATTACAGTAAAACATCTGCGATACACAAAATTTCTAATTCATGTTCCGCTTTTAGTTCCCTCTTCCGAAAAAAAAAGTAACCGTGTAGCTCGCAAGCTCATGAAACATTTCTCCAGGCACGGTCAGTCCAAGACAAAAAAGATTACATTCATGAGCCAATTTCCATATGGCTACATGTAGTATCCGCAGTACAGCACTTTCCGGTATTTCTCCGGCTGTAATGATTAAAAGCAAGGCTGACTAAAATGTATATTGAATCCTTTCCTCACTCCTAGAGGACTTTAGTTGCACTAACAAAAATGGCGGCCTTCAACACGTCTCCACATACAAAAAATGCATTCAGAAATAAGTCGCCATCACCTCTGGCATCAACCGAAAGCACAGAGTTTTCTCAATAGCGCAAAAAAACTGCGATCCCGCTATGCCTGAGACCTCAACAAATTCGAACTGTTCTCTTGCGGCCGTTTTTGCCGTGTTGATATTCGGCTCTCCACTGGTCCACAGTCGCAATCTGAGAAATGGCGGAGGGAGGGCGGGTCTGCGCGCTCCCAGTCTCACTGCACGTCAGTGACGCCTTAGGCGGCTGTTGCACAAGCGCCCTGTGTAGACTGCTTTTTTGAATTTGAGTTGAGCGCACGTATTAGTAAAGCTGTTTTCACACTGAACGCGAAACGAATTTTTCGCACGACAGATTACATTCAAAGTCAATGTCGAAACCGCGTGTATTCGTGTCTTTGCATTGACTTTGAATGTAATCAGTCGTGCGAAAAATTCGTTTGGCGTCCGGTGTGAAAGCAGCTTAAGCGCCACAAAATCCTCAGCAATCGCGCTTACCCATGGAGGGCCATTCAGCCACGAATATCGATGTGAACGAAATATGAAAATAGCATCCGCTGTCAGAGGTAGGCTATTAGGTGTGTATAATAGGCCTAGCTCACTATTGCAATAGGGCCACTGCTTTTCGAAACAGGATGTGCTGAAAATCTGTCAAATACTATGTCATCCTTTTTCTTTCGCAATTATCCTGGCCATTTTGATTATTCAAAAACGTGCTTTCTAATAGCCAACAACAAAGGGGCGTTGGATAATTTTAATAGCCATTTTGGTTGTTTTCAGAACATTAAAACAATTTTCTGTTCAATGCTTTTTAGGTAAGCTAAATAAGAAAATGTGAACTAAAAACGAATGAAACGAAGTCACACATCACGACCAAAAACTTCACTATTTATCAAGAACTTTACCGACTACCTCCCAGGCGGATTTAATTTTCTCACATGACCATGCAATACTGATCTTACAGTTGGCTTCCATCTTATTTGATTTCATTTCCAGGAAGCTGAGACAGGACAATGGACATTCCCACGCCATTGCAAATAAGCATCCCAACCATTGTCCCTCGTGTCTTTCATCCTCTGTTGCCGCCAGCACACTTCTCTCAGATCTGGCCAATAGCTATAGGTCTCCTGAAATTGTTCAACGTAATTTATTACTGAGCGTTGTGCTGGCATGATTAAGGACAGCGCGAAACATCAAATGCGAGACGATGCATGCACACGATAAGACGATTCTAAAAACTTCATGACAAGACTGTCCAGATGTCCAAATGAAATTAAAACTGGGAATGAGGGAAAAGCGGTTCCCCACTCCGCAATGGTAAAACAGAGGTTTGAATGAACAAACCAGATGGAACAGCTTTGGTCTCAACAGGCGCAGTTTTGGGCAAACGAATGTGTACCCGCTGATTTTTAAGGCCGATGTTATTCGCACTTATACGTGTGGCCAATGCTGAATTTTTTTTTTCTTGGCCACACTTCGCACTTATACATGTGTCCAATGCTGCAATTTTCCCTTGGCCACAGCTTAAAAAATAAGTTTGGCCAAGAATTTCTTTTTTTTTTAATTATTTTTTAGCTTTGACACACTTAAAATAAGTGTGGGCAATGGAGCAATGTGCATCTTGGCCACACAAAAGTAAGTCTAACGCGAATTTCGATCAATTTTTGTGCTTGGACGCACTTAGATAATCGTCACTTCGGATTTTTAATGGCTAGCATCTGCCCATGACCAACATCGCTCTCCCTGGCGCAGCAATTCAGAGAACTGGAAAATATTTGCTTATACTCGAACGTTTTCATGGGCGACTATTTTTCTATGACCCTCGTTTTAAAGCAACATGTTTACCTTCAGCAAACGAGAAAGAGCTCATAGATGACTCGTGTACGAATAATACGGTACGACCAAGGTTCACTTTGAAAGATACAGCCCTCCCCAGTTAAAATGTGCACATTTGAGGACAGTTGTTGGCAAAGTGTAAGCATGCGTGTGTGTGTGTGTGTGTGTGTGTGTGTGTGTGTGTGCATTGGGAGACACATCTGTATTTTTAAAATAATGCTCAAAATGGTCTTAATAAAGAATACAATTATTATTATTATTATTATTATTATTATTACATACTGTTTATACCTGCTTCCCCTCCTACAATTTTACTGACTGTAAAATTTGCCTTGTTCTTGAGCAATATTGTTTTTTTTTTAACATTATGTCATTTTCATGTTATTATGATTTTTTTAAGTCTCTTCTATCTGTTCTATTGCTGCTGTAGGTGTTTCTGAATTGCTAGATGTGAAAACTGTTTCCACAAATTCTGATTGAGCTACGACCACTTTGCATTTTCAGGAGCACATGCTTTCTCTAGCTAAATGTTATTGTTCTGCATTTGAAACGTGAACCTTGAACGATAATCAGGGGCACCACATACGCGTTCGGGCCCCAAGGAAAAAATGTCAAATGCGGCAGGGCAGCAGAACAATCAGCTCAGCTCCCATAACAGCTGTGGAGAGTGGTTCTTACTAACTCCTCCCTGACATCTATAACTGAAGGGTAAACAAAATGCTAAATACGCCTGAATACGCACAGGGAGATCCTTATATTCCATATGTCACGGTGAGGGTAAGCTGTAACCCTCAATACAATCTGGGATAGTTTCCCAAGGCATTCTGAGAGAGGCGCGGCGAACGCGTCTGCTTAGCTGACATTGCATTTAGCCAATTATGCGAGTGCTGCTGACTTCTTCGGTATTGTTATTTTTGCTTTCGATTACAGCAACTTAAGACCTCTTACACAAGGATAGCATCCGGATAATCTTTCTTATCAGACGTTCAGACAGGCGGCCACAACAGACGCTCTGGGCTTCAGGCAAGTTTTACAACTGCCATGTCCATAGGGCCGTGCACGTCGAACAGAACGCTTGAATCTCACAGGCGACTAAGGTTACAGCGACCTCCATTGGCGATCGTTGTTGAATATCACCAGATTAAAACTACGAAGGAGCGTGTTCAATACTTTTTTCCTGTGTCATTCCACTTCATCACACATAGCTTAATTTATGGACTTAGAGTTACCCTTGCCCATATGAACGTCCATCCATACGTGCGGGATGTTGTTTATCTGCTTCTCCTCAAAAACTACTGGACAGGATTCAACATGCTTTGGTAAATGCTTTCTACATAGATTGAAGATGTGCATCTCATATTTTGTTTGAAAAAATTGGACAATTTTACAATTTTAGGGGCTCCATGTACTCTCAGTGGCAGGGGCATCTGTGTGCTAAGGTAACAAATTTCCTTGTCGCCTTTAATTTGGTCGTTCTGTGTGCCTCCCCCCCCTTCTCCATACAGTATATACTACATACATTGGTATGATAAAGTATTTGCTCCCTTCCTGGGTTCTCATTTTTTTGCATATTTGTCACACTTAAATGTTTCAGATCATCAAATAAATTTTAATATCAGACAAAGATAACCCGAGTGAATACAAAATGCTGTTTTTAAATGATGATGTTATTTATTAAGGGAAAAAAGCTATCCAAACCTACCTAGCTCTATGTGAAAAAGTAAATGATGGAACCATGAATTCTGCTCTCTACCTGAAAATCCTGAAGGAGAATATCCGACCATCAGTTTGTGACCTGAAGCTCAAGTGCAATTGGGTTATGCAGTAGGACAATGATCTGAAACACCACAGCAAGTCCACCTCTGAATGGCTTAAAAAAAAACAAAAAAACAAAATGAAGGTTTTGGAGTGGCTTGTCAAAGTCTGGACTTAAATCCGATTGAGATGCTGTGGCATGACCTTAAACAGGCCATTCATGCTCGAAAACCCTCCAATGTGGCTGAAGTAAAACAATTCTGCACAGAAGAATGGGCCTAAATTCCTCCACAGCAAAGTGAAAGACTCATTGCCAGTCATTGCAGTTTGATTGATTGCAGTTGTTGTCGCCGAGGGTGGCACAACCAGTTATTAGGTTTAGGGGGCAATTACTTTTTCACATAGGGCCAGATAGGTTTGGATAGCTTTTTTCCCTTAATAAATGAAACCATCATTTAAAAAACTACATTTTGTATTTACTTGGATTATCTTTGTCTAATTTTAAAATTTGTTTGATGATATGAAACATTTAAGTGTGACAAATCTGCAAAAAAATAAGAAATCAGGAAGGGGGCATATACTTTTTCACAGCACTGTATGTATATAGTACCCCTTGATTTGAGAGTGCAAGTTGCCAGATTGACATATGCTAATACCCTTTAGCAACCGGTCAAAAGGCAGTAGGCCTGTTTTCCTCTGATAAGTTGGTCATCCTCAGAAGTCATTTGTAACCTTTAACAATAATTCAATAAAGAAGTACACTTCTTTGTCTTACTTATAGTAACAAGTTCCTGAGTCTTTCTCTCCAATTTAGGGGATTGGATAGCTATCTTATTAATCAACCTTCAGTCTGCTTCTCTGCTCATTTTATTAGGAACACCACCCAAGCGTTCTGTGGTCATCAGGACTGAGACCGGGTTCCAGCTAAACTCCCTGGTACAGCCATCTGACAGTTCTACTCTGGCAAGGGTGATCTCCATTACTGCTGCCCTGGGACACCGCTGTCCAGGCATGGACAGTAATAATATTTATTATTATTATTCGTAGTAGTGGTAGTATTTGTATTTGTCTTAGTGTTATTAGTATGATCATTATTAGAAGCAGTAGTGTTATAACTTTTTTTCTGGGCAACTGCGGGTGCGACAAAGTGTGTGAAACATTTTTTTTTTTTTTTTTTTGAAGGAGATACTGAATACTGTGAATAATGTTTAGCAACTGCAGGACAGCTGACGGCATCAACTTTCAACTCTCAAAAGCACAGTAATTACGACTTTGTTTTAGTGGCCAATGCTCCTTGCTAAGCAGCTTGACCGAATTCATCTGCGCCCAACATAAGGCAATCAACATGTTTCACTGTCTGAAATTCGGGAATAAGGCAATATGCCAGTCATTTCTCCGGGATAGTCATACACTGTATAAAAATATACAGTCTATGGGGCTGATTAGACCGATTTCTTTGGTTTTAAACTTTCAATTTAAAGTTTGGGCTTTAAAATGCAACGACGACTCTCTTATTTTTTGGGGGGGGGGGGAACCCGGAAATGAATTTTTGTTGTATTACGTCAGCAACATAATAATTCATATTCGCAACCAACGAGCTACGTTTGCTAGCCAGCTACTAGCGATTGCGGTAGTACTACGCTGACAATGGAGCCACCAGTGCCAGATAACGAATGGAGGAGTCATGCATTCCGCCAGAAAGTAGTCGCGCAGATGTGAGTTAAGAAAATTTTTAATTTTTAGCCTAACGGCATGTGCCGGTTTTGAAAGCACGTTATGATTGTTTCGATGTAGCTATGTTAACTTGACATCCAGAGTCTCTCTTGCGATAGGCCGCACATATATCCGGTTTCGTTGCTGACTTCTTGCTGTATTTTCCCCGGGAATGCTGGGGAAAGATAACTGCTATAATCCTATCTGGCTACTTAGCTAAATCAATGTTTTGTTGGAATTATGAGTTAATTCACACGTGGTGACAGTAGCCGATTTCCCTCACAGTGGCCGCAATTAACTTACGTGGGCAGCTATATCTGCTGGTGTTGCAGCGGGTTGACCATCAGGCGATTACATTCAATGAAGGTTTAGTTTAGCTAGCTAGCTAACTTAACATTTATGTTAAAATGAAGAAAGCGTGATTGTTCATTTCAAAATTTGTGAGGTGTGTGATGACTTAATTGAATTATAAATGCGCTTACTATAGTGTTCATAACAGACAATCATTATTAAAGATGTTATTTGTAACCTAGGAAGGTTGCCCGTGTTGCATTTGCGTTGGTTTTATGGACGAATTACCCACTCCACGGAAATTGAGACTTTATGCTGCGTTCAAACCAGCTTGCGAAGACCTATCTCACATTTCTGGGTCTGTAAAACTGATGTGGGCACCTTGCATTTCCGGTTAGCATCTGTTGCTGTTGTTATAGTACAGGACTGGTATGCATGGAGCTGGGACATTTGTCTAAATGCATTTTTTCAGTTCACTAATGTGGTGATAATTGTTTCTTAGAAGTTCGGTGGACAAGTGATGCAAGTTATTTTTGCGCAGTTTTATGATTCCGTTGGTTAAGGATAGTAAAATAGTGGTGGCTACCAGGTAGCAGCTACATAGCAAAGTCACTAGCGAGTAACTTTGATCCTAATTTATTTAGAACATTTTAACTTCAGACGACGTTAAGTTTCTCGGATTTAGCTTTATTTTTAAACTTATCGTAAGTTGTTTGATTGTGTCGTTTGTTCCTGTGAAACGTCTATTGCTGGCTGTCCGTTAATTCTGCGTTTGTTTACATTAACGTTTCCTGTCAGAATGTCCATAATGCAGCTATGGGAGACATTGGTAGCTATGCCGGTCTGGTTTGTTGCCTTGTTGCCTGCGAAAGAAGAGTGCGCCGGCTCGGCTAAATTCACCGATAACTCGCTATAATTTCACAACAACTGGCATAGCGTAGAAAGCTGTGGTAAGCGTGGCCGGGTTACATCGCCAACATTTCGTCTTTCATCTTCAGTTGTGAAACCTTGCTTTATTTACTGCCAATAAAATGTATATTTTCTGACCGATGTGTTCGTGTGTTTCTGTTTGCCATAGTATAACTGCATAGTCTCAGCATTGTAGCAGGCAAGATGTTCTTAAGAGCCAGGCGCTAAGGATCTCTTGGGAGGAGTGAGGAACCAAATCAACTCAAGGCAGTGTCGACGCCAGAACTGGAATTTGGGGGGACTCAGCATCCCTTTTAAAACAATTATTAGCCCTGAATGTTCAATCATTTTCTAATCTAAATTAGAAATACAGTCACTCTGAAAACACTCCACAGTATCAGGCGTTGCTAGTTCTCCCCGTTAAAGTTAGGCGATGCGGGCGCGCACTTTGGTGCATTTAAATCAGCGTCATTGAAAATTGCACAAAGGCGTTTCAATGGTGTTTTGTCTCATTTCAGTAATTTAAACGATCATAGATTCTACGCACCGTAGATCGCCTGATGTGCTGATAAAGTAGCTTAGAAGTTCCAGAGCAGTTTGTCTTTCATCAAGCGTAGGCCTGTTTATAAGTAAATTATTTTTCAATACTGAATTTAGCCCATTATTTCGTCGCTGTTAGACTCCATAGGGAGAGAGGCCGTGTCTTCAATTGCCAATGGATCATTACTATGATTGAAAAACTTGTCAGTCTTTTCCCTTCCCTGCTGAAAAAAAAAACAGCACAGACTAGTGCTGGTCTTACTGATGACCAGCATATGTTGTGTTTTGGACAAATGTATGCTGGTTTATGCTGATGACCAGCACATGCTGGTTTATGCTGGTTAACATCACATGCTGGTTTATGCTGGTGACCAGCACATGCTGGCTTAAGCTGGTGACCAGCACATGCTGGTTTATGCTGGTGAACAGCATGACCAGCATATGTTGAGTGTTTGATGCTGTTCCATGCTGGTGGACCATCTTCACCACCAGCAGGATATAAAAATAATTTGGTCCTACTTTGTACCTGCCATTCAGATCCACATTACAATAATACACACACAAAATAACTGCACTTGTTGAAAGTTACAGTAAAAATGAAGTCATGTGTCTCAAATACAAACATTTATGGACAGAACGTTGGAAAAAATAAGAACACATACTGAAAATAGAGTACAAAACTGGGCATGTGGATTGAATACTGAATAAAAGACCATAAAAACAGATATTTTCATAATCCAGAACAGTTACTATAGGGAACTACATAAGAACACAGGTAGTCCATAATATTTCTCCTGAGGTGCAAAAATAAATCATAGCAAATCCTTTCATCCTTCTGCTCCTTCCCCATCCTGATCTCTCATTGAAGAGTAACGTTTTGACCAAAGCTTCCAGCTCGGATACTGTGGCTGGCTGCTTTTCGTCGCTGCATCTAAATTTGAAAGAGAAGAGCAATTAAAATGTAAATGTAGAACAAAAAAACCATGTTTGTCCAGGTACAAAGTACAGGGGAAAAACAATCGGTCACATCTGAGCCGAATTGAGTTTTATCACCCTATCTGTTATTTATCGCTGCCGTTTTAAATTTTCATCATTGTTTTACAAAATCTCTAATTTGATGTAACTTTTTCAAACACATAAAGGAGATTGGAATAATGTGATGAAAACTTACTGCCAGTGGATATTTCCCAGGCTTGAGACCCAGTAGATTACTGGGCTGGACAAAGCTGGATTTTCAAAGTTTGAAACATGTAAATGCCCCTGTAACTACTAGGGCTGGGGCGATTCTGAATTGATTTTTTTTTTTTTTTTTTTTTTTTTAAGGCGTAGTACCACCACCTGCTACCATGGGGCGAACATCCAAGCTTTCACTTTTCATTTATTAAACCCGACTCAGGTTGAACGAAAGTGCCAAACATCACAGAGCATGCGAAATGATTCCGGGAAAAAAACTTGACTAACTTCAGTATTTTTCGGCGACATGCTGCAGGGAGCCAAGTAAAGGACTACAGAATCGTCTCCTATTAACAATTAGGTTATTTCTAAGAAAAGTAACCTGTTCCAGTTTACTTTGCTTGATTAGCAATCAAATGGTGGATGCGTTTACTCTCTAAGTTGAATGAGTTGAGCTGTTTATTAGACAGCATGTTTGATTGCTGCATTTTGAAATTTAAATGGCCATAGAACAGCACAGCATGAACACGATTGCCATTGCCACGGCATTTCGTGCGACTGTGATAATTTATATCTCACATTCACGTTTCATCCGCTTTTCAGAATGTTTTGCACCCTGTGTATTTTTTAGACGCTTAAAATCCAGGGCGATCTTATAACAAATCTGTTTTAAATTAATTTTTAATAATGTCCTAAAATGCTACAATGATAGATGTAATTCAGAGGAAGGTTTTTTAAATTATTCAAATTATAGGCATTCTTTAACACCGTAGCCCAGTTAGGTTTGTCTGCTTTTCACCATCACATCTTAATCGTTATATACTGAAATTGCTTGATTGTTATTTAGGACAAGTACACGGGAGCAGATTTGGGGAAGGGCGGAGCACCTGCAATTAGCGAAATCTAAACTCAGGCTTCTTCCTGGCAGCATTTTAAAACGTTTAAGCCGCTTCAGGTGTGTATGTTTCAAGAAATTACACGCGACTGCCTGCACACCCCATGACGGCAAGTGGTCTTATCACACTTTTAAAATAAATCCTCGTTCAACATCACCATATCCCAACTCTGCATTTCATCTCTCATTGTAGTATTTTTTAGGAGATCTATAATGATAAAATAAAAATAAAGAGATTTATTTTTAGATCGCCCTGGATTTCAAGCGTCTAAAAAATACACAAGGTGGAAAACATTCTGTAAAGTGGATGAAACGTGAATGTGAGATATAAATTATCACAGTCGCACGAAATGCCGTGGCAATGGCAATCGTGTTCATGCTGTGCTGTTCTGTAGTCCTTTACTTGGCTCCGTGCAGCATGTCGCCGAAAAATATTGATGTCAGTCAAGTTTTTTTTTTTTTTTTTTCCCAGAAGCATTTCACATGCCCTTTGATGTTTGGCACTTTCGTTCAACCTGCGTCGGGTTTAATAAAGCAAAAGGGAAAGCTCAGATGTTCGCCCAATGGCAGCCGGTGGTGGTACTATGCCTTAAAAAAAGATCGATTCAGAATCGCCCCAGCCCTAGTTAACTATTAATATGCTGTATAATCATTAACATAATCAGTATCATATTTGAGAAGTCATTTGATCAACACTCACAAGCAGTGGACTGGGTCCAGTCACCCCATTCTGAATAGATCTCACTTTGTTGGTGGAGCAGGAATGGGGGGCATCTTAACAGACACCAAGGCAGATGCAAAAAAAAAAAAAAGGCAACAAGAAAAATATCTTAAACGGTAGATAATGACTGTAAATTTATTCCATTATTGCATTTTCTAACAGAATCATACATGTTGACAGAAATGAAACAATCATGCTTCCTCTTTGTCCAAAATGCTATTGATTGTTATTGATGGAACAATTCTCAATGCTTTTGGATTAGTCCAGTCAGCAATATCGACAAGCTTGCTCTGTAAAGCCAAACTGCAGACTTTCAATTACACTACTGAATGCTAAAAACTAAGTGTGCGTTGCTGGTCCAACAGAACCATTTATTCAGTTCCAAGAGAAGAAATAAAACTTTGATGCAGTGGGGCTTTTCATTGAAAATTATCCTCTTTAGTGAAAGAATACACTTACAGGGCTCGAATTTCACGTCGATGCCCTACCTGTTTGCCTTGCTGTCCACCTATAAAAGCCCCAGTTCACGGCAGTAGAATGCCGTGCCCTTTCCCCGCATTGCGGAAAGCACCCCTGGCCAAAACACCTACCCAAAATAAATAAATCGCACAGAATTTCCCGTTTTTACCAGTGGCGGTTCTTCGCCGTAACAAAGGGAAGCCAAAACCTCGCCCTTCAAAGCTTAATGACTTAAACCTTTTGCAGTTTACTTTTCTTGATCAGCATGCAGAGTGCTCATACGACTTGGTAGAGGGACAGTCAAATTTATTTTCGAAAGCAAATGACGATGCAAATTATCAATACGTCTTTATAAATTAGTTTGCGAGGCTTTTCGCAAGAAGCCACGACATTCCGTTTTCTGCAATCTTAATATAAAGGCAAAGAATGCAATGTTGCACAGCTTATTGCGTAATGAGCCTCATTAATCAATTTGCGAATCTGTGCAGTTTCATGAGCAACTTGAGCGCGGAATTTATGAAGACTTAGGCCCATGGTAATTTACGTCGTAATCTGTGTCAAAGAAAACCCCTCATAATTTCGTGGTGTAATGTATAACAGTGCTATCGAAAATAAATTTGACTGTCCTTCTACCAATTCGTATGAGCAACTGCTGATCAAGAAAAGTAAACTGCTAAAGATTTAAGTCATTGCTTTTAAGGGTAGGTTTTGGCCTCCCTTTGTTACAGCCGATTTAACTGGTTTTTTACAACCCCTTTTTTTTAGCCCTTTTCTTGCGATCAGGCGCAGAATTATTCTTGAATAATTTATGTATCTCCTCTATTTTTAACTCCGATCACGATGCCGACAGATGAAAGGAACAAAAAAAAAAGAAAAAAAAATGCCGAATTACAGTGGGCAGCCGCAAAGTGTGGCAAAGTTATGGAGGTAGCCTACTGAAATTCTCTTAGGTTGCGTGTTATGTGTTGATGAAGCTGGGGAAGTGGTCTTTATAGCCAGTATCTAGGGCTGTTGTCAGTGTGAGTGTTGGAATGGCAGGAGAAAGTGAATTTCGCGGGTGGCAGAAGATGGACAAAATGGCTAAATATGATTATTTTTTTTCAATGACCCGGCGTTTGATTGGCATGTCCTTTGCTTGAACTTACATTATAGCCATGCCCAAACGATGTCCCAGTGCAGTACTGAGCCAATTTCCAAGACAGCAAGCGGGGAAAAATACGGAAAACGTTTTCTTTCAAGAATGGTTTTGATTTACATAGCGCACGCTGATTGGTCACTTTATGTCAGGAACATCTGAGACTACGGACCTTTACCTTTTATTCGCTAAAGTGATGACCTAAAGCTCCATGGTGGATTTGCTGCTGTGCCCTCAAGGCAGCGGCAGACTTTGCTGTGGTGCCCCTTATATGGAGGCACATTTGCCGTAGTGCCCTTATATTTTCAGCATGGACCACAGCAACTTTTGCCGTGCCCCTTATCACCTTAGTTCGAGGCCTGCACTTACATGAAGGCTCTGAGCAGACCGGTTATGTTTTGGCAAGAAGTGATTACTCATGAGCTAAAGTAATATGCTCTGTATCACCTTTAAAGGTGACCTATTATGCTATTTTTCCAAGCTTATGTTTTGGTCCTTGACTCCCCTAGAGTACTCCTGATCGCGCAAAGTAAAAAAAAGGGTACTTATTTCGCTCATACTGCCATCCTCAAAAAACCCCATTTGTAGTCCATAGTAGTCTCTGCCTGAAACGCCTCTTTGGGGTGGCTCTTCCGCTATGGCCCCCACTCCCTGTGTGCCCACTTTCTTCTGACTGGCCAGCTCTGTGGAGGGCGGATCTAGGCGGGACGAGGCAGCAGAAAGCAGTTTTCCTGGTCAGGCTCTTCAGAGTGAAACTGACGCGTCTCCCGAAGCAAACGACGGGCATATTCTGCAAACTAACGCAGTACATGTGTATAGATCTAATGAAATTAACTTGTTCTAATAAAAGCAATGGCGAAAGTGGAGGACGCAGTGCGAAAGTCTGGCAGCTCAAGCACGAATTTGCTATCGGCTACAGTTTGCCACGGCAACAGTGGTGAGTACAGCGGTTTTTCTACTCTGTAGCTAGGATGCAGGGAAAGCTAGAATCTACCCCATATAGACACATTTGTAGAACGGGTCGACATGTCCAAGTGTAGACCGGAGACCGTAGAAATCCGGTGGGTCTGAGTTTAGAGGGAAACATGGATAGTGAGGAGCAGCTAAAAGTGGACCAACAGCTTATGGACTGCTTCGGTGTTTATTAGGACCTGCTGGTTCGTGTGCATAGCTGTGGTGTGTTGTTAGCGTGGAGAAACGAACAGCTTCAGCGCTGGTATATGACGGAGGGGCGAAAGCTCCAGGCTAAACGGCCTTTTCGGAAATTGCCTATGGTAATGGTTTACTTATTGCTTCGGAATGACCAGTTTTTCCTCTTGGAAAATGGGATAGTGTGCGAGAGCTAGATAGAGCTCCGGTTATATCATGAACATAATACAGGTTTTACAGACCGTAAGTTCCGTCTGCGTGAACTGTTGCTTATGTGGAGCTAGCGAATCGATCACTTTTACAGGAAAGAATTTAATATTCAATCGATGGCAATGCAGAGAAATCGTTTGTTATGCCGGACACGTTATAGCCTGTGCGCTTCCCTATTGCTTTCACCGGTAGCATCAGAGAGCTTGCACAGACATTGAGATGTATCAGGCTGACCCCGGTCATGGATAAGTAAAGCGATCGTTTCATAAGCACCCAAAAACGCACCCCAAGCTCTGCAAAACCTACGTCTGGTCTAACTGCAGCCCAACTCAGCAGACACATACTGCACCTCTCCGGTTGGCTTCAACTGTAGTGGCTACAATCAGGCAACTTTATGATGAAACTGTTACGTTGAGGCTTACCGAAATAACACAAGCATACCGATCATAATTGCTGCATATAAGTTAACCAGGAGCATTTTTAATTAGCTGAGCGCACGAACTAACATGCAGTAGCTGATAAGCGGTCATGACTTTGAATGTAATCTCGTTTTGCGTCAGGTGTGAAAGCTGCTTAATGCGCCCATAACGCGTGTATTCGCGTCTTTGCATTGACTTTGAATGTAGCTAATCTGTCGCGCGAAAAATTTGTTTCGCGTCCGGTGTGAAAGCAGCTTTATGGATAGTACGCGACAGCTAGAGAGAGCTCGGTTATGTTATGAACATAATACAGGTTTTGCAGACCGTAAGTTCCATTAGTGCGGACAAGTTGCTTATGTGGAGCTAGCGAATCAATCCCTTCTACAGGAAAGAATTACCTGTTTAATCTCCGCCTTTTTCGGCTTTTTATTAGCCACAACAATTTCTAAAGGGGGATGAAATTATGTCAAGGTAGTGCAGAGAAATCATTTGTAAACCGGTAGAGCTTCTGCGTTTCGCATTGCTTTCACGGTAGCACCAGAGAGCTTGCTCAGACATTTGTGAAGTATCCGCTGGTCCCGGTCATGGATAAGTGAAGCGATCACTAACTGTAGTGGCTACAATCGGGCAATGTTATGATGAAACTGCCACATTGATGCTTACTGAAGTAACACAAGCATACCGATCAGAATTGCTGCATATAAGTTAACCAGGAGCATTTTTTTTTTTAAGATTATTTTTTTGGGAATTTTTTCCTTTATTTGACAGTTGTACAGTGTAGAGAGACAGGAAAGTTGGGGAGAAGAATGGGGGAAGACATGCAGCAAATGACCCGAGCCGGAACCGAACCCAGGTCGCCGCGGGAAGGACAAGGCCTTTCTGGTACGCGCGCTTAGACCGATGAGCCGCCGGGGCGCCCCAACCAGGAGCATTTTTAATTAGCACGGCACGCAAACTAACATGCAGTAGCTGGTAACTGAGCGGTCATAACCACGGAGACAAACCCTTGCAATACAGGTTTTACAGACAGCAAGTTCTGTTACTGTGAACAGTTGTACCAAGCATCCAAATTACAAACAAGTATTAAAAGTTAGCTTCAAATGAGGTTTATGTTCACACACCTTCTGTAGAATTTCCCCTGATATCACTCTTGCATATTTACACAAACATTAGCAACAGGAACTTTATTTACGTTAGCAGCTGTGCTACAGCCACAATCAACTGGCTATCACATCAGGTTGGCTTATGCAGTAAAGCAACCTACAGCTTCTGTGTCTGTGAGTCACAGACAGTTGCGACCGATATAGGCTTTATCTTCAGATATTTTACAAAGCCTGCGTTTGAGGCCAGTTGTTAGTGCTAACTATCGCTAGCGGTCCCGCTAGCCACCCGTAACACGTTAGCTTCACTTACATTATTTGCTGTTATATCGTTACTTACAGCTTGTGGCTCCGGCGCTTGATCGATGCAGCTGCTTCAGGTTTGAGAAGCAGCTGAAACGCTTTATCCTGTGTCGAATTATCCTTTATTTATAAAGCTGTCTTTGCTGAAATGCTGAGCACAAGCAGCTAACGTTCCCTTTTGCCGTGGCTGTTTGCTGCCAGCAAACAAAAAAAGCTACCCACTGATTTCTGGTGGCATCCTCTTTTGGAAGAGAAATAAGTGTTTTTCTTCGCGTCCAAAAGTAAACGGAAAAGCAGATTTGAGAGAGATACTGACAACACTGCACCTCAAATGATCTGCGGTTCTTCTTTTGTATTTCCAAAAGTGTCAACGCTACTAAGGCATAGTATGATCTGCCGTTGTTAGTGCCTGCTAGAATAGTTTCCAGTGTGGGCAGGTCCAGCGCCGTGATTGGCTCTGGCTAGGTCTGTACTAATTGGACGGCACAACCTGACGTCAGGTTTTGCCCAGATCTCGCGAAGATCTCGGGAGGAGCTGTTCAGAGAGGAAATCGCGAAATCACGTTCTTGGATTACGGCAAAACCCCCGTATCTTATGTTTAGAAACTTTTCAGAGGTTGAGTATGGACAACTAACATTATAACATTACTAATATGTATTAAAAGAAGGATCAGCATAATTGGTCCCCTTTAAGCATCCTGGATAAACATTATCATTATTGTATTCAACTAAGATGTGTTAGCTAATCAGTTCCTTTCTTTAACTGCAAAAAGTGTCATTAAATGAAGATGCACATTTTTAAACAGCTGAATTAAAGTTATGTGCTATGTCAAATATAATTGAGGAGTTAAGGTAAGGACTAATGCACAACAAGACACCTCCCTTACACACCAAACCAAAGATTTTAAAGGCTAAATCTCGCAAGTTAACTTATAATACCTTATGACAGTCAAGTATACATTCAATACATCTAACATAGCAAGGTAGCCATGTTAGCTTCAGGTTGCTATAGTGGCAACGTCCATCGACCTAACTAGCTAGCTATCCTACCTGTCATTAAGCAAATTCGCGCAATGCTTAGCTTTAGCGGGTTTCAGACAGCTGCAAATATTTTCACGAGGCTTTATTATAAAAGCACGTAATGCCCACAATTATCTAGCCAGCTATATCAGCTTAACTCCCAAACATCAGCTAGTACACAGACCGACTTGAACATAATGGCAACCTACCCGCCAGCTGACTTGACGTTGAACATTAGCCACGTTTGAATTTCGATTTTCTGATTGACGAGCTTGCTAGCTAGCGAGCTAGCTAACGTTGCGTTCGCCTTGTTGCATAAGTACATCTAAACTAATGCCTCTAGCTAGTTACGTTAGAAAGCTATAAAAGGGTTTGAGCCTCAGTTACAAAATATTAATAATTGACTTTTCACATACGGGGAAATAACATTGCTTAAGACCTCAAAATCCCAAACATTACCTTTACTTTAGATTGGCCTCACCTGAATGAGCTCAGAAGCTCGCTGATACGATCAGTGATGCACGCGCTCCAGCTCCATAAAGAGCAATGAACGCTCATCAACCATCCTTCCCAACACTCTCTCTCTTGAACATGGGGTTGACCCTTTTGGTTTAAGGACGTGAAAAAGCGAGATTTGGAGTGCCCATGCTCTTTGCAGACTATGTGGGGCAGAAGATGCACAAATCCTATTTAAAAGGTGGGGAATTATAAGTTATTTCGCTTTCCCCACGGTAAAAGGCAGTTTACAGCGTGGATTTGGATTATAACTAGGAATATTTTTTGTTCGGGAACATTCTAGGGTGTGCAGCGTACAGTTTGTGAACGTCTGGATGGTGAGATTAAGAATTCTGTATTCAACCTACTCCAAATATCGATTGATGTTTGGGTGCCCAGAGGAACATTGGGATATGAAAACATGTGAAGCGTACGTCCAGTTAAGGAAATTTAGAGTTGAGTTTCAAGTGCTGCTATTCGTGTCAGTTGCATGTCGTTAACGGCGGCTGTCATGTCACTGCCGACACACTGGGTTGCTAGGGCAGGCGCAGCATATGCATTCGCGATATTAAATATTAATGTTAAATTCTAAACCCCCTTTCTCACTGATAAAACTCCACTAAAACATGTTGGCGCCCCCCTTTTAAAATCGTTCTGGCAAATAAAAAGCCAGAAAAAAGTGGAGGCTGGAAATTCTTTTCCCCCTTACAATATAGCTAGACTATAGCTCTATTAGTTTTAACCTACAAACTGAAAGCCTTGACTTCTTCAGCGCAACAGAGACTTGAGAGACTTTATCGGCGAGATACTGTCAAGGCAAGCCCTTGACATTGTTATTTTCAGCACAGATGAAAATCCGAAATCAAATGTGTAGCATTCAGTCAAACAGTAATGACATGGCCTTGCATTTTACGTGTACCTTCGCACTTATCCATGTTAAGAGGCGTTTAGGATCATGTGTGCTTGCTGGTTGTTTTGAACAATGCGCTTTCGTCACAAGAACACTGTGGCCATTTTGCTGACTTAAGGCGTGGGACCCAATCATAGTGGTGTTAATGACATTATATCACGTCCGCAAAACTAACTGGCAAGCAAATGCCACTTTGTTGGCTATATATAGCAAGCAGCTAATTATGAAATCGAAATCACAAGGAAACCAGTGGTGTAGCCAGAGGGTGGGCCAAGACACGTCACTTTATGACAATAATTAGTCCTGGCTAGTTCTCAATCATTTTCCTTTATTGACACGTTTTCCAATTATCATAATTTGCAACTGAAGACATGGTTTCTCTCCATATGCGGTCTAACTGAGATTAAATCATGGGCAAAATTCAGTACAGTTGCGGAACAAGAACAGAGAATTGGGTTGCACAAAACATCCGTTTAAAACATTCATTAGTCCTGACCTGTTCTCAGTCATTTTCATAACAGAAGGTTCACTCCGAGAGCACTCCACACTTAACAGGTGCTGCTTGTTCTCCCCGATCAGGTAAGATGACAATCATTCATCTGGACACATATTTACTATAGGCTGTTTAAATCAACGTTATTCAAAATTGCATAGGCTACCTGTCGACTCTCACGCAAATAGCTGGAGCCGCACGCTTTTTATAGCCTATTGAACCGCCGAGTGCCACTTTTTTTTTTTTTTTTTTTTGTATAGTCAACCCACACAATACCGAGAGTGAAAGTCCGCGTTTCATTGGAACACGGACCAGTTAAATCAACGTGAAGCATTGGCCTATTAAAAAGTAAATTATTTTGCTGTGATGAATTTAGCCCATGATTTCATGGTTGTTAGATCGCATATGGAGAGAAACCGTGTCTTCAGTTGCCAATTACGATAATTGGAAAACTCGTCAATAAAGAAAAATGATTGAGAACTAGCCAGGACTAATTGCTGTCATAAAGGGACGTGTCTTTGCCCACCCTCTGGCTAAATCACTGCTTATATAATATCAACCAGTACCTTAACTATATTTCTCCAATCAGATCGCTCTTTCCTTGCTTGTGTCGGTGTGAGATCCTTTCATTTGTAGGGAAACACAGAGCGAAACCAGCATTATTTGGGTCAACGAAGTCGGGCCAGCCCTGACAAAATGATTACTGCAGACGCTAGTGTGATCATTCGGGACAACGTTCTTCCGATTTATAACTCGAATCCACGACTGTCGTTGTCTCTTGTCGCGGGGAACACGAAAAAACCTTACGTCCCCGTCCTTTTGATACCCGTTTATGCACCCCTCTACTCAACAAATAGCCACTATATTTCCTTTTGCCCCACATCAGCTATATTGGGCATGTGTGCGCGGATTTCCGGCCTTAAACCGAACAGGTCTATTGACCTATGGCTAAGCCCCGCCCTCAAATGCGATGAGCCAATCACAGTGTGTATTCTCTCCCTATATACTCCGACATTCTGAGCCTGAACTTCCAATGAAATGCATTACGGAAACTCCGAGTCGTTTGCTTTTATAGGGTTTTAAAATGTTTCTAAGTTAAAAAAAAATGGTCAAACGCTGTGCTTGGGGTAAATTTAACTCCGATACGAGGTATCCCGAGAGGCTGGTTGATAGGATGTATTTTATACCCTTCCCAAAGCCGCATCATAACCGAGAGAAGTGGCTCCTCTGGTTAAAGCTGCTTTCTCACCGGACGCGAAACGAATTATTCGCATGACAGATTACATACAAAGTCAATGCAAAGACGCGAATACACGCGTTTGCATTGACTTTGAATGTAATCTGTCGTGCAAAAAATTTGTTTCGCGTCCGGTGTGAAAGTAGCTTAAAGCTCTGTGGAAGACCCCACTATCAGCTTCACGTGACAAACAAAGGTCAACAAGTTTGTCTACATTTGTTCCAAGCTAAGTCAACATCGTGTTTAAGGCGACACCTTGTCACTTCACTGGAGATTAATGTAAAGTTATCTTTTACATCGCTAAGTTGCTAACGTTAGCTAAAGTTAGTAAACTCTATGGCTAACTTCAGTGATTACGAACGTTGGCTTAACCCTGGCTGCGTTGTTCACCATGTCACCTTGTTTCGTGGGAGTTCAGTCACGTCAGGTTAGATTTCTTAAATTCGGTGCACGTGTCTTCTTTGAAAAGATTTGACATGCAGTTGTTGGTCCACAAGTTTAGAGGCAATTTCCTACATCATTTTCTGCTAAATTCTGATTGAGCATGGTCCAGACCTTCTTGAAAAGGATGGTCCACCTTCCCCTGCGCTCCATCCCCATCAGCCAAATTTGGTTGACAACCTGAGTCAGGTATGTTTACTTACCTGAGTTTCAAAACCAAAAAAAAAAAAAAAAAAAATTAACAAAAAACTGTATAGTGTTCTTCCTCTTAAAAAAATAACATGAAAATCGCTACAAATCAAATACAGAGACAGTACTCGTCTTGCAGTCTTGTTGACTGTGTGCAGTTTTAGTTGTGTAGAATGGGCTATTGAAGTGTGATTGGCTGTTGAATGTTGACATTTTTTTATGCAACATTTGCATGGGGACTGTTAATAAGAAAAGTACTCTTACCCCTAACCCTAGAACATCAATAATCTTAAAACAATGGAACTGTTTACACTGGGGTTAGCCCACAATAAACCCCATTGTGGTTCCAAAGGGCAAAACTGCTGTAGGCTCATAGGGGTTAGCCAGTGCAGTGCCTGAGTGGGTTAGGGGTTAGCCAGCGCTGTGCCTGAGTGGGTTAGGGGTTAGCCAGCGCAGTGCCTGAGTGGGTTAGGGGTCAGCCAGCGCAGTGCCTGAGTGGGCAAGCTCAACTGAGGGCTGCCCACAGAAAGCCCACAAAGAGGCTCAAAGGGACAAATTGCCGTAGGTCATACCTGGGCTAATCCACTGGGGTCCTGCATGGGATTAGTGAGGGTTGCCCCTGCCCAAACTGCATACAGTTAACCCATTTTGGGCCCACACAGGCATGTTTGCGAGGCTGTTTCTTGATGGTGGACTAGCTTCACCCACAGCTACACCAGCAACAAAACGCAAAGACCAGCATGGAGATAATGCTGGTCCGTGCTGGTCATTGCTTGCAGACCAGCATAGATCAGCACCAAACCAGCATCAACCAGCATGGAGATGATGCTGGTCTATGCCAGTCCATGCTTGCAGAGCAGCATAAACTAGCACAGACCAGCATGGATATAATGCTGGTCTACGCTGGTCTATGCTGGTCCATGCTGGCAGACCAGCATAGACCAGCACCAAACCAGCATCAACCAGCATGGATATAATGCTGGTCTGTGCTGGTTTATGCTGGTCCACCAGCATTGACCAGCATTATCCCCATGCTGGTTGATGGTCTCCCAGCATTGACCAGCACCAAACCAGCATCAACCAGCATGGAAATAATGCTGGTCTATGCTGGTCTGCCAGCATTGACCAGCATAGACCAGCATTATTCCCTGCTGGTTGATGGTCAGCCAGCATAGACCAGCTTTAACCAGCTCCAAACCAGCATCGACCAGCACAAAACCAACATGGACTAGCATGGAGATAATGCTGGTCTATGCTGGTCCGTGCTGGCAGACCAGCATGGACCAGCTTGGGCCAGCAACAAACTAGCATGGACCAGCATTTAACCAGCAGGGACCAGATGAACCAGCATTGACCAACATGATTTCCATGCTGGTGCATGCTGGTTTTTTCAGCAGGGTATGCCTCAATAGTGACGGCTCTTCTGAGTATTAATCTAAAATTTGGACTGAAAGCTGGACATTTGTCTTCACTGTGAAACACAATGCGGAGTTGTGCATATGACCAAGTATTGCATCTGTTCTGAGCATTATCTCATTAGGCACTTAGCATAATTGCCTTATTTATTTATTTTTGCCAAATTGCGATATCAACTGACTGTTCTTTTGTGCAGCCTAAAAAAATGCGTTTTCCCCTTTTTTTTCTCGAAACCTTCAAAATAAGATGGGCAATTATGGTGTGAGGCTATAACGATTGTTGAAATAGAAATTTGGCAATTCAGGAAACGACTCGAGTGAGAAGTAGGAATCAGTACGTCATTAACAAACTAGGCCTACAGGGGTATATCCCCGAAATTCCCCAATCCTCGAAGCCCCCTTTATTAGATTCCCCTTTACTAGCCCTACAATATGAGGCAAATTTGAGGTCTGTGTAAGTAATTGTTCCAGAGATATGGTTAAAAAACTGATTTTTTTTTTCAATATATAGCGCCACCTGGTGGCAAACCTAGGAGTGCAGATCCTGTCTGATTAACGGCCTAGTTCCCGATGCTACCATGAGATTGCCCAACCTTGGTGAAGCAAGTGGGGCCTATACCGAGCAACAAAAGAAATGCAAGTTAAAGACAGACCGGAAAATAAGTTTGCGCGTTATTATAGGATATAAAATTAATTACTAGCGCGTGCACATTTACACTCGTTTCATCAAACTTTTCTTTGTTTTGCAGTCACTTTGACTGAGTAATTATAAGAGTACATTAACTAACTAGCTAATTTGTGTTTCTTTTGTTGCTCAGTATAGAAGCCCGGCCGGGGAGCGAAATTTTTTTTCCCCACGAGAGTTCCGGACACCAACAGAAACTTATTTGCGTACAGCCAATCAGCGACCTTGTGCCAGACCTCTGAAGGAGTGTCTCGAGACTTTTTTCTCTTCACTGCCCTGGCACTAATAAAGTAAAAATAACCGAGACTGCATCAGCTTATTCTACTTAATTATGTTTCTATGATGCAGAGAGAAAGCACCATAATCAACCTATATTAACAGCTGACGGCAAAATACGAATACAATTCATTAACACCACTTGCCAAACCTGCCAATATGTTTATAACGTTCAGTAGCTCGGCTAGATAAAAATAATCTGTAGGCCTACAGAGCATTCATATTTTTGAGAATAAGCTGACGCAATCGCAGTTATTTCTACTTTATGTTCATTGGATTTTGTTCGGGGTCACTAACTATTTTATTATTAATATGCCAGATCGGTGCAGGATAAAAAAGCGGCGAGTTGGGTCTGGCTAGACTACATTGATTGTAACTCGCTCATTTTACCAGCTTCAAATATTTGAACAACTACATTCATAACAATTTGGCCAACAGTTATGCTGAGAATAAGGCAGGCATCTACGATGTAATTGCAGTATTCTGGGCATGAACTGTGCAGTCAGTAGTTCTGAGACCCTACGTCGGTGCAAGGCCAGGCAGCAAAGACAGAAAAATTTCACGCAAGACACTCCTTCAGTTGTCCGGAACAAGGTTGCTGATTGGCTGTATGCAAATGAGTCTCTGTTGGTGTCCGCAACTCTAGTGGGGAAAAAAAATTTGCAGCCAGGGACGAGATTTCAATTTACGTGTGCCATGGTTGCGGGCTTTTACCCTTCGGCCCTTGTACAAGCTCGGCCGCCAAATTGACATGATTGACAAAAATTGCCTACAAAAAAGTCCTACAATTTCAATCTGCGCATGCCCGAACATGGATTACGGTCACGTAAGAATTGCCACGGTGTGTTTTTTTTTTTAACAATACACACAGTTTTGCGAAGAAGAATCTCCTGATCTTTGCTTGCTGTTTCGCTATGATTGTTTTCTTTTTGAACTGCAGGAACGCACCAGAAATTCTGGCGATCACCCCATGCCAGGCCGCAAAATTTTTTCTGCAGATCGGTTGGTACCATAACATACATTAGCCAATCGCAGATCGGCTGTACTCATGCATCAATGAGAATGGCAACGCATTCGCCCTTGTCACTGTCAGCTGAGTTGAGCACGGGGCAAATTTGTAAATGCTCCACAATACGCGAAATTACAAGTAAACTAGTTGGTCTACTGCAGAAGTCCAAAAGCCTATTTATTAGGCCTTGGCTTCAGTGACTAATACTGCAAATCGGAGAGCAAATTTTGCAATATCAGACTGTCAGTTTTTTATTTACCTGTTGTTGTTGTTGTTGTTGTTGTTGTTGTTATTAGGGCCCGGGCACCGACCGGTGCCAGGGCCCGGAACGGGTCCTTGCACTGAAGGTGCGAGGAACCTATTGTTTTTGATGGGATTCTTCTTCTTCTTCTTTTTCTTCTTAGTTATTATTATTTTTATTCTGCTGCGAGAATGCATTTTTGAGGGCCTTACCATGCACCAAAACTCACAAATTTGCAGACACGTCAGTTGTGTGAAAAATTACTGAGTATTGCCATTCTTGTGCTTGCATATGCTTGCTCTATAGCGCCACCAAACACGCGGCCATTTTGGAACGCAGCTGCTCGGATTCTCACGAAATTCGGTGGGGCCATAGAAGTCATAGTGAAGTTTTGTGAATTTTTTTGAAATTTTTTCGCCTCACAGGAAGTGAACTATGAGCCATTTCCTGCGTTTTTCCAGATTTTACGAAGACATTTTTGAGGGCTTTAGCATACTCGAAAACTCGCAAATCTTTGAGAGGTTAAAAATATGAAGCTCTTCGATTTAATATCCCCATTGGCACTGGGTGTGACATGGTGGCTCTATAGCGCCCCCTAATACATAATTGCATTTTTGAGGGCCTCAGCATGCTCAAACTCAAGAAATTTTGCACACATATTAAGCCGGTCATACGTTTTACTATGATATAGGGTTAACAGATGGGCGTGGCAAAATGGCATTATAGCTCCCCCTAGAAAATTTCAATGAAGCAGCCCTCGCAGCCCGTTTGAGCTACATATACGAAATTCGGTGTCCATGTGGATTATGCCGAGATGTAAAAAAAAGCCTGGTGCCATGACCTAGACTCAACAGGAAGTCCGCCATTTTTAATTAATATTGCGACTTTTTTTTAATATTTCGCCATTCACAGGCGTCGTACTTTAACGAACTCCTCCTAGATATTTTATCCGATCAACTTTAAACTTGGCGAATGATACCTAAAGACCTTGCCGATGTTAAATTGCGAAGCCTTTTTGGATTCATGGAACAATGTATCCGTGACTTTGTGGCGAATTTCGATAGTCCACCATGAAACAGGAAGTTGGTTTTACTCCCACATACTTTGTGAGATTTGCCCGAAACTTTACAATCTTGATAAGTCTCCTCCCAAGTATAAATATATGCTGATATTAGATCGGGAGTGGTCAGGTGGCTCCACAGCGCCCACTAGCCATGGCCATGTTAAGATAAAAGTGCTCGAATGTTCATGAAATTTGGTGTGATTCCTGAATTTGTCATGCACTATTATGGTAATTTTTGCGAAATTTTTTTGGCCAAACAGGAAGTGAGCTATGAGCCATTTCCTGCGTTTATCCAAATTTTATTAACACATGTTTGAAGGCCGTAGAATACTCCAAAACTTGCAAAACATTGCAGAAATTATATCTGTCTTATCGTCTTCAATTTGATACACCAGTTGGCACTTAATGTGGGACAATGGCTCCATAGCGCCCCCAATCATTTTTGTAAAAGAATTGCCCTTTTGAGGGTCTGAACATGCTTGAATACTCAATAAATTTTGCACACATATTAAGCCGATCATACCTTTGACAACGATATTGGGTTTACGCATGCGTGTGGCAAATTGGCATTATAGCGCCCTCGAGAATATTTCAATGAATCAGCGCTCGCAGTCCTTTTCACCTACATGTACGAAATTCGGTGGACATGTGGATTATGCCGAAACATAAAAAAAGTCTCTTGGTGCCTTGACCTACACTAAAAAGGAAGTCCGCCATTTTCATTGACATTGCAACTTTTTTGGATTTTTTGACTTTTACAGATGTCGTACTTTCACAAACTCCTCCTAATGATTTTATCCAATCAATTTAAAATTTGGCCTGTTTCACCTTAAGACCTTGCCGGTATTAAATTGCAAAGCTTTTTTGAATTCATCAAACAATGTATTTGTGGCGTTGCGGCAAATTTCAATGTTCCGCCATGACACAGGAAGTTGGTTTCACTCGCACTTACCTCTTGATACTTGCCCGAAACTTTACAAGCTTGATGAAACTTTCGTCCCTAGTATAAATATATGCTGATATTAGATCAAGCATGGCCAGTTAGCTCCACGGCACCCACTAGCCATGACCACGTTAAGATTAAAATGCTTGAATGTTCATGAAATTTGGTGTGGTCATGGGATTTGTCATGCAGGAATATAAGAAATTTTTTTTGACATTTTTTGGCCAAACAGGATGTGAGCTATGAGCCATATCCTGCGTTTTTCCAAATTTTACAAACTCACGTTTGAAGGCCTTAGGGTACTCCAAAACTTATAAAACATTGCAGACATTGTAATTGTCTTATGGTCTTCGATTTGATATGCCAGTCGGCACTTAATGTGGCACAATGGCTATGTATCGCCCCCTCATCATTTTTTCAAAAGAATTGCCCTTTTGAGGATCTCAACATGCTTGAAAATTTACAAAAATCTTCACACTCATGGAGCCCGATATTACTATTACTGTGGCATAGGTTTTGCACACAGGTGTGTCAAAATGGCACCATAGCGCCCCACAGAAAATTTTAACAAAACAGTTCTCTTGTTTCAGTTCACCTGCATGAATAAAATTTGGTGGAGACATGCCAAGACTTAAAAATAAGTTAAGTCGTGCCATGACCCAAACCCAACAGGAAGTCCATTATTTTGAATGGAAATTTCAACTTTTTTTTTCATTAACAAGCGTCATACTTTAAGATACTCCACCTATTTATTTTAGAAATTGTGTTTGCACTGCACTCAGGAAATAACATTGTTCACAGTCCAGCACTGTCCAATGGTTGTGAATGCACTCCTGCACCCATCAGGATCTTGCCGCCACCGCCAATGTGCACGAGGGGTGCGAGGGCCCTTTCAACGCTGCTTGCAGATTTAATTATTATTATTATTATTATTATCATTATTTACCAGTTTATTTATTTCGCTATTCAGATTTTGCGCATTTCTAAGGATAATGGAAACGCACGCAGAGAGTGAGGACGATGTCCGACATGATTAGCCCCAAAAAACACCGTCTGCTTCGTGACCATAGACTGTTCGTGACACAGACTCCTATTTGAGGCATTGCACTGATAAGCATACGGTCGTCGCTGGAGTACTTTGGGGAGGCGTTACCAGTTAGTTTTTGAATCCGTTTTCTGCAATTGACAAAATACTATTCTACTGACAGCTGGCCAATTATCGGAACCCCAAAGAAAACGGACTATAAATCTACAACCCCAATTCTGAAATAGTTGGGACAAAGTGTAAATTGTGAATAAAATCAAAATGCAATGACTTTCAAATCACACCAGCCACAATAGAACAGAGATAAGATAGCAAATGTTGAAACTGAGAAATTTTACAATTTTATCCACAAAATGAGCTCATTTCAAATTTGATGGCTGCTACACGTCTCAAAAAAGTTGGGACAGGGGCCTGATTACCATGGTTTAGCATCCCCTCTTCTTTTTAAGACATAGAGGAGGCGTCTGGGCATTGAGGAGACAAGTTTCTTGAGTTTAGCCATTGGAATTTGATCTCACTCTTGTTTAATACAGGCTTCCAGCTGCTGGAGAGTTTTGGGTCTCCTTTGACAGACTTTTCGTTCAATTATGCGCCAAATGTTCTCAATCGGTGAAAGATCAGGACTGCAGGCAGGCCAGTTCAGCACCCTGACTCTTCTACTACGAAGCCATGCTGTTGTAATAGCTGCAGTATGTGGTTTTGCATTGGCCTGCTGAAATACACCAGGCCTTCCCTGGAATAGATGTCGTCTGGAGGGGAGCATATGTTGCTCTAAAACCTTTATATACCTTTCAGCATTCATGGTGCTTTTTAAAACCTGCGAGTATCCCACACCATATGCACTAATGCATCCCCGTACCATCAGAGATGCTGGCTTTTGAACTCAGCGCTGATAACAGGAGGGGTGGTCTTTCTCCTCTTTAGCCCGGAGGACACGACGCCCATTATTTCCTAAAAGAATGTCAAATTTGGACTCCTCTGACCACAGGACACTTTGCCACTTTGCTACAGTCCATTTTAAATGAGCCTTGGCCCGCAGAACACGGCGGCGCTTCTGGATCATGCTCAACAATGGCTTCCTTTTGCATGATAGAGTTTTAGGTGGCATCTGTGGATGGTACGGCGGACTGCATTTTCAGACAGTGGTTTCTTGAAGTATTCCTGGGCCCATTTAGTAATGTCAATAACAGAATCATGCCGGTGAGTGATGCAGTGGTGTCTGAGAGCCCGAAGATCACGGGCATCCAGTAAAGGCTTTTGGCCTTGTCCCTTACGCACAGTGATTTTTCCAGTTTCTCTTTTGATGATGTTATGCACTGTCGATGAGACCTTCAAAGCCTTTGCAATTTGACGTTGAGGAACATTGTTTTTAAAATATTCCACAATTTTTTTTACGCAAGCCTTCACAGGTTGGAGAGCCTCCGGCCATCTTTACTTCTGAGAGACTCAGCCTCTCTAAGACATCCCTTTTATAGCCAGTCATGTTACACACCTAATGCCAGTTAACTTAATTACTTGCTAAATGTTATTCCAGCTGATTCTCTTATATATTAATTGCTTTTCTCAGCCCTTTTTTTGCCTGTGTCCCAACTTTCTTGAGACTTGTTACAGGCAGAAAATTTGAAATAAGGTCATTTTGTGGATAAAAATGTAAAATGTCTGTTTCAACATTTGAAATGTTATCTATGTTCTATTGTAAATAACATATCGGCTCACATGATCTGAAAGTCATTGTATTTTGATTTTATTCAAAATTTACACTTTGTCCGAACTATTTCGGAATTGAGGTTGTATAACAACCACAGCTTTTCTCAATTTAATATGGAATAATATAAAACATCTTTTATGTCAATATCCCAAAGCTTATAAACCTATTTACCCAGAACGTGTGAGAGTGGATGAGAGAAGCTGTACAGGAGGGGCAAGGTACAGAGTGGCACAGGAATGCTGGAGCCCTGTCAAAAGAAAACGCCCTAAGCGCAGTCCAAAGCGGCATCAGGTATCCCGTCACTGCCCTCTCGTGACCTGTCTAAAGTTGACTGGACAATACAATGTAGGAAGGCGGGAGCTGATTAGACAGTGGTCATAGACAGATGTACAGCCAATCAATGTACAGCCAAAGGACTGTGGATTATAAGAACTGATGCCCGGGCAACGCCCAGACAGAGCACTCTCCAAACTGTGGCTGAGAACATCCCTCTGTTGCGGTTTGTAATTTTTTTACTCTTTGTCTGCTATAAACAACTATTTTCGACATTTGGTCAACAATTCCTTTATTTCGAGTCTCTCCCTTGAACACGTCAAATCAGACTAGACAAAAGGTGAAAAAACCCACACAACGTTGTCACAACGTCGCCACATGGTCGGTCACTAACTTACCAAAAGAGCAGGACTAGTTATGTCGCCAGTTTGTCTTGTCTTAGCTGGGCTTTTATCTTGTTAAAAAAAACCCAGGCTGCCTACATGGCATCAAAAAACAATGCCCGCGCATATAGTAGTGATGGGCAAAAATGAACGAACGATTCTTTTTCAACGACTCTTTGTAGTGTCCGATATGTACTGGATCAGCCTCTCAAATGTCCGAGTGCTGAAGTGAATCCCCCGACTTCTCTCACCAGTTAGGCTCGCCCACCCGTATATGTGTGCATGCAGTGAAAAAGGTTCTATTCGAAAAAACCGATAGATTTCTCTGAAAACTACATCTCCCGCCACCATGTGACATCTTTGTGTGCACTCGCTGCTCGGAGGTCATGGGCGTGTTCGACTCCCTGTTCGCGAACAGAGAACGGTGTTCTCGGGTGAGTCGAACACGCGAGAACACGTTCGCAGTGCTGTTCTTGCACCCAAATCCCACACTACCTCCGCTGGTGGTGTGGCGAGAACGGACAAAAACAAAGGTGGCGGACAAAGAGAGAGTTCCGGAGCCATGTCCATCATAAAACCCCCTCCATGATCAGCTTTGTTTATTTACGGAAAACCGGAAATGAATCCATGGTAACCGCACTTACCTGTTCGACTCTTCCAAACTCGTTCCCACGTTCTCAACCTGTTTGCGAACGGTGAAGAACAGGGACTCGAATACGGCCCATGTATTCGCTCACGTGATTTGCTCAGTTGCCAGGAACTTGCGTATCACAAGAGGAAACGGAAAAGTGGGTGGGGCACACTAGCTAGAGAGCCTGCATGACGTCTTCAAAAAGTTTGTTATTTATTTGTGTGCAGGACTAGGAAAAGGGGTCACTTGATTTTTTTTTTCCATTCTGAGATTAATGGGGTGAAAGTTCAACCTGTTTAATCCCAGCAGTACTGTACTGTTAATTTACAACACTTTGCTGTGCACAAATTCACCCAATTTTTTTTCTCAAAATGAAAAACTTGGATCACTCTTTGATTTTGTTGGAAAATCTCAATTTTCATAAAATCACCCAAGTGACCCCTTTACCTAGTCCTGCACACATATATTTATGACTCAATAGCCTGTTGTTTTTTTATATTTCCCATCTGCCCCCCCTTTTGAAAACTCAAAAGGTTTGATACATTTACATGTATCAACTTGAAAGAGCCGATTCTTTGAAAATAATCGAACTGCCCATCGCTAGCATATAGCCCGTGCATAGCACGGGTATCGGCTAGTCATTTCTAATTTAAGGTCTGAAATGGGCATTGAGAGCCAACCAAAAGTTCGTACTCCTTCAGAGGTCATTTTGAAATGATGCTACAGATCTGTTATAAGTTTCCCAAAAGTGCAGATGCTAACTTGCATAGTTGGAACCATTGACTGTATATGGTCAAACTATGTAAGTCGGTAGCATTGTTAGCCTTCAAGCTTTTGGGAAACATACTCCTGGTTGATGGGGATGGTAGTGTTAGGTCAGATACTGTCTGCACAGATGTGTCTTTAGACCTTGAGAGAAGATCTGTGGTGGGATGAGGTCACACTGAACAGATCATTCAACCACTGGGGAGTTTGGTTGGAGAAGCCTTTCTGTCCAGATGAGCCACTGCCATTCAAATGAAAGGCAGGAGGATACAGTCAATGTGTTGCAGCGGAGCAGGTCTGTTTGGATTGATTCCTTGTGGGTAGGAAAGGCTGTCTTTTTGGCTGCAGCTTAAGCTGGATTCTGGACTTAAAATTTGACCTTGGCCACAACTGGCAGCCAAGGCAGAGATTTGAGCAGGGGATTGACAAACTTGGGAAGTTGGAAGACAGGTGAGCTCCTGCATGCTGAACGAGCTGCCTGGGTTGAAAGACGCAGGATGGTAGGCCAGAAAGCAAGGAGTTGCAGTAGTTTAGATGGGAGATCACTGCAGCTTGGATTGGGAGCTATGTGGTCGAATATGGACGAATCCTTGCAATGTTCTGCAGAAGAAATCTGCTGGACTGTCTGTTGCGGTGATGTGCTGTTTGAAATGTAATTAGTTGAAAAAGACCACCCCCTGGTTCTTTCTTTACGGAGCAAGTGTTAGCTATTTACATGCCATTGGTGGTTATAGCAAGCCCATTTTCTGGAGAGATTTGGTGGGGAATGAAGAGAAGCGGGGCCTTTTCTTAGTTGAACTTCAGGTGATGCGTTGCCATCCACACTGAGGTGTCAGTTAGGCATACTGCACCAAAACAATCCTTGGGCCTATGTCTCAGAGGGAGGTAATGAAAGAAAAAGTTGAGTGTAATCAACTTAACGGTGGTAGGAGAAGCCATTCATTGTGATATGAGAGCTAAGAGAATTGGTGTAAATATAAAAAAGAAAAAAAAAGCTGGGGCCCTAAAACAGATCCTTGAGGGACTCCTGTGGCAAGAGGTTGGGAGTAGAGGCTGATCTCATCAAGGAAGACTGGTAAGACACATCAGCTTGATAGGAGGCAAACCAAGAGGGGGCTCTACCGGGTCATTCCATATGAAATCACCCAAAATGGGGGGTGCTCGCAGCTTGATGGTTTCAGAATTGCTTCATTTGGTGATATTTTGTTGCATATGATGAGCAAATCAAATCGCAGGTGGTTTCAAGTTGATATCTCGTTCCGTTCTCATTTTATGGGCCCCCGAAAAAGGGGGCGTGGCCCACGTCAACCCTCTGGTCACAGTTTGTGACCATTTTCAAAGGGTTATAACCAATGAACCAATAAGGATGCAAATTTCATTCTTTCTAGATGTTTATTCTGTCTGATAGTCTGCCACAAAGCTTTAACAATAGTGTTTAACCCTTTGTGTGCTTTGTAATTAACCCCTAAACATTGAAATTTGGTGCCAAACATGTCGATTTCAAATGAAATATTATGCAAGTATCCTTAGAATGTCCCCTTTGCCATTTACATTGTTGATAGTATACCTGATGGAGTTTCAAATGAAGGTAAAAACATCTGTCTATCTTCATCCAATTTGGAGAAACATTAACCCCTTTCCAGCTAATTACCAAAACGGTGCACTTTTTGACCCTCATTTTGACCATGTGGGCCTGTTTTGATTTTCAAAAAGTTGGCCTCAAATGAAAGCTTATTCAAAGTACTTCAAAATGCAACACAATCAAACTTGGAACAAATCCTCCTACTTGGAAAAATAAGACGCCCTTTAAGGGCTATTTGCACATCGGCACAACTACTCACAGTGTACAGGTAAATGTACAATAATGTACAGGAAATACTGAGCTCAACTCATTTATTTCTACAAACCCAAAACCAGTGAAGTTGGCACGTTGTGTAAATCGTAAATAAAAACAGAATACAATGATTTGCAAATCCTTTTCAACCTATATTCAATTGAATACACTGCAAAGACAAGTTACTTAATGTTCGAACAGGTAAACTTCGTAATTTTTTGCAAATATTAGCTCATTTGGAATTTGATGCCTGCAACATGTTTCAAAAAAGCTGGCACAAGTGGCAAAAAAGACTGAGAGAGTTGAGGAATGCTCATCAAACACTTATTTGGAACATCTCACAGGTGAACGGGCTAATTGGGAACAGGTGGGTGCCATGATTGGGTATAAAAGCAGCTTCCCTGAAATGCTCAGTCATTCACAAACAAGGATGGGGCGAGGGTCACCACTTAGTGAACAAATGCGTGAGCTGATTGTCGAACAGTTTAAAAACAACATTCCTCAATGAGCTATTGCAAGAAATTTAGGGATTTCATCATCTACGGTCCGTAATATTGTCAAAAGGTTCAGAGAATCTGGAGAAATCACTGCACGTAAGCGACAAGGCCGAAAACCAACATTGAATGCCTGTGACCTTCGATCCCTCAGGCGGTACTGCATCAAAAACCGACATCAGTGTGTAAAGGACATCACCACATGGGCTCAGGAACACTTCAGAAAACCACTGTCAGTAACTACAGTTCGTTGCTACATCTGCAAGTGCAAGTTAAAACTCTACAATGCAAAGCGAAAGCCATTTATCAACAGCACCCAGAAACGCCGCCGGCTTCGCTGGGCCCAAGCTCATCTAAGATGGACTGATGCAAAGTGGAAAAAGTGTTCTGTGGTCTGACGAGTCCACATTTCAAATTGTTTTTGGAAACTGTGGACGTCGTGTCCTCCGGACCAAAGAGGAAAAGAACCATCCGGACTGTTATAGGCGCAAAGTTCAAAAGCCAGCATCTGTGATGGTATGGGGGTGTATTAGTGCCCAAGGCATGGGCAACTTACACATATGTGAAGGCAACATTAATGCTGAAAGGTACATACAGGTTTTGGAGCAACATATGTTGCCATCCAAGCAACGTCTTTTTCATGGACGCCCCTGCTTATTTCAGCAAGACAATGCTAAGCCACATTCTGCACGTGTTACAACAGCATGGCTCCGTAGTAAAAGAGTGCGGGTACTAGACTGGCCTGCCTGTAGTCCAGACCTGTCTCCCATTGAAAATGTGTGGCGCATTATGAAGCGTAAAATACGACAACGGAGACCCCGGACTGCTGAACAACTTAAGCTGTACATCAAGCAAGAATGGGAAAGAGTTCCACCTGAAAAGCTTCAAAAATTGGTCTCCTCAGTTCCCAAACGTTTACTGAGTGTCGTTAAAAGGAAAGGTGATGTAACACAGTGGTAAAAAGGCCCCTGTGCCAACTTTTTTGCAATGTGTTGCTGCCTTTAAATTCTAAGTTAATGATTATTTGCAAAAAAAAATAAAGTTTCTCAGTTTGAACATTAAACATCTTGTCTTTGCAGTGTATTCAATTGAATATAAGTTGAAAAGGATTTGCAAATCATTGTATTCTGTTTTTATCTACGATTTACATAACGTGCTAACTTCACTGGTTTTGGGTTTTGTACTTTCAGTTGCATGCTCTCTGATCATTTGCAGCCTGTGTCATTTTCTTGTATTTGTTTTTCCAGAAATTTTAATGTAATTTGATAAACTAGGCAGAATTGTTACTCATGTTGATGAAACCCTTCCAACCGTACCTGCCCCTTCATGCCCTTTATTTGCGAAAAGGACGATCCTGTGGAGCTTAAATATTGTACCCCTGGTCGATTTGTTGCCCGCTTATATGATGGCCAGTGGTGGTTGGCCAATATCTTAGAGCAATTCCTTGAAAACGAGGATGTTAAAGTATCTTTTATGCATCCAAATGGCCCTGCACCACAAATCTCTTGGCCACGAAGGCAGGATCTTTGTTGGGTACCACTGAAGCATATCATGTTGGTTGATGCTCCTAGCACGAGTGGCAAGGGCAGGAATTATATAATCGCCAAGAAAGAGTTGGACCGAATCTCAGTGTGGTTTGAAAAATTGGATTTAGCAAAATAATATGCATTAACATTTGTATCATGTTTGCCATATCTGCCTTTCTTCTCTTCATTTCCCTGTCCATTTATGTACATTTACCTGTACACTGAGAGTAGTTGTGCTGATGTGCAAATAGCACTAAAAAGGGGTCTTATTTTTCCAAGTAGGAGTATTTGTTCCAAGTTTGATTTTGTAGTACTTTGTATAAGCTTTCATTTGAGGCCAACTTTTTGAAAATCAAAACAGGCCCACATGGTCAAAATGAGGGTCAAAAAGTGCACCGTTTCGGTAATTGGCTGAAAAGGGGTTAATGTTTCTCCAAATTGGATGAAGATGGAAAGATGTTTTTACCTTCATTTGAAACTCCATCAGGTATACTATCAACAATGTAAATGGCAAAGGGGACATTTTAAGGATACTTGAATAATATTTCATTTGAAATCGACATGTTTGGCACCAAATTACAATGTTTAGGGGTTAATTACAAAGCACCCAAAGGGTTAACCACTATATTAAAAGGTTTGTTGCAGACTATTAAACAGAATAAACATATCCTGAAAGAATGAAATTTGTATCCTTATTGGTTCATCGGTTATAACCCTTTGAAAATGGTCACAAACTGTGACCAGAGGGTTAACGTGGGCCACGGCCCCTTTTTCGGGGGCCCATAAAATGAGAATGGAACAAGATAACAACTTGAAACCACAGCGATTTAATTTGCTCATCACAGGCAACAAAATATCACCAAATGAAGCATTTCTGAGACCATCAAGCTGGGAGCTTGGGTGATTTCATATGGAATGACCCTACCAGAAATTCCATTTCGGCAGGAGTAGAGATCAGGAGTTGGTGGTTGACCTTGTGAAGTGCAGCCCACTGATCTAGAAGGATCAAGACTGAGGAGAGTGATGAGGCTTGTGCAGGGGCAAGTGTGTCCATCACAGGCAGAAGAGTGGTCTTTGTTAAGTGTTAGCTCAAAAGCTGGACTGGTGGGGGTCAAGATAGTGATTCTGTTGGAAGAAAAGATCATAACTGCATATGTATAGCATACGTTAGAGTGTTGGGCCGGAAAGCTGTGAGGCAGGATGGTAGTACTTGATATCTGAGGTAACCAATTAGGGTTTCTTGAGGACTAGGGTAACACAAGCCATCTTAAAAGCAGAAGGAACACATCTGCAGGACTCCACATTCAAGAGAAAGGCTGATGATCGAAGATGGATAAGGGAGATGCTTACAGGATATGGATTGTCAAACAGGATATTGGGTGGGATGGAGTCTATTTGACTGGTTTGAAGGATGGGTGAGTGAACTCAGAATAGGATAATATGAGCTCAGAACAAAAAGATGCTTTATTGGAAACTCATGAAAGTTTGTGATTTTACTGTTTGCAGAGAGGAGGCGATGCGAAAGGCTGGTACTGCACATGCCAAATCCAGCAACGATATGGAAAATCACGTCTTTGTCAAGGCCAAGTCCAGAGTGAGTAACGTTGCATTCTGCCAAAGGCTTCAGCGAATGGGAAGGCTCATGTTTTAGAGAGGGCGGAATGAGTTTAACGTATGATTGGAATTTTGTGAATTGTAAAATGATGCATTTGATGTCAATTTTGTCTGAAAAATACAGGATGAGTATCTGTCCCTGGTAGCAAGGCTGATCATACACTTCAGAGACATTCGTAAGTACGCACCTGTGTATACTCTAATTTCCTGCATTTCTTTGATGTGGATTGATCGGGGCTGTTTTGAATGTTTATATAAATATGACCTAATTTATATTGTAGTTCACCTGTGATGTTCACTCATTTTTTTCTTTTCTTTCTGCTTTTCAGACAAGAGGGCACAACGCGTTCCAGGTAAGCTTGGCTTGTGAGCTTGCTTTGGCGTTTGAGTTCGGTTTCTTGATGTTGCTGCAAGTTTTCGGCTAATTATAGGACCTTATATAGAGGTCTGTGAGGCAGGTTCAAAATGTCAATCAGTAGTGATGGGTTTAATCATCGAATTTATTTAATGATTGGTCATTAGATCAAACGACCAAGCATTCAATTGCAATATCTAATAATCGATACTCCGCACTAAAAATTACGGGCAAATTTCAATTATTCCCGACGAACTTGTGAAACGTTATAATCGTGGTCGCCTTTATGCTATTACGGGATGTATGGCCTGCCAAACCATGTTATTATCGTACAACAGCAAGTAGATTTTTTGTTATCGTATTCCTTAGTTTTGTCTTCCACGCATGCACAAATCTCATTTTCATGCCGGCATTCGATGGATTGTCAGGATTGATTTTATCAAGATCGCTTGGGCTCTTGCATCGTCCCAGATAGCTCCAGATGGATAAGAGTAAGAGGGTCATTTGTGACTATCCCGGAGCAAACAAATGTTCGCGTGTGTGGAATTTTTTTTTTTTTTTTCGGCTTCTACAAGATAGACAACAGTCAAAACACTGCAAAGAAATCCAACCTGGATCTGAGCTGGGCAGTGTGCCGGCTTTGTCGGAAAAATTATGCCTAAAAAGGTTTGTTAATTCGCTAAGATCTATGAAGCAAAAAAATGTTTTGAATTTTGATAACAGAAGGAGTGGGACACTCACCTGGGTCCTGGGTTTCACTCAGCGGAATTTTCCAGAACGCAATATCAAAGCCTAAACTTATGTGCAAATATCTGATAAAACATGCAAGTTTTGCTTTTTTTATTTCTAAATTTAGGTAACACAACAAACTTGTTGTTTCACCATGAACATGACCATAAAGAACATGCAACTCCGTCAACGGGCAAGGCCAAGCTCACTCAACCAACAATAGACCAGGGCATGCAAGCACCCTGCAAGATGCCAGCCGAGAAGCAGGACCAAATCACTGATGCCCTCCTGCAGCTGTTTATGAAGAAAGTGCTTCCTTTCAGCTTGGTCGAACATGAAAGCTTCATCAAATTTGTCAGTCTTTTGGACCCCAGGTTTGTTTGCAAATGGAATAAGTGCACTACCAATTACATTTCAAATACTGACAAATATTATTTTATTTGTGTTATTGAAAAATGATGATCATGACAAGAAATTGTTCATAATAGTGATAAATTTATTTTTTATGATTATTGATTAAACATTAAAGGAGGAGACTGCACTTCGGCAAAGTATATTTCGGCAGAAAATAGAATTCTCGAGGTGTCGAAAAACGCATATTTTAATTTGATAATAATCCTGTGCGACGCACTTTTAAACCAGCGAGTCTTCAAATTGGCTTCAATATCAGGGGGCAGACATTTTTACTTGGAATCTTCTGATTTTGAGTTTGATCTTCGGAAACCTCACCTTTTAAAAAATGCTTAATAACCTGAAGCTCTTGCAGTTTACATCTCCCGATTAGCCACAGTTGCTCAGACTCATAATTTGGTAAAAACCGACAACAGTCTAATTTACTTTTGATAGCAATGTTGTGCATTGCACCACAAAATTATAAGGCCTCTTTTTTTTGCGCATAAATGACAATGTAAAACATCCATATGTCTTTATAATTTCGGCGCTTGTGTTGCTCGTTAAGCAGCACAGATTTGCGTAAATTGGTTTGCAAGGCTGCGAGAATCCGTTCTTTATTCTGAGTGTTGTCACGGCTAAAGGGCGCTGTAATGCAAGTTGTACAGCTGTGTGACAATCCTAAGGATGGCAAAAATTAATGCTGCTTAGTCAGCGAAAGTTTTGGATTTACAGTGCCATGTCAAATCAATTATATTAATGTAGGCAATGGGAATTCACCTTTTATCACTTCTAATTGTAGGTCATGTATTGGTCTTGGTCGCTCAGTCGATAAATTGTTTGATTGTTAATCAGGCCAGCTTAAATAAAAACAGCTTGGGGGCAGTCAAGCCATAAAGGGAGAGCTTACTGAAGGCCCTCTGAACAAGTCCATGGCCTGGATGAAAGGAAAGCGAACAACTGACATCACGAAAGAGAATAACTGACGCCACAAGCACCGCGGCACTGGCGTTTGATTGGATAATGCATTCGAAATGCACACTCACCCACTATATAGGGCCCTATGCAGTGAATGTTCTACATTGAAGACAATATAGAGGGCGAGTGAGCGAGTGGACAAGTGTGCACTCCGAACGCAGCCTGAGATTCCCCAAGTAAAAATGTCTGCCCCCTTATATTGACGCCGATTTTGAAGACTTGCGGGTTTAAAAATACGTCGCACTGGATCATTACCAAATTAAAATGTATAACACTATGCATTTTAGACACTTCAAGAATTCTACTTTCCGCTGAAATATACTTTGTTGCGGTCTCCTCCTTAAAGCTGTCAGTCAATGCCAATCAAGTCATGCAGTGGAAGTGGAACATGAATTAATTTAAAATAGGCCGATTCCATGCTAGAAACTGAAAAATGCTTAATTTGAGAAATCTGTTTAACTGACTGGTCTATTATGATTTGTAACCCTGAATATCCAAGTCATTTAGAACAAGTTACATGAATGCAGAATGGTGATTTGCGATGGAATTAAAGGAGACATGAAATTTCATCAAATTTTCAATTTTCAATTATTTGCCTTAATTTCCCGCTAATTGATATCACTCAAGTTCCTAGTCTTTACGAGTCACCTATCCAGAGCAGAGTCTGTCCACTTGCAAAGTGACAGTCACATGAACCTTTGCTTCACGGAGAAAAAAATGATTAATGACGGGCTGTTAATTGTCATGTCCCGTACGACAGATTGAAGGCAAAAAGTTCTTGCCATTTTTTTATTTTTCGCGCTGGAAACTTTTTATTTCAAATCCTCTAATATTAGACTTAAGGTACTAAAATGCTACTGTCCCCCAAGAATTACATTAATTAGTTTTCACATAATTGGCCTAAAAAGGATTGTCCCGTATGACTGATCATTGGTACAGTCCTTTACAGAACTGCTTAAACCTAATCTCAAGGCAATTACTTCTCAGTTGGTTAAGCTAGTATCTCACTGAGCGGTGAATGCTTACGAATGTAGCGAATTTTGAGTCTCGTCAGAGTTTGTTAAAGGGCGCAAAGCAGTTCGCTAAAAGTTTTTAGGATCGCAAACAGTTTTTCTTGTCGCAAAGAAATTTTGAGCATGTTCAAAATTTCTTTGCAAATTTATTTTCTCACAGACAGTTGTAGACATTTGTAAAAGAATTATAAGCGTTTGCAAAGGGTTGTAACAAGTGTCGCTAAAGTTCTTTTTGGTTCGCGAAGTAGCGAACACTATACAACAGAGCTATGAATGCTGACAAATGTAGACGAATATTCGGTCTCGTGAGGATACAATCAAGGTTTCGTCAAGATTGCAAAAGAGTTTGCAAACGGTTTTTAGGGTCGCAAAGAGTTCATTTTCATATTCTAGAAAGCCATTTCCTATTCTATCGCAAACAGTTACGCGAATGTTGCTAACTGACGCTAAACGTTGCTAAATGTCGATAATGACACCTAGGTCTATCCTGATTTTCGCCAACTTTTGTCAGAAAAGTTGGCGAATCCAAAATTCGCTACATTCGTAAGCATTCGCCGCTCAGTGAGATGCTAGCTTTAGTTCTGCCTGAAAAACAGTAGGTGTCTCTTTAATTCTACACCTCTGAGACAATAGGGGGCATTGGTGAATGGAAAATTCCACTGAGGGAAGGCAAGTGACTTTTTCAAGGGTATGCTAGTGGCTGTTCAGAGTTTCTTAATGGTATCAGTCACCAATTCAGAGGTAAGTAAAACATTGAAAATGTTTTGAAATTAAAGAAATTGTTAAAGATATTTGTGAAAGTAACATCTGCCCTGTCTGTGTATTTCATTAGTTTTTTTGCATTAGAAAGACAGAAAAGAGTTGACTGTCCTGACTGACTGTCTCATGCATGAACATGCACTGTGGTTGTGTACATTTTATGCACTATCAGACTGGCTGAATAAAAATGTATAAAATATAGTACATGTAATGAACCCTTCAAATGAGAAAAAAGCATAATACTTTGTCAATATTTGGGCGAGGAGATTTTTGCCCCTGAAAACTCCAAAGGCCCTGAGCCTAAGGGCGCTTTCACACTAGGTACGATTGTTCCGTACCGTGCCACAGTACGATTGTCCCCCCTCCCCTCTACCCCCGCTGGTCAGCTTTCACACTAGCAACGTCGTACCGTGCCCGAGTATGGATTATTTTATCAAAATTCCAATACAGAAGGTAGCAGTGTGCACCTAGGTGGTTTTTAAGAGCCGGTTTTTCTAAGAATCAGGCAGAGGGTGATATATGATGGTCTCAGATTTGCCTAAAATTTGTTGGTGAAAGATGGTTGATTCAATAGAAAAACTGCAAATTTTTAGGTGCCAATACCCTTTGGTTTCTCTTTTAGGGGTACCAGAAGGGCCAAGGATTCAGGGATAAGGAATGAGCGCTGAAAAAAATTCAGTTTTTAAATGCAATTATATAATTGGGCTGACAACAGCCCACATTTATTTTCACATATGTCAATCTACTGTGAGTAGGGCTCACAATAATCTGAAATGTTTGTGGGCTGTCGAGGGCGCGTCCTATGGATGGCGCTGCAAGATGCCACTTTTGGTCATTTGAGCTGTAATATCTGGGGCATTTTCCCTCAACAGCCCAAGACGGTTTATTCATAATTTGATACCATTGGAAATTCCTTTTACATAATCAACAAAAATTAATCGTGGGATGTTGAGGGCGCAAGAATTTAGGTGGTGCTTCAGTCAGGGAAAAAGTGAAATTTGGCATTTTGGGATGGCAAAGTTCTCCATGTGCCCTCATCCGATTTTGATGAAACCTTTTCTTTTGGGTAGCCCTATATGTCTTCTAACTGTGATTAGATTCGTCTGCCGAATTTCTTCGTTTAACCAGAGAGATCCTCTTGCCGCTATACTGCCCTACAAAGGCTAAGTGCAGTAACCACGCAGTAATTTAAACCGTAAAAAATGGCTTCAGAGTTTGTTTGCTGTCCCAACAAATAGTCAGCACTTCTATGATAGATTATGATTAATGGATTCACCATGGTATAATTTCTGTCCAAATGAATCCTGACCTCAATATACTTTCAGGCCCAAAACTGTGTAATTCACATTTTACCCAATATGTAGTTACTGCACTTAGGCTTTGTAGGGCCAACGAGCTATATAAACTAGAGGTGCTACGTTACGATTTCAATGTGCAAGTCTGGCCGCCATCTTGTGATGGGCATCCATCACAGAAAGGTGCAACAAAGTAGATTCATGCCTTCCAGAAATTTTCATTTCCACTGAGTGCCATACAGTCCTAACAAGCGAAAATACTGCCGTACTTTGAATCACGCCCGACTTGAGTTAAGCCGCTTTCATACTGGACTCGAAACGAATTTTTCGCATGACAGATTACATTAAAAGTCAAAGCAAGGACATGAATACACGGGTTTTGCCTGTATTTGCGTCTTTGCATTGACTTTGAATGTAATTTGTCATGCGAAAAACTCATTTTGCGTCCGGTGTGAAAGCAGCTTTAGGCACGTCCGAAAACCCGTTGAAATCTGTCAGAAGACGAGCATAGGTTTAGTTGTCCCTCGTCCTGGAGTCGCCCATCGTAATGTCAGTGTCCGGGTCTGCACCATGCAGCTTCTATCAAACAAAAAAATAGTCAGAGATAAGTGTCTGATCCAATTACAAACCAATTTTTTTTTTTCTTTTTTTAAATAAGCTAGATAGGCCTATGTGTCAGATTCAATTACAAACCAGTGTTTTTAGGGTTCCGTACAGCGGAGCTGTAGGAAACCTATTGCTTTTGCTCGGATTATTCTTATTCTTATTATTATTATTATTATTATTATTATTATTATTGTTATTATTCTTGCTTCCGCCGTTTTGACCTAATGCCGTGTGGGCGACAAAAGCTACAAGGGTATGTCACTTGTAACTTGGCACACTAAATGGCTGAAGACGATTTCCGACGACAAAAATCCCACCAGTACACCTCTAGGTGGCGCTATGACGAATACGTTTGCGTTGGACTCAGATCTTGGACACCATATGGTCTTTTTGAAAAATTCTTTTTTCCTCTGATTTCTTGGAGTCTTGTGCATCTAATAGGCATAGCCCCGCCCATTTCCGTCATGAAACTTGTGAGAAAGTTTTTCTGCCATTTTGAAAAAACTGAAAAACTTTTAAAAGTTAATGCGTTCTACACCGTTTGTCTAATTGTCATGAAATTTGGCACAAATCATCGTCAAAGGACGCCGATTAAATGAATCTATCCCTGACATGTCACAGATTTTTCGATCAGACGTAGCGGTCCGATGAATTTCGCTGGGCAGGGCACATAGTTACTCTTATGCCTGTATTATTAGATATCATAATCCAAACTTCATGAAACTTAAAGGTCATGATACTAAGTTGCGTTGCTGTAGCTTTGCCAAATTTTGTGGAGTTACACCAAAAAGGGGGCGCTGTAAACGCCATATGGTGATATATCAGGATCTGCTCGGGCTAATGACCTGAAATTTGAGATGGTGATGTAGGACGCTTCTGTAATGTATGTTCTGAAGATTGGTGGGCGTGGCTTAAAAAAATCAGCGAGAAAATTTTAAAAAAGTGTACAAATGTCTATTTCTCCAAGTTGGCCAGGAAAGTTTTGGATTGAGCAATGGATTATGATAGGTCCTTGCATTTGGAAGATATGTACCAAATTTGAGGTTTTTCGGATGGACGGGGGCCGAGTAATGAATTTTTTTTCTCATTTCCGCCGTTCTGACCTAATTCCATGTGGGCGGCCAAAACTACTAGGGTTTGTCACTTGTAACTTGGCACACTGCTACATTGGCTGAATACAATCTCTGACGACAAAAATCCCACCAGTACACCTCTAGGTGGCGCTATAACGAATGCAATTGCGTTTGGACTCAGATCTCAGACAATATATGATCTTTGTTAAAAAAAATTTTTTCATCTGATTCCTTGGAGTCTTGTGCATCTAATGCGCATAGTCACGCCCATTTCCACCATTAAAATTTTCTACCATTTTGAAAAAACTGAGAAATCCTTAAAAGTTAATGCATTCTACACCGTTTGTCCAATTGTCATGAAATTTGGCATAAAACATCGTCAGAGGACGCCGATTAAAGGAATCTATCCCTGACATGTCACGGATTTTTCGTTCAGACGTAGCAGTCCGATGAATTTTGCTGTGCGGGCCACATAGTTACTCTTATGCCTGTATTATTAAATATCATGATCCAAACTTCATGAAACTTAAGGGTCATGATAAGAACTTGCTTTGCTGGAGGCATGCCAAATTTTGTGGAGTTACACCAAAAGGGGGCGCTGTAAACGTCAGATGGTGATATCTCAGGATCCGCGTGGGCTAATGACCTGAAATTTGACATGGTGATGTAGGAGACTACTGGAATGTATGTCCAAAAGATTGGTGGGCGTGGCTTAAAAATCAACGAGAAAAATAAAAATGTACAAATGTCTATATTTCCAAGTTGACCGGGAAAGTTTCGGATTGAGCAATTGATTATGATAGGTCCTTGCATTTGGAAGACTTTTACCAAATTTGGGGTTTTTCAGACAGACGGGGGCTGAGTAATGAATTTTTTTCTCATTAAAAAAACTGTTTTTAAACACGTCTATTATTTTGCTGTTTGGCCACAGGGGGCGCTGTAAAAGCATTCATCACTACTACAACTACTACTACTGCTGCTACTACTACTACTACTACAACTACTACTGCTATTACTACTAATTCTACTGCTACTACTACTACTACTAATATTGCAACATACTAATACTTAAGAAACATACACAAACAGGCACACATTCACTTACACACACAAACACAAACAGAACCACACACACACAAGAAACTTACACTTACTCTCCTTAAAGCTTGCTGAGTGACGAGCATGTCTGTGTGATGGGCACTATCCTGAAACTACTACCACCACCCCCCCCCCATCAGACCAAATTTGATGGCTCGCATGCACTAGGGGTGTCAACATCTACACGTGTAAACGGGTACACGGATAACAAATCATAACCGTTTAGAAAAATCAATAACCGTGCACACGTCATTTTTTTTCCTCCTCCTCCTCGTTCATTTCTCACCAATAAATATATAGTATTTTTAGGGGTGATAATGTTGCCTGAAAGCTTCAGATGATAACGTCAACTAACTATACACTTAAATGTTCCCACTAGTGCAGCTATCCGCATACAGATGCATGGGGCGCAATGTTACGTTGATATAAAAAAAAAAAAAACCCAGCAGCCACAGCCAGTGTCGCGAAGTTGACTCGGGGACGCGATGGTGGCGAGCAACAAGCGGAGCACCGTGTGGCAGTTTTTCGAACAAACTGCCAGTGGAAATACTGTTGAGTGTAGGCTATGTCAGGCAAAGCTGGCTTACAACAGCTGTTATTGTTATTGTTATTTTAGCCTATATTGTTGCGTGTTGTTGTACATTATATTGTTGGATGGTGTTCTGTCGGCTTTTCACGACCTGATCACATATCCTCGCGTCTGAAGAGGAGGAAGAAAACACATTTTTTTCGCCAATTTTAGTGAATAATTGTGAGAGTCCCCCTCTACTTTTTTAACTTTGTGGATATAAAGGTGAAGTTTTTTCCTCTCACTTCAGCTTACTTTGGCTTCTTTTTGAGTTGCTTTCTCTCGCCAATTCCAGATTACTTTTACTATGAGACGTATATTAAAATTCAGACGCAGCTCCCGTTGCGAGAGAGGGATGCAGTTTGCACTTTAAGTTTTAAAAAAAATATTGTACAAAAGTGAGCAATAGTTAAAACAATGATTAAAAAAGAGGGTTAAACCTTTTTCAGCTTTCACTTGTACGTTTTCTTGCCTGTCAAAATGCATACATGCCAACTCACTACGGCTTTTGGGGCGTTTTTTTCAGAATGAAACGCCCCAGAGGCGGTGTTAGACCCGAAAATTATTGGCTATTATCCCACCCTTTATTGACAACAATTTGTCCTGGCTAATTCTTGATGGTTTTCCTTCATTAACACGTTTTCCAATTCAAGAATAATCAAGTGACAATTGAAGACACGGCTTCTCTCCCCCATGCGATCTAAAAGCGACAAAATAATGGGCTACATTCAGTACAGAAAAATAATTTAATTATAATTAGGTCTATGCTCCGGCGCTCGGCGACGGCATTTCAGAACTCTTCAGCGAATTAAGGTAATTTCGGCGACAAGTACGTACACCTGTTTTTGCAGCACGGTCACGCAACTCGCTGTATAAAATAAACAGCTGTCTGATTGAAAAATGTAATCGGACGAAACCACGTACTAGTCGCCAAAATTACCTTAATTCGCTGAAGTGTTCTGAAATGCCGTCGCCGATTGCCGGTGCAAAGACATAATTACAATTAAATTATTTTTCTGTACTGAATGCATCCCATTATTTTGTCGCTTTTAGATCGCATGGGGGAGAGAAGCCGTGTCTTCAATTGTCACTTGATTATTCTTGATTTGGAAAACGTGTTAATGAAGGAAAACCATCAAGAATTAGCCAGGACAAATTGTTGTCAATAAAGGGTGGGATAATAGCCAATAATTTTCGGGTCTAACACCGCCTCTGGGCCGTTTAATTCTGAAAAAAACGCCCCAAAAGCCGTAGTGAGTTGGCATGTATGAAAATGATAGATGATTTTATTTTCAACTCATTTTACTTTCTGTCATAAGTAGGCCTAAGCCTTAAAATGGTGAGATGGGTTGCCTACTTTTTAAGTGCTATTCGCTGAATAAACGTTTTTGTCCGATAACGACTGGAATGGCTTTGATTTAATGGGATTAGGGGGTATTTGAATTGAGACAGAACTCTCTAGTGGTTATATAGCGCAACTGCGATAGAAAAAGATCATAAATCTCCGACGTGTAACCGGGTACACGTCGGTTAGAAGTCCGGTTTACACGTGTAGAGAAAATTGTAAACGTTGACACCCCTAGCATGCACACACAGACACTCACAAGCACTTGAGCATACACCACATACGGACGCATACACAAAGAGGCACACAATAACGCATACAGACAAACCTGCCCATTTTGATTATCTATAACCTGCACGGAAGACCACACTGCACCAAGCCACCCTCATATCTATGCAGATGCTCTCAAATGGGCTCTGGGCCCAGGAGACGCAGCGAACAGTGTGGAAATCGCAATCGCGCCATTTTCCCAGGCAACTGGGTAGACAAGAGGAGCAAGGCGGGGACACCATTGTTGCGCGCCAAGGCGGACAGACAAACAGGCGTACTACGGTTGCTCGCTGGGTAAAATCTTTTTACGCTGACCCTGAGTGCGTGACTTTGGCGAAAATTGCACCGTGGGACCTTGCTTTCCAGGGTTTTGCCGTGTTTGCGTCGGCACGGGCGGGAATTTGCCACGTTCGACGACCAGCACCAGGTACGGAACCTGCTCATCGCCGCTTGCGGCTATATTTTTGTTTTGTTTTTACTAAACTAGTAGACTTGGCTGCGGTCACAATTAGACACTTGTCATCAAGGTTCCCGGCATTTGCAATGATAATTTATCTTACTAGTTAACGAGTGCCCCGTCCTCGATCGTACTGCTAGAGAAATAGACCCGGCCAGACAGAACGAGATCAGTCAAAACATACCCGTACCAAAGGGGTTTTAAGATGGCCTGGATGTATACCATCGTATTTTCAAACATTCCCTACGGAAAAATATCAATCACTCAGGGGTCCGTTTCCCGAAATCACAGTTCCTACGACTTAAGTTAGCATCTATCTATATTATAATAGCCAAGTGGCCTCTGTGTGTGCCTGCGTGTGCGTGCGTGCGTGCGTGCAGGTCTGGCCACTCAGAGCTAGATTCCACCGAGCGCGTATCTGCAGCATAGCGGGAGCGACGCTGTTTGGCCCCGCCTTGCAGGCAACTGTTTCTGGCCAACCAGTGCTAGACTCCGCCGGGCGCGTATCTACAGCATAATGTGTGCGACGCTATCATACTATAGACATACAGGGGGAATCCCCAGTATCTCCCTCTCCTGGGGTTTCCCCTTTTGAACCCAAGCAAATTCATCCACAGGAGTCCCGAATCCTGAGCGATGCTATTATAATATAGACATGTAGGGGGGATTCCCCCTTTGTCCTCTCCTGGGGATTCGCCCTGTATGTCCCTTCCTGGGAATTCCCCCTTTTGAACTCAAGCCAATTCATCCATAATCCCGAATCCCAAAAAACAGATGCCAGACCGCAAGAGAAAGTAGCGCGAAATCTGCAGCATAACGTGAGCGACGCTATTATGCTCCGTCTTGCAGGCGACTTCGTGTTCCACTGAGCGCAATATGTCAGCGCAGCGTAATCCCCTTGATAGTTACTTATTTTTAGTAATTATACAAACATTGGTCGCGTGACAGCCACCTTGGTGTTTATGGAAACGCCATAGCAACGCCATAGCAACGTGATGAGATCATAGAGGTGCATGTGATGACATCATAATGCTGCACGAAGTTACATAAAATAGAACCCGTGGATCCCCACGGGCAGAGTGCTAGTTGACAATGAATGGACGAACTATGTAAGCTGCTAACTTAGTTAGTAACTACGCTTTTGGTGAACGCAATGGGCGATAATAGACAGAAATGGCGCTTCAAGCGAAATCTTCTCTAGTTATCGGTCAGAAAAATGTCGGAAATCAAAAAGTTGCTGAGTGCTTATTATTGATATTTACCGAAATATTAACCAGAGCGTATTAGTTTACATGGGTTCCAGCGGCAGGCACGCCCGTCATAAGGTGGCGGCCAGCTCTGCACACATTGGCTGATCTGGAACGAACATCGTAGCGCCTCTAGTTTATATATCTCATTGTGTAGGGCAGTATTTGTGTCAGAACAAAAGAGTCGAATAGTTAAGATGTCACGTGATACTCCACTTCCGTGCTCGAGTATGGTTGCTTTCACATTCGGTACGAGTACGGATGAATCATGCCCGAGCATGGTATGCTTGTGTTCACACTTACCAAATAAACCGCACTTAAGGGTCAAGTGTACTCAGATCCGTGCCCGAGTCCCTAGTGTGAAAGCACCCTGAGGCTACATGCAAAAAAGGAAGAGCACCATGCAAAGGTTTGGGCACCCCAAAAGATTTGAGCTCACGGGTAACTTTGACTATGGTCTCAGACCGTATTTAGCTTTTCTTAGGGCTATGGCTTGTTCACAATCCTCGTTAGGAAAGGCCAGTTGATACAAATTTCAAAGTTGATAAATACCCAGACTCCTCTATCCTTGGCCCAACAATCTGAAGCCATTGGGTCCTCTAAGCACCTGGCTAGCTCTCTGCAAAATGAAAATAATTGATGCCCACAAAGCAGGAGAAGGCTATAAGAAGATGGCATAGCATTTTTAAATAGCAATTTCATTAGTTCATAATATAATTAAAAAATGGCAATCAACAGGAGTGGTGGAGGTCAAGTTGAGGTCTGGAAGACCAAGAAAACTTCCCGAGTAAACTGCTCATCGGATTGCTAGAAAGGTAAATCAAAACAGTGTTCGACAACAGAAGACCTTCAGCAAGAATTAGCACAGCATGGAGTCATGGTGCACTATCCTACGGTCCAGCAACACTTGCTCAAATACGACCGTCATGGAAGAGTCATGAGAAGGAAACCTTTCCTGCATCCTCACCATGAAATTCAGCATCAGAAGGTTGCTGAGGAACATCTGAACAAGGCTGATGCATTTAGGATACAAGTCCTGTGGACTGATGGAGTTAAAATAGAGCTCCCTGGCTGCGATGAGCAGAGGTATGTTTGGAGAAAAAAGGATGCAGAATTTCATGAAAAGAACACCTCTCCAACTGTCAAGCATGTTGTTGGATCGATCTTGCTTTGGGCTTGTGTTGCAGCCAGTGGCATGGGGAACATGTCACTTGTAGAAGGAAAAATGGATTCAATTAAATTTCAGGAAATTCTGGAAGCAAACATCACACCATCTGTAAAAAATAGTGGCAAAGCCACTGTGCCCGCTTGGCCAAACGTGGCCAAAATGGAACGCCCCCTATTGGCCAAAGTATCGGTCCAATTGGGCTCAAAATCGAAGTTTGCGTGGACCTTATGACGCTATATACACATATGAAATATGAAAAGGATCGGTAAAAAACTGAAGACGCTAGAGCGCAGACAAGCCAAAAGTTTACGCACGCATGCACGGATGCACGACATACCGCCACTAAAGACCCCAAGCATAGCATAAGCCCCTTGGTCCTTTTGGCCAAACGGGCAAAAAATTTGAGCATCTTAGCTCGTAGAATAAGGGAGCTAGAGCTGTTTGAAGTTCTGCAGAAAAAGCCTCCTGGTGTCCAAACCGAGAATCGCAACATGCCCAAAATCAAACTGGGGCTAGATCTTGGGCCCATTTACATGCATATAAAGTATGAAAAGGATCCGTTGAAAACTGAAGGCACTATTGCAGTGGAACTAAATTGTGCATTTTACAACCTTTGACCTACATAACCTTTAAATTTAGGTCAAATCAAAAACCCATTACATTTATGATGAACCCCTGGCCGAACAATCGACAGTAAAAATTTGAGCATCTTAGCTTGTAGAATAAGGGAGCTAGAGCTGTTTGAAGTTTTGCAGAAAGAGCTGTATCGCGCTGAAACGACAATTGTGGACGAACGCACGCACGGACACACAACAGATACCACTAATGACCCTAAGCACAGCATAAGCCCGATTGGGCCTGTCGGCCAAGCAGGCTAAAAAGCTGAAGATGAAAAGAGGATGGCTTCCACAACAGGATAATGATCCTAAACACACCCCAAAATCCACAACTGACTACCTCAAGAGGCGCAAGCTGAAGGTTTCACCATAGCCCTCACAGTCCCCTACCTCAACATCATTGAAAATCTGTGGATGGACCTCAAAAGAGCAGTGTATACAAGGCAGCCAAAGAACCTCACAGAACTAGAAGCCTTTGGTAAAGAATAATGGACAAAATCCCCAAAACCAGAATTTAAAAACTCTTAGTTGGCACCAAAAAGTGTTTACAAGCTGTGGTACTTGCCAAAGGAAGTGTTATTTACAACTGACCATGCAGGGTGCCCAAACTTTTGCTTCAGACCATTTTCCTTTTGTGTTATTTTGAAACTGTAAAAGGAAGGAAATTAAAAAGTAATCTTGCTTGAAATATAAAGGAAATATGTCCTCTTTAACTTTATGTCTTTTGGGGAGCAGTCATCTTTTACTCCCTTAGCTATTCACGGTAACAGAAATTTTGATCTGGGGTGCCCAAACTTTTGCATACAACTGTAGTTGTCCCGTACGACAGATATTTTGTCCCATACGACAGGTACGGAATTATCACCGGACCAGAGGTAACTGAGGGGACATGAATTGTTACAAAGTAATCTGTTATTATGTATTTAGTTTTAGCTGTTCAAGTTTCAAGTGCAATAACAGTTGGGGGCAGTGCTTCAGTAAAAATCTGAGCTCAATTCAGAGCGTCCCGTACGACAGATTTTTTCAGTCCCGTACGACAGGCACCCCCTAGAGTTTTTAAACCCTGTTGAATTCATGTCATGTTGATTTTTTTTTTTTTTTTTTTTTTTTAATTAAACTGCTTTAACACAATACAGCAGACTCTCTTCAACATTTCTTGACTATTTTCCAGAAGTTTTCAATAGCCAATTCAGAGTTCTTGAAAATGCTTTGTTGGGAAAAAAAATAGTGATTTCTCTGTGTCCTGTATGACAGATCATTTTTTGCTCATTTCACCCCCCGAAAATGGACATGAATCAGTTTGATCATTGAATAATGTTGAAGTATGGGAACACAATTTAAAGGTCACAGCCTACTTTAAAGCCAGTCATCATTTCATTTTCTGGATGTAAAATACTGTCTGAATGTCCCGTACGACAGGCATGAAATCGCCCAATAGTGTTGACTCTCTCATATTCTCTCGATTCAGGTACAACCTGCCTAACAGGAAGCAGCTGGTGGCCAAACTGGAAAAAAAGAAAGGAGATGTCAAGAACAAGCTGTCTGCTGAGATCGACACTGTCAGGGATGTGGCTATTACTCATGACGGTTGGACAAGCATCGCAACAGAGAGTTACGAAACAATAACGGCACATTTCCTTACTGCAGACTGGGACCTAAGAAGTGTGGTACTCCAAACAACAAAAGTGAGTGGAAGTCACACTGGTGAAAACATTGCAGCGACATTGGCAAAGGCGCAGGAAACTTGGAAACTCCCAACTCCGGTCGCTGTTACTGATAACGCAGCAAATGAGGAGAAAAGCTTCCAGATTTTGCGATGGGAGAGATTTGGATGCTATGGCCACCGTATTAATCTTGTCGTTCGAAAGGCACTAGCAGTCCCTGAGGTAGCAAGATTGGTAGGCAAAGGAAGGAAACTCGTGACATTTTTCCATCAGTCATCGAGCATAACAAGTCTCCTCCTGGCCAAGCAACAGCTCCTTCTTGGAAAGGAGGTCCAAGGGCACAAGCTTACGCAGGATGTCGTTACCAGGTGGGACTCAACCCATGCAATGCTGTCTCGTATTCTTGAACAAACTGCAGCCATCAGGGCTATCATCAGTGATCCGTTGATGAGCAAGACCCAAATAACCGCACTTCACAACTGCATGTTCACATTTGAAGAGCAGTCCACAGTGGAGGGAATTGTTGAAGTCCTTGAACCATTCACGATGGCAACTTCCATCATATGTGCTGATAAAACACCAACCCTGCACAAAGTGATGCCACTACTCCTCAAAATAGAGAAGCGTATAGAAGTTACAGCAGAAGATCTGCCAACAGTGGTCAAAGTCAAAGACATTCTGCGAGAATTTTTCCAGTCAAGATCTCAAGACAAGCAGTTGGCCCTCCTGGCATGTGCCTTGAACCCATTTACCAGACATCTGGAGTTTTTGCCTGAGAGTGAAAGACGAGAGGCCCACAGGCTGCTTCAGGATGAGGCCGAACTTGTTGAAGTTCCTGAAAAAGTTCCAGAACCTTCCGGGGATCCTGCCACAGTCACTCCTGATGCCAATACCGAGCAGCCACTTCATTCCGAGTCTGACCTATCTCGATCAACAGCACAGCCATCAACATCCAGTACACAGACGCCACTGTCTCCAGAGCCACAGTCAGTGCAGTCGCTTTTGCCCAAGAAACGGGCAAAAATGGACATGGACTCCTGGCTCCAGGATGTCATCGACGTGCCCAACACCCAGGCGAACAAGCCAGACAAACACACCCTTGTCCAGGAGGAAGTGAACAGATATCTTTGTGCAATGCAAGTGGATACAGATTTGGATATCCTCCAGTGGTGGAAGAGACATGAACAATTTTACCCCATATTGAGTGTGCTTGCCAAGAAATTCCTGGCAATCCCTGCATCATCTGTGCCAGCAGAACGCGTCTTCAGTCTTGCTGGTGCCGTTGTCAACAAGAAGCGTGCCAGACTCAGTTCAGGCAATGTTGACTTGACAGTTTTCCTGAACAAAAACATGGACATGTATTGGTAGATTAGCAGTAACTGCAAGGTTGCACTGAGTCATGGAGTCACTGTTTTCTTTTGTCATTGTTTTGTGTTCTAGTCAATTTAGGTGATGGCCATTGGCTAGGCTAATTTCATAGTCAACTCCAGTGGCGTCATAAGTAGAGTTCAATATTCAGGAGTAAGGGTCAACATTTTAGTCACATCTTACTTGATTTTATTTTATTGCTTTTTGGCCTTATTTGTATTTACTTTTTGTACTGTTTGTACAGCATTCCTTCGAACAATGATGGCAGATGAACTGAAAGATTTTTCGGAGAAATGAACACTATGTTCATTTGTTGAGTGTTCTATGTTCTTTGTTCATATTGATGTGTGAGGATCTTGAATATTCTCATTGTATCCTAGATAAGCAGCTTGACTGATTGAGGAGGTTGAACATTGTTAAATTGGGCCACAGCCTTTTGGAGCTACTTAAGTTACTCATTTTACGAGAATACTAGTTGCCACGGTTTGATTTGTTAAAAAAATAAAGTTCTATGCAAAAGTATGCATGTAATGCATTCTAAAAGAGTTGTTCACTTTGGAGACCCAGTTTTCCCTAATAAACAGTCAGTAATCATAAAAATATGTTTCTCTGCTCATTTGCATGTCTCAGAAAAATTACTAATTTGGTGAAGATTCTTAAATCACAAAAATAAAACATCTATGTTTCTCCAGAACAAAACAGTACAATCATATTTTCACCTTGTTTTTGAATTTGAATTTATTGGCTGTGTTTCGTCCTGTACTGTTATATTAGTGGCCCATACAGTATGCCTAGGACTCGTCAGTTAGGAACACAGTTCAACACACCATCAACTTGAGCCAACTGGAACTCCGAATTCTCAACAACAACATGAATTGTCTTAAATATTTATTAGTTGAACTCCAAAAGTTGCAATACTTACCTACCATAAGTATGATCTACTCAGCATTAGCAAAGTATGTTCATGCCAGTACATGTACATTGTCTTTGATATATGCACATAATTGTACTGCATATCCTGCAGAGCACGCGGTGACACAAAAACCGATTATTAATATATCATCGGTTACATCAGTTAAACCAATCATCAAACATGAAGTTACAACCAATTCCTAACACTAACAATCAGTGATTTTTCTGAACAATGATTAAAATTGAGTGCTTACTGTTCTCAGAAAATACATTATCTGGCCAAAAATAAAGCCGCTCACGCTAATATTTTGTTGGACGGCCTTTCGCTTTGATCGCGGCGTACGTTCATTGTGCCATTGTTTTGACAATCTTATGCTATGTTGCAACAATTAGTTCTGACCAGAGTAGCATTAATTTTCTTTGGCCGAGATCTTGCATTGATGATGGGAGTCGAGCCGCTCCATAAAGCCTTCTTAAGCACATCCCAAAGGCTTTCATTTGATTGTGGACAGGACTTTGTGGTGGCCAGTTCATGTGAGAAAATAATATCTCATGCTTGGTGAACCAAGCTTTCATCGTCTGAGCCCAAACAATCTTAGAAATGTGTAAAGATGGCAATTTCGACACATAGATTTAACTTCTGGGTGAGACAAGAGTTTACGACTCTATTTCAAAACCTCTGTCACGTGACTAGTGACGTTTTTCCTGCTCCCCCCCCACAAAAAAAAAAAAATCTTTAAATGCCCTGGGAAAGTTTGAATGCTTGTTTGGAGTAGACGGTGTTGTTGTTTTGAGAGAGAGAGAGAGTTATTCGCAGTTAGATTTGAGAGATATACTTATATATCATTACACTTATCAGTTAAATAGATCATTTGAACACATAGGTAGACTTGGGTACATATAGGTAGGTATTACATACAGTTATATTACATACAATTATATTTATTTAAAATACTGCTGCAACACCTCATCAACATGTAGGCATTTGAGAGCTAAGCATGCAATTGATCCCAGTGCAGAGAGTGGTGCTGGTACTGCTGCTCACATTGCCACTCCTGCAAGGCCTGTGTCGTGGTTTTCATTCAGACATATCTTCATATCATGAGGTTCCCCCATCCCCAAGCAATTGGAGAGAGACAGATTCTTCAGACAATTAGGCTTTATTGTGGCATGTTGATGAATAGAAAGCTGAGTTCTTTTTGCGCAAAAAGAACTGACATCTTGCCTATCACACCCAGTTTTTATACCTTCATCACAGGAAATATCTTCCAAATATGGTCTTTCCACCTTCTCATTCTCACGCTACAACAGGACAGGCAAACCAAAACACTGCCAACTTCCCTTGAGAACTACAACCAAAAGATAAGCACGCATAACACGAAAAAGGAGAGGAAAATTACAGTCAAGAGAGGAAAAATACGGCCAAAGGAATAGCATACAAGTGGATACATAAATGATTCAATTGATAATGTTTTTTCAGTAACAACTAATGATTTTACTGAACAAATATTGATCAAAGCTACAGAAATCAAATACATCGCCTGATTATGTTTTTGAATCAACTAAACAGAAGCCTGCTTACTAATCAAAGCTACAGAAGCCCGCTGCTCGTGTGTGAGCTGCTTATGCATGTGTGAATTGAATTGCTTGTATGTGTGTGTCGGTGTGTGAACTGCTTGTATGTGTGTCTGTGTGTGTCTGTGTGTGCGCTTGTGTACGTGTGCTGCTTGTGCCTGTGCATGTGTGCGTGTGAACTGCTTGTGTGTGTGTGTGTGTGTGTGTGTGTGTGTGTGTGTGTGTTTGCACTGCTCGTCCCCTACCTACGCGTATGTGAACTACGTGTGTGTGTGTGTGTGTGTGTGTGTGTGTGTTACTGCTGCTTACATAATATGGTTTTTGATTATGATTATTGATTATGGTTATTCAACATGGCAATTGATCTACTGATGAATATGATGAGAAATATTGAAATATAATCCTCCACATTCCTCCCGTGGAGGCCATCCTAATCATGGCCTCATATTAACCATGGTTGAAAAATGGCACAGCATTGTCTACCCCTGGTCTATGACCCCCATATTACACACAAGTGAATTTCTTATGAGTCCGAACATAAAATATGTCTGGTTGGTCCTTTCCGACTGTAACACTGAGTAAAAACAGTCTATCTTGTACGCCAGCATGTGAACTCCCGATTGTTTTCGTGTCCGGATTTCTCAAGGCCTTCCGTTGCTCTGGTAAATAAAGTCCCAGTCTAATGTCCCACTTGAATCCAGTAATGTTGCTTATTGCAGGTAATCAGTCCAAAGTTAGTCCAATGTCCAAGTCCATATTTAACATTGATTTGCGATTTTTCCATCTGATTGTTTTGGTGAACGAGACTTCATGACTGGAATCACTGTCTCAGCATATTCGTTCAAAACTTCAGGGAGGCTCCAGGAAGGGGCGGGCCTTGACCGGCGGCTGGTACGCTAAACTGCCACTCGCCCGTCACTGGAGTGAGAAAATAAAATACAAACACAAACACAGGCACAGACACCACAGGCACATGCAGATCCACTATGCATTCAGCACATACAGAACGAGGGTCATCTGCACCTGCATAATTTCACTTTAAGTCTTAGATGTACCAGATTTTATAATATTTACTTTTGCTGCAAAGACTGCAGATATTTTGGAGTCAGAACATTTTAAAAACCGTTTCATCCAGGCCTTCCCAATGACTTACATTTGGAATACCATGGCGCCTCCATGCAATAGCCCATAATAATAGTAATCTCCCAAAAGACTTTGATTTCAACAATTGCCACTTTATGCCAAAATACAGTACAGTGTCACCTGGGGGTCGACTCACCCCTGCCTTAGGTTGTCTCCTCAATTGAAGATCTTATCCGTCTCTGGAGAGAGTCACAGCGCACACGCAGGTGTTCAGCATTGAGCTCTGTACTGTGGATGGGATAGTTATGAGATGATTCCAGTGGAACTGGTGTTATTGCAGTCAGTTAGATCCTTCGAACCTCCCTCTCCCAGGACGCAGTTCCAGGCTAGATCCCTTTCCACAGAGATCTTCGCCCAGGCTCCCCCAGGTTGAGAACTCTGCCTTCTGCTTCCTGGTGTCTTCTTTTCAAAGCCCACCAATCACAGAAGCACCCCTCTCTGTGGTCTTACTGCCATCCGCGACCCGACCGGCCGGTGACCCAGTCGATGGCGATCCCCGAATCCCGTTGTGGTTACCAGCCACCCAGGTGGGAACCGACGGTCTGATCCCTACCCCACTTTGCTATGGGAATAGAAACTTTGACCGTTTTCACCAGCCTCACCTGTTCACAGAGGTCGTCTCCAATGCCCCTCTGCCAGGTGTGGGCTGTCACCCACATACCACGTGTTGCCCTCACACTTACATGCGACAAACACGCCAACTAGACTGTACCACGGCAGTATGTCATTCATACTTCACCAGACACGGGGGCCTTCAGTCCTCTCCCCTGCACGATATTCCATTTTTAACGTGCCCTCGGAACTTTGCAGTCCTGCCGCCGCCTGTGAAAGCCATGGTTCGGGGGGCCCAATCCCTTACCCTAGCTTTGTGAGAATAAAAGATGAAACCGTTAAAGTTACAACTCATCAATAACAATTTGAATCAGATCAGCAAGAGAGTTCGCAATTATGGTTCTAATACTTAGATCCTTTCTTTACCCGCTGAATAAGTCCCATTTCAAGAAATTTGTCTAGTGTATTTTGTCCCCTCGGTCTGAATGTGCTTTACAAAATCATCAATTTCATCTTAATTATTTGGAATACAATGAGTTGTCGACCACAGAGCATGTGCCACCTTGCTAAATTAATATTATTCATAATTACCAAATTGCTTATACTCACTACTGAGCTCCTGTCAATTTTACATTAATATTTTTGGGCAGTATATTCATGATTTGGTATTCCTCTGTATTCTGGGTCAAAAATGGGGCAGTCACAATATCTTTCCAAAGTATTTTTTCAATGAATTATGTTTGAGCAATCCACCTCAGTCTAGGGTTCGCCTAAGAGCATGGAGGAGATGCACAGTCAGGGCTTATTAGCCCCAGCCATTGTGACAATTCTCCTTGTCATCAGCAGAACCGGGTGGAGTTTCTTTGGACTGTGTTACAATATGCAAAATTTTTTATTTTTTAAATTCAAAAGCATGGGTAAATATTTAACTGTGATACAGTTTTTTTCATTGGGAACCCAGCACATAAAGGTAAACAATCATTCCAAATTTGGTCAGCTCAGTCCGTTTCTGATATTTGAACACTCAAGACTCAGGTTGCTGTCACAGTCACAGTTCCCGTCTTTCTCACTACTAGTCTGGGGAAAATATTTTGTCAGCCTAATCAAAAATAAATTTAGAATGTGATCACGTTATTAGTCAACTTTTTCAATTATATGGTGGTCCACCTTTTGAATTTAGCCTTAGTCTTGTGTTAATACTCTGAATTGGATTTCCCCAAATTTATTTTAGAAGGTAAACTTTTAAGTTGCAACCCCACAGTTGAATCCTTAGCTGGCCAGCTTATCATTTTCACTCAAGGTTATTTTAATCTCCTCTCCTCTGGAGTGCACACTCTGTGGAGAAGTTTCAATAAAATGAGTTAGATGCATACAACAATGGACAAAACTCAATCATCATAATTTTGTTGCTCTTCCTCTTGCTTGGGCTTGGATCTTTTCCTGTAAAAGTAAAAAAATCGGAGAGAGTTTATTAGTTAATTAGTTTCCTTGAATTGTTGCTCCACTGGTTGACACTCCTGTTCAAAAACAGAGAAAAGATCATGAATTTATTTGGTCAGGAAAGCTTTCAGTTTTTTTTTTTTTTTTTTTTAAATCACAATGCATCATTTGTCATAAAATTGATCCTTAATATGACTCCTTCGCTGGGCAGAACGTATTCTTGTTAAACAAATGAAGAAAATTCCCCATGATATCGTATTGCTTAGACCCTCCCTTCTCCCCTTCTGTTCTGACTTTTGTATGTCGACCTTTCCCCTATCTTTTTCCCTTATCTTTTTTGGTCCCTGATTCCTCCAGTTGCTGTATTACTTTGACTCTGTGCACTAAAAAAATCCATCCAGTCTCCAGTCTCCAATCCCACAATAGTTCATTTGATTTTTTATTCTTTTATAAATCTAATATGTACTATTCAATTTTATACTAAATTTTATATTTACTACTAGGTTTCGGATCATTTTACCCTAATTTTTTACCTTCAAATAGCAATTGAAATTTTCTAATTCTTGAGAGAGAAACCTCTATCAATTGAATGTACTGTTTATTGGATCTGATACTTACTGTATATAGTGTTTAACAGTACTTTGGCAAATTTTGAACACTTTGTGTTATTCCTCGTTTCTCAGTATTACTTTTCCTTCATTTTCTTTCAGAGACATGCTTCTAGCACACCAATCTCACAGAGTCTAATTATTTACACGAAACTGCTTAGATTTTCTAGCTCTTTAGAATTTTACAAATATGTAACTAATTCAAATGGTGTCATTACTTCATACTCATAGAGGATATTACTGGTGGTTTTCTCTGCAGGGGCATTTAAATACTGGGCCTTGTCCTGCATCAAATGGTGCATTTTTGTTTTATTCCCAATCTTATGTTTTGATCTCACTTATGTCCGTTCTATTTTTTTTTTTTTCTGATGTGTAGCTCTCAATACATGTAATCACTTTATTTTAAAGGACTCGGCAATGTATTTCTTTCTCATCTTAATTATTTCCCCGATCCTCACTTTGTACTCAAAGCAATTTAATTAGCCACAACATTAGAAACACCTATCCACGTTTGTGTAATTGACGTTTAATTGTTACTTCCTCTAAACTTCTCTCTGTTTATAGTTACTAATCATTCGAGAAGGGCATACGTTTATTTAGTCGATAAATAGGGACTTTTATTCTGTTTTCAAAAGGAATAACTATTCTGTTCACTTCTCCAACTTTGTCCTTTTACAACTCCACAGCCATAAACTCCTTATTCCCTCTATAGCTTCTTGTTTTAAAGGATATTACCGGATTTGCTGATAGTATTCTGCCACATATGTATCATGTTGAGACCACAGTTGTTCTGGTAATTTGTCTAATTCTGTCTTAATTTGTTCTCTAAGTTCACATTCTGATTCCTCAATAGGAATTTTCAATTGCTTTATTTTCCCTATCAATTGATAGTTAATAATAATCTTAATCACTGTTTCCTGGCCTATTTCAAATCAACATTAAGGGCCCATTTTTTTCTCTCTCTAATTCTGGGTCCTGAGTGGGGTCGAATATCATGGTACAATGCAATTCAGTTTCTGGCCATGCAGCCTGGGGTATTTGGGCCTCTACATACAGTATTTTCCCCAGGTACTCCAAACTTGCTCTTTAATTTGGTCTACTATATCCCCCAACCAATAAACATTTGCTAATTCACTTTTTTTTTTTTCTGATTGGCTACAGGTTTTTTCAGCTGCCGTCTCTCCCTCTGTTCCTGAAAATGGGGGGGCATACGGCACTGGGTTAAACAATTCATTGTCAGTAACCTTTTCAGATGGCTTGGACTGAGATGCAGCTTCACTTTGCTTTGCAAAATATTTATCCTGATCTTAATTTTTTAGGATTCCTCTTTCTCTAAACAGTTCCAGAATTGCCAGCTCATTTTCTTCTTTTTTTCAACCCTTTTTGCTGCCGATGCATAATTTGTTATTATAGCCATCATTTTTTTGCATATTGCAAGATCAAATTTCCCCTCTTCTGGCCACTTTGTTACTGTGTTTTTAGTCCTTTTTGCCCACTTATTTGACAATTTTTTTTAATATCATTCTTAAAGGTAGAAAATTGCTCTTTTAATTCCTCCACAGGCGTTGCCATTGTTATTTATTTATTAATTTAAATTTTATTATTTTAGCCTAATTATTTTTTCCCACGTATTAAATTGCAATATGTCTATTTTAACAGTTACACTGCTTGGTTAACAGTCTATATTATAAACACGCTTATGTTGATTTCTCCTTTTCCTCTTAGACAGATATGATAATTATAATAATGCTTAGATTGTCAATATTTAATGCATGCAATTTACTACTACTTTTACTCCGCCAAATAGTAATGACCATTAATAATAATTTTAACACTTATTGCATGCAGACTAGGGGATAAATTTTATATTTTAGTGCACTCCCAACACCCCTAACTAATGCAATACGCAACAAAACCACTGTTCACATCATCCACACTCATTCAAAAGGGCGCCGCACCTCACAGTACAAACTTCCCGTCAACGTCTGTTAGGGACCTCGCAATTCTCACTACCAGTTAGTCCACCCTTAGGACCCAACAAACCTCACTTCCGGTCAATGTCCTCGCTAGACCCACTAATTGGCCAGCTCCATACGCCAAATGTGCTGTGCACCCTTTTTAAAAAATAATAAACAACAATACAAACAACACCATAAAGATAGAACGGATCCTGGTACCTCTCTTAGGTCATCCAGGCCCAACTCAATCTCAAGAAAGAGAGCCTGCAGGTTAATTCCCTGCCATAGGGTCCCAGCACAGGCCTCACACATAACAGTCATACACCAAACCAATTACAGAACGCGCTGAGTTCCACACAATTACTCACAATAAGTTGTTGCAAATGCAGTGTTAGTGGTTAGTAGTTACATAACAATTCTGCAGATTCTGTCCCTCTCCTTTTAATTTACCCCAATTTTGTGTCTAGATTCTTTGAGCCGAAAGGTCACTTGTCTCCAGTGCTCCAGATCAGGGCTGGGACAACACAAAACAACACCCCCACTTATCTATCTGAGCAAGATAATTAAATAAAATTAATTAAATTGCTCCCCTTATCCTTAGTTTGCTGGCAGCTAAGGGTGTGTGTTTGTGTGTGTGTGCGCGTGCTCCTGCACCATCTCCGAGCACCAGAAGACCGCCCACCCTTCCGAGTGTAACCGACCTTTGCCGACTCCTGCCGCTGTCTCGCCAAATTTGTTGTGGTTTTCATTCAGACATACTTTCATATCATGAGGTTCCCCCATCCCCAAGCAATTGGAGAGAGACATATTCTTCAGACAATTAGGCTTTATTGTGGCATGTTGATGAATATAAAGCCGAGATCTTTTTGTGCAAGAAGAACTGACATCTTGCCTTTCACACCCAGTTTTTATACCTTCATCACAGGAAATATCTTCCAAATATGGTCTTTCCACCTTCTCATTCTCACGCTACAACAGGACGGGCAAACGAAAACACTGCCAAATGCCCTTGAGAACTACAACCAAAAGATAAGCATGCACATCACTAAAAAGGAGTGGAAAATTACAGTCAAGAGAGGAAAAATACAGCCAAAGGAATAGGATACAAGTGGATACATAAATGATTCAATTGATTATGCTTTTTCAGTAACAACTAATGATTTTACTGAACAAATATTGATCAAAGCTCCAGAAATCAAATACATCACCTGATTATGTTTTTGAATCAACTAAACAGAAGCCTGCTTACTAATCAAAGCTACAAAAGCCCACTGCTTGTGTGTGTGTGAGCTGCTTATGCATGTGTGAATTGAACTGCTTGTATGTGTGTGTGTCTGTGTGTGAACTGCTTGTGTGTGTGTCTGTGTGTGTGTGTGTGTGCGCTTGTGTACGTGTGCTGCTTGTGCCTGTGCATGTGTCTGTGTGCACTGCTCGTGTGTGTGAAGTGCTTGTATGTGTGTGTGTGTGTGTGTGTTTGCACTGCTCGTCCCCTACCTACGCGTATGTGAACTACTTGTATGTGTGTGTGTGTGTGTGTGTGTTACTGCTGCTTACATAATATGGTTATTGATTATGATGATTGATTATGGTTATTCAACATGGCAATTGATCTACTGATGAATATGATGAGAAATATTGAAATATAATCCTTCACACCTGTTCCTGCTGCACAACCATGTAGGTTCAGCACTGATTTAATGTTTGAATAGTGATTGGTGAATTTTGTTATTAAATACTGTAATTTATTTGTAATTTAATTTATTTAATTTTTGAATGGCTAATTTGAAGCATATGCTCATCCATTGAAGTTGGACTAAAGGGAAGTAGCGAATCTTTGTATTAATTGAGGAAACCATATTGTTGCACATACAGTAAAAACACTTTTGTTGTACAGCCAGGAAAAAAGAGCTCGATGATGCGCTGGTTGATATGGTGGTGAAAGACTACCAGCCTTTTTTCCATCATGGAGGATGAGGGTTTTAGAGCTTTTGTGGGGAAGTTGGATCCGACATACACTCTGCCCAGGTGAAATTTGCTGAAGCACATGGTTGGGGAAAAGTTTAAAACAACAGAAGAAAAAGTAAAAGATGATCTTAAGAAGGTAGTCTGCGTGAGCCTTACCTCTGACATGTGGACCTCGGCGAGCATGGATGCATTCATGGGCGTCACTTGCCACTTCATTCAACAAGGCAAACTACAAAGCCGGCTGCTAAATGTAAGCAAAGGAGGTTTTGCAGGGTGTAGGCAAATTTGCCCAGAGCCCAATTTGAATCATCTTCTGGTTATATGTACCTACTTGTGGGACTGTCCAGAAAATAGATTTGAAATGTGAAATTTGCATACAGGAAGTGAACTGTGACCTATTTAGTGATTTCAAGATTTTTGTGGGACAAGCCCTCGAAAAGTCCTTATTTAAACCCTTAAATGATGGCTCTGAAAAACCAGATGATTTTTAATGGCTACACAACAACATGACGGACATTTTGGTACCAAACATAAGTATGTGTGTGAAAAACTGAAGAAGTTTCAGACAATTTTCCATTGAAAAATGCATCTGTCTTGACCAAAATTGATGCAAAACGTAAAGTTCATCTTGAAAAACAACCTGGTTCCTTTGAAAACGCACCTAAGATATTTTCACAAAAGTTGCCTCATATAGTTGGCTAAATAATGTGCGAGTGTCGTTAAGATTCAAGACCGGTAACAATGTTGAATGCTTTGTGGTTCACAAAATCATTGAAGCGTGACCACAAGCGTGGACTACGCTTTGCTCAGTGGAGTAAAAACAAGGCCTGGGAGATATAGAACCTATACAATGTACAACAGTTTATGAAAACATCTAAATGGCTTTTCTGAGAAATGTGTAGTATATAATAAAAATGGCTTGAATACACCACCGTTAACTGATCTTATCACAATTTCAGGTGATCCTGAAGTGTTTTTATATCCTAATAAATTAACATACAACTATATACTATAGTAATAATCTATATTTGTCTAATCTTAAAAGGGCAAATGTGTTTCAGATGTATTGTAGTTATGATCCAGAATGATCCGGAAGGCCAATGTCTCATCAATCATGTACATATACTCTAAGGCTCTTAATTTGGATAAGTATCTATAACAAGCATTCCATGTTTATTATTTAGTGACCTTTTTTGAATACCCAAAGGAGAGAGTAATAATTTCTAAATACAGGGATGGTTCCAATTTTCGCAATCCGGATCCATGTTCCCGGTCTCGCAATTTAACAACACTCGCACATTATTTTGCCAACTATATGAGGCAACTTTTGTGAAAATATCTTGGGTGTGTTTTCATAGGAACCTGGTTGTTTTTCAAGATGAACTTCACGTTTTGCATCAATTTTGGTCCCACAAAAATCTTGAAATCACTAAATAGGTCACAGTTCACTTCCTGTATGCAAATTTCACATTTCAAACAGTCCCACAAGTAGGTATATATAACCAGAAGATTGTTCAAATTGGGCTGTGGGCAAATTTGCCTATACCCTGCAAAACCTCCTTTCCTCAATCGCACACTTCTGAAAGTCTAAAAGAGGCGCAGGAAATACTTCTGGCAGACTGGGGCCTCCTTGGGAAAGTAAGGTGCATCATCACAGACAATACTACTAACATGATTCGGTGTGCACACCTCATGAAAATGACCCACATTCCATGCTTTGCCCACACCTTTAACCTGGTCACCAAAAGGGCTATTGAAGATACTCCTGGCCTGGCCCACCTCCGTACAAAGGGAGGAAAAATAGTTGGATTTTTCAAGTTCAGCACTGCGGCAAAGGAGAGGCTTGCTTCTGTCCAAGAGCAGCTTGGAATGCCACAGCTGAAGCTGCTCCAGGAGGTGGAGACGCGATGGAACAGCACATATATAATGTTGCAGTGTCTCTATAGCCAGCGAGAGCCAGTAGGAGCAGCTCTGGCAAATCTGAGGACTGAGATCACCCCTGATGAGCTCGAGGCAATCAGGCAGTCTCTCCTGGTGCTGTCAGTGTTTAACCCCTTTCTACAGATGTAGTCGCTCGCGGATATGGAACTGCAAATTTAAGCATGCAGTTACTGTACTCGACCGCTAGATAGCACCCCTGGATCAGTTATTGAATATTCACAAGCAAGCAGAGTTCGAACGCGGTTTTGAATATGGGGAAGTTCACTCCACTCCCTGTTTTTCAAGAGTTGCATGAATTAAACTCCTCAGCTACGCCTGATGTGTAAAGTGGTCAATATCCTTGCCCATAGTATCGATTCAGCAGTTTAAAAAAAATGATCTCTTGCGACAGAAAAAATCGTTGTCCTCTGTAACAACCACTTTAGCTACAGTGAGCCAATGGTATTCTAATTAGTGGTTCAGAAAAATCAGTTTTCTGAAGCAAAAAATTCGACATGGTATTGATTCTCTCACATTCTACTGTCAATTACAGTCATCACATGCAAAAAATGCGTAGTTCCCTACCGTGGATTCACTAGTAGATTCCTTCATTGACAAATTCAGCGCTTCCTTATATCCACCCAAGTACTGGTGTTGATAGCCAATCACTCAATTATGCACTCAGGCTCTTCTGCGTAACTGCGCAGTTACAGTTCATGCCCTCGTGAAACTCCCCTGGTAACAATGTATTGATTGGCTCGTATCTTATCCAATTCCCGAGTGTTTAAACTTTCCACAGTAAGTGAAACACATTGATTGGACAAACATAAGAGCATACAAGCCTATGCGTATCAGCAAGCTCGGTTGTATCCTGTCTACGTTGTGCACATTGCGCGGCTGGAATAGACATTTTTTTTAATAGAAAAAAAGACCCGCAAAACCAGTCTTGAAGTGTTCAGTTACATTTACAGGATTTAAATGAGGTAAGGACATGGTCAATGGGAATAATTTCGAATGCAACAGGACCGGAGGGTTCCTTCTACTGGACACATCGGTCTCTGGAGGAGGGAGTCAGTGAAAAAGGTTAGGCTGCTACTTTTGCTTTTTGTTTTGGAATGTTTACCGTATTCAAAAAAATCGAATGCCGAGGTTTTTTTTCCTGTTTAAAACGTGAATTACCCATGCATTTCGGTGGACGCCCTGGTACGTTCATTGCACCATTCTGTTGAATTTAGGGAGGCATATATTGTTTGATTTTCCCTGAAAGTGGAATGTCTGATCTGTTAAAATAAGGTATATTTCAGAATTCAGATATTACTGAGTTAGTGAGTTGTACTTGATCCTTATTAGTGTTGAAATGAGGTTGTGAGCTCGGAAGTGGGAACTGGTAGCTTTCATTGCAGGGTGAATGTTCTGACCGTTTAATCAGCAGTTTATTTAATGAGTATGTGTGCTGGCTTGGGGGATTTTGAAGAAGAATGGACAAAACTAAACTTTATTATGGAGAAAAGGCACGTTTTGTGTTTGGAGAGGTTTCTGGTGACCACTGATTTTCAACTGCACCGATATTGATAAATTCATGCTAAACTCAACCAGAAAATCATTAGTTCATATTAAATTTCATGCCTCAAAAAAAACTTTATTTGTGTTAAATACATGACTATTTTATGATCTGACAGTGCACCATTTTGAGGGACCTCAAACTTTGGGGAGCCACTTGGATAGCTGTATAATTTGGCTAATAGCATGTAGGTAATCAAGAATGTAATGCTGAAGATGAATTCTACTTGTGGTCAAGGAGTTTATGATCCGAGAAATGTCTAGATTTAAGCCCCAGCTGTTTTTCATTTCTCAGTATTATTTTTTTTTTTGCAATTTCAATGGCGAATTCTTATGAAGATTTTTTTATGTTTGCAGCACATTTTCTCTACCAAAATCATGAAAATAAACTGAAATATGATGTAATTCTAAATGCTGTGTCTTTTCTGAGTTGAGGCACATTTTTCCTCTTTGAAGCTTAAATCTTGAATTATGAAGCATTAAATTGGGTAACCCATAAATAGCCAAATTTGGCTTCTGCGCAAAGGGGTTAACGAAGTCACACAAGAACTGTCAGCTGAGAAAACTATCCTGCTCAAAGGTAGGTTTTACAACTATGCTCAACACATATGCTGTGCACCTTACTGTATTTTAGATGTTGAAGCAGTGTAATTGGTGGAATTTTTATTTTATGCCCTATGGTCATACCGCTGTACAAGAATCTCCAGGATGCAGCTGGCTGACATTTCATTCCCCATGGCAGTGATGCTGGGACAGAGGTTAATGGACAACCTCAGGGCAATGCCATTGCCAGAAAATGTCCACTGTTTGCAGGCAGCCACATTACTCGACCCAAGATTTAAAGTGCTTGCCTTTGAGAACTAGGCTAAAGCCCAGGAGGCCCAGAGATATGTAATATCGGAGTGTGTCAAGCTCATTAAAGTGCCCCCTCCACCACCAGCACCAGCACCAGCACCAGTGAGAGATGAAGACCCTAGACCTGGACCCAGCAGCCAGCCAGATCAACTGACGGTTTGTTGTTTTAACGAGTACTTATTTGTTTTTTGTTCATTTTGTTTATTGTTAGAGTATTTTTTTTCTTCAGAAGACTATGACAAAATTGATACTCATGTATTTTCTGGAAATTTCTTGCAAAGTCTGGCAGGCATTTGACTTCAAAGCCCAACAGTCCAGGAAACGGCAAAATCCAACGGCAGATGCAGTTGTAGAGGTGCAACGGCACTTGACAGAGGAGTTCATGGACAGAAAGGAAGATCCACTAGACTACTGGGAAAAAAACTGCAGGGTCTTTCCTCACCTTTACAAACTGGCACAGGTCTTCTTGGCAATCCCTGCAACATCTGTGCCATGTGAGTGTATATTTTCTAAAGCTGGCCAGGTACTGCATCTCAGCTGAGACGATCATTGACTTTCTCCTGTTCTTAGGCCCCCAAGTTATGTCTTAAAAAGTGCCTTCTAATTTCAGGTAACGGAGAAGAGACGGAGCCGTCTGAAGCCTAATAATGTGAAGACTGTCTTGTTTCTAAATAAAAATTTTTAGAACAATGAGTCTGAGTATTGTGTTATGTATTGCAACTGCATTTAAAATGGTAGCTAAATAGTTATAATGGGAAGTCATAAAAGACATTAGTTTTTGACTAAACAGTTGCCACCATATGCATTCAACTCTATGGAAGCATGCACACAAACAGACACATATCAATAGTGATATATCAACAACTTAAATAATCCAGCAGAAAAGTTTTGCATCCAACATTTAAATAGTTTCACTCCTATCCAACATTAATTGGAAATGGCCTATATCCATTGCGCTGGTCCAAAGGTTTTTCTTCAATTGCCATGACATTTTTGGGGGGGGATTTACAAGCACTGGAACTGCAGTTATAAAGTAGGGTTCCATGGTTCATTCTGGACTGATGTCATTCAGAACTTGTGGAGGTTAAAAGCATCATCGCTGCCTTTCTTTCCCCAAGCAACAGTTTCAAGACCTGAGTTGTAAAATGATCACTCCCGTTAAATTACACCATCACACATAACTGTTCAATGAAGACTGCTCGATACCAAACATACAATTATTTGACTCCAAAATAATTCACTACAGTGAGGTTGAAATACAAAAGCTGTGCGAAATCTGACCGCACATCTCGATGAAATAGACATAAAATGAAGAAATTACCACGTGTGATTCTGCACACACTTTTACTTTAAATTATGGTCCGTTAAACAATCTGCAACAGCAGTCTGTTTCTGAGGTTCACTGGCAATGATCAGATGTGTTTTGTTTCACTTTGAAACATTTTAATAGCTGCAGTAAAAGTTTTTGCCACTAGGCTGTGCACTACTGAAATAAATCTGGCTTCGGAACATTTCGAAACAGTGGTCGTTTCAGAGGTTTCAAAACTGTTTCAAGGGTTCGAAATTGCCATCTTGAAAAATGTGATCCTGGAATACGTCTGTTCCATCAGGTGTTTGAAAAATCCATTGGAGGCGTAATCTGGCCATTCAGAACATTCAGGTAGTCTGCTGACTTCATTTTTATTGTTGCAGAACAGTGCTTAGCCTGGACCTGACATCATAACCCTGCCTCAAGAGGCTTGTACAGTGGGCACTATGCATGATGGGTGCAGTGCTTCATGAGCTTCCTATCTTAACACGGGGCACCCCTCACTTTGGAGTCAGGTAAATCGGAACCCATCAGACCACAGGATCATATTACATTGCTCCACAGTCTGGTCGATATGTTCCCGAGCAAATTAAAGTCAGTTCTTCCCAATTGGCCTCATTAAAAAGTGGCTTTCTTGTGGCAATGCAGCTGTTTAGTCCCAATCTTGCAAGTTCTTGTGGCATTGTGTGGGTAGAAATGCTCTTGCTTAAATAAACATGGCCTTAAGTTCTACAGTCAATTTTTTGCATTGAGATTTCACCAAGCATTTAGGTGATTTCTGATCACAGAAGAAATGGGTCAAAAAAAAAAAATCATGATGATGGTGAAGTTGAACGTTCACCACTATCCTTCCATGTTTAATGTGTATGATTGTCGTGTGTCCAGTTAGAGTGATTTCGGCCATCTCCTCGGCTGTTTTATTTGCTTGATACAGGCTAATAATTTAATCCCTCTTGAAACACGTTAACATCCTTTCCAGGACCATGTGATGCATCTTCCAACAGGTTTAAGAAATGAGGAGATACACACTGTGTCAGTCTGGTTTTAAAGAATTGTTAGCTTAATCACTGCAATAGTAATTCCATCATGGGGTCTTTAGAATTTGCTTAATTATATCCAAATGGTGACTTTTTTTGGCCAGGCAGTGTAATTGAGCTGTGGTAGATTTTGGAACAGGACTGTTATGTGATTTTGAGCAAAATGACAAACCTCATTTCACTGAGGCTTTTTGGCGTTCGTTGCGCAGACACATTTTTGAGGGTATCAGTAATGTAGAAAGATATGTTCAAATGTTGGAGCAAGATATGCTACCATCTCGACGTCATCTGTTCTTTTTTTGTCCAAAAAGACAATACTTCTACTCTCAGATACCTTGGCATTGAAATGGTTAAACAAACACGCAGAGGGGGGGACATCAACTCTATTCTTCTAAAAAGAGAGTTATTTTGGATGTATACACTGGATACATTGGCTCCTAAGGGCCTAAACGAAGAATTTGACATCAGAACTTTCCTGTAATTTCTTTAACTGAAAATTTCTTTCCTTCAGTGCAATTGTATGGTGAATCTTAGCTATTCCTTTTAGCTTTGTTAAGACAAGAGGCGCCTCTTTATAGCTAATACAGCATGACGGCCGTTTTTGCCTGAATCCTTATGTAGGAGTTTTAACTTCAGTTTTTAGACACTTAGAATTTACTTCTAAATTTAAAAAAAAAAAGTGTTCTATATGTATATCATATTGTGTGTATAGTGTTCTATATGTATGTAATTCATATTTGTAAATTCACTTATAGATTGTGGGCTGTTGTGTATGGAGGGGGGATATCTTTCATGTATATGTATTTTATGCATGTACATGATTGAGGTCTTCCTCTATATACTTAACTTTGCACAAATCTTCTTTTTACATTGATTGCAATATTGTGATGTCCTTGATTACTTTGAGCAGCCGTTGTTAATTACACTGATTGCTGTGGCACTGACGTGGGTACTTAAGAGGATATCCTCACTTGTATTGTATTGTGTGAGTCTGTAGAAGAGCCTACGGGCTCGAAACGTTACCGCAATTAAACCTTTTTCTACGGGAGCGCTTTTTGGTGTGCAGATCTCTTTTTTTTTTGTCTTTTTGCACTTTTTCTCTTTTGGATCCAGCACCCGATGCCTAGAGGTTTTTTTTGGGATGTGCATATCACACTATGTTCTTTTTCAACTTTTTTTGGCCAGGCAGTGTAATTGAGCTGTAGCGTATTTTGGAACAGGACTGTTAAGAGGTGATTTTGAGCAAAATGACAAACCTCATTTCACTGAGGCTTTTTGGCATTCATTACGCAGACACATTTTTGAGGGTATCAGTAATGTAGAAAGATATGTTCAAATGTTGGAGCAAGATATGCTGCCATCTTGATGTCATCTGTTCCAGGAACATCCCTGCATTTTCCAGCAGGATGATGGCTAACCGCATTCTGTGCTGATTACAAAGGCTTGGCTGCATAAGTGGAGAGTATGGGTGCTAGAGTGGCCTGCCTGCAGTCCTTATCCATCTCTGATTGAGAGTGTATGGTGTATTATGAAGAAAAATATACAGCAATGAATGCCCATACAATTACTCAGCTGAAGACCTGTGTAATGGAGGAATGTGGGGAAATTACACTTGGTAGACTTCAACCAACTGATGCCTAAATGCTTAATAAGAGTGATTAAAAGACATGATGATGTTACGTGCTGCGCTGTCATGCCAACTCTTATGGATTTTCTCTAAAGAAGCAATTCAAGCAATTAAATTCATGTTGGCACATCAGATAATATCTTTTACTAATTTCAATACGGTAGAAGGTTTATGGACATTTCAAATCTGTCCTTTTTTTGAATTTTTCCTCAACTTTCTTCAACAAGTGGTGGCAACTTCTTAAGTGTTGGGTTTCTTTTTACAAATGATTGTCAATTAAAAAGATTTCCTTAAATGAAACAAGTTTTGATCAATGAGCATTTGCCTTTCACCAAAATTTGCTTCCGGTTCCTGTTACAACGTTTTGTCTTCCTTTGTCCTGTGCCAGATCCCATGAACGCCCTGCAGAACCTGACCGGAGTGGGGCCAGGAGGCCCTGGAGGGATGGTGATTGGGCCTCGCCCTCCTGGTGCCCAGATGGGGAACATGGGAAGCCTGGGACAGATGCAGATGACCCCGCATGGTATGCAGGGTGTACCCTCGAACCCTCAGTCTAGTACAGGGATCCTCAAATCTGGACCTCGAATCCAAATCCAGCCCAAGTTTTCTTTTATCTCAGGCAAGTAAATGAACAGTTAGTGCCTCTGATTGGCCAGACTGTAACGCCTGACTCCCAGGTAAAGGGAGGGTGGAAAACCAGCAGTTCTCGGACCTCGTAGGGTGTGATTTGAGGACCAGGGGTCTAGTACGTTGACTTGTCTTTTACTCTGAGATAGGAGCTTTTGCCCATCTATGGAAGCGGCATCAAACTCAAATCCTGGAGGACCTCTGGGGCTGCTGGTTTTTGGTTTGTTCCTGCTGTCAGGTGTTTTACTGAAGTCATTGATTGGCCATGGAGTCTGTCCACTGTGTGTATGAGGCCATAGTTCCCAACTGAGAAAACGGAAATCCCAAAAACCCTTAAACACTGCTGTCCTCGAGGACTGGCGGTTGAGGCCCCTGTTTTATGGCTTCTGGGCAAATAAAAAAATTCATTTCTCTGATGAACATGGTGCATTTGCATGGACAAGCGCACATTTTAAAGGATTCCATTATGTGGTCTGTACTGAGTCTACGACTGTCGGAGTTGTAAACCTAGTTCCCGAACCTCAATGCCACTCTCTGGTCCACAGTTCAGCCACCGATCCAGATGCAACCGATTGGGCAGCAGCAGCAGCAGCAGCAGTTCCAGCAGTACCAGGCGCAGCAGCAGAACGCCATGCAGCAGCAATTCTAATCAGAGTACTTGTGTCCAAGTAGTGAATCTTATAGAATTCCAAAAGAGCTGCAAGATGTTTGAATTCCTGATCGCCAATTTTAAACTTCTTGCTGGGTAGGGAGTTGATGATATAATAGTACACTTTTGAATTTTCGGACACCGACAAAACATAATCGCTGGGACAGGTTGAGGAATCTCGAACCAGAAACATCCCGTGCCTCTGCCCCTGCAATTGGTTCTGTGCCTCCTGACGCGATACCGCTCCGAAATACCAACTGGATCGGTCCGAAGAATCAAACCGTGCTGAAGACATTGCAGAGCCAAATAAATTAACAAACACTACAAAAATCCACACAAAATATTCACAGATAAATCGATACAAAATAAATAACAAAATAGGGACAAGATGATGTGCCTGACAGGCCCGTGCGTCAGGTTCGAGATGCTCTCTTTGGGTAAAAAATCGAGCAGGTATAATCTAATAGACAGGGCCGGGTGAACGCTCATCCCCAAGACCCTTCCGAGTGATTTACAACCAAGCGTGAAGTCACTGCAATGTTAGCGTTCGGGTAATCTGACGTCTCACGGGCAAGCTCCGACTAGCTTCAGCAAACTTCTTAGCGTTATGCAGCTTTATGCGCAAAGACAATAAACTGGGCTGCAGCTAACTGCAGTAAAACATCTGCGATACACAAAATTTCTAATTCATGTTCCGCTTTTAGTTCCCTCTTCCGAAAAAAGTAACCGTGTAGCTCGCAAGCTCATGAAACATTTCTCCAGACACAGTCAGTCCAAGACAAAAAAGGTGACATTCATGAGCCAATTTCCATATGACTGCAATGTAGTATCCGCAGTACAGCACTTTCCGGTATTTCTCCGGCTGTAATGATTAAAAGCAAGGCTGACTAAAATGTATACTGAATCCTTTCCTCACTCCTGGGGGACTTTAGTTGCACTAACAAAAATGGCGGCCTCCAACACGTCTCCACATATAAAAAAATGCATTCAGAAATAAGTCGCCATTACCTCTTGCATCAACCGAAACCACAGAGTTTTCTCAACAGCGCAAAAAAACTGTGATACGCTTGAGACCTCAACAAATCCAAACTGTTCTCTTGAAGCCGTTTTTGCCGTGTTGATATTCGCCTCTCCACTGGTCCACAGTCGCAATCTGAGAAATGGCGGAGGGAGGGTGGGTCTGCGCGCTCCCAGTCTCACTGCACGTCAGTGACGCCTCAGGCGGCTGTTGCACAAGCGCCCTGTGTAGACTACATTTTTTGAATTTGAGTGCTCGTATTAGTAAGCGCCACAAAATCCTCAGCAAGAACTATGGCGCTTATCCATGGAGGGCCATTCAGCCATGTATATTGATGTGAACGAAATATGAAAATAGCATCCGCTATGTCAGGGGTATTAGATGTCTGTAATAGGCCTCGCTCCTTATTGCAATAGGGCCACTGCTTTTTGTGACAGGATGTGCTGAAAATCTGTCAAATACTATGTCATCCTTTTTCTTTCACAATTATCCTTGCCATTTTGATTATTCAAAAACATGCTTTCTAATAGCCAACAACAAAGGGGCGTTGGACAATGTAAATAGCCATTTTGGTTGTTTTCAGAACATTAAAACAATTTTCTGTTCAATTCTTTTTAGGTAAGCTAAATAAGAAAATGTGGACTAAAACATATGAGACAAAGTCACACATCACGACCCAAAACTTCACTATTTATCAAGAACTTTACCGACTACCTTCCCGGCGGATTTAATTTTCTCACATGACCATGCAATACTGATCTTACAGTTGGCTTCCAGCTTATTTGATTTCATGTCCAGGAGGCTGAGACGGGACAATAGACATTCCCACGCCATTGCAAATAAGCATCCCAACCATTGTCCCTCGTGTCTTTCATCCTCTGTTGCCGCCAGCACACTCCTCTCAGATTTGGCCTATATACAGTGGAGTGCAAAAATTGGGGCACCCCTGGTTTCAACGTCTGTTACAATTGCTTTCCAAGTGATTCAAAGCAAACCTAAACACTAAATGCTACAAAATTAAACATTACACCTTTCTGCAAATTTAAAAGCAAGGTTTCTTTTTATTTTAATTTTTCAGAGTTTTTACTTGATAAGAAAGGAAAAAGGGCCCTGTGCAAAAGTTTGGGAACCCTTTTGGATTATTCTTTGTTACCTTTTAAGAAGATGATTACTACGGCTCAGACCCAGGTGATTTACTCGTTAGGGCTTCAATGAGTCAGGAGAATATAATTCCAGGGTTGAACTATATATTCTGAAGCAACTCCACGCCTTCTAAAGTATCTGACTGTGGTGGCTGTTGTGTCTGGTGTTAGAAACCATGTGTTCCTCTAAACAGTTGTCCAAGGATGTCAAAATCAAGATAATTCACTTCCACCAAAAAGGAGAGAGCTACAAAAAACTCTCGCAACATTTCAAACTACCCATTTCTACTGTCAGAAACATCATTAGAAAATGGAAAATAAATGGAACAATTGAAGTCAAGGCAAGATCTGGACGACAAAGAAAAATTTCAGACAGAATGGCCCGAGATTTGGTGAGAAATGCTCAGAAGAACCCACACATAACTGCAAAAGAGCCGCAAAAGAGTAGCAGACACAGGTCTAGTTGTTCTCAGGACAACAAAACAGCATACCTTAAACAGCAAAGACCTACATGGCAGAGTTGCAAGAAAGAAGCCTTTCCTATGACCTCAACACAAAATTAAGCACCTGAAGTATGCAAAAGAAAACCTTGAGAAACCTCAAGCCTATTGGCACAATGTGCTTTGGACTGACGAAACCAAAATTGAACTTTTTGGCCACGACCAAAGAAGGTATGTTTGGAGAAAAAAGGGTGAAGCACTTGTAGAGAAGAACACATTGCCAACTGTGAAGTATGGAGGTGGATCCATTATGCTTTAGGGTTGTGTAGCAGCTGGGGGCACAGGCAACATTGTGCGGGTGGAAGGAAGAATGGATTCCACCAAATATCAAGACGTTCTAGAGGCTAATGTTCAAAGCTCAGTCCAGAAATTGAAGTTGAAGAGACGTTGAGTATTCCAGCTCGACAATGACCCAAAGAATACCTCAAAATCCACCATGACGTACCTCCAGGAAAGATGGATGAAGGTTTTGGAATGGCCATCCCAGTCCCCAGACTTGAATATTATTGAAAATCTGTGGAGAGACTTCAAAATGCCGTGCATGCAAGAAGGCTGAAGAATATTTCTGAGCTAGAGGTGTTCTGTCAGGAAGAATGGGGCAAAATTCCAAAGACAAGAATCGAAAGACTCTCAGCTGGCTACAGGAAGCTTTTGCAAGCTGTTATAGCTGCCCGAGGAGGAGTTACAAAGTACTAGCTGACAGGGTTCCCAAACTTTTGCACGAGGCCTTTTTCCTTGTTTTATTATTTTGAAACTGTAAAAATTTAAAAATAAAAATTATACTTGCTTTGAAATGTGAAATGTGTCATGTTTAACTTTGTAGCATTTAGTGTTCAGGTTTGCTTTCAAAGAGTTGGAGATTAAGAGCCAGTTTTTATAAGAGTCAGGCAGGCAGTGATTCATGACCCCTTCGGATTTGTCCGAAATTTTTTTTATTGCTAGATGTATGTTAGAAACAAACAAAAATCACATTTTCTATCCTTAATAGGGACCGCTTTTTTTAGGAGGTCCTGGAATATTGGGGTCAGAATCAGCCAAAATGGCAAAATCACTAAAATTAGGTGTTTTGAATGCTTGTATTTCTGTGCGCCCTGGGTGAGCCAAATTGATTTTGATTTGTGCAAGTCTATCGGGTATGGACTCTCCAAAAATGTGAAAATTTTGAAGGCTGACTTAGGGCGCAGACCATAGGTGGCGCTGCAAATCACTACTTTTTGTAATTATGCACACTTTCCCAGGGGTTGTGTGGCTTGCGCCCTAAGTCAGCCAAGGTATTTTATGAATGTCCTCTAACACCCTCTAATAGAAATCTGCCTGACTCTTATAAAAACTGGCTCTTAATTGTAACAGACATTTAAACCAGGGGTGCCCAAATTTTTGCACCCCACTGTAGGTCTCCTGAAATTGTTCAAAGTAATTATATCCCCGAAATACGAGTTTCGGAGATATCATGGTTTCGCCCCACCCGCCGCCGCCGCTTCCGCCTCCGCGTCCGCAGATTTTAGCCGTTAGCGCGATAACTCACAAAATAGGCTACTTTACATTGGCTTCTCATTTTTAGCATATGGGTAGATATGGTACAGAGGATGAACTGATTAGATTTTGGGCAAGTATGCACTCCTAGGTTTGCCACCAAGTGGCGCTATATATTGAAAAAAATCAGTTTTTAGCCATATCTCTGGAACAATTACTTACACAGACCTCAAATTTGCCTCATATTGTGGGTCTAGTAAAGGGAAATCTAATAAAGGGGTCTTCGAGGCTTGGGGAATTTCGGGGATATACCCCTTGCTGTCGGCCGCCGACAGCGTAGGCCTAGTTTATTAGTGAGTGTTGGGCTGGCATGCTGAAGGACAGCAAGAAACCTGTACTCAAATGCGAGACGATGCACGCGATAAGAAGATTCTAAAAACTTCATATCAAGACTGTCCAGAAGCCCAAATGAAATGAAAACTGGGAATGAGGTAACATCGGTTCCCCTCTCCGCAATGGTAAAACAGAGTTTTGAATGAACAAACCAGATGGAACAGCTTTGGTCTCAACAGGCGCAGTTTTGGGCAAACGAATGTGTACCCGCTGATTTGTAATGGTCAGCATCTGCCCACTCCTAACATCGCTCTCCCTGGCGCAGCGATTCAGAGAACTGGAAAATATTTGCTAATACTCGAGCATTTTAATGGGTGAGTATTTATCTATGACGCTCGTTTTATAAGCAACATTTTTACCTTCAGCAAAAGAGAAAGAGCTCTTAGATGACTCGTGTAAAATAATACGGTACGAACAAGGTTTACTTTGAAAGATACAGCCCTCCCCATTTAAAACATTTAAGGCTAGCTGTCGGCTAAGTGAAAGCATGTGTGTGCGTGTGTGTATGTATTGGGAGACACAACTGTACTTTTTAAATAATGCTCAAAATTGTCTTAATAAAGAATACAATTATTATTATATTATTATTATTACATGCTGTTTTTTTTTACTTGCCTCCCCTCCAACAATTTTATTGACTCTAAAATTTGGCTTGTTCTTGAGCAATATTGGTTTTTTTAACATTATGTCATTTTCATGTTATTATGATTACTCTTCTATCTGATCATTACTCTTCTATCTGTTCTATTGCTGCTGTAGGTGTTTCCGGCTTTAGGACTGAACTGTCAGAAGTGAAAAGTGTTTCCACAAATTCGGATTGAGCAACGACCGCTTTGCTTTCTCCAGCTAAATGTTATTGTTCTGCATTTGAAACGTGAACCTTAAACAATAATCAGGGGCACCACATACGCGTTCGAGCCCCAAGGAAAAAATGTCAAATGCGTTCACACCACCCCCGAAAACGCTAGTTACGAATGTAACTGTGGCTCTGTGAATGCCGATTATTATTATTATTATTTCATAGCGTGGTGAATGTGCAGGTCACAAGTTGTCCAGGAGAGCGTTTTGGAGTTGCTGGATTGCGTGTTTGATTAGTTTTGAAGGGAGTTTTGAAGGAGGGAGGGACCCCTACCGTTCACTTTCGTTATGTTCGCTGAGCAGCTCGCGTCGTTCCCCCCCGAATCTCAAAACAACGGACACGGATAACTAAAGGTAATGTACCTACTCATATAACTATAGGGATTCTGGCAATAGGCCAATTTGCCAAAATGTTGAAATATCCCTTTAAATTCAGCGATCACGGTTCAATGAGAAAGAAGGTAGTGGTTCTGCGCTGACCACTCCTTTCATCCATCTCATTTAATTTCTCAGTAGCCTAATCATAATTATCTATACAAGGCAATTTTACACATAAGCTGTTTAAATGATTGCATAAAAATCCCAATGTCACGTTAAATATATAGGTTCAGATGTAGACCTATTGCATACTTGATGTCATTCAGTATTAGTGTGATTTAAGGTAAGCACCAGAGCAACCGTATTCTGACGCGGTAATGTATTTTCACTTAATCTATGTCGCAATCCTTTTTAAAACTTTGCTCTCCGTTAATCATGCTTCAACTCCTGTTTGTCACTATTCATAGACTGTGGTATTTGTTTTTCCCATGGTGTTTCTCTGTGTGCTATGAGGTAACTTCAATCGTGCTTTCCTCACTCTTCTCATCTTTCTCTGTCCCTCTCTTTCTCTCTCTCTCCTTTAAGGTAGGTAGACACTCCCAAATACATTTATTTCGATTTAATTCATAACAATTTAGCACCAACATCATATGAACAACTACTAAATACAGAATTAAAGTGATGGCTCATTTACATAAATCATGCTAATTAGGTCCCGAGATGGCTGCCGCAATGTGGAACTTGATCCAGTACCTCAGGCAGGATATCTCTAAACTTTTTATTACTTTAATCTCAAATTTTCACAGATCATTTATGACTATATAGTGCATGTTCTGATCAGAGGGTTTTCAGAAATAATATTTCTGTGAAAAAATATGGGCATTTTAGTGTTTTTTTTTTTTTTTTTACTTTATTGGGTACCTAATTACCACAAAATCTAGAGTTACACAAATGATTTCTTCAAAATGCCTGTGATCAGTCCATAGACATGCATCTGGTGAACGTTATATTCCAAGTTTCACAATGATTGCATGAGAGAAAGAGGAGAAATGGTGTTTGAAGCAATGCTAGGCAGGTCAAAATCAACTTTTTGAGAAATTGACAAAAATCAACAGATGTCCTTATTTTTGATAGTCCTATCAAGTGCACACACTATGAACTTACTGAAGGTTATTTTACAAAAATGTCAAAAACAATTTTTTTCAAAAAAAAAAGCCTATTTTGGGATTGTCTACCTACCTTAAGTGAGTAGGGCCTAGGTGTTTCTACTCAAGCATACCTACTCAAAGTTGGCTCTTAGATGGCTGTGCAACTTTTAGCTTTTTAAAAAATCATTAACTGAGGATTGATTTTCTGATTTTACAACTTTGCTTTGCATGCACTGGTATTTCCTTCAGGAAATGCAGTTCTAGTTATTATTATGTTTATTATTATTATTATTATTATTATTATTATTATTATTAGAAGCAGTAGTGTTATAACTTTTTATCTGGGCAACTGTGAGTGTGATAAAGTGTGTAACATAATAATTTTTTTTTTTTTTTTTTTTGAAGGAGATACTGAATACCGTGAATACTGTTTAGCAACAGCAGGACAGCTGACGGCATCAACTTTTAACTCTCAAAAGAACAGTGATTACGACTTTGTTTTAGTGACCTATGCTCCTTGCTACGCAGCTTGACCGAATTCATCTGCGCCCAACTTGAGACAATCAACATGCTTCACTGTCTGAAATTCGGGAATAAGGCAATATGCCAGTTATTTCTCCGGGAAAGTCATACACTGTATAAAAATATACAGTCTATGGGACTGATTAGACCAATTTCATTGGTTTTAAATTTTCAATTTAAAGTTTGGGCTTTAAAATGCAACGACCACTCTCTTATTTTTTGGTGGGGGGAGAACCCGGAAATGAATTTTTGTTGTATTACGTCAGCAACAAGCCATACTCATTCATATTGATGTTCGCAACGAGCTAACGTTTACTAGCCAGCTACTAGCGATTACGGCAGTACTACGCTTACAATGGAGCCACCAGGGCCAGACAGCGAATGGAGGAGTCATGCATTCCGCCAGAAAGTAGTCGCGCAGATGTGAGTTAAGAAAATGTTTAATTTTTAATTTTTAGCCTAACGGCATGTGCCGGTTTTGAAAGCACGTTATGATTGTTTCGATGTAGCTATGTTAACTTGACATCCAGAGTCTCTCTTGCGATAGGCCGCACATGTATCCCGTTTCGTTGCTGACTTCTTGCTGTATTTTCCCCGGGAATGTTGGGGAAAGATTATTGCTATCTGGCTACTTAGCTAAATCAATGTTTTGTTGGAATTATGAGTTAATTCACACGTGGTGACAGTAGCCGATTTCCCTCATAGTGGCCGCGATTAACTTACGTGGGCAGCTGTATCGGCTGGTGTTGCAGCGGGTTGACCATCAGGCGATTACATTCAATGAAGGTTTAGTTTAGCCAGCTAGCTAGCTAACTTAACAGTTATCTTAAGATAAAGAAAGCGTGACTGCTAATTGCAAAATTTGTGAGGTGTGTGATGACTTAATTGAATTATAAATGCGCTTACTGTAGTGTTTATAACAGACAATCATTATTAAAGATGCTTTTTGTTACCTAGGAAGGTTGCCCGTGTTGCATTTGCGTTGGTTTTATGGACGAATTACCCACTCCACGGAAATGGAGGTTTTAGCTACATGGCACGCTGCTGGCATTAGCTAGCTGAGTAGATACAGATTTTACAGATATTTTTAAAATCGTCAACTCTGACACCTTGGCCGTCCCAGAGAGTCCGTTTGACCAGCGATAAATTCCTTACTATTACTAGCTAAAAGCACTAACGTTATTACCACTAGTAGTTACTACCGAATGTAAGAGCAGGAGGCAGTCCAATAGTTTTAGTGCTTGTAGCACAGATGGTGGATGAGAAGTAAAGTGATGCATAATAAACTATGATTTTTTTTTCGTAAAATTTTCGAAGGCAGCTGACTTGATTTACATCAAAGAACAGTTGAAATCAGAATTCCTCCATTTTTTTGCTCATTTTGGAAAAAAGCAGATGAAAGTGTAATGCGATATTGAAGGTAATTTTTTTGTGGAAAAACTATCTTGGGTGTGGAAATAAACTACTTTTAAGAGTATTTTAATGGAATGGCAATAGAGTTAACATTTTCAAGGATTCAGAATTGACAGCTTTTAGGGAAATGTGAATTTTAATCTAAGGTTTACATTGGCTTGTCAACTTACTAATCGGCATCAGGAAAATGAGGCTATTGATAGGATTTTTAATTACATGGTCCAGCACTCAGTAATTTTATTTTCGCCAACCGTACTATGTTGAAGTTAAATGCAGAATCATTTCTAATTTTGGGTCTGAAATGGGCATCCGTCAACCAACCAAAAGTTCGTACTCCTTCAAAGGTCATTTTGAAGTGATGCTACAGATCTGTGGTAAGTTTCCCGAAAGCGCAGATGCTAACTTGCATAGTTGGAACCATTGACTGTATATGGTCAAACTATGTAAGTTGGTAACATTGTTAGCCACCAAGCTTTTGGGAAACATACTCCTCCTGGTCGATGGGGATGTTAGTGTTAGGTCAGGTACTGTCTAGTGTTGCACTGATACCGATACCAGTATCGGGTATCTGCCCGATACCGCGTTAATATGCTCGTACTCGTACTCGTCCACATTTGCCGATACCATGCACCCATACCACTTAATGTAAGAGAGCAAGGTAACTGCCTGCTCACGGTTGCATAGGCTACAGTATTTTGTACTATCTGACTTCTATGTTTAGGGGGAGGCAGCAGTGAGTTAGAAAAAATACGAGAAAGAGAGCTTTATAGTCATCACATCACATGCAGGCATACGCGCATACATACAAGAGGTGTATAGTGAAGAAGTATATGTAGGCAATTTCGTTACAATACTTAAGTAGTTTTTTTGAGGATTTGTACTTTACTGGAGTTTTTTTTTTTTTTTTTTTTTTTTTACCGGGACTTCTACTCTGCTACATTTAAAAGATAAAAAGTATACTTTTTTCTTCGTTACTTTGACACTGGCCACTTCACTACACGTTAAAAATTATAAATATGAATGTAATTAATCATTTAAGGATTATCTGGATGCGGCGTGTTCTAAAAGAACAACGTGTTCGGCAGGGTATCTTAAGCGTTTTGTGCAGATGTTTCTGCCAGCGGACATGCAGCTGCAAATTTATGCACGCAATTACAATATTCTATCACTAGATGGCACATCCGGATCAGTTATTGAATATTTACAAGCAAGCCGAGCTCGCAGAAGCACACACCCACAATCACACACACACAAAGACTTAGAATTGTGAATCTTCTTATTTTACTACAAATATATTAGGAGCATATGGTTACCTTAAACATTTTAGTTGTGGTTAAATTAAATCTTTTTCATTTGTCATTTGTGTAATTGAAATATGGCGATACCACACACTTTAAGTGATGCCTTGTTTGCTTGGAAAGCTATTATTGACTTTAGTTGGATTGAGAATGCCTATGAATGTATGTAGAAACTATCTGTGCCAATTATTAGTTCTACTGACTTTTTATGAAGTTGAGTGTGTTACCTTGCCTATGCAGCCAGTTTACTTTTCATTTGTCAAGCTTCAGTAATGTTTTGCATCATTTGATGGCAGTGCTATAGTTCAAAGGCTTTTTGTCAGGCCTAAATACAGAAAGATTTTTAGCAGTTAGGCCTACTTTTTTTTTTTTTTTGGAAATAGCCATGTGTGAATCGTTTGATATTGGCCTCTTTCAGGCTTGTTATAAAAGAAAATAAAACCTGTAATCGAAATTGTCATTGTATTTTCCTGGAAAACATTTCAGAAATATCGGTATCGGCAAGTACACAAAATAAAATACTCGTACTCGTATCGGTTTTTAAAAAAGTGGTATCGGTGCATCCCTAGTACTGTCTGATCAGATGTGTCTTTGGACCTTGAGAGAAGATCTGTGGTGGGATGAGGTCACACTGGGCAGATCATTCAACCACTGGGGAGTTTGGTTAGAGAAGCTTTTTTGTCCAGATGAGCCACTGCCATTCAAATGAAGGGCAGGAGGACGCAGTCAATGTCTTGCAGTGGATGGGGTCTATCTGACAGGTTTGAAGGACGAATGAGTGAATTCAGAATAGGATAATATGAGCTCAGAACAAAGAGATGCTTTATCGGAAACTCATGAAAGTTTGTGATTTTACGTTTTGCAGAGAGGAGGCGATGCGAAAGGCTGGCACTGCACATGCCAAATCCAGCAACGATATGGAAAATCATGTCTTTGTCAAGGCCAAGTCCAGAGTGAGTAATGTTGCATTCTGCCAAAGGCTTCAGCGAATGGGAAGGCTCATGTTTTAGAGAGGGCGGAATGAGTTTAACGTATGATTGGAATTTTGTGAATTGTAAAATTATGTATTTGATATCAATTTTGTCTGAAAAATACAGGATGAATATCTGTCCCTGGTAGCAAGGCTGATCATACACTTCAGAGACATTCGTAAGTACGCACCTGTGTATACGCTAATTTCCTGCATTTCTTTGATGTGGATTGATCGGGGCTGTTTTGAATGGTTGTGTAAATATGACCTAATTTGTGCTGTTGTTCACCTGTGATGTCCACTCATTTTTTTATTTTTTTTTTTTCTTTCTGCTTTTCAGACAAGAAGGCACAAGGTGTTCCAGGTGAGCTTGGCTTGTGAGCTTGCTCTGGCCTTATAGTTTGGTTTTTTTGAGGTTGCTGCAAGTTTTTGGCTAATTATAGGACCTTACACGAGGTCTGTGAGGCAGGTTCAAAATTTCAATCGGTGATTTTTCTGAACAATGATTAATTGAGTGTTTACTCTTCTCAGAAAATACATTGCCTGGCCAAAAATAAAGTCGCTCACACTAATTTTGTTGGACGGCCTTTAGCTTTGATCGCGGCGTACATTCGTTGTGCCATTGTTTTGACAATGTTATGTTGCAACAATTAGTTCTGACCAGAGTATCATTCATTTTTTTTGGCCGAGATCTCGTATTGATGATGGGAGAGTCGAACCGCTCCATAAAGCCTTCTTAAGCACATCCCAAAGGCTTTCATTTGATTATGGACAGGACTCTGTGGTGGCCAGTTCATGTGAGAAAATGATAACTCATGCTTGCTGAACCACTCTTTCACAATTTGAGCCCAAACAATCTTGGAAATGTAATCCTGCAATATGTCTGTGCCGTCAGGTGTTACAAAATCCATTGAGGATATAATCTGGTCATTCAGTACATTCAGGTGGTCTGCTGACTTTTTTATTGTTGCAGAACAGTGTTGACCCTGGACCTGACAAATTTAAGCAAACTAAGATCCTAACACTGCCTACAGAGGCTTGTACAGTGGGCATTATATGCATGGTGGGTGCAGCGCTTCATGGGCCTCGTATCTTAACACGAGGCACCCGTCACTCTGGAGCAGGGTAAAGCAGAACCCATCAGACCACAGGATCATATTCCATTGCTCCACAGTCCGGTTGATATGCTCCCGAGCAAACTGATGTCAGTTCTTCCCCATTAGCCTCATTAACAAGTTACTGTCTTGTGGCAATGCAGCTGTTTAGTCCCAATCTTGCAAGTTCTTGTGGTATTGTATGGGTAGAAATGCTCTTACTTAAATAAACATGGCCACGAGTTCTTCAGTCAATTTTTTGAGATGAGACTTCACCAAGCATTTAAGTGATCTCCGATCACAATCATTCATGATTTTTTTTTTTTCCCCTGACCCATTTCTTTTGTGAAGTTGCTGGTTCACCACTATCCTTCCTGGTTTAATGGGTTCGATGGTTCTGAGTCCAGTTCCAGTTTTTTCAGCTATCTCCCCAGCGGTTTTCTTTGCTCGACACAGGCCAATAATTTGTCCCTCTTGAAACACGGTAACATCTTTCCAGGACCATGTGATGCATCTTCTAACATGGTTAAGAAATGAGGAGATACACACTGTATCAGTCTAGTTTAAAAGAATAGTTGCTAGCTGAAACGTTTATCACTGCAATTGTGATTCCATCATGAGCTCTTAAGGATTTGCTTAATTAAATCCAAATGGTGACTTTTTTTGGCCCGGCAGTGTAATTGAGCTGTGGTAGATTTTGGAACAGGACTGTTATGTGATTTTGAGCAAAATGACAAACCTCATTTCACTGAGGCTTTTTGGCGTTCGTTGCGCAGACACATTTTTGAGGGTATCAGTAATGTAGAAAGATACGTTCAAATATTGAAGCAAGATATGCTACCATCTCGACGTCATCTGTTCCAGGAACATCCTGCATTTTCCAGCAGGATGATGGCTAACCGCATTCTGTGCAGACTAAAAATGCTTGGCTGCGTAAGTGTAGAGTGCGGGTGCTAGAGTGGCCTGCCTGCAGTCCTTATCCATCACTGATTGAGAATGTATGGTGTATTATGAAGAAAAATATACAGCAATGAATGCCCATACAATTACTCAGCTAAAGACCTGCGTAATGGAGGAATGTGGGGAAATTACGCTTGGTAGTCTTCAACCAACTGATGTCTTCAGATGCCTAAATGCTTAACCCCTTTGCACAGAATACAAATAATGCCCATTTCATCCTGTTTTGCATGAGCCTTTTTAGGCTTTATACCTCAGTATTTGTGTCACAGAGACTCTGGAAGCAAGGCATTTGAAAATTCAATTACAGAATTATTTAGGAACTAGCACTTTGCCTGTGGGGATCCGCGGGTTCTAGATTCAACCCACGTGGGGCCCAATTTTCAGCCCAAGTTTAAATTTTATTGTTTTATGTAACTTCGCTTTTATATTATAGTGAACAGTGCACCATAATGATGTCATCACATGCACCTCTATGGTGTCATCACGTTGCTATGGTGCTTCCATAAACACCAGAGCCGTTGGAAAAACAGAGTTACGACACTTCCATAGACTCCAATAGGAATCGAGGAATGCGGAAGTAGGCCTAATGCGTGTCATGGGGAAAGCAATAGTTCCAAACAATGAATAGTTCCAGCACTGACCTCCATTCATTTTCATTGGAACACGCTCGCAGGTAAGTTGATCAAATGACTGCATTTTTGGGAAATTTGACGCATTAGCTGACCCCTCATGAATTTTGTCGATAGCGTCATTTTCTGTACCCAGCTTCAGTTTATGTTGATCGTCAGATAACAACCTGTTATTTCTCATTTAAATTAAAGTAGATGACGTGAGCAGCTCTTAACGATCTAGCATGACCAGATGTCATTTGTCGTTCATTTAGCTACCTTAAATTAATTGCTTGTGTACAAAGTTTATATTCACTTATTAGATTTGTTGATAGTTTCCACCGCATTAGCGTACCTGATTTCAATAAATGGCAGCTAGTTAGAATATAGCCAAGTTTTTCTTTGGTTTAGTCATTCATTGCACACGTCGTTTATGAGACAGTGCACCAGTGACAGGAGATGAGATCAGTAGCATGCATGTCAACGATCAATGTGAAAAAGTAAAACGGGTGTTTAAATATTGATAGCTAGTTAACATTTTTTTTCCGTTGAAGAGCTGACGTGAACCGCTGGAGGCTGACATCGATAACCTGGAAAGCCAGGTATGTACTAAGTATCCAAATATGCATTTGCCAGTTATAAGGTATGAAGCTAATTGTCAGAAACAAATCACTAGCTCTCTTTTCTCCAAAATAATCAGAGTTGAATCAACGCCTCAGAACAACGATTGAACATTATAAACTGCATGAAGGTAGGGATTATTGCGGGTCTATTCGAATGAACTAGTTTTAGCTCAGTGTACCTCATATTCTGGCAACCATATCTGTGCTTAGAGGCTTAATAGGAACATGCCAAAAGTGTACATTTGAAAAGAAGTGGAGTGCAAATGCCATGTCTTTACAACTACGGCTCAGGCAAGCTCTTCTCATTTCAGCAAATATGTAGACAGCGTACATTTCATTTTTTGATAATGCATACTTTTGAAAGGTTTTTAGTGCTTGATCTTTATTTGTAATGGAATATTTTGAGTGTGGTGGTAGTACTTTCCCTTTGCTAAAGCATGTGAATACATCTTCCACCACTGTTTGCTTTAAATGCCCTGTCCAAAAAATTTAAACCGTAGCATCACTTGAGCCGTGGAGTTTGCCAATTTCATAAATAAGCATTTGACTCAAGATTCTTGCATGTGTATCTAGACGTGTTTTGAGCGATGATCATCCAGTGAAGTTTGAGTGCTCAAGGCCAGGTGTCCAGGGACCTCATTTATAAACTGTGCATAGGCACAAAAAAGATACGTACGTCACTTTCTTTGCAGATTTCTGATTTATAAAAACAAACTTGACATTAAAAAAGGGAAATTATTAAGATTATGCGCAATGTCAATAAATTCCAAGTCCATCCTGATTAAATAAATGAAAATTCCATGCAGTTTATTTTACCCATAGCTTTATATATTTGGTTATTTTCTACAAAATGTCATTTTCATTTTTTCTGCATACTTATTATTTAGGTATGAAATCCACGCAAATTTTTATAAATAAGGCCCCTGATCTCCTTTTCTTTGCATTGTTGCGGTGGAAGAATAAAATGTCTATTTAACACTTGTTTGTCCTTCCTGGCCTGCTTTCTGACATCTTTTTCTCCCTGTAGGACATCAAATGAGTTTCTTTGAAGACTGCTCATTCAAGGAAAAATTTATCTACCCTCTCTCTGAGTATAATGTATAATAAAATGGTTTGTTTAATGCAATGGGTTGCCTTGTTTATTTTGTACTATTGACAAAACCCTTTTATCGACATAAATTGAGCAGTTGCTTGCATTCATTGATATCCACTTGCTGTACATGTTTACATGAATGTCTTGACATAATATTTAGATGTAATAATGACCATAGAGACACGAAAAATATAAGTTCATCCAATCTAAACATTGTCTGCATTATGGGAGCAATCCTTTCCCTCCAAAACTAAGAAAAAGTGATTAATTCTGTAAAACAACCCTCCTCAGACAAAAAAAAAAAAAAAAACATCCTACTATAATTGAAACCAGCATCGTGGTCAATGAACATTATGCGCATATACTAAGCCAACCGAAAATTTCTATGAATGGCCTATAGTCACCGCTGTCTACGTATTCTGTCAAAAGAGAAATCTCCCTTTTCTTCCATAATCTTATCAGTGTAACTGAAAAATGCTATCTCCGTCATTCCCAAACAAAATGCTATTTTATCTATTGAGTATAAGTGTAGTCAATGTGGTAGTCAGTACACATTCTACGTTAATATTTACGGAAACCTGCCACAAATGTAATCACTGCCTCTCTCTGTCCCGCTTGAAAGCATTCAAACTAGTTGACAGCGCGGGTTTATTTGGAACTACTTGGAGCTACATGGACCACGTGACCGCGTACCGACGAGATCAAAGCGTGTCGTAACTCTGTTTTTCAACGGCTCTGATGAACACCAAGGTGGCTGTCACGTGACCAATGCTTTTATAGTAACTAAAACTAAGTGACAATCAAGGGGAATACGCTGTGCTGACATTCCGCGCTCAGTGGAACATGAAGTCGCCTGCAAGATGGAGCAAAATAGCATCGCTCGCGCCATGCTGCAGATATGCGCCCGGTGGAATCTTGCACTGATTGGCCGGACACACACACAGGCACGCACACAGAGTCCACTCGGCTATTATAGATTAAATGTCGGAATTTACGGGCGCTGGCATCTATATCTGCGCAAAGGGGTTGATAAGAGTTATTAAAAGGCATGATTATGTTGCGCGCAGCGCTGTCCTGTCAACTCTTTTGGACTTTCTCTAAACAAGTAATTCAAGCAATTAAATTCATGTTAGCATGTCATATAATGGCTTGCACTGATTTCAATATGGTAGAAGGTTCATGGACATTTCGAATCAGTCCTTTTTTTTAAATTTTCTTTAACTTTCCATGGTGCCAACTTTTTAGCTTACCGGCCCTATGGGCCGATAAGCTATTGTCGTGGTGTGGCGTCCATCGTCCGGAACATTTTTTTATCTTTTTTTTTTTGGCCTGATGAATTTTCATGTAAATTTGCAGTAACATACTACTAGACCATATCTCCAGTCGTTTTTCTCGGATTTTTGATTGAATCATTTTTGTCCGTTTTATGGGCGCTTGAAATTTTGGCTCCAATGTTAAAGATAGGACTGAGAAATTTTTCAAAATTATTTCTCAAAAACTGCGATAAATTTTTTTCAAAATGAGGCAATAAACTAACCTTGGTACCGTCAATGTACAGTGCGAGCGCCATTGTGATTGAATCGACGGAAGTGGGTCTATTGGGGGCGCTGTACTTTATGAATATGCAAGATGGCCTGTGGAGGCCAAATGGTTGCAGATGGAGATTAAGTTTGTATTATCGACATATAGGAAGTCAAATATGACCTATATTTTGGCAATATTTGACCACAGATGACCTCGAATTTGACCTTTCAAAGTCAAGGAATATATTAACAATGTTAAAAGATATGACTTGAAATTTCAAAAAATTATTTCTTAAAACTGTCTAACTTTTTTCCTAAATCTGGCAATCAACTCACCTTGATACACTTTATGTACAGCGCGAGTGCCATTTTGATTGAATCGACGGAAGTGGGTCTAGTGGGGGCGCTGTACTTTAACATTGGGTCTTATGGAGAATGGGCCAAATCGCCTGTGGAAGGTAAATGGTTGCAGGTAGAGATTAAGTTTGTATTACTGACATATAGGAAGTAATATATGACCTATATTTTGGCTGTGTTAAAGTTGACCTCAGATGACCTTGAAAGGTCAAACTTGAGGTCAAGCAAAATGTAACAATTTTCAAGGGTTTCTAGGCTTGAAAATATTGAAGATTGTGAACATATGTGCATTGAACACTTACAGGAAGTCATGTATGAACTTTCATTTGGTGGCCTTGAACTTGACCTTCGAAGGTCAAACTTCACATAGTGAAATTTCAATGACTTCCATCACCAAAACTATTACAGATAGAGCTTAGGTTTGTATTGCAGGCATATGGGAACTCATGTATGAAGTTTCATTTGGTGACATTGAACTTGACCTTCAGTGACCTTAAATGCCCAAACTTCACAGTGATATTTCAATGACTTATATCAGCAAAATGGTTACAGACAGTTTCGGTTTGTATTGGAGATGTGTTGGAAGTCATACATGAACTTTCATTTGGTGGCCTTGAACTTGACCTTCGGTGACCTTTGAAGGTCAAACTTCACATAGTGAAATTTCAATTACTTCTATCACCAAAACTATTACAGATAGAGCTTAGGTTTGTATTGCAGGCATATGGGAACTCATGTATGAAGTTTCATTTGGTGACATTGAACTTGACCTTCAGTGACCTTGAATGCCCAAACTTCACAGTGATATTTCAATGACTTATATCAGCAAAATGGTTACAGACAGTTTCGGTTTGTTTTGGAGATGTGTTGGAAGTCATACATGAACTTTCATTTGGTGGCCTTGAACTTGACCTTCGGTGACCTTTTGAAGGTCAAACTTCACATAGTGAAATTTCAATTACTTCTATCACCAAAACTATTACAGATAGAGCTTCGGTTTGTATTGTGGCCATATAGGTAGTCATGTATGAAGTTTCATTGGGTGACCTTGAACTTGACTTTCAGTGACCTTCAACGGCCAAACTATACAGTGAAATTTCAATGACTTATATCAGCAAAATCGTTACAGATTGAGTGTAGGTTTGTATTGGAGACGTATAGGAAGTCATGTATGAACTTTCATTTGGTGACCTTCATATTGACCTTCGAAGGAATAGAGAAAATTCAATGACCTCTGTCACTGAAAAGGTCACAGACGGAGCTTAGGTTTGTGTTACTGACATCTAGGAAGTCACATATGAACTTTCATTTGGTGGCATTCAGCTTGACTGTTGATGACATTTGAAGGTCAAACTTGACATAATACAATTACAATGACTAGTATTGCCAAAACTGTCACAGATGGAGTCTAGGTTTGTATTAGAGACATATAGGAAGTCAAATATGAACTTTCATTTGGTGACTTTCGTATTGACCTTCAAAGGTCAAATGTGACCTAGTGAAAATTCAGTGACTTGTATCACTAAAACGGTCACAGATGGAGCCTAGGTTTGTGTAACTGAAATCTAGGAAGTCACGTATGAACTTTCATTTGGTGACATTCAACTTGGCTGTCAGTGACCTTTGAGGGTCAAACTCGGCAGTGAAATTACCCTGACTTTTATCACCAAAGTGGTCACAGATGGAGCCAAGGTTTGAATAGAGATATTTAGAAAGTCGTATATGAAATCCATTTGCTGACCACAACTTGACATTCTGTGACCTTTAAAGTTCACAAGTGACATATTGAATACATATTGACATATTATAATGACTTGTATCACCAAAACTGCTTCAGAGCTTAGGATTGTATTACAGAAGGTCTTATAACTGTATGTGAACTGTTATTTAGTGACCTTGACATTGATTTTCATTGATTCAAATGTCAAACTTCACATGAAATTTTCATAACTTGTATCATCGCTGTAAGACTGCTTGCCGGTAAGCTACAGGACGCTTGGTCCTATTTTTCAGTGTTTTTTTTTTTTTTTTTTTAAACAAATGATTGATTGACGATTAAAAAGATTTCCTTAAAGAAGTTTTGATCAATGAGCAATCGCCTTTTGCCAAAATTTGCTTCCGGTTCCTGTTACAACATTTCGCTTTCCTTTGTCCTGTGCCAGATCCCATGAATGCCCTGCAGAACCTGACCGGAGTGGGGCCAGGAGGCCCTGGAGGGATGGTGATTGGGCCCCGCCCTCCTGGTGCCCAGATGGGGAACATGGGAAGCCTGGGACAGATGCAGATGACCCCGCATGGTATGCAGGGTGTACCCTCGAACCCTCAGTCTAGTAAGTTGACTTGCCTTTTCCTTTGAGATAGGAGCTTTTGCCCATCTATAGAAGGGGCATCAAACTCAAATCATGGAGGACCTCTGTGGCTGCAGGTTTTTGGTTTGCTCCTGCTCTTGGGTATTTCATTGAAGTCACTGATTGGCCATGGAGTCTGTCCACCGTGTGTATGAGGTCTTTGTTCCCTACTGATGAAGCAGAAATCCCAAAAATCTGTTTTATGGCTTCTGGGCAAATAAAAAAATTCATTTCTCTGATGAACATGGTGCATTTGCATGGACAAGCGCACATTTTAAAGGACTCCATTTTGTGGTCTGTACCAATTCTACGACTGTAGGAGTTGTAAACCTGGTTCCCGAACCTCAATGCCACTCTCTGGTCCACAGTTCAGCCACCGATCCAGATGCAGCCGATTGGGCAGCAGCAGCAGCAGCAGCAGTTCCAGCAGTACCAGGCGCAGCAGCAGAACGCCATGCAGCAGCAGCAGTCAGCCATGCAGCAGCACCAGACAGCTGTGCAGCAGCAAACGGCCATGCAGCAGCAGCAATCCGCCATGCAGCAGCAATTCCAAGCGCAGCAACAACAGCAACAGCAGCAGCAGCAGCAACAGCAATTATTGCAACTGCAGCTGCAGCTGCAACAGCAGGCGCAGCAACAGCAGCAGCAAGCGCAGAACACACAGCAGCAACCGCAGAACCCGCAGCAGGTACTGGCCCTCTCCGTGCAGCGCGGATAATTAGCAGAGGTTTGTTTCAAATCTGCTCTAGCTAGAACACTACAAAGGCGGACTGCTGTGATAAATACAGATCTTTTTTCTTATTTCGAAAAGTTGTTGCAATCCTGAATTTAATTGGTGGTTTTCATAAGGGCTTATTTCTCATATAAAACATTTTTAGCTTACTGGCCCCATGGGCTGATAAGCTATTGTCGTGGTCTGTCTGCCATCTGGAAATTTTTTTTCCCAATGAATTTTCCTATAAATTTGCCATAACATACTTCTAGACCATGGGCCCTATCTTGCACCAGAGTCCCAAAACCCGTTATTTGAGGATTTAGCATTGCGTAAGAGGCGTTCCCCCGCAAAAGTTGCTATCTTGCACACCTGCCTATATCCCTAAAACACCTGCGCTACCCGTTATATTATGCATAGGCGTGGTTTGGGCGTTACGCCAGTTAAACCAACCAGTGTGCCAGGTGCCACTGCCTTTCGGAGCAGGCTGCGCTATCCCAAATCCTCAAACCGAAACCCATGATGGAGAGAGGAAGGTCGCCACGTTTCTCCGAAGACGAAGTTAAATTGCTCGTGCATGAGGTCAAATCCAGACAGGGGAGGATCTGTTTTTGTTCAGTTAATCATGAATTGTATTATTATTATTATTATTATTATTATTATTATTTGACATTGACATATTGTTTAATGTTTGGTACGTAATAAAAAAAAAACATCAAGCCTACCCCTTTTGTGATGGAAACTTCAAAAAAAAAAAAAGAAAAAAGAAAAAAATGCATTTCACCATGATTGGGTCATGCCTCCAATTGAGCTGAGTGGGTGTTGGAATGACCCACTAGCATAGAAAAATAGTGCCACAGTAACCCTAACAGCAACGGGCAAGGCATACGGACAGCTGGCAGCGGTGTATACATCATCTGCAACCAGGTGACATAATTCCGTCACTGCCTGACGGAGAGGCGCAGTTTTGCCACGCGTTCTCGTTCTGTGGGAAATAATACTCAGGGCGGCGCTAGACCTGAAAATTTGGGAGAAAATATCCTTCCCTTTATTGACTACAATTAGTCCTGGCTAATTCTAGATAGTTTTCCCTTATTAACACGTTGTCCAATTCAAGAATAATCAAGTGGCAATTGAAGACACGGCGTCTCTCCCCCATGCGCTCTAACAGCGACAAAATAATGGGCTACATTCAGTACAGAAAAATAATTTAATTATAAATAGGTCTATGCTCTGGCACTCAGCAACGGAATTTTTTTTTTCCAGCGAGAGCGGCATTTCAGAAATTCTTTTTGCGAATGAAGGTAATTTTGGCGACAAACGCGACACCTGTTTTTGCAGCACGGTCACGCAACTTGCTGTAAAAAAATAGACAGCTGTCCGATTGGAAAATGTAAACGGATGAAACCACGTACTTGTCACCAGAATTACCTTCATTCGCTGAAGAGTTGAAAATGCCGGTCTCGCTGGAAAAAAAGTTACGTCGCTGAGTGCCAGTGCATAGACCTAATTATGATTAATTATTTTTCTGAACTGAATGTAGCCCATTTGTCGCTGTTAGATCGCATAGGGGGAGAGAAGCCGTGTCTTCAATTGCCAAACGGGTAGCGGGTGGTTTGAGGACCCGCTATATGCTTTCCCTAACCTGTGTGGTCAAGATAGCAATTTTAGGGAAAGCGCATAAACACGCCCACGGGCACACCTCCAGTTGCAAATAAAGGATTTGGCATAATGAATAGCGGGTAGTGTGGCCGCAAGATACCGTTTAGGGATGGTGGAAGCTGCTAAATGCGTAATTCACGGGTAGCAGGTAGTGGCAACGGGTAGGGCAGTGTGAAAGATAGAGCCCCATATCTCCATATCGCCTATATTGCAAATTTTCTCCTCAGACTCCTAACCCTTTCAGTACTAATGGGACTCATGTGCTACAATATTTACAAATATTCTGTTGGGACTTATGAGTCCCAGAAACCCTTGCAGTTGGGTAATTTCTGTATTGTAGTCACAAAAGTGACGCATATCAAATGGGCAACTTTTATTCATACTACTGTATTCAGGATTGAAGGAGTTAAGGCAGCATTAATGTTCTCTTGGTATAATCTTAGCAATATGTGAAATTGTTCGTAGTATAGCCATTGGTAAAACCACGACGGCTCCTAACGCTCTTAGTTTGAAATGTTTTGCCTCAGCAGCTGAGGATCCAGCAGCAGCAGCAGCAGTTTGCGCAGCTGCAGCAGGCGCAGATTCAGCAGGCGCAGACACAAGCACAAGTGCAGGCCCAGGCACAGGCCCTGCAGTCGCAGCACCAGGTCCAGGCTCAGCAGTCGGTGCAGCACATGGTCTCCCAGGCGCAGGGGTCGCAGCCCCCCTCCGGCCAGCTGCCTCCCCACTCCCAGCAGCAGCCCATGGCGCCCCAGTCTCTGGCCGGGCAGATGACCACACAGCACATGAGCGGCCTGGGCCCCCAGCACCAGCAGCAGCTAAAGGCCTTACAGGTAAAACCCACTCACCTCTCCACAGCAGATTTATGGACAGGGAAGACCAAACAATACCTCTTGCAGCCAAAGACTGATAAGTGAACCACTCTCCAACCTAAAAGCCTAGCAAAACTTGCCAGCTGAAACCTCAATGGTAAAACATGGCAATTTATCACTAGACTGACCATGGGAATATCGCTCCAACCAAGAGTACTTAGTTTTAGCCCCTGGACGAAGTCAGTCGGCTACTATGGATTCAGGCGTTGTCTCTGCCGCTGCTGCGTCCGCGTCTGTAGACACTTCCTTGTGGACGCTCTACAGGCTGTAATTTTTCACCGATTACTTTCACATTTGGAATGGACATGTGATGCACTTCACTTATGACACCTACAGATTTTGGTTGCCATAGCAACTGTATTGGCCAAATAATATGCAACTTAGTCGCAAGACATAGACATTTCCTTGTGGATGCAGTATAGGCTACAATTTTGGACTGATTCCTTTCATATTTTGTATGTACACGTGTTACACTTCACTTATGACACCTATGAATTTGGTTGCCATGGCGACAGTATTGGCCAAATAATACGCAAGTTAGTGGCAAAACATAGAGACTTCCTTGTGGCCAGAGTACAGGCTGCAATTTTTGCCCGATTACTGTCATATGTGTTATGGACTTGTCATCCTTCACTTATGACAACTATCGCTTTCGGTTGCCATGGCGACAGTATTGGCCTTATAATGCGCAAAAAAGGGGAGAAGTGGGCTTTCAGGGGGCTACACCCATGCGGTCGCGGCCGATCGGACTGTCTAGTTTAAAATATGCAAACAACTCCCCAACCCAAAGACTAGCAGGAAAAATCTGCCAACAGGATTTCTGACGTTTAAAGGGGCAAAAAGCGAAATCGTTTCACCGCTAGGTTTGCTGTTGTGCACTGCCTGTAGACCAAAACAGAGTGTATCATGAGCCACACCTCCCTCTACCTCTGCTCTCCACCCCCGACCCCACTCGCCTCGTCTGTGAACGACTATCTGCAGAGTGCAAACACACCGAGCAAAACAACATCACCAGTTTGTGGAACGTGGAGTAATGAAGAAAGTGACTTATAACGTTATAATGCCGCAAGAAAGAGAAATTCCTTTTGGCAAGTTTTCTATGCTGTTTTGTCCGTAAATTAATCATTATGCCAATAATTAAGCGTGTCACCATTGGCATTGTCTGTCCGCCGCTAATGGTGTTAGCAGCAGTGTTGTGCGGTCGGAGGTTAGTTTGGTGAGGCAGAATCCTCCCCTTTGCTTGATTAGCAATCAGACGATTAACTAGTTTAGTAAGACTGTTCGGCAGAATGACGGGCCAGTTTAAGTTTCTGCGGCGTTATTACTCAGTACCTACACACAACCGTAACGCCTGACCCATTGCTGGGACCGAGCCGCTAACAACTCAAGCTCCGGACATTAACCCATGCTACGATTGTAACATTGAATTTAATTGAATCGACATAGCGACATGTGCCCAGCATTACTGTAACACTAATTAAAGCAGACATTTGACTTTATGTTGTTACTTACCTGTCCAGTAGAAGAAGAGCTAGCTCCGAGTCAAATTGTAGCCCCTTTAGCTCTCGCAGTGCTCTCCACCTTGGAAATGCAAGACCAATATTAATCCAGGTTCTGTCCCTTTCTTTATCTGACAACTTCTTCGCCAACGACCGTTGTTTCTCTAGAAGTAACTTCGGATCCTGCTCGTCTTCAGGTGAACGTTTTGTTCCGCTGTCAGCCATTTCGCTTTTAAAAAAAGTGCGCGCTGTCACCGCTGCCACTGCTCACTGGCTGTAGCCTTTTATAGGGAGGGAGGGCCAAGGGCTCCGAGAGGAGGGAGGAGGCGGCGATTCACATGAATGTACATCAACGCGCAGCCGGACCGGCTTGTAAACAAGGGGCTGGAGATCAACACAGAGAGTGGGTGTGTGACATCCTGCTATACTTTAGATGAAGTTACACCTCTCGTTCTTCACAGAGCTATTTTTTAATTCCTTCAATCTAGAAATGATGCATTTCCGCTTATTGCCCCTTTAAGACCTCCCTCCAGCTAATATCTCTCTGGTGCTGATATGGTCTCTTCCAAGCAAAGAGAGACCTTTTTTGGCAGGAAGTGAGTGTTTCTCATGTTTCTCATATTCTTTGTGTGTACGTTTGTGTATGTGTGTTTGTGCGTACATGGCGGCCTGGTTCGAACAGGCTCGGGCCATTCAGCAGCAGCAAGCAGCACAGCAGCAGGCAGCACAGCAGCAGGCGGCTGCTCAGGCCCAACTTAATGCAGCAGGACCTGGGCAGGTAAGGTCACCTCGTGATCTACTGCATGATCCTGAAGCGATGCATGCTTTCTACTTTTCTCTGCCGTACAATCTGTTCATTTCTGGCATGATGGATTGGATTTTCTGACGGGGTTCTGTGTGCATGAATGCTCGCAAGCACTAATCTCTTTATTTTAACCATTCCACTTGTTTATTAATGACACCATATCCATCAGAGCCTGGGATAAGACCATCTATTGCACCCGTCTTCACAAGTAGTGCCACTGGATAAAGGCAAAAGCCTTATGCAGGATGAACTGTATGGATGGAGATAAAGGAGTTTGGTTGAGCAAAAAAAAAAAAACTATTGTATCCTGCTACTCCATGCACATGCAACACTGACATGAGATGCGCAAGCAGGAACATTGTTTTATAAGGGTTCTACTCAAGGGAAAATGGGAGGTAGAAATGCATGTCTTCTGTTTGTTGTTCTGATTTGCATTCCTTCTTAATCAAGGCAAAACATGGCTAATGGCTTAAAAATGAGGAAATTAAATGCGAAAATATTGTGAAGAGTCATCTTCAACACTTCGTGTCTGGGTGAATTTTGCCTGCTGTATTGTCTGAAGGGAACAAAGCATGTGCGCATTCCTGCCCGTTGTCCGGTGGTCGAGATGGTAACGGTTTTTCTTCCACCACATCTTGTGACTAATGGAATGCCTAGAGCTGTTTGTGTCCGCTCACGAACGATGAGACAAGCTAATGCGAGCTTTGCTTCCCGTCACCCCTTCCCTCCTGTTGACATGCGGCGTTTCATATTTATTGTTGCTAACATGTCTGTTGTCGCTCCGGAAGATGATGATGACCAGAGCTGGGATACCACGGCTTCCCAGAGGCATCCCCCCCAACCAGGCCACTGCCAATCCTCCCAACTCTGCTGCTATAGGAGGCCAGCAGATGCCGCAGGTACTTGCATCGGGTCTGAGTGATGCAGATTCTTGCCACTGGTTCTTTTGCTTCGGTTCAGGACCACAAGTACTTGCAGTAGTGTCCAGTATGTTGGTGCATGCATTGGAGATCATTACAACAGGAATGTACGACTGCATTACAACAGGGTGAAGTAAAAAAAAGTATTTTAACTAGTTTCCCAAGTTACAGGTACTTTCACTTGGTTGCAGGACCACAGGTACTTGCATTAGGGTCCACTGCCATGGGTTTTATATCGGGGTGCAATGCCGGAAGTACTCGATCTAGTGTCCAATGTCACAGATACTTATTCTACGGTCAAAATGCACTGAGGTCCCGTACCACTGGTACCTGCATTCAGTTCCAGTGCCACAAGTACTTGCATTCGGGTCCAATGCCACAGAAACTTGCTCTAGGGTTCATTACAATGAGTACTTGAACTAGTTTATAATGTCACAAGTTCTGGCTCTAGGATCCTGGAACACAGGTACTTCACTAGGGTCCGATGCCACAGAGACTTGCACTAGGGGCCACTGCCACAAGAACTTTCATTCTGGTCTAATGCCACTAGTACTCGCATTAGGGTGTAATGTCACTGGTACTTGCTGTTGGGTCCGTTAATGCAGGTACTTGCATTATGGTGCAGTTCTACAGGTACTCATAAGAAGGTCCATTACAACATTTGCTCACGCTAGGGTCCAGTGTTAGGTACCTACATTAGGGTCTAATGCAATTCTACAGGTGCTTACACTAAGGTCCGTTTCAACAGTTGCTCACACTCTGGCCCAATGATGCAGATACCTACAGGAGGGTCTGATGCCTGGGGTACTTTTGCTTGGTTTTAATGTTACAAGTGCTTGTGCTAGGGTCCAGGAGCGCTCGTACTTGCACTAGAGTCCAATGCAATGGTTGCTTGCATTAGGGTCTGATGCCACAGGCACTTAAATCATGGTGCAATGCCAGAGGTCCTTATTCATGTGTCCAGTGTCAGGGGTACTTGCTTGACAGTCTGTCACAGCAGTTGCTCACGTTATGGTCCAGTATTGCAGGTACCTTCACTAGGGTCCAGTGCTTAGGGTAATTCTACGAAGTCCTGATGTCACAAGTACTTGCAATGGTGTTCAATGTCCCAGATACTTCTAGGCTTCATTACAACGGGTACAATCCCCAATTCCAATGATGTTGGGACGTTGTGTAAAACGTGAATAAAAACAGAATACAATGATTTGCAAATTTCATAAATCCACATTGTATTCACAATAGAACTGACAACATATCAGATATTGAAAGTGAGACATTTTACCTTTTCACGAAAAATATTAGCTCATTTAGAATTTTATGGCAGCAACACATCTCAAAAAAGTTTGGACAGGGCCATGTTTACCATTGTATTGCATCCCCTCTTCTTTTAACAACAGCCTGTAAACATCTGGGAAGTGAGGAGAACAATTGGGAGAGGAATGTTGACCCACTGTTTTCAGATGTAGGATTCTAGCTGCTCAACAGTCCTGCTCTTCTTCGCCAGATTTTTCGTTTCATGATGCGCAAAATGTTTTCTGTCGGTGAAAGGTCTGGACTGCAGGCAGGTCAGTTCAGCACCCAGACTCTTCTACTGCGAAGCCATGCTGTTGTGATTGATGCAGTATGTGGTTTAGCATTGTTTTTCTGAAATATGCGAGACCTTCCCTGAAAGAAACATTGTCTGGATGGGAGCATATATTGTTGTAAAACCTCTAAATACTTTCCAGCATTGATTGTGCCTTTCCAGATGTGTAAGCTGCCCACATCATTGGCACTAATGCAACCCCATACCATCAGAGATGCAGGATTTTGAACTGTACGCTGATAAAGATTTGGATGGTCCCTCTCCTCTTTAGTCCGCATGACACGGCGTCCTTTTGGTTTCCAAAAAGAATGCCAAATTTTGATTCATCTGACCACAGGACAGTTTTCCATTTTGCCTCAGTCTATTTTAAATGAGCTTTGGCCTAGAGAGGACACTGGCGTTTCTGGATCGTCTTCACATATGGCTTCTTCTTTGCATGATAGAGCTTTTGCTTCCATTGTAGATTGCATGGCGAACTGTATTCACAGATAATGATTTCTGGAAGTGCTCCTGAGCCCATGCAGTGAATTCCAGGGCAGAATCCTGCCTGTTTTTAATGCAGTGCCGCCTGAGGGCCTGAAGATCATGAGCAACCAATATTGACCTTCGGCCTTGTCCCTTGCGCACAAAGATTTCTCCAGATTCTCTGAATTTTTTGAGGGTATTGTGTACTGTAGATGGGGAGATATTCAAAGAGTCCAGGGTCCATTGTTGGAGGTACCAACACTAGGATCTAATGCATAGGGTAATTCTGCTGGGTTCAATTGCCATGGAACATTGCCTTGGGGTCTAATGTCCCAAGTAACTAAAGTACTTACACTGGGGTCTTGTCTCACAGCAGCTTGCTTTAGAGTTTATCACAACTGGTTCTTGCACTAGGTTCCATTGTCATGGGTACTTGGACTAGGGTCTTGGACGACAGGTGCTGACACTAGGTCCCAATGTCACAGGTCCTCCTACTAGGGTTCGATGTCACCGGTGCTTACACTGCAGTTCCAGAGCCTCAGATACTTACTCTTGGGTCTAGTGCCACTGGTACTTGGACTAGGTTGTATTACTGCTGGGACATACACAAAGGTCCATTACAGCTTGTACTTATGCTAATTTTTGAAATCGCAGATACTTGCACAGGGTCTAGGTACACAGGTACTTGTACTAGCTTCCAAGACCACTGGTACTTGCTCTTGGGTCCCGTGTCTGAGGTACTTGCTCTGGGGTCCGGGGCCAATAGTACCTATGTTGGGGTCCAGTTTCACAGATGCTTATACCAAGGTGCAATACCACAGATGCTTAGATTGAGGTCCAATGCTGCATGTACTTGCAGGAGGTTTCAGTGTCACCGGTCCTTGCTGGAGTCCAGTGATTTAGCCCTCACAGTTCCCTTATACCACAGTTTGGCACGGACTCCTTTTTCCCCTGGCAAGCTCTAAAAGTTTGCACTCACTATTGAACATTTGGGGATACCTTGGCTGAACTGTTTTTGGTTTAATTTTAAATCCAGCCTCATAAAGAGGACTGTAATCAGAGGTGTTCTTAGCATTCATTTTTACCTCCATTCCTGTCTCGGTGTCTGCATACAAGTGACCATTGCCATCTTTTACCCCCCTGTAGGTCCAGCAGCAGCATCAGATGATGTCCTCACCATCTCCAGTACAGGTGCTGACCCCCCAGTCTATGCCACCGCCTCCCCAGCCACAGCCCTCCCCACAACCCCCCACCTCCCAGCCCAACTCTGTCAGGTACGGAGTGACTTGGTGCATCCTCATTACTGGTCCTTACCACATATTTTCAGCAATTGGGATCTTGTTACTCATTCAATGTCCACTGTACAGAGTGAAAATCTTCTTTATATGGATGATTAAAACTTAAGCATGCAACTCCAGTCATGAATTGCCTTGTATGTTGCAGGAGTGAAACTGTCACTTCTCAAGAGTTAGGAGATCATGCTGCTTTAGAAACAAGGTCTACAGGTCTAGCTCACTGAGCTCATCACAGAGGAGTTATAGGAGTGAGAGAGGGAGAGTATTCAGCCAGCCACCTCTGGTGCATGCTATTAGGTAGATCACGATGATTGACTCCTCCTATCTCGATATGGGTCGTGCAAGAAACCTAGTCAGAGAAGCGCTACCTAATAAAGGCTGCTACAGAAGTGAACATCATAAATCCTAACCCAGTCACCCAAGGAGTGATGCTAATCTTTCAGGAGTACATCAGAAGGCCTGTCTATGCTGAGCTATGCAGAGTCGATGTCATGTCAACGTCCGTGTATTTATTCCCTGGGGGGTTTTTTTTGCAGCTCTGGTCCCACCCCATCCCCTGGCGGGTTCCAACCAAGCCCCTCCCCCCAACCATCCCAGAGTCCGGCCACTGCCCGAACTCCCCAGAACTACGGTGTGCCCTCTCCTGGGCCCCTCAACACTCCTGGTAAAGACTGAAAAATAACACCTCCCTTTGAGAATAAAACCAAGTACTTCCCTTGCCTGAAAATAGAATTTTAGTTTTCAGTTCATACATGTCCTGTTTTTGGGAATCGTTTTTGTATTATGGCTCTGGAGAACATGGTCGTGGGGAGGGAGGGGGGTGTGGGTGCTGGGCGCTGGGCGGACAGTGGTTGACAGGCGTCGGTACCCCACAGGAAACCCCAGCTCAGTGATGAGTCCAGCTGGAGCTTCACAAACAGAAGAGCAGCAGTACCTGGAGAAGCTTAAGCAGCTGTCCAAGTACATCGAACCCTTGCGCAGAATGATCAACAAGATCGACAAAAACGAAGGTGAGGGGCCATCTTCATCAGTCCAATACAGTCTGAGTGCCCTGGATCTCTCCTTCTGATAAAATAATTGATTTGTTTTGATAACAGATCGTAAGAAGGACTTGAGCAAGATGAAGAGCTTGCTGGATATCCTGACTGATCCTTCCAAACGGTATGGGAAATGGGAAAAATGATATTGTGGTGCTGTTTTTGCCATAATCCGTCAGTGGTCACTTGAAGGCATCTCTGTTACCCCTCCTACAGGTGTCCTCTGAAGACCTTGCAGAAGTGTGAGATTGCCTTGGAGAAACTGAAGAACGACATGGCTGTGGTAAGCTTGTTGCAGCCTGAAGGTCACACTCCTGTCATCTTAGTCTCTTGAAAAATGGGCACTTGAAACGGTTTCCTCCATTCAAGTCTATATCTCTTTCTCTCTCTCTGTACCTCTCCCTTTCTTGGTCTCGTGTGATCCTCTTTTTTAGCCCACCCCACCACCTCCTCCTGTGCCCAGCACCAAGCAGCAGTACCTGTGCCAGCCCTTGTTGGATGTTGTCATGGCAAACATCCGCTCACCTGTGTTCAACCATTCCCTGCACCGCACCTTCGCCCCAGCCATGACTGCCATTCATGGCCCACCAATTACGTGAGTGCTGTTTAACCTGAATTTGATGTACATTCTTCTGACATTTATTTGATTTTATGAAATGTTTGGAGAGAAATGTAACTGTAGTTGATCATGATAACCTGCTGGGTGGTTTATTTTGGTCTGTCTCTGCTCCTGTATGTGGATACTCCCCTTGCCCTGGTCTCGCATCTGGGCCCACATCCTGCCCCCCTTGCCATGGCAATGATTTCTATTGTCTGCCTAAGACCTGATTTTGACTCCCGTACAGGGGCCCCTTGATCGCTGCCCGAAAGCGGAAACACGAGGATGACGACCGGCAGACGATCCCCAACATCCTCCAAGGAGAAGTGGCCCGCCTCAACTCCAAATTCCTGGTGAACCTGGATCCTTCGCACTGCAGCAATAACGGGACTGTGCACCTTATCTGCAAACTGGGTGAGTGGAGCAATATACCAGCCCACTATCGGAGGAAGAACATGCTCATCCTTGTCTACGAAATGGACATACAGGCACTTATCCCTACATACATATGCCCGTTTCCAGCAGATAATGTGTGGAAAGAACAGTCCATTTGGCCCGACTAGACTCACCATTTTCCTGTCATCAAAGTGAAGCCAGCACTTAAGATACTTTCAAATGAGATTGCGTCCAGCACTGTATCAAGCCTGGTCTTGCAAACTTAGACAGTTTCTGCTTAGAGGATTTGACAAGATGTTGCCCTGATTTGATGCTAATGCAGAGAAACCAGTTTGACCCTTTAGAACCCAGTTGAATCATGTTCTTCTCTGGAATCCAAGGTAGTTCAAGAAAAGCTGGATCAACAAAGCTCTTTATACAGTTGTCATTAATAATTACTTCAAGGAAAAGTCTGTTTAATATTAAATCAAGTTAATGTTTTTAAAATTCAAAAATGTTAGCTAGCAATGTCACGTCATTCAAATCTGATAAGGCATTTTCGGTGATGAACTTGAATTTTTGAGTAATCTAATTTTGATGCGACTTTCTTACTTTGCTCTTTGCTTTCTATGTAACATCTTAAAGGACTAGTGTGTAAAATGGGGGGGGAAACGGTGACATCCAGTGTTCAGATTCTAGACTGCAGCGCTCACGCACTCACGCTCACCCCTCCCGTCGGCAAAAAGACGATGGCCTCCGAGGACCAAAACACTTTTGCGGAAATGGCGTCTTCCAGTACTGGCATTTATACACGCGAACGCCTTCACTTGCTGGCTGGGTTGTCCGGTCGGGCTGCCGTACCAACATGGCGGTGCAAGATGGCGACGTCTCGAAAGCAAGGCCCTTGCTATATGTATATATAAACGCATAATTATAAGGCTGCGAAAACCAAACGAATTTTATTTTATAGCGATTATACACTTATATAAACATATTGATGGGTAGTATATTCAGATTTTGCCAATAAACCATGCCAAATATTACACACTGGTCCTTTAAGTCAGCTAGTGGGTAGCAAGCTGCATTACTAAAATATTTTGTTCATCGGGTAGTTGATGTCCTCAAGGTTGGATCCAATTTGTTGGCTACCTCATTGGGCTGTTATTATCAGAATCAAATGGCAGCTTATGATTAGTTTGGCAGTTGCCTTAATTTCACTTGCCTTTCTCTCATAACTACCCACCAGTCTCTGTTCTTTTGATTGTAAATTAACCTGATCAGAATTGAAGCAGTCGCTTGGGTAAAATGTTTATTTAAAGCAGAATCTCTTACTTCTTATGGTAACAAGTGTGGTTTCTGGCAGTTCTGCTGCATAATCTCAAGTTTACATGTGTGTGTTCATTTCAGTTATTGAAACTGTGGATTTGTTTATTTGGAAAATTGTTGGTGCTGGTTTCAGCTGTCCACATTTTTATTGGCTTTAGAAGTGTCTCTTTTTTGCTTGCAGTTGTAGATAACCACTTTTTCTGGACTCTTGTAGATGATAAAAACCTGCCGAGCGTCCCACCCTTACAGCTCAGTATACCTGCAGACTACCCCGAACAGAGCCCACAGTGGGCAGACCATGCCCAGCAGTACGGTATGTAAACTCCACTCCTGCCCAGAATGGGATTTAATGAGCCAGCCTGGCTCTAGCCGTTCAGGGGAAGGGGAATAAGGTACCTGTCCTGGATGCTTTCAGCTCTGTTTTGAGAAAGGGGTATAAAAAGCCAGCCTGGTTCCAACCCTACAGTAGAGAAGGGTGTAATAAGCCAGGATGGTTCCAGCTTATAATGGGGGAAATTCCCTCTCAGGATTACATGATTCAAGCAGTCTGGCAGAACATTGTGATGATTCTCCTTCCTCTCCTGCCCCCTCTACCAGGTGCAAATTCATTCCTGCAGACGGTCCACAAGAACATGACCTCCAAGCTCCTGCAGCTTCCTGATAAACACTCTGTGACAGCACTGCTGAACACCTGGGCCCAGAGCGTGAGACAGGCTTGTCTGTCTGCAGCCTAGTGCCACCTGCTGGAAGCTCCTGGCATAGCAGGCCGCTGTTTTCACTCCTGCACTGGGCTATGGACTTGCTGCTTCAACTGGGAATCCCAGACAAATGTCCCTCCCCCACTTCCCACCCATTGTTGGAAACTGTGCTGAAAGGAATGTATTCTCCTTAATTGTATACTTTTGCCTTGTAAACCTTTTTTTAAGTCCATATATAATCAAAGGTGATTTTCCTCTGTAGCTTACAATAAATATTTTGTTGTTCAGATGGTTTCATTTTCATTTCAATAACCTAGTGGGGAAAAAAAAAAAAAAAGATCCCAGGATTCTGCAGGATCTCTAAAGGCCCTCTTTAGATCCTTATGAGGGACAAGATCACGTCTGCGGTCAGGATTCTCTTATGAATATCCCGACAGAACTCAGAATCACTGTGAAATGTTCAGAATCTCGCACACGATTCCCTGTGGATTAGTAGGATTGCATGGGATAGCTGTCCTTTTACAGTCTTTATGTGGGTATTGTATTATCGGGGTATTCAGTTTAAGTCATTATCTAAGACTCTTCAAGTGGATTCTGGAAAAAGGTGAGTAGCTTCATGGATGGAACAAAAGCCTGTAGCACCTGATCGTCTGGATCTGGTTGATTACCCCGTTGCAGGATCATCACGAATAGACCCAAAGTTTATTTATCAGGATTTTTATTTCAAGATCCCATAGCATTATTTTGAAGGATCTGCAAGATATTTGAGGGATTACTTGGAAAAAGAACCATGCCATTTCATCTGGAAACCAACAGTGAATCCAATAGCCTTCCCTAGTAAGTACTATATTTACTTGCAATTTGCACGTGCATCTTAGTTATGTTCAGGAGAATTAAGTTCATGGATATTTAAAAATGGGTACAAAATGGTTAAGTTCTGGTCTTCATAATTTATTAGTATTAAGTTGCAGGAACTCTACTGGAAGATTCCCTCCCCAATGCAAAATGAAAGGGACGGCTTCTATCACAGCCGACAAACCAGAAAGCCTTGTTTTTAAACACCCTGCAGCAGAAAGTAGAAATTATGGTATAAAAGAATGAGGAGGTCATCATTCTGATTGTGCTTCTGGGGGGGAAAAAAAGTTACCAGCAATTTGATTGGTGCCCACACCATTTCTGAGGGCGAATTCATCAGTGTTGTGCATTGAATGTTCATACTTTCATGCAATAGCAGTGCTCTTGGGCATGTGCAGGTAATTGTGTTGAACCCGAAATTCATCAAAATGTCAAATACCTCACAGGATTAATGTGTCCAATGTAGCATTTGCACAAACAAACAGTGCAGTCTGAACCTAAGTTGTTCAGCAGTGGCACATTGTAAAGGCTGTAATTCCTACAAAGCCCAAAACCAGTGAAGTTGGCACGTTATGTAAATCGTAGATAAAAACAGAATACAATGATTTGCAAATCCTTTTCAACTTATATTCAATTGAATACACTGCAAAGACAAGATGTTTAATGTTCAAACTGAGAAACTATTTTTTTTTTTTGCAAATAATCATTAACTTAGAATTTAAAGGCAGCAACACATTGCAAAAAAGTTGGCACAGGGGCCTTTTTACCACTGTGTTACATCACCTTTCCTTTTAACGACACTCAGTAAATGTTTGGGAACTGAGGAGACCAATTTTGAAGCTTTTCAGGTGGAACTCTTTCCCATTCTTGCTTGATGTACAGCTTAAGTTGTTCAACAGTCCGGGGTCTCCGTTGTCGTATTTTTACGCTTCATAATGCGCCACACATTTTCAATGGGAGACAGGTCTGGACTACAGGCAGGCCAGTCTAGTACCCGCACTCTTTTACTACGGAGCCATGCTGTTGTAACACGTGCAGAATGTGGCTTGGCATTGTCTTGCTGAAATAAGCAGGGGCGTCCATGAAAAAGACGTTGCTTGGATGGCAACATATGTTGCTCCAAAACCTGTATGTACCTTTCAGCATTAATGGTGCCTTCACATATGTGTAAGTTGCCCGTGCCTTGGGCACTAATACACCCCATACCATCACAGATGCTGGCCTTTGAACTTTGCGCCTATAACAGTCCGGATGGTTCTTTTCCTCTTTGGTCCGGGAGGACACGACGTCCACAGTTTCCAAAAACAATTTGAAATGTGGACTCGTCAGACCACAGAGCACTTTTCCACTTTGCATCAGTCCATCTTAGATGAGCTTGGGCCCAGCGGCCGGGCGGCATTTCTGAGTGCTGTTGATAAATGGCTTTCGCTTTGCATTGTAGAGTTTTTAACTTGCACTTGCAGATGTAGCGACGAACTGTAGTTACTGACAGTGGTTTTCTGAAGTGTTCCTGAGCCCATGTGGTGATGTCCTTTACACACTGATGTCAGTTTTTGATGCAGTACCGCCTGAGGGATCGAAGGTCACGGGCATTCAATGTTGGTTTTCGCCTTGTAAACTTACGTGCAGTGATTTCTCCAGATTCTCTGAACCTTTGACGATATTACGGACCGTAGATGATGAATCCCTAAATTTCTTGCAATAGCTCGTTGAGGAATGTTGTTTTTAAACTGTTCGACAATCAGCTCACGCATTTGTTCACTAAGTGGTGACCCTCGCCCCATCCTTGTTTGTGAAAGACTGAGCATTTCAGGAAGCTGCTTTTATACCCAATCATGGCACCCACCTGTTCCCAATTAGCCCGTTCACCTGTGGGATGTTCCAAATAAGTGTTTGATGAGCATTCCTCAACTCTCTCAGTCTTTTTTGCCACTTGTGCCAGCTTTTTTGAAACATGTTGCAGGCATCAAATTCCAAATGAGCTAATATTTGCAAAAAATTACAAAGTTTACCTGTTCGAACATTAAGTAACTTGTCTTTGCAGTGTATTCAATTGAATATAGGTTGAAAAGGATTTGCAAATCATTGTATTCTGTTTTTATTTACGATTTACACAACGTGCCAACTTCACTGGTTTTGGGTTTTGTACATGAATCACTGCATATGTATACCTTCAAATTAATATGCACTCTCTAAGATGGATGTCAAACTAGTCTGTTAAAGGGCTGTGGGACGGCAGATTTCCATTCCAACCGAGCCGCAGCACACCTGATACAACTAATCAACTGTGCAGGCTGAGATCAGTTGATTAAACAAGACTGTCCGCTCGGCCGCGACCACATGGGTGTAGCCCCCAAAAGCCCGCTTCTCCCCTTTTTTATGCGTTATTCGGCAAATACTATGGCCATGGCAACCAAAATCGAGAGGTGTCTTAGGTGAAGTATAACACGTCCATACCAAATATGAAAGTAATCGGTCAAAAATTGCAGCCTGTACTGCGTCCACAAGGAAATCTGTTTTGCCACCAATTTTGTATTATATTCGGCCAATACAATCGCCATGGCAACCAAAATCGATAGGTGTCTCAAGTATAACACCAGTCCATACCAAATATGAAAGTAACTGGTGAAAAATTGCAGCCAGTACTGTGTCCACAAGGAAATCTGTTTAGCCACTAATTTGCATATAATTCAGCCAAACTGTCACCATGGCAAGCAAAATAGATGTTTGGTATAAGTGAAGTATAACGCATGTCCATACCAAATATGAAAGTAATCGGTGAAAAAAATACAGCCTGTACAGCGTCCACAAGGAAGTGTGTATGTTCAAGCACAAATTTGCGCATTATTGGGCCAATACTGTCGCCATGGCAACCAAAATCAATAGGTGTCATGAGTGTGGTGTAACACATATCAATACCAAATATGAAAGTAGTCGGTCAAAAATTGCACCCTGTGTTGCATCCACAAGGAAATTTCTATGTTTTGGCGCTAATTTGCATATTATTTGGCCAATATTGTGGCCATGGCTACCAAAATCGATGCTGTCATAAGTGAAGTATAACACATGTCCATACCAAATATGAAAGTAATCGGTCAAAAATTACAGCCTGTAAAACGTCCACAAGGAAGTGTCTGCAGTGGCGGCAGAGACGACATGCGTGACTCCATAGTAGCCGCCCAACTTCGTCCAGGGGCAACAAATGGTAGTATCAGGTGTGCTTTTGCTCGTTTGGATTGAAAACCTGCAGTCCATTGGCCCTTTATGGACCAGGTTGACACCCCTGCTCCAATATGTTATCGGATCTGGACTGAACCATATTTAAAGTGCAACTTGTAAACATTAGATCACTGCAAATATTTGCAGACAACACACCTATGAGCTAAAACACTATGTATGACCTCTCACAGTAGTGGTGAAAAATTATCTTGCATCGGGGCGTGTCAGGGACAGGGCCACATTAGACCACTGGTTCCCAAATCTGGCCTTGACCACCCATGTTTATACTGGTTTTTGTTCCAACCACTGTTTCAATTTAAGGAGATTAATAAAACTGTTAATTTCTCCTCATTAGCTGCAATTCATGTTAAAAACAGCTATTCACTGTCTTTAGGATTAAGGATCTTGGTCAGATTAAAATGCAGAATCTCGGCAAGATCCACATCAATTTTTATCCAGGATAGCATTGTCGTGCTGACCTTGTGCAATTACCTGAATGCACAGCAAAGTAGCCCTTCAATTTGCATATGGCGTAACTTCACTTTGTAATTCCACACTAAATGATGGCGGAAAATAAAATTTTTTTAAAAATAGGAAATAGCACAGCAGTTGAAAAGGCAGGCGAGTACTCGGTGATAGAAGCAGTCTGAGTGCATTGATGCTGTACTGTTTCTTTCAAGAGCGTGATCATGAGCCCTTGGTGTCTTCAGTATCAGCGCTGGTGCAGTTTGTCCCTCTCAGAGCACCGTCCGCTTCGGACGGCCTCTCTGCAGGGCCGGCAACCTCCTCTGTCGCTCCGTGGCGCTGCCAGTTGGGCAGTGCTTCAGGGAGGGCAGGACCACCCTCTCTGCCAGGCCCAGGCGGGAGCCCTCCCTGCCCAAGAGAGAGAGCACGCATCAGCCTGGCCTGCTGCTGGAGACCTGCTCACAGCCCCACACAACTGCGGACACCACCCAAATATTCTACCAGCAATGCACACTTTATAACTAATGCACTCACAGCCTCTTCGGTAGGGGTTTCAGGTGAGGTTTCTGAAAGCTCCAGATTTCTTCAGATCGGCTGTAATGGAGATGGAGGTGCCTGTCAGGCGGACTGTCGCTTTGGGTTGGTAGGGAAAGCACACGCAGAGAAGCACAGAGATTATGACGTGAAAAATGTAATAAATGGCAGTGAATCCCACCTGCTGCTGTCGGCCAGGTAGGCCTTGGTCGTGTAGTAGGTCTCGGGGGAAATCCTTTTGCTAAACATGACGTCTTTGAGCACGGCTTTCACACGCAGGATCTGGAACAGAAGGTTCTACAGTGTGTTGGAAGTGCATACTTGCAGGTTAGGGTACATGTTTGCTGGTTATGATGAGAGAATAGTCTCACCGAGAGGCACAGTACTGTACTAGAGTCTTAGGCATCCTACATTTTAAAAAATTTAAATCTGGCTTTAGAGGTTTACTTTTTGTTTTCCACACTGGTGTTGCCGAAGATAGAAGTATATTTGAAATTCCAAATGCTAATTTAAAAAAATAATTTTATGAATAAATGTTTGTATTTCATTAAAACCAGTTGATACAGTTAATATAGTCTTGACAGAGCCCCGATGTCAACATCATCATGGCTGTCTGCTATTACTTGGCGGAACAGACAAGCGAGACAGTCAGTCTGCAGAAGAACGGTGGCAAGTTCTCCACTCTGCTCGGAACAAGAAACAAGAGGCCCATGGGCCTTAATGGTCACCTGAGTCGTATAAAAACTGATGTTATTGATGTCAATGAACCAAATATACCCAAAAGTATCATTTTCCTATATAAAGAATAGTAAACTTCACCCCCTCCCCAGGGGCAAACATGGAGCCTGGGGGCCATGAAATTAACAATTCTGATAAAGCACCTCAAGACCCTTCCATCTATGAACAGCCTCTCTCGGTCTGCAGAAGAAGATTGTTGAAATTTTTGGCAATATGACCCCATTTGGGCCCCACCCCTCAGCCCCTGGGGAAGAGACAGGGTCAAAAATGCCATAGTATGAAACTGTCATGTCATGGTTATAATGCCAATCAAGTTTGAATGATTTCCAGTAGAAAATGAACAAAATATACCCAAAAGTATCATTTTCTTATATAAACTGTTGTAAATTCCACCCCCTCCCCAGGGGCAAACATGGAGCTCGAAGGTCATGAAGTTCACAATTTTAATATGCGTGGGCATACGCGCTGTCGGCATATTGGTTTGTGTCTTGCGTCTTGCGCCTTCCATTTTTCGCTGATGTCCGATGAACAATCACTTCTCATGGAGGAAGTTGAAAAGGAAAGGAAAAAAAATAGGACAAATACATGCGGCATTCTAGGAAAATTTTGAGGAGAGATAGTATGTATGACACATGCAAGTTTTGGGTGGAAATTTGTATGATTTTTTTTTTTTTTGGGACAAGTCCCAAAGTCGGGGTGCGCCTTATAAACGGGTGCGCCGTATACACGGAAATTTATGGTAAGTCACAATTTTGGTGCATATTTGACCAAGGAAGGTTGCTGCAAAAATTTAATTGAAATCGGATCAGTGGTTTCTGAGAAGAAGTAAAAAATGTATTGACCAGTTTTAGCCCCGCCCCTCAGAGCCCCTGGGGGTGGGCACCATATAATTCACAATTTGGGTGCATATATGACCAAGGAATGTTGCTGCAAAATTTTATTAAAATCGGATCAGCGGTTTCTGAGCAGAAGTCGAAAATGTATTGACAGCTTTAGCCCCGCCCCGCAGAGCCCCTGGGGGTGGGCACCATATAATTCACATTTTTGGTGCATATTTGACCAAGGAAGGTTCCTGCAAAATTTTATTGAAATCGGATGAGCGGTTTCTGAGAAGAAGTCGAAAATGTTAATTGTTTACGGACGCACGACGGACGACGCACAATGACGGACAAAAGGCGATTAGAATAGGTCACTTCGAGACTTTGTCTCAGGTGACCTAAAAAGCCAATCATCTTATAAAACTGTAGCACAACAGGACAGTGTCCCTAATTTTTAGGCAAAGTGTTGTCACACCAAATATTGGTTTGATTTATTTTTAACAGCATCAGCTCTGTATAGTACATTTCTCAGCTATTAGAAACTTTTAATTTAATTATTTTTACACGCATGTTTGCCCCGTGGAATTGCTTTAAATGTGCTTAAGACATTTGCACAGCTCTGTAAACTTAGGGGAGATGGAGGAAGGGAAGGGGACGGATGGCTCACCTCCTGAGTCTGTAGGCTGTTAGTATTGTACAGCTGCCGAATGATGACCTCACACTCCTGCAGGGTGGGGGCGCGGGGCGGTTGGGAGGGGCTGTAGTGAATTCGCAGGGGGTGCAGGGAGGTGATGAGACCTCCCGTTGTCTCCTTTTGGGGTTCTGAGTCGGGCTCTGGAGGGACTGCGGGGTCTAAGCATTTTCGGGTGGCTTCACCGTCCTCTGTGCAACTACTAAAACATGCAATGCCAACACAAAGCATGTGTTTCATGTAATTCAACATAACATGGTTGCATAGCACTGTGGGCTTTGTAGTTATTATTTGTCGCCCTTGAAGCATGACGAGCTCCTATTGGGTTTCATAAGGGCCTCAGAAACACTGTTAACTTGTGTATGAGGCCTAACAGTCCCATTCTTCCCCTGGCTAAGGGTGTGATGTTCCCCAAACTCACACCCTAAAGCAGGGCAGTCCCATACTTGGAGACCCATCCTGGTTTTTAAAGTTCTTCATACAACTCTTAACCAAATTTTGTGTAATGATGTATAACACAAAGATTATGTAAAGTGATGATATGCAATTTATTTTGTTAAGCTGCAAATCAGAAGAATCAGGTGCCACATTAAGGTTGATATTAAAACCTACAGCACAGTACAATCAGTGGCCATAAAAGGCACACTTTTCTAATACAGCGAATTCTAATACTCTAGGGACGCTCTTTTGCATAGCACTGTTATTACACATGGTTATTTGTGTTGCTATCTCCTTCCCGTCAGCTTGAAACAGTCTGGCCAATCTGCTCTGACCTCCACCGTAACAACACCTTTCTCACTCAACTGAACTGTCGCTCGCTGGTTGTTTTTTTTTTCCCCTCACCCCGCACCAATCTCCATAAACTGCGCAGATTCCGTGATCACAGTCACTTGGATCACATTTCATCCCCATTCTAATGTTTATTCTGAACAACATCTGAACCTCTTGACCATATCGACATGCTATCAACTGTTGATATTCCCTGACCAGAATTAATAAGCAAGTGTTACCAATAAAGTGGCCAAGGAGTGCAGATCTCCAGGAAACGCAATCAGCCCTATACTATTGCTGTGTCTGAACCAGTGCACTTGCCAACTGCTGTTGGGAATATACAGTAACATTCAAAAGTTTGGACACACTTTGCTAATGTCACAGTGCTCTGTTTTTAGAGAAATTGAAATGGCTTAACTTCTCTATATAGTCTCAAATGGAATCTAGTAAGAGGTAAACAGTCAGAAGTTAAAAGAATAATTTACTTCTTTGAATAGTGTCCAAAATTTTAGAATTCTCAAAGAAGCCATATTTTGCAAAGTAAGCAGACAAACAAGCTCTTTCCATTTTCCAACAGCCAAATTAAAGACAAGCTGTTTTGGAACTTATTGGGCAAAAAAATCGATGAAAAGCAACCCACAAGTGCAGCACATCTTTGGGAACTTAGACAGCCGCTCGGCAGCACTATAGCCATATAACTGCTCTTGTTATAAAAAAAAAAAAAAAAAAAAAAATGTGAGTATACTTTCTAAATATGACTGAAAATGCAGGTCAGTTTGAAGGATTTAAGAATTTGATTTTTTTTTGCAAAAAAAACCATGCCCATTTCTTTATTTAACATGTCTTGTAAGAAACATGTGGGTATGTCCAAACTTTTGACTGGTACTGTACAATGTGTACACTCAATAGTCAAATAGTTTTTTGAACACTGCTTGGGTAAAAAGATGCTTACCACAGTAATGTTCATCTTCTAACCTGCAGAAGTAGTTCAGAATCTTTCAAAATTCCATAGGATTACAAGAGGATGATGGACAGGGATAAATGGATACGCAGTGGTTAGACTACCTGCGGGCATCTTGCTGCGAGCACGGGCTCTCGAGTACGGCCTGTTCCTGAGGGGCCTGCTCCTGGGTCTGGGATTCAGCTGTGTAATGGGGGTGATCGGCCCTTCTGCTCGAGCCTGACGACACAAGATAATGTGATAGGGGTCATGTTCTGAACATGACTCACCCACACCATCAACAAACAAGTTAACATGGTAACTACAAATAAGACTGTGATGAGCAATTTTTATTTTCCAACGAGTCCAAAAAGATGTGCTATATCGTATTTCCACAAATTCAATTCTACAATATTTGGAAGAGCATTTAAAATGCAAATAAAAACAGAATTAAGTTATTTGAAAAAGTCACTTTTCTCTTCATTTAGTTGGAAACAAGCACAAAGAAGAGTTTCACCTTTTGAACGGTATTGATTCGAGAAATATTCCCCAATTCCAAAATTGATGCCAGCAACACATTCCAAACAAACAAACCAAAAAAAAACAAATGAATGAATAAATAAATGGGACACAGAAATGGAAAAACTGAAAAAGTTATGGAATCTTACGTACTGAAGCAAAAACGCTATCCAACCCTACCTCTTCCAATGTGAAAAAGTCATTGACCCATTAGTTAATAAATTAAAAAAATTAACACATGTAATTAATACTTGGGCTCAATTTCAGAAGAGACTCCCATGCATGATTACTGCCAGTCCGGTTGAATCAAAACATCGCTTAAATGCAACCTGCCTGGCAATATGAAAGAGGCAAAAAGCAGCACAAGATGCCATGATCTAAAGTAACTGAAGAACAGGTGACAAAATTGTTGACTTGGTTTCTCATCTGTTCTTCAAATAACAGCCATTTCAAAGGCTCTGGGACTCCAGAAAACCACAGAGAGCCAATACATACGTGGGGGAAAATTATTATTTTGCATTAGTACTCTGTGTGAACACCATTAGCTCACAGAGAGTTATCTTGTGTTCTGCTTGAAACATTGTATTCTGTTTAATTGAGAAGTATCTGGTCACAGAACGCATCTTCTGATCAATGGAAAATACTGAGTGGTAGAAATCAAGTGTTACAATGCATGTGCTGTTGGGTATAGGAATTCTTCTAATTCTCACAACAAAAATCTGTGACAAACAACAAAAGAAAAAAACATGCCATCGTGCTGATTGAAACTTTGTTAAACATTTAATCCTCAATTCAAAGAAGCTTCTTTGCTATATTAAAACTAAGATGACAAAGAACTGATTGTTATTAAAGTAAATGGTTAATATTCATCCAGTCGTGTGACACAATGTCCGAGGTAATCCTTATAAATGTCCCAGTATGAGGATGGAATGGTCCTCAGGAGACATCCAAGAAAGTCCAAGAATTTCTGTGTCCATTGATGTAATTGAGAAGGAGAACTATCAGGTCCATGATGAAGAATATGAAACACAGGCTTGACTGAATCAAAGACTTGCTGAATAAATGTTGTCAAGTGTCCAAGAACTGCTAAACCTAAGATTCACTGCTGCCCAAGTCTACAAGTATTTATATACACAATAGAACTTTTAAGAAGTTTCCACCATCTACTTGATATCCGTGTCTTGTTTGAGAACCTTCCATACATAGGTAATCACTTCTAGTCTTGTGGCAGTACAGTCCAGTTGTAGCTACAACTTTCCAGAATAGTTGACAATTATAAAATTTTCAAGACTGTTCCACAAAACATGCAGTACACTATTCTTCATTCATGTACATACATATAACAAAGTTAACAAAGTTTTTCTTTTCTTTATTTTCAAAGAAGGAGAGTAAACATATGGGACATATACCGCAGAATGAATGCCAAGAATGTCTTGTGGCCAAGATAAAGAGACCTGGCATCAGCAATTACAGATCATGAGGTAATGGACAATGAGTCAGTAACAAACAACAACCCCCCAACCCCCCAACCCCCCCCCCGTGATCCCAGAAACGTACAGTTTTAAGCCCCAGCAATTTTTTAGTTCTCTGTAATTTTTTTTTTTTTTTTTTTTACAATTTCAATGCTGAATTTAGATTTTTTGTGTTTGCAGCCCTTTTTCTCTACCAAAATCATGAAAATAAACTGAAATATGATGGAATTCTAAATGCTTCAAGTATCCTGATGCAGTTGGGCCATTCCTTTCCTGTCTGTGAAGCTGCAATCTTGAATTATAAAGCCTTAAATAAGGTAACACATAAATAGCCAGATTTGGCTTCTGCGCAAAGGGGTTAAGGTAAGTGTTCAAGATTCCACAGTAAGAAAATGACTGGGCAAAAATGGTATCCATGGGACAGCTGCAAGGCAAAAACCATTACTGACCAAGAACATACAGGCTCATCTCTCATTTGCCAAAAAACATCTTGATGACCTTCAAGATACTTGCAATAATATTCAGTGGTCTGACCAGTCAAAAGTAAAACTTTTTAGAGGACATGAAGCCTGTTACATCTGGCATAAAGCTAATACAGCATTCCACAATAAGATCGCCAAACACGGGGGTGGTAATGAGATGGTCTAGGGCTGCTTTGTTGCTTCAGGACCTAGGTGACCTGCCATAATTGATGAAATCATGAATTCTGCTCTCAACCAGAAAATCCTTCAGGAGAATGTCCAGCCCTCAGTTTCTGAACTGAAGCTCAGTTGGTTTATGAATCAGGACAATAACCCAAAGCATGCAACCAAGCCCAGCTCTGAATGTCTCAAAAGAAACAAAAAGAAGGTTTAGGAATGCCCTTGTCAAAGTCCTGACTTGAATCTGATTAAAATGCCATAGGACTACCTTAACCCATTTAAACCAGGACAGCATGAGCGCATTTTAAGAACGTGTCGTTGCCGACACAGTTATGCGTGTAATTTTGAAAGTACCGTAATTACTGTAAGTTTTGCTCAATAGAAAAAAATTCCAACTGTTCCTGAAAGCTGAGAAGCTGTGCTTCAGCCCAAATACAGGTTACTATGGAAAACATGGCAGCATGATTCTCTGCTGGGATTTTTGCATTAGGCCTTAAAGGGTTAAACAGGCAGTGAATGCTAAAAAACCCTCCAATGCGACCAAAGAACAATTCTGTGATAAAGAGTAGGCCAAAGTTCCTCCACAGTGATGTAAAGGACTCATTGCTAGTTATAACAAACATTTAATTGCATTTGTTGCCACCAAGGGTGGCACAACCAGTTATTATGATTTAGGGGGGCATTTAGTTTTTCCCACAGTGATATGAGGTTTAGCTCAACTCTGTACCTTCAAAAAAATGAAGTGATCATTTAAAAGCTGCATTTTGTTTACTCCTGTTATTTTTGCATTACATTAAAATTAGTTGAATGATCTGAAACATTTAAATACAACAAATAAGCAGAAAACAGAAAGAATCAAAGAAGGGAGGAAATACTTTTTCACAGCACTGTATGGCACAACATATGTTGGGATGAGCATGCAATATGCATGAACATAAAGGTAGGTGTGAGTGCTGAACAGTATTACCTTCTCTTTTGATGGGAGGTAGATCCATGATCAGCTTGTAATGAAGCTCTGCCAAGGGGTAGAAATAACAAAGCAGTCTTGAGACAGTAGGTGAGGAGCAGGTTCAAAGTAAATCCGACACAACCACAATAGGAAAAATACTGCATAATGAGTCAACCCTCGAGGAAAAATGAACTATAGGCCGCATGTCACTTAGCACATCATTATACTGACAACCAAGGTCTTTGCATCTTTCCGAAAGGAATGGAAAATCTCCCAGTGGGGTTGATGCGTGCGATGTGGAGCTAGTCAGCTCAGTAACATGACACTGGACACTGGAGGCTGCGGGGGAAGACCTCTCATTCTTTTCTCCTATAATCAATCGTCTCCACGCAACCAGTATCAACAATGTCGCTTCTTTCAGCAGGTGTAGTCCTTGATCAAACAGGATATGGACACGAATTCACATTTTTTTATTCCGGATGTTATGACATATACGTATTTAATCATGTCTGTTTAACACCGCTTCATATGCACAACACACTTAGACCAATGTCGGCTGAATTGTTTGTATTTGCTATTGATGCCCAAGAGCAACATTGAATAAATAATAATAATAATAATAAAGCCCGTTTTAACTCACCTTTATTCTCTCGCTTCAGGCCATCCAATTCGACATGAAGTTTCTCCAATGTCTCTTTATGCTGCTGCTGCAGGAAATCAATGTCTCTCTCCAGTGATGCCACCCTTATATCCACTTGGCCAAGTCTGCAAGTCGCCACCTGGCAGTCCACACGTGGTGCATTGCTCAGCGGCTCCAGACGCTCTCGCGGCACGGGTCGTGGAAAATGGGTTTTATGCAGGCTTCCGACACGAGGCCACTGAGGTAGGTAACCTAAAGGTGGTACGCTGAAACTCGACATGGCCGAACACACTCCGCTCCGTACTTTGATATTTTAGACAAGCGTTAAGTCAACCGGGTGTCAGCAAACGAAAATTTAACATCGCCATGTTTAATGACTCTGCACCGAGCAAGCCGAAACGTTTAGTGCCGCAAAATCCGAACCGATAGATGGCATAGTGTATTCCAGTAACGGTAACTACGTTATTGACCGTAATAAAACGTAATCACTTTGACTCGTGCTTCTCGCAACCTTGTAACCAAGTGAACTCATGTACAGTGCCTCGGTTTTAAAGTCCACCAAGAGATAACGCGAGTGAACAGAATTATTCAATGAAATAGCTTGATTTAATGGACTTCCTTAAGCATTAGTTACGTTATGCACCCATTTCATCAGTAGGCATAGCCTATACGGCCAAGTTACTTCACTTGCATAGACTGGAATAACGTTACAGTAAACAATCGTACTTATGATGCGCAGGCTGGAACAACATTGTCTTGGCCGCTGCTACGCGGATTTTACAAGTCTTTTAATATTTAAAAAAAATCCGAAATTAAATAAGGTATATGTAGCCTACTGTTGAGCATGCATGAGACGGTGTGCTCCAGGCGCGTTCCATTAAGGATTCCATACTCCAGTTCAATTACACGTCGGTAAATTAGCAAATAGGCCAGCTTGTCTGCAAGCTGACTATTTGAAATGGATATAACAATGAAAGAGTAGCTATGACATAAATTCCTGAGACTCAGGCTTAAAGTTAGCCAACATTGCGCGCTGACATCTTCGTTTACTTGCTACCACTTGTGTAAACGTTGCCATGACGACCCGGTTACTACCACGACACTAATGTCTTCTTTGTTCAGGCGGGTTTAACGTCTAATCACCACCGTGCTCCCGCGCGCTGAGTAACATTTCAACTCCACAGGAACGCCATCAGCTCATCTGCACAATGGGCAGCTTAATCTCAAACTATTCTATACGACTTTCTGCACTGAGCAGGTGGTTCAGTCCGTGACATGACATCAACCGCAAGAGGGCGTGATTAATGGCAATCATATAAAACAGGTTGTTTAACGAGATTTAAACTTCAAATGATGTATTATTAATCACAAACAGGCGTTAACAAGCAATGCAATTGATGTTTTAATGTGGCAAGATTGAAATATGTCAAGTATTTCCTCGGATATTTTGTTGTTTCAGGCTGTTATCATTTTCATCCACATAAAAATTTGCCAAAAAAGCTTCAAGTACCATCTCAGAAAACATTCCTACGATTTTACTTATATTTACAGTCTTATAGTGCAATTTCACCGATTTACATATTCTGACAAGCCAACATTCTTCGTTCTGGTTAGTATGGGAAGAATACTAAAAGTAAATCTATCTTAACTTCCTTTTAGACCAAGTAAAACTCCAAAATGGCCATCTGAGCAGTAAGTATTTTAACCATTCATCGTCCAACAGTTCCTGTATTCTCATAATGCACTTCGACAACACTGGTACACATTGCTGGCAAGAGGACGCCTCCTGTTTAGTGTTGCGATCAATTTTTTCGCGATCAATTTGACGGGATTTACATCAGGATGAAATTATCACATACATATCTGTATGAAGATTAGGTAGCTCATTGTCCGTTTTTCATAGAAATAAATAAGAGTTTTTTCAACAGGCACGCCCACAATAAAAAGAGGGATAAGAATGAGAAGATATGGTGATGTTAGCCTCACAAAAAACTTCTGGCAAAAAGCGGCAATTAAAAGAGCAATACAATACAAAAACGTTGCATTTTTCTTGGTGCTATTGAGTCGCTTGCTTTTCGCCCAGCAGGGTCATGCAGAGTCCGTAGAGAAGGCTGACAGCCAGGATGAGGCCGGTGCTGGAGAGCAGACCGAAAGACAGCAGTGCCCCCAGCAGGTAGAAGAGGAAGACGCTGATGAGGGTGCGGTAGCTGGCCAGGGTGCGGAGGCTTAGTCGTGGTCTCCGGTGGTATTCAGCTGTCCTGCTCACAGGGCTTCTCCGGCTGGGTGTGGAGGCTCCTGAGAAGTAGTACCGCCCCAGCCTGCCCAGGAGGTCCGTCCGCGAGCACAGAGCATCCATGTGGTCCCCGAACTGCACACATTTGCACAATTACTAAAGCGAAGCCAAGTTCCCATTCACCCTCAAACCCACTCCCTCTTGCTAGTCATGTCACCGAGTATCACAGGCATCTCACCTACGGGTCATTCCATGAAAAAGGGAGCCAAAGTGTGACATTTGGTCTGATTTTTTAAAACCGAGAATTTCCATCAAATTATTAAGTCAAGTGATTGGTCAAACCTGAAATACAACATTGTCATTGTCAGAAGATAACATCTCATTTCAGAAATGCACAAAGCAGGCTGATAAAGGTCGTTGCGAGTGTAACAAGGACACTAAATCTGTGGATTGGTGGTAAAATAAAGTAAAATACTGTGGAAAAAATAAAACAATTTTAATTTCATATCTATTCTATTTTGGTCATGTGGCACAATGAAAGTGATTCTGGGCAGACTTTTTGACCGAAGGGATTAGGATTCAAAAAAGTTTTTTTAAGAGAGGACACAGTTACACGCGAAATGACCTGTAAACATTTTAGGTACAGGTGATCCATGCCTTGCAATTATTTCAGTACTTTATTTCTCCAAAGGTATCTGCACAACGAACAATGTGTCTACAGTATAGCCAATTCGACAGGAAACCCTACTTTCGCTGTGTGTCGCACATAACATGGACACTAAAGTCCATTTTTGGCACTTCCCAAATTGAATTATATGTTGCTTGAAAATAAAGTTCTAATGACAGGCAGACAGATGCCAGCATTTGTGAATTTATGGCAACAGTTGGTTTTGTTGCTTGCAATCATTTATGAATAACAGGTGGATCAATAGTCTGAATGTAACAAGCGTTGCGAATGTAACAAGTTGGACACAAAACTTCAATACCCCCTAAAATGGCAACGGCAGAATTTTTACCTGTGTCATTAATTCTTCACATAAAACTTAAGGCACTTCTTCTTTGAATAATATTCAGAATAATTTTTCATTTAACCCTTGGATTTTATGCAAATTCTAAATTTGCTACGTTTCGAATGTAACAATGGACCTGAAAGAAATTTGTGTGATAAATTTTGATCTGTTTTTTTAAGACTTCACTGTTGATACTTAGGACTGTAATGTGTTTGAAATAATCAACCTGTACATGATTTGGGATCAGTGAATATGTTTTCTGACACTTACCAAGTCATTTGGCAGGGGTTGTTTGAATGTAACATCTGAGGACACCGACTGTTACATTCGCAACACACACTTTTGGGCTACCATTCTAAATTTCATAGCATACAACCCTACAAAGCATAGTGTTGTATTAAATCACAGCTAACTGTCTTCATAAAACAACAGCAAAAATGCTAATCAATTGCTCCCCTCGGTGAATAATTGTGTCTTAAAACATGTTGATCTTAGATGTCACATTTTGCCCCTGTATTAAGGCTTAATTTGCAGTTGGACATCAACTTTTTTCAGATATTACTGATTTTGTGGGCTTTGTATTGTTTGAGTTGTCAGACATGGCTAAAACAATGGATGCTGGTAACTAAGATTAAATCTAAAGGGTATCTCCTCTATTCGGTCAACCCCTAACTTATAATACGCCACTGGCTCCCTTTTCCATGGAATGACCCCCACTCCAATTTACCAAGAAAAATGAAACCCTACCCATCTGCAGTGTGGTCACCATCTACCAGACCGCTCACACCCTCCCACTTTACAATAATTTCATCATCCCCGCTTACACCCTCCCACCTTACAATGATGTCATCATCCCCCAGACAACAGATCTAAAATTCATAGAGTGGAGCTCTACACTGAAATATTTATTTCAACTGTGAGAGTCCACAGAGCTTGCCCTCACAAATTGCTGAAGGGTCATTCCATCCCAAATCAACCAAAATGTGAGAAGTGCTCCAGGTCACCGTCTCAGAAAATTCTGAAAAAATTCACAGTTGAAGCACTACCCAAGGAATGAATGTTTGCAACATTTCGGGTCTGTAATTGCAGTAGTTGCTGAGACATGGCCATTTATATTTTAAGGCATTCTTTTCTATTTTTGCAAAATGCGTTTTTGACCTAATTTGAATGCTTATTTACAGCAAAGTAATAATGCTGCAGGGTTGTAATCTTACACATAGGGCAAATTTATCCTGAATTTTTCATTTTTGGCTTTATAAAAGGTGTATCTTCCGTCCAGGGTCATCTACTGACTACCCAAAATAGAGGGAAAGCTGATTTTGTGAAATTATGCTGTACCTTTGCAGTACTGCTGAGGGAGAATGGCTCATTTTCTAGATCTGAAATTTTTCATGATGTCTAAACTGATGTTTCTGCATGTGTGCAAGCAGTCAGAAGTTTTAAATAAACATTTCTTCCAGCTCCAGTGGCCAATTCATTTTTTAACATTTTACATTTTTCCAAAAACTAGCTCATATTTCACCACCAAAAACTACTGGATGACAGTGAATGACAGCCTTGAAATTTTTACCATGTATTGGCATATATTTAAGGATAACACATACCAAGTTTCATCCGTAGTATCAGATTGGTTCTATTTTTAAAGCTATAAAATATTTGACAATTTTTGCACTAAACTCTGTCTATGTGGCCGTTTCCATAGACTTCACTTTGCGTTTAATGTATCCAACCTTGTCTTTGTCACTCACAGGTTTTAAGGGTGAACAGTCTAAATTAGTTGCACTGACATTGAGCTGCTCCCAAAGAATCAAATCATTAACATATGCTTCATGGGTACTGGTACTGGGCACTGGCTCATCAGATGCTGCAGTATGGTCCCTCTCATTTCCATGCTTGCAATAATGGTAACAGTTGCTGAACCATTTCTGACCAGGTTTCAAACTAAATTCTCCTGCTGTTTCTTGATCTATAGCAGGGGTCACCAACTCCATTCCTGGAGGGCAACCATCCTGTAGGTTTCTGCTCTACCTCCTGTTCAGCACACCTGATTCAACTAATTAGCTACTTAACAAGATCTCTAGCTGGGCAATTGAGTGGCTAATTAGTTGAATCAGGTGTGCCGAATTGGAGATAGAGCAGAAACCTACAGGATGGTAGCCCTCCAGGAACAGAGTTGGTGACCCCTGATCTATAGTTTGCAGGTGTTCTAAAATGAACAACAATACAGTTTTAAAATCAGAATTCCATCAGAGTATATGTTTAATGGGGGCTTCAAAGATAATTTTAGGGAAAATATTTTAGTGAGTGTACTTACTTGTGACCTTCTTTTTATGAACATTCCTAGGGTCACAACAATATCGTTGACGACTTTCGTAACATGACAAAAACATCTTTTCGTGGTGAAGGCAAATTGTGTCTTCACCTTCCAAAGAAATTTCACACCTCCACATCAGAAGTTCCTTATTTTCTTTAATAAGTTGATTGAGTTTGATCATTCCACTTCTTTTAGTCAGTGGTTTTCTGACACTCATCCCCCACTTTTTCACCAACTGTGCAGTTTGGCTCCATGGTGAATATGAAATGATTATCTCAAGATTGGGTTGCTCTTTATATAGTAAATGACAAGGAATGCATAATGATGACAGCATGCAGGGCAAGTTATGAGTATGACATCACTTCAAGGATCAAGTCTGAACAAGCTCCCATTTGAAGATCGAATGAGAATCAAAATTGTACACAAATACTGCATAATTATAGATTTGGCATCATACCATTGGCATTGAAATAATGAGACTGATTTCTGAGTTTACAGCATCCAATATAACACCAGGTACTATTTGCAAGGTAACTGCAAGATTGTTGCTATCAAATTTTAATCATCCACAGCTGTGTCCAAGACCACATTAATGTTCAAAGGAACATTGAAAGGTTATAAATAATGAGCTACCACAACCAATGCAAAGGAATTGTCCCACATAAGTGCCTCAAGATTGACCACCAATTTACAATTGTGTATATGGTATTGTTAAGCCTAAAAATTTGATTTTAACCCTTAAATGCCCCCTGTGACAAATTTGCCACGATTTTTGGGGTTGTCAAAACCACTGACCCCACATAAATTTTGCAACCTAATGCCCATAGTGACATATTAAGACCATCAGTGCTGCCATCTGATGCACAAAAGTGGAACTGACACTACACTGGCTGCACCAGCTAACCTTTCCAATATGGCCGCCCCCATGGTGGAATCCACACGATAGATCAGCACCCATTCATCACTGGATAAAGTAGACAAACAGAAAAGCTAATGAAAAATAAGCTATGCCTAATACTTCAGCTATATGTCAACTGTTTTATCATAGAAGTCATTTTAGCAATAAGGTCTCCGAAATGCCCATTGTGACATACATGTCACAAAACTAAAATGAGGTCAAAGGTCACTAAAAATTAAAAATTGCTATTGGGTTGTTATTAGCCCCTCCCCAGGACATATTAACAGAATACATAGATTTTTCTTTCAACTTTTACTATAGTTGGACATTTAAGGGTTAATTAATGTAGCTTTAAAAATAGAAGCACTCTGATACTACGGGTGAAACTTGGTATGTGTTATCCTTAAATATGTGCCAATACATGGTAAAAATGTCAAGGCTGTCATTCACTGTCATCCAGTAGTTTTTGGTGGTGAAATATGAGCTAGTTTTGGAAAAATGTAAAATGTTCTAATATAAATAGGCCACTGGAGCTGGAAGAAATGTTTATTTAAAACTTCTGACTGCTTGCACACATGCAGAAACATCAGTTTAGACATCATGAAAAATTTCAGATCTAGATAATGAGCCTTTCTCCCTCAGCAGTACTGCAGAGATACAGCACAAATTCAGGAAAAATTAACCCTATATGCAAGATTACAACCCTGCAGTATCATTACTTTGCTGTAAATAAGCATTCAAATTTGGTCAAAAATGCATTTTGCAAAGATCGAAAAGAAATGCCTTAAAATATAAATGGCCATATCTCAGCAACTACTGCATATACAGACCTGAAATTTAGCACACATTCGTTCCTTAGGTAGTACTTCAATTGTGATTTTTTTTTCAGAATTTTCTGAGACGGTGACCTGGGGACCTCTGGTTGATTTGGGATGGAATGACCCCGAAGGAAACCACAAAAACCTTCAGCTGGTGAGGTCTCCCTGGATTTCTAGCCAATATATACATTACAACAGGGTGATAAAGATTGTCATGAATTTTTTAAGCCAAAAATCAGACCAACTGGCAGTAACATTACAAAACCTGAGGCCAGCAGCTGTAAATTTGTCATGCTGCCAATTTATGAACTTCACAAAGCAGAAACCAATTTGTATAAAAGCCGGACGCCATTTCACTTGAGTTACCTGAAACAATACAGCCGCAATACTGTACACCAGGGCTATTCAAAAATATCCAGAAAGGGACGGTGAGGGTGTGGGCTTTCATTCCAGCCAGTCACATGCCTGATTCTGCCAATCAAGGTCTCCAGCAAAGACTCAAGGGATTGATTGGCAGAATCAGGAGTGCACCTGTATGGCTGGAGAGAAAGCCAGCACCCATATGAGCCTATTCTGGACCCCTGCACTAAACCCCACCCTAAAACTCAAACTCACCCGCTGATTAATGAGCGAGGCGACTCTGTAGAGGAAGCGGACCAGTGTGGCGTTCTCGTAGCTTCGAATGGGCTGCAGATCGGGGTCACCCTGGTACTGGATCTCAAACCTGCGTAGCCCGTTGATCATCTGAAATTTTAATGAAGAGTCTTTGAGGATGTGCAAGGACAGATAAGGGCTCAATTTGGCTAAGGGGAAAATGGCTACGGGGACACTAAGTGGAGGTGAGGATCACTTCTACACTGGAGAGTCAAGATCTCTAATCTGCAGCAGGGGTCATTATTACAATCTTATTAAAAAAAAAAAATCAGAATATTTCTAGTCTCTACAATTTATTTTAATTTTTACATCTTAATTCATAAATTTGTAATTTTGACCAGTAATCGTTGAAACTCATATTGCAGTCATTGCCGTCATCTTTTTACGAGATGTCTCCACAGACATGGTCCGTACAGAGTTTCAAACTGCGCTCCGGCATCGTGCAAGATTTCCTTCCTTTTCACTCTCAGTTCATCCCAAATCAATCATTTTGTTCAGGAATCTACTCTACAGCAAGAGATCCAATCAGTGTCTTAAAGGACAAAAATGGATAACAAAAACAGATTTAGAAACTTCTGGGATCATGGTCCTGCAATACTGCAAACAAATTTAGATTTGTGTCTCATTTGGCCGAGCGCAAGTTCAACCTTTTAGTTCCATTTGAGTCAGCTTCATCCAGCTGCTAGAGTAACACTGTGTCCATGTGCAAGGGCATCAGTTGTAGTTTTCATTTCATTACCAATGTCTTCATTGGAATTTCAAGGCAATGCAGTTTCTCCAAACAGGTTTGAGTTTAATAGCCCATCCACAATTTTAACTCCTATGTTAACGTAACCAGCAAGAGCACTGCCCTCAGTGGGTGGCGAATGCAGACGGGTTTTACCTGTTTGCGGCCCAAGTCTGTGAGGATTAGCCCGTTCTCTCCCTGTATGCAGTCTGGGATATGCTTGTCGCCGCCCAGCTCATCCGCTGCTGATGCCAAATTGGCCATGAGCTGAGAGACCTGGGCCATGTTCAGCTGCAGGGCAGGACACAGACCTTGGTGTCAGGGGACAGACTTGGCAATACACCCTGTTCTCCCAGAAAACCAGGGATTTACACGGTACATCAACCACAGGTTCGGTCGAAATTTGGATCTCTCACATCAAACAATGATCCCCGGAAAGTGCAGAGTTTCTACCGTTTCGCATATACCCCAGCACCGAAAGGGCAAAGGTCTCACAGCGAAAAGAGAGTCTGAATTCTATGGCACTGAAAACGTAACTGACTGACCACACAGGAACTGATATGGCAACAGACTTTGGGACCAAACGAGATGTTCAATCGTCCCTGAGCTGCTTCTTATTGAATATGCAGGAATTCACTCTCTACCCACCCGGAATATCTGGCACAGGTAGTCTAAGGCCCGGTCCAGGAACTCGTGGCTTTTCCGCATGCACTCGCCCGTGTCGTCTGGCTCCATCCCAGCATAGGTGTTGTTGAGGTCCGGGGAGCTCGTGGCAAACCAGGACAGGAAAGACTGATTGGCTGCTGCTTCGGCTGATTGGTCCGATATGCGCTTGGCTGTCTGTCTTGCCTGAGCCATTATCTGCACCAATTTCATCACCTGGGATTGACGACAAAACGGGACGGGCTCAGTGCCAAAGGTTAGTTAGCCTGAGGCATACACCGCACACACTTCACAGCAGAGAGTGCTCATGTAATACAGACAGAAGGCAAAAGAATTTGGGAAAAGGGATTACATATTGCTCATTCAGAAAGCAGAACCTAAGTCGCAGACCAATTTCCAGGACTTGAAGCTATATACGCTGATGTGTGGCCCATTACCAAAGCTAGTACAGGAAAGGCGACACAAAACTGCCATGGTCTCTAAAGTTCAGCAGTCTATTACCCTTCCATCTAAAAGCAATGGTGCCCTGTCTGAGGAGTGCCAAACATTCCAAGTCGTGTTGGCCCCAACACTGGGCCCAGCGGGACGCCAACAGCGACCCCAACTCACCGCAGCCCGCAGCTCTGTCCCAAACATCTGGATATACTGGCAGTCCTGGCCCTCTAGACTGTACACGTGACTCTTGACCTTGAAGACAGCGTCCACCTCGGCAGGCTGACGAGACGACAGGAAGCTGCCTCCGTGAGTGGGCGTGAGGAAGACGCGGGAGTGCCGGTGGTGCAGAACATGCTCGGGCTCCAAGAACAGCTGTTCTCCTGGAGGGTGGGACAGGAGGGGTGTTGTGAAGACAGTGCATCACCAAACGTGGAGAAGCTCCACTGGAATTCATCCCGACAGGAGTAAATCCATTTCTTTTCTTCACTGCGGACAGAAAATCCTTTTCCCAAAACACAAGGTGATGGCTAGCAGTTCACTGTAGCTCCACCCCAAGATTAGAGAGCATTGCTCTACCCCAAGGACAAGACACGGTACTAGCTGAACACACAGCTACGAGGTCGAATGGCTGTTTGAAGCAACTCCATCCAACAGATTTAACGCAAGCACCGGCAGGGGGGCACTCAAGAGCAGCGAATGTTGCTTCGGAGCTCACCTTTTTGGATCATTTCAGGCAGCATGGGCTGAGCAAAGACTTTAGCCACCCTGAACACCATGAGTGCGTTCTTTGCGTTGACCAGGTCAGTACGAACGGCTCTGTTAAGGAAACCCTGGAACAGCTTGGTGTATAAAAGCAGGTTCTCCTGCACGAAGGAGGACCTTAAGGAAAGCAGAGTCAAGTGTCAGAGAAACCCATTTAATTTTATAAACAAAACACAAAGACTAGAGCAGCAGAAGCAAACCCTGCTGCTGGAGAGCCATAGCCCGGCACATTTTAGAGTTCTGTCTGCTTGAACACTCAATTCAAATGACTGTTGCTTGTCAAGGGCTTGATGATGAGGCACTCCCTTGAATCAGGCATTAGAGAAGAGAGATCTAAAACATGCAGGGCTATAGCTTTCAAGGAGCAGGTCCCAGTTCCTATCCCAGCACTAAAGGAGGGTTAATATCTGCATTATATACATCTTCAGCATCTAGCCCTTTAAATGTCTAGTATTTTACACAATGACAAATCAGTACAGCTCTCAGAGTTGAAGCTCCACTGAAAAAGCATTAATGACATGATCGTGCTAAAGAACACAACGTGTCTTGAGTACCATTTCTCAGGCACACTGCGGCTCTGAACTTCTGTTTGAAGGTTGCTTTTTTCACCCGTGTACCGCCAGGGCTGGATGTAGCTAAGCCACGTTTCCAAAACCTGCAGGGGAAGTGAACAGAGAGCACCAAGCCTAAACATCTGCAGCCGTTTCTAACGATTCGTCCATATTATCACACTGCAGCATACAAATCCACCCTAAAACCATGGAACTCAAGTTTGAAACCAGCACCAATGGACTTTCCCCCCCAGGAGAATGCTGTGACTTACTGCTCTAAAGGAGGCATCCAGCGGCCAGTGACCAAAACAGTGCTGGAGGAACACGTAGAGCTTCTGCTGGACAAATCGCGAGATGACCACCCTGCAGACCAAGAGAGACAAGTAAAGCATTATGATCATGTCAGTAGGGCAGGAGTAGTGTGGCCAGACAACCTGCTTACAGAGTCACTGTCAGGGTGAAGAGCATGTTTATTCAGACTGTTTGGGTGAGGAGCATATTTACTCACTCTATCAGGGTGAAACGCATGTTTATTCAGACTGTCAGGGTGTAGAGTATGTTTATTCAAACTGTAAGGGTGAAGAGTATGTTTAGTCAGACTGTCGGGGTGTAGAGTATGTATATTCAGAGTGTAAGGGTGAAGAGTGCAGTTTCATTCCGTATGAAGTCAACCAGAGGTCCCCAGGTCACAGATTATCTTAGGAAATTATGTAAATTGAGTTTATGAGTAGGCACAGTCTATTTAAAACTTTGAGTTGCTGAACCAAAGGGATAATAATGGGCGTTTTTACCCCAAAATGCCTATATTTAATAACATGATTAAATATTGAAGGAGAAAACAAGTTGTAATTTTGAACAAATAAAGCCAAGATATATATAATTTATGTACAACAAGCTTCATTTCCATGGGTAACTGCCCACATGGTGAACTTGCCAATCCAAAATTGGCAAAAAAAAAAAAAAAAAAAAAAAACTTTTTAAAGCCGGACCCTTTTCACAGTCTCCTAACTCCAATATTATGCCTTGGGTACGGTCAATCTTAATTGTACAAGCAGACCTGTACTCAAATAGAAGGAATCCAGCACAATTTAGCTGCTGTAACGGATCCTGGCTTCATAGGGAGCTCTTGAAGACTGAATTTTTAAATTCTGCCCATAAAAAGTTTCATATTTGAGAGGCCAATATCTTGAAAATGAAAAGAGGTGGGTAAATTTTGACAAGAGATTCTGAAAGCCTAGAGCCAAATTACCCTGGGTAGCAATTTTCAGCCCATACCTATAATTTTTCCCAAAGATATTCGCCTCCAAAATCCCAATACATTAATGTTTAATACATATATCGGAAACCCCCCGGAGTAGGAGCCAAAAATGTTGCATGTGTTCATTATGAATAGAGCTACTCCCAAAACAAATGTGAGCAAAATCCGAGTCGGTGACCGTGGAAGATTCTTGTACTGTTTGAGTTCATATGGAATGACCCTACATTTATTTAGACTGTCAGGGTGAAGAGCATGTTTATTCAGACTCTGCCAGGGTGAAGTGTATATTCAATTGGAGTCTGTCAGGGTAAAGAGCATGCTTATTAGGACCCTGTAACAGGGAAAGAGTATGTTCACTCAGACTCTGTTTGGGTAAAGAGAGTGTTCACTCAGATTCAGAGGAATGTGATGTAGATGATATACCTCTTGAACTCCTCCAGGGGGCTGGCATGGGAGTGTGCCGAGGGTGAAGTTAAGGCAGACTCTGGTTTCAGGCTGCTAGAGAAGGCGTGGAGGTGTTTGACCAGATGACGAACCACAAGCACGTGCTCCTCAGAGGGACTGAAAGGCTCCTGAAATCCCAACCCAAAACCAGCCAATCACAATGCCGCACAGGATACAACCTCGCACCCCCACAACCTACACCAATCACAGAGGAGCCAAAAAAAAAAAAAAAAAAAAAATCCATCCTCCCCCCCACCAAAGGATTTAAAGTTCATAGCCACTGTCCATTTCTCTCATTCGCCTAACTGTGCAACCCCAGCAGTTCCTGTTTTAATACATATCACCATACAATGCAATGAAATGAAATCAAGCCCTTCAGGTTAATCAAACTGTCTAGTCTTGCATTATCTCGGGTCAATGTGTCATGTCTAAACTCTCTGAATTCAGGCCAAGTTTGACATCCTTGTTGAGTTGCATTTCATAAGAATCACTTCTGGGAACTTTCCTTTAGCCCATGAGTGAAACACTCTTCATTTTGACATTGTTTGTTTTATTGCAACCTGAATACAGTCATTTATATCACACTCTACATTACATATGGTTTTCACTAACAACAAAATAGTTATTAATCTGGAGGGCTTTTCCAGCAGAAATATGAAAACATCAAACGCTCAAATCCGGTTGGTGGGAACAAAAGTTGTTACCACTGACTGTGACAAGACCAAGTCTCACTGAGGTTTTGACTTGACTTAAATTTGGCCATACAGGAACAAGCAGGCATTTTGTATATTCCTTTCAAAGACTTTAATGAAAACTTCATTTTCTATCTGCAATCAGGCAAAAGTGTTATACAAATTCTGGAAAACACAGAGCTCGCTCTTAAAGCGGAGTTATAAAAAGAAATATGAAAAAAATGAACTTTTATCACACAAACCACACAGCACCACTATGAAAGGACAAATGCTTTTGAAGTATGAAAAAAAAAATAAAAACAAAATGGATGCTCCCTGACCCATGAAACCTTTTCTATCTAAATAAACTGCATGCATGACAACAATATCCTGCATTTGATGGTCAGTGGTGGAGTTCAGTGCACCAATGAAAACCAATTCCAGTCATGAGTGAGGAACCACACTATCCATAATGCTTTGCGACTACACTTTACTTTTAATGCCGTTGCCCATGATGTCATCACAAAGAATAGCATTGCAACATGAGACTTCTCCATCTAGAAGTATGAGTACTGTGAAGCTTACAATGCACTTTGGTCCATGACTCACAAATTCAATATTTCTGGACAGCGCATATTATCATTTTGCTGAGTGTCAACTACAAGTAAGAGAAAATCCTATTGTCTGGTGCCGTTACCCGAAGTAACAAAAGTAGACCGGCCATTTTGTTTTAATCATTTGCCTGAGAGAACATAATCCTTATAAAGCGCTTTGTTTGTCCAAAAATAAGATGTGGACCACGGAATCTTTACTATAAAATCCTTTGTGCATTGGCCATTTCAAATTCTAATCAGCCATTACAAATTTATTTGTATTTTAATCACTGAAAATCGCAAACATCTCAGAAAGTATTCATCTTCGGCGATGACGTTACGGGAGGAGCCTAGCCAGCGGCAGAGAGTACATTGTCAATGGCATTGGACTCAGTGATTTGTAATTGTGGATTATTCCCTTGGGAAAATGCCTAATATCTGCCTTATTTACAGCTGCAAAAATAAGGCCGATGCAAGCAGAGGCATCATGGTCCATAAATTATAAAAAAAAAAAAAAAAAAACACAATTCGGAAGGTATGGGTGGATTTTGTGAAGAGGAAATGAGCGTATTTCACGGAGCCTGGTGCTGTGTCCGATTCTGCTCCCCCGTCAAATCATGTTCTCCCTTCAAGAAAGTTTTATGATGCCGTTACGGATTTTAAAAAAATCATTAAAAAAATAATGTAACGGGCATTGATGAATCAGCTGGCTCTTAAGAAAGTTATCACAGATGATACGTCATAAAGTGATGAACTTTGATAATCTGCCGTCTCTTGTGATTTGTCCTTTTACAATATTGAGCTCTTCTGTTCGGCAGTGATCACACAATTACCCCATGCTTTAACAATCTGTTCTGCTGTCAAATTCAGAGTAAAATGTACAGTCACTCTCCACACTATTTAGGGATGTCACTGCATTGCGTTGTTCGCGGAAACACAATTTGACAGGGGAACTCAATCGGACTCAACACAGGATCAGGATCGGGGATCTGCTCAAAGCACTTCACTGATGACTGCTTTTACCAGCCATATCCTGAGTCCCAGCAAAAGTCTGGATATTGCAGCGGGTTAGTAATTACTGAAATCGCTGCTTAAGAAAACATCTGTCAAGAAACCGAGCCCAAACCGCTCTGGTCCCGAATCTTCTCCATCTATTCTGTAATCAGAAAAGCGGGTTAATAAGTCCATCCTAAAATGAATGTTGATACCATTTAATGCAAAAAAATGACTCGAAACGGAACTAAATCTATCCTCCATCACAAGAACTTGAGTAAAATCGAAACTTTGGCCATGATAGCGAAGCCAGAACGAGACCAGGAGCTGCACCTGGAGAATGAAAAAAGCGTAAGCTTCTAGTCTGTTCAAGTCAATGGGATGAATAGTTCACTAGCTAGCATGATAACACTTTTCACCATTAAATTAATAAATTCAAGCTTCAGTGACAACTGTCACACGTGTATCCTAATATTTTAATAGCGAAAAGCTTAAGCAGGCTCACCAGCCAGGGGTGAGTTTCCCAAAAGCATTGTTGCAAACTAAGTTAGCAACTTACATAGTTCGTCCATTCACAGTCAGTGGTTCCAACTATGCAAGTCAGCGTCTAATTTCAGGAAATGCACCCAAGCTTTGCAAACAGCGCCCCATTTGACCTGCATGGGCCATGTTTGTTGAGTGTACACCGTGGAATCAGACTGATAGAATGTCACCTGTTGTCATCATGTAAAGTGGGCTACCTATTTTCGAACACCTTTCCTCATCATGGTCCAATAAAACTCTCAGTAAGTAGTTTCTGTGCACCATACCGACAGGCTGATTGTCACGTTGTTCATTTTCCCTTTCTGATATGATACATGAATATGATATTCTCTTTGACAACATCTTGTTTTCAGCTTGACTTCTGCGTTTGGTACTCTTCCAGTTACACCACATCCGCTAACCGGTAAATGTGGGTCAATCTTCATTTTGTTTTTCTGCCCTGACCTCAATAAAAAGCTAATTTTCCGAGAAAAAGCGGCAAATTTGGGGCATATAATTAGCAGGACACTGTTCATGAACTGACAGGTCAAATGTATAGCAGATTAGTTTTGTCTCGATAAAATACGATGAATTTGCACATCAAGAATGTTATTAATGACAAGCCACCAAACCTTAGCAATAGCTTTATGCTTTTATGCTGCCAGACGTGTTTTTAGCAACCATCTGACATTAAGGAATAAAGTTTAATCTATCACAGTGGCTTATAATTTTTAAACCACCAAAAGTCCTATCAACATAAACCAGAGGTGTTCTGCTGGCTTGCTTGCAACAAGGAAAATTTGAGATTAAGTTTCTTCAAAAAACTTTGGAGGGAAAGGGCTAAGGATTGGAGGAGACTTTGCCACGTCTGGGCAATGGCAGGCGTGCAGGAAGCACAAAGCATTCTGGCTACTGCTGTACCCTCAACTCACCCGTCAACCCGCATACGTCCTGGAACGACTTCAAACCTAGCCAAGCTGCGATACCCGCCGCACCCTGAGCCTAGCCTGGCCGTGGCGCAAGTCGGAAAGGAATACAATGAAAAGTACAAGTACTTGGTACGTGTGGAGGGTCCCATAGCCAGGCTGGGCGGGAAAGCTGCTGGGGGGACTGGACATATTGAGCCGATACTGCAGCAGCGCCAGCTGGGAGGGCCGTCGCAACACAGGAGAGGGGAAGAGGGAGGGGACAAAAAGAACGTAAAACATAGCAGGAGAGAGAGAAAGGAGAGAAAGAGAGAGAGGGGATGAAAATGAGGGGTAAGTAACAAGAGAAGGTAAAAAAAGAAAGTGTAATCCAAAAACAAGGGCAAGAAAAGGAAGAGGAAAAAAAAAAAAAACAACAATGACAAACAGCAACAAAATGACAAAAAGAAAGGCTACAGGAACAACGACTACAGGAAGGCAAAGCCATCGCAGCTGGGTAGTGCAGTGGCCCCTTTCCAACCCAAGCAGCGCCACTCATTCCGCGTACCCGATAATACCGCCAGTGCCGGGCGGGCCTGAGGCTCATTCAGCAGGCTCGAGCAACAGCAGCGTTCAATTTGCAAGCTTGCAGCAAGCAGCCCAGAAGTACCAAGGAAATATCACGTTTTGATTTCGAACAGCACGCCAAGGGAAGAGAGACCATCTGTGGTCCATGTGAAAACTGTCCAACAGCAAGGAAGTTGAGGCTGGAATGGCCCTCATGAGTAAGGCTTGTGTACTGTGAACAAACACTGTCTTAGGGTTTCATTTTCACAAAAAACAAGGCAGCCTTAAGGCAACAAGAGATATACACAGAGTCCTTCATTGAGTACTGTAAGGCTGGTATCATCAATAGTAAAGGACATATGACCACACAGAACATTCTCTATGCGGTGCGTTTTGCTCTCTGGCCAACCAAGGCACTAAGCTGGCCTGTTCTTTACCGCCAATACCCTTCATCAATACCGGTGCGCGTAAATATTCACTTATACCACGGACCTGCGGAATACTCAGTCATGATGGAATGAAGGACCTTCTAAGGCCGTGCTTTGTTTCCTAAAATTGCGCGTTAAGGAAGAAGTTCCGAACATGTTAGCCTTTGATATAAAAACATCACAAATATCGAAAATGAAGGCTAAAAGACACAGACAACATGTCAGAGTTTTCCAATTTAACTATTAATATCTTTGGCGAGTGAGATGATCACGACACACTAAAGGAGGCACAATGTGACGACAGTCTGTGCGGAATTATGACAACGTGAAATTAGTAACCACAGCTCTTGAACAGCAACAAAATGAAATCAAACTAATGACTGCACTCTCGCACGCAGCAAGGGAAGTTTCAGCTGTTCTGAAGTAATGCGAGTTAATAACAGTAGAAGCAAATTTTCCCCATATAAATGCAATATTTGGATAAAAAGACAATAATTGAATAAATATCCAAGTGTGTTAACCGTGGTATAAGTGAGGTATAACCACAATATACAACTCCATGACAGTCATCATGCAAAAATAATTACAGCCTTCTGCTTCACGTTGGGCTTTATTACACCATTTAGGTGTGCGATTTTTGGTCTGTAATGACCAGGATGATGTTCATTGTTTATACGACTCCCATGACTAATTATATTACAGTGATCAGATTGAGAAAGAAAATGATTAGCATTTTTTGCTAATAATTAAATCAACTGATTAGCAATTGCTTAGCACATCTGAAAAATGATTAGCAAAAATTAAAGAACAGTAAATCAGATTTTCAAAAGATAAAAAGGCTTTTTTAATCTTTCCTGTTGACAAATTACAATTTACAAGATAATTACAAGTCCACTCTGAAATAAAACATTTCACAAAGCAAAACAAATTATTTTCAAGAGGCACCAATTTTAGTCTGAACAATCTTACTTTAATACAGAACACTTCTATTTCCCAGTGAAATTTCTGTAAACTACTTGTAACCTGCAAAACAGCTGTCTTATCTATGCCTTGCTGTAGCATATGATGCCATTTAACACCCGATCAGGGGCTGCGCACCTTAAGTAGCTAAGCACATGATAGAACACTGGCTGCTGGCCGTTTATCGAACCGTTCATGGTCTGTATCATTCATTGAGCATGTTTCAGGACAGGCCGATGGTGAACTTGCGATTCCCAAACCACATAACAATGAGAGAAGTTTTGATGACCGACTAGCTAAAAACGATGTTCTTCATTTGCAAACTTAACCTGCTGTTAAAGGCTTGAGTCCCAACTGTACTTTCAGATTTTTGGGACATTTAGCTAGCTGGCTACTTGACAATCTCAAGAGCAATCGCTGTCAGCTAGCTAGCTAGCTAGCTTGTGACGTTAAGGCAAAAACCAAATCACATTGCTTAGGTGTAACAAGGTAAAGAGATGCAAGGTAAGAAGATGGCTAGCTTTATAATCTGAAGCTTAATGTAATATGCAATAGCATAGATAACAGGATAATGCAGCTAAAACTATCTAAGAAATAACGTCTCAGGCCAAACTGTCCCTCTGCTCTTTAGGTAAAAGAAGCTGGTAAACAATGTTGAAAGAGGTCAAGAGTGCTATGGCGTTGAAAGCAACAAATCTTAGCTGTAAAAACTTAGGCACCATAGCTACCACAGGTTCACTAGCTTGCTGTACCTGAGCAATTGCTTTTGAACTCGCGAGCAAGCTAGCTAACGTCCCAAGAATCTGAAAGGACAGTTGGGTCGCTAGAAACTGCCATGAAACCTCAAATAAATTCATGTCTATTACAGCTCGGCAAGTTAGTAAAGTTGGAGCAAAAACCAAATCATATCACTTTATGTGATGATCATTTACTAAGATTCTCCTTAGTTAACGTTAGCTAGCTTACTAGCCAGCTAGGTGGCCATGTCCAAAGAGCAACGCAACTTAATACGCAAAAGCTCGCATAGCATCATACCAATACAAGTACTCCCTAGTGGATGCATGCACTCCCCAGAAGCTGATTGGTTGTTATGCAAATGAGGAACATTGTTTTTCAGCCAGTCGTCAAAACTTCTCCCATTGCTATGTGGTTTGGGAATCACAAGACAAGTTTGCAGGCTGGTGAGTCGGGATAAATGAAAAATCAGCAAGATTTTTTTTCAATCACATTTTTTGCAAAGGAATTTGTCTTAAAAAGTAGTTGGTTAGCAATTCCTCAAAAGCTATAAAACTTGATTCGCATTTTGCGATGCGAATCCACCTAATCTGATCACTGTAACATTCCTAGTAAGGGTAAGCACAACTAAGACTTCACCTCTGCTGTTCCTACAGAAAGGGTGTCATGTCTCTTGTGAGGCTTCTGTCATTCAAATACCTCAAGTCTGGGATGAATGATGATGTCTTAATGGTCAGTGCTGATGACCAATCAGGCCCAGAAGCCCAGAAAGCCCAACACCATGACGCTCAACAGCCAATAAAGAAATCAAGGAGGATGAATCGAGAGAAAAGCGGCGTGCATGGAGAGGGCAGCATGCGAGAAAGCAAATGCACTTGTACAGGAATGCAGAGAAGTGATGAAAACACTGTCTCTGACCAGGAAAGCCCCCCATGTAGTGTCCCATGTGGGCACCTACACCATCTAATCCACCGAGAAAACAGCCCCACCCTCTCCACTTCAAGGCACAAGAAAATTTCCCCTTCTCCAAAAACAAGCTGCTATCTATGGTTCTTTCTTGCGATTGTTCGATTCAATATTGCACATAAAGACTATTGCACATATTAAATTTGCACATAAAGACTACTTTTCAATATAAATCAATAAATGGTTTATAGTCCTGTTGATTCATTTTCAATTTGTGCAAATTATACTTTATATTAAACTGATGAGTGTGAATACGCAAACGTGGGACAGGAGGCGGGAGGGCAAGCCAAATCAAAGAGGCAGCCAGGCAAAAGTGCTGAGGACCAGCAGCCAATGGCATGGTGGGCTTGGGGATCAGCAGCCAATGCCATTGAGGGCTTGGGGATCAGCAGCCAATGCCATTTCAAGGCAGGGGGAGGGGAAAGGAGAGGGGTCAAACTTACCTTCACCTGAGGCGACTGAAGCTTTTGATACATCTCTAGTGAGTAATGGTGCAGCCACATCTCCACAAACACCTGAGGGTCCATACAAACACACATGCATGCACGTAACACACAAACACAAAAATCCCAGATTAATCAAAACTGGCTTGCACATTTTTGTTGCTACAAACTGTTACTTTGCATTTAAATTATTCAAGTAATTTTACAATGTACACAGGCTGCCGCACCACTGTCACCAGCCGCTTCTGTGAAAGAATGCCAATAGTTTAACAAACCTTGAAAACTAAGATGAACATCAGTGAATGCTAGGAAACCAAGTAGCAGCTAATCTCCATGCCAGATAGCCACTGGGCTTCCTGTAATCTTACTTAACCCACAGATAATATCACTGCTACTGAAGGAGGCTGTGCTCTCACTTGGCACAAAGATTTTTTTAAATGCGGCCAGCCACAGAAATAGTGACAGCTTCAGCCGCGTAATTGAAATTTACAAGAGAAAAACCGAGGACAACACGGTTGGGAAAAGATGTAAAGAAGAAGCCTGGTTCAAGATCAATATTAGGAAAGACGAGTATAATGAGGCAGCCTGGTTCAGTTCCACAGCGGGAAAGACCTATAATGAGACAGCTTGATGCAGCTCTACAGTGGGAGAGGGCTATGATGAGCCAGCCTGGTTCAGCTCTACAGTGGGAAAGGCCTAGAATGATCCAGCCTGGTTCAGCTTTACAGTGGGAAAAACCTATAATGAATGAGCCAGCCTGGTTCAGCTCTACAGTGGGAAAGGGCTATAATGAATGAACCAGCCTGGTGCAGCTCTCCAGTGGGAAAGGCCTAAAATGAGCCAGCCTGGTGCAGCTCTACAGTGGGAAAGGGCTATAATGAGCCAGCCTGGTTCAGCTCTACAGTGGGAAAGGCTTATAATGAGCCAGCCTGGTTCAGGTTGAGCTTGATGAGTTTACAGTTTTGGCTTTGCTGTTGCTGACCTCTTGGCTGTACTGTAGCGCTGTTCGGTGGTTTCATTCTGCTTGGGTTGAGACAGAGGAAGACGTGTGGAGGGATTGAAGCTGAAGATTTACTGTTGTGCAAACGGGTTTTTTGAAAATAATTTGTGTGTTAAGGCTCAAACATTAATAGAGATTAGACGATTTGCTCCCGAGGTATAACCTTTGTCGCATTAGGGACAGGGAGAATCTTCCTCCTCCTTCTTTTTCCCCTTTTTCCCCCCTGTAACAACTCGGTGAACAAACAGCCAAATTGAGTCGCTAATCTGGTCAAACAAAGGCGACGGGGGTTTTTTGGGTTTTTTTTTGGCGGGGGGGGTTTCAGTCTCCCAGGAGCAAAGTAAGGTAAAGTAAAATAAATTTAAACGCTAATTTAAAGAATAAATTTAAACGCTAAGTGAATTGTATGATATACAAAGTAAAACAGAGCTGTTTTCAAGGACTGAGGTACTGTCGCCTGGTTTTTCTGTAACTGATTTAGCTAACGAACCTCAGCAAGCTCTCAACGCCAAGAATATTATTGAATGACCTGGATATCTAACTATAACCCGGCTTGGTTTCATACTTGGTGGCTCGCCTTTCATACAGTCTTCTAGCCAATAAATTTTGACATTCACTGGGGTTTTTTAGTCCCCTCGTCCTCTATCCTGACCGCATTACCGCATAAACGCATTGCCAAGCTTGAATATTAACGCAAACCAGGGTTTTTGTCTTTTTTGCATTTTATTATTACCGAAGGGTTCTTCTGATTAAACACATTGCGAATTACTTTATCTTTGTATTTTCCTCCGGTTGCGGTGCCTTGATCAGCTGATTAAAGTTTAACTGCTTGTGTGAGTGCTTAGCGACAGCTTGTTGGGGGAGATACCGTGTTTAGTTCGCTCACATAGTCAACGACTGTTTATTCGGTCCGTTTTAATTAAAGGGAACTGGGGCTTTACTCTTTTCTCGCTTACCCTCGGTTGTATTTCTGGCTAGCTAGCTAGCTAGTTACTGTTTGCATTTTTGGCTGAGGATCTGAGATTTAGTATTTGGTTAGTAGGGCAGCAGTCACTTGAGTCGTCCATTCGGTTAGGTTGGAATTTAAACGGTAAGGTTTACCGGAGTGCTCCGCCTCCTCCCTCCTCCAGTTTCTCCTGGGCATTGTAGCCAGTCTGTTTTATCTGGGTTCTCAGCTAAGCCCTGTGATATTTTTAGGTTAGTATATTAATAGTACCGGGACTAGATAAACTCAAGTCGGCTTATTAGGAGTGCTTATTACATATAGAGTTTGTCTCAATTTGGTATTTCATTTCTGTTAGCTGAAACTAAGCCCCTGTGAAAAGAGGCTTATTATCCATTTACACAGTTTCCCAACGGTTTCTATTGTGACTGCTGCTTAGGGCTTCTCAGATTAATAAATTAATAAATTGTGGTTCCTGAGCCACTATCTCGGCATAAGTAATTTTCTTTTATCTAGGGTGAGCGAGGTTATTAGGTAGGGGGTTCAAAATGTGGCCAAAACTATGTGACCATTGCAGGATGATCGCACTTTTGGAAAGAGATTTCCAGGGTGGGTTTGTCTGCCACCGGTGCCAGCTAATTGAGCATCCAGAGAGCAAGATCCTTGATCTTCAGGGCCAGTTGGCGGCGCGACATAGTTCGCAATCAGTAGAGTTCCTAGAGGAACTAAGTAGTATGTCGTTCAGAGAAATGGTGTGTACGCCAAAGCAGGGTGGTCTTGAGGGGACCCCAGAGCAGTCAGGGGAGAAAGTTGGGTGACTGTAGGATGTCAAGCGAGGAAAGGGCGTGCACGCCGTACAGCGACAGCTCCTCCAGTGGTTGAGGTGTCCAACCGATTCCGGCCCTTGCAGGAAGTCGACTTGGCCCCTGACCCTGAGAGTGGGGGGCACTGATGAGCATCAGGGCACCCTGTTGGCCTCTACCCCTCAGAAAAGAGAGTTAGTGATAGTGGTGGACTCAATACTTAGAGGAATAGACAGTTTAGTCTGTTCCCGCGACAAGGAGTCTCGTATGGTGTGTTGCCTGCCTGGTGCCCAGGTAGGAGACCTCCTGGAGCATGCGGACAAGCTCCTGGCCAGGGCGGGGAGGGATCCAGTTGTCATGGTCCATGTTGGGACAAATGACATAGGTAAGGGTAGGTTTGAGGTTCTGCAAGGCAAATTTGTGGAATTAGCTGAGAATTCTCCGGGATTCTACCGGTACCACGTGCAAGCAGAGGAAAGCAAAATTTTATCTGGAGGTTTAACACGTGGCTACGAACCTGGTGTAGGAAAGAGGGGTACAGGTTTATGGGGCACCGGAACTTTTTCTGGGACAGGGGTGACCTGTTTAAGCCTGACGGGCTACACCTGAACCAGAGGGGTACCTTTGCACTGGGTCAGCGTATCTTGAGGGTAGCACAGGATTATTTAAACTAGGGACTTGGGGGGCAGGGAGGTTAGTGAGTGTTACACATAGGGAAATGCAGACTGCCCTGATGGAAGCTGACAGCGTTACATGCACTATTGATGATATACTTTTTAAGAAACAAAGCATAGTGAGGGGCTTGGAGCAGCGGGCACATGGGAAATCGAAGGGGAAGAGCATTCGTAATAACCTGAAATGTTTTTATTTAAATGCAAGAAGCATAAAAAATAAATTTCCAGAATTTGAGGCCGTTATGATTAGTGAGGGCTATGACATAGTTGGGATTACAGAGACATGGCTTAGTGAAGAGGATGGAGAGGAATATAATATAGAAGGCTATAAGCTTTTTAGGAAGGATAGATGTAATAGGCGAGGAGGGGGCGAAGCACTCTATGTGAACGAAAACATAAATGTACAGGAAATTCCCGAAATTGAACATTCCTTGCTCTGTGAAGATATCTGGGTCAGGCTCATTGGCAAACACGAGACAGGTTTAAACATAGGAGTATGCTATCGACCACCAGCTTTGGACAGTGCAGTCAATGAAATGCTTTTTAAGAGGATTACGCAAGCTTGTAGAGGTGGAGGGACTATAATTATGGGAGACTTAAATTATCCTGGTATCGATTGGGAAATGGTGAAAGGACAGGGTAGGGGGGAGGAAGAATTTCTAGAAGTTATAAATGATCATTTTTTGGTGCGGTATGTTAATAAACCTACAAGAGAGAAGGCAATTTTAGGCTTAGTGCTCTGTAATGACCCAGATAGAATTAGCAATGTTGAGGTACTGGAGCCACTTGGGACAAGTGATCACTCTACTGTTAATTTTGATGTTTTATGGGAAGTTAAAAAGGTGTCTTCAAAAACAAAAATTTTCAATTTTAGGTGAGCAAACTTTGACAGGATGCGCTCATATCTAAGTGAAATAAAATGGGAGACACTCCTGGACTATGAGTCTGTAAATGAGATCTGGGAAAGATTTAAGGGGGTTTTACTTGATTCACAATGCAAATTCATTCCAAAGGTGTCCAAAAGTAAGCTGAAAAAGCAGAATCCTCAGTGGATGACCACAGCTATTCGTAGGAGTTTGAGGGAAAAGAGGAATCTTTATAAGATGTACATAAAGGATAACAATGAGAACACTAAGGCTGAATACTGTAAAATGCGGGCTGTGGTCAAAAAAGAGCTGAGAAACGCTAAAAGACTGTATGAAAGACAAATTGCAGAGGGGGCAAAAACTAACCCTAAGCGCTTCTTTAAGTACTGTAGCAGAAAAAGGAAAGTCAAAGAGCAGGTCAAGTGCATAAAGAATAAGAATGGATCGCTGCTATATGATAACAAGGATATTGCGGATACCTTAAACAGTTACTTTGTTGAGAATTTTACCTCAGAGTGGGTCTTTATTCGGCCAGAGGGCACGTCAAATGCTCAAGATTATTTAGTGGAAATTGAGGTTAGGGATAACGATGTATTAGACAAGTTGCATAAACTAAAAGGCAGATAAGGCGGCGGGTCCTGATGGCTTATATCCTCGAGTGCTCAGGGAAGTTAGTGAGATCATCTTTGAGCCGCTATCCGCCATCTTCAGACTGTCTTTAGAAACTGGAGAAATACCAAACGATTGGAAACAGGGCAATATAATACCAATATATAAGAAAGGGGACCGTACTGAGCCAGGAAATTACAGGCCAGTCAGTTTAACTTGCATTGCCTGCAAAATATTGGAATCTATCATAAAAGATGAGCTGGACTTATTTCTTGAACGTAACAATATCTTGAGGATAGCCAACATGGTTTCCTCAGAAGGGAAGGTCATGCCTGACAAACCTTCTGGAATTTTTTTGAAGAGGCCACCAAGACTTATGACCAGAGCAGGGCTTATGACATCATATACTTGGATTTTCAGAAAGCATTTGATACAGTACCGCATAAGAGACTAATTTTTTAAATGAGCTCCATCTGAGTTACAGGAGGTATTCTGAAGTGGATTCAAAACTGGTTACAGGACAGAACACAAAGAGTGGTGGTCAGTAGTATCACATCTGAGCTAGGTATGGTGGGGAGTGGTGTCCCCCAGGGATCGGTGTTGGGACCTCTGCTGTTCCTCATCTACATTAATGACCTTGATAGGAATATTGAGAGCAGATTAGTTAAATTTGCAGATGATACTAAATTGGGAGGTTTGGCGAATAGTTTAGAGTCCACTAAAGTGATTCAGGATGATTTGGATAGAATCCAGAATTGGGCAGAAATGTGGCAAATGAAATTTAATGTAGCGAAATGTAAAGTTTTACATGTAGGTAATAAAAACATTAGACGGGATTACTTCATGGGAGGTTTAAAACTGGAATGTGCTCCACACGAGAAAGATCTGGGAGTGATTGTTGACCAAACCCTCACAGGTTCTAGCCATTGTGCCGTAGCAGTTAAAAAAGCCAATCGGATGCTGGGATACATTGCCAAAAGTATTGAGTACAAATGCAAGGAGGTGATGCTTCTTTTGTACAACACATTCGTCAGACTACATCTGGAGTATTGTGTACAGTTCTGGGGACCATACTTTAAGATATAGAAGCTCTAGAAAAAGTTCAGAGAAGAGCCACTAAGCTAATTCCGGGTATAAATGATGAAAGCTATGAGAAGAGGTTGAAGATCCTCAATCTCTTTAGTCTTAGGAAAAGGTGACTAAGGGGTGATCTGATTGAGGTCTTTAAATATGTCAAAGGGATTAACAAAGTGAATTTTGTAGGATTCCTTCGACCAAGTGTTGTTAGTAGAACTCGGGGTCACAAATGGAAGTTGACCAAAGGTAAATTTAGCACTGATATTTGGAAATATTTCCTCACCCAAAGAGTAATTTCGATGTGGAATAGCTTGCCTGACCATATTGTTGAGGCAGAGACCTTGGGGGTTTTCAAGAGCAGGCTTGACTTAAAGCTAGATGCCATTGAGTCATTGAGTATCTGAAGTGATATATTCACAATAGTATAAAGAAACCGGCGAGCCTAGTTGGGCTGAACGGCCTGTTCTCGCTATTCATGTTATGTTATGTTAGGTTTACAGTGGGAAAAACCTATAATGAATGAGCCAGCCTGGTTCAGCTCTACAGTGGGAAAGGGCTATAATGAATGAGACAGCCTGGTGCAGCTCTCCAGTGGGAAAGGCCGAAAATAAAGCCAGCCTGGTTCAGCTCTACAGAGGGAAAAACCTATAATGAATGAGCCAGCCTGGTGCAGCTCTACAATGGGAAAGGGCTATAATGAGCCAGCCTGGTTCAGCTCTACAGTGGGAAAGAGCTATAATGAGCCAGCCAAAACTCTCACCTGAAGCACTGTCTCAGACCTCCAAATCTCCTGTGTGGCGAGGTCAGCATTGACCGAGGGCTGATGGGTAATGTGGCGTTTCAGTAAGCTGCTGCTGTGGGCACTGTATCCGGCAAAAGGCATGATGGGAGATCTGGAGAGAGGACAAAACAGCAAGGCCAATTATAACTGGAAACCCAATTAACTAAATCAGACATCACCTGTTAAGTTCTCACTCCAAATCTATTCTTGGTCTGGGAGTATCAGCCCAGGACATTTCATGTCAAGCATCAGTAATTTTCCTCAGCAGCCAACACTTAACTCTGATACACAGAATATCTGCACACCTAAAGCGTATGGGAGAGTGCATGTGTGTTTGAGTGTGAGTGCAATCTGCACCATATAATCTGTCAGCAAAATGACAATTCTAACTCATAACCATCTCAACTTTACGTAGTATATTCATCATAATCTATAAATTAAACCATAATTGGATTTGCTGATTGATACTGAATCTCGATTCAGCGTTTTGCCATCTCTTCCACAGAAAGTTCATCTATACGCCCGCATGTCTGCCCGCCTGCCCTGAAACAGCACCTGGGAGCCGGAGGGGCCACAGTGCCCCTGGCGTCCGAGAAGGGAGAAGGGGGCACGTCGCCCTCTGTGGGCAGGAAGTACTTCAGATAGGCATCCACCAGGACAAAGTAGGCACTGTCGGAGGTGCTGGCGTGTTGTCCCGGGGGATAGTTCTACAGATGGGGATAGAGTGTTCAGGGACCACGAGATTCTGCAAGGACCACACTTTACTAAATAGTCATGGATTTCAATGGTTAAATTAAAAGAGTAAAAAGCCACAAAAATCCATTATTTCATCTTGTAACTGGGTAGCACTAATATACTATGCCCACAAATTGCCTTGTACGGTATACCTATAGTTTTGCAGGCAAGAATACATAGGGATTTTAAAAAAAAGCTTTTAAAGCTGATATTTGGAGACAAATAATGGAAATGCCAAACAAATACCTGTGGTTTCACAAATCATTACCTTAGAAACAAAAATAATATATATATATATATATATCTCTCTATCTCAATTCAGAGAATATTTGCTAAAAGGCTTCAAAGCTCCACTTCAGGTGTTACATTTTTTATTATTTTTTATTAGACCTTTATTTAACCAGGTGAGCTCATTGAGATAAAAAATCTCTTTTACAAAAGCGACCTGGCCAAGAGGCAGCAAATTTACACAATTACAATCATTCATACAGTATCATATAAACAAGAAGTAAAATCAAATCAAATTTCAAAGCAGTGACAAACCTTAATGCTTTCAAGTTCCTTACCCTTGAGAATTTTAACAAAGCTGTCAAATGGGATCAGTTCAGGCAATTTCAAGGCAGTCTGCAAGGAATTCCATGAAAAAGGGAGCAGCATAGTTTAAATGCCTTTTTTTCCCATTTCCGTGAACACTCGGGGGACAGTGAGTGTAAAGAAGTCTGACAATCTTAAGCTATAGTGGCCTTGGTTCCTAATTAAGTAATTGCCAAGATAGGACGGGACCACACGAAGGAGAGCTTTGTCAATGAAAGTCATCCAATGTGTGTATCTCCTGTTAGACAAGGATGACCATTCTGATTTTTGGTACAAAGTGCAATGATGGGTCAGATTAGTACAACCAGCGACAAACCGCAATGCACAGTGGTACACAGTATCCAGGGAGCGTAAACAGGTAGCTGAAGCATGCATATACAGTATGTCACCATAATCAAGCAGTGGGAGAAAAGTTGCAGATACAAGACATTTCCTTGCTCTATGGGAGAAACAAGATCTGTTCCTAAAATAAAAGCCCAGTTTTATCTTTAATTTAGAGATCAGACTTGATATATGGGATTTAAAAGAAAGGTGTTGATCAATATGGAAGCCCAAATACCTGTAAGACGAAACCAGCTCAATAGCTGTTCTCTGGCAACTTAAGACAGGGAGATTTTGTGATGGGACAGTAGCTCTGGAGAACATCATAGCCTTTGTCTTATCTACGTTTAACACCAGCTTTAACCTTTGCAGACGTGGCTGAACTACGTCAAAAGCCGACTGTGAAAGGGCAAAGGCTTGCACAGCACATGGTGCAAAACAGTAAATGATCATATCATCCGCATAAAAATGATACAAGGCGCCGGACAGGTCATTACAAAGATCATTAATGCAGATGGAAAATAGAATAGGTCCCAACACAGAATCTACACCCTTTGAAACCGTCAAGAATTTCGATGAGGACCCAGCCATCAGAACATACTGTGAACAATCCATTAGATAGTTTTTGAACCAGGAAACTGAATGCTCCGATAAGCCGATTTTGTGTAATGTGTCAACCAGGATATTGTGATCTACCATATCAAATGCCTTTGATAAATCTATAAATACGGCTACACACAATTTCCTTAGGTCAAGCGCTTCCATAATGTCATTCAAGACCTTAAGAGCCGCTGAAACAGTGCTGTGCTTTTTTCTAAAGCCAGATTGATGTCTCGAGAGAATTTCATTCCTCTCAAGAAAATCTTTAATTGATCACTAACAAGCCTTTCGAAAACCTTTGCTAAAATGCATAGCTTCGAGATCGGCCTATAGTTGTTCACTTTCAAGGGATCCCCTCCTTTTAACAAGGGTAAGACAAAGGCGGACTTCCATATATGTGGGACCTCACTATTAAAAAGACTGAGATTAAACAAAACCGATAAAGGCTCAGCAATGTAATCTGCAGCCAATTTGAGAAAGTGGGGTTCCAGCTGATCAGGACCTGCAGATTTCTTGGAGTCCAACTGTTTCAGCTCTCTTAATACATCAGCGGCAGATATAGGAAGAAACTGGAACGGGGCTTCCACTCTGACCTTACTGACCACCGAGGCATTTCCATTTTCAACTAAATAGCCAGGATTGTTTGACTTTTTTCCAGTCTCAGTTAAGAAACCTGCTGAGATAAAGTGCTCATTAAAAGAATCTAAAATCGCAGACTTGTCAGTTATCATGCACAAACCATTATGAAAAAAAGATGGTGGTTCAGTGGAGGAAACCTAGCCAGAGAAAGATCTGATCACCTTCCAAAACCTTTTGGGGTCATTTAAGTTCTTACTGGTTTCCGAAAGATAGTACTCTGCTTTTGCTCTCTTTACAGCCTGAGTACAGTGGTTTCTCAGCTGTCTAAAACTGAGCCAGTCAGCATCAGTTTTACTTTGTCTTGCTCTGGCCCATGCAATATTTCTACCTCTAAGCAGACTACTAAGCTCAGGAGAAAACCAGGGATTGTTACTTACCTTCGACCGACACGCAATTTGTGAAAAGGAGCATGTTTGTTCAGAATGTTTTGGAAACCATCGTAAAAGAATTTCCAGGCCTGTTCCACTTCACCAATAAGATTAAGTCTGTTCCAATCAAAATGATAGAGATCATGAAAGAAAGCTTGCTCACAAAAATGTTTAAGATCTCTTTTGATTAGCAATCTAGGCTTGGTTTTAGGTAGCTTAGCTTGTCTTGCCATTGCAATGACACAATGGTCACTCAAGTCATTTGCAAAAATGCCTATATCAGAGCATTTGTGTGGAACATTTGCTAAAATCAAGTCGAGCAATGATGACTTCTCACGGCATTCATCGTTTGGGCGCGATATCTCCTCAACTAATTGCATCAAATTAAAAGAATCACACACCGATTTAAGGTAATCGGATGCTGAGGTCAACCAATCGCAATTTAAGTCCCCCTCTAGCAGTAGCTCATTTGAGCCAAAAGTAGATGTAGTGAGCCAATGAGGATAAGGCTTCAGCACAAGCAGAGGGTGGCCTATAGCATCCAATAACATTCATAAATTGACCCTGAGCAAAATCTAGTTTAAGGGCCAACAGTTCAAATTGCTTGGGGATTGACACTGTGGATAAAACACTTACGTTAAATTTGTTTTTTGTGTACACAGCGATTCCACCCCCTTACCTGGGACGATCGCAGCGGTGTACATTATAGCCTTTTATACAGATATCTTTGTCTAGAACAGACCTAGAGAGCCATGTTTCTGATAAAACAATTATATCTGCATCTGTTGAACAGGCCCAAATTTTAATCAAATCCATTTTGGGAAGTAAGCTTCGAACATTGATATGGATAATACCTAGACCAGACCTGTCTTTAAGCTCCTCAGGTGTGGGGATACAGTTTAGACCAGGTCCAGGATTTGTATGCACATTTCCCGATATTAAAAGCAATAAAAAGACAATGCATCTTCTCTTTAGAGTGTTACTACATGTCAGCTTACAAAGGTCTACTGAAACAGTTGTGTAAATTGTCATATAACAAGTGTTGCCACTAAACGTGACCATGTCCCCCGCCAGGTCACGGAAATCGACTGGGGTCAGCGTATCACGCTAATACACATTGAAGCCAAAGATGAATGAAATCGGTCAAAACGTTCTTGAGATATCGCGTTCACAACAAACGGGACGGGCGAGACGGATGGATGGAGCTGAATACTATGTCCCCCGCTCCACTCCCTACCGCGGCGGCAGGGGACAATAAATAGTTAAGCCAGTGAGATCAGTCACAAATTCATAGAAAAGTAACATTGGGATGTTGAGTTTTGCACAATCAAAAATGACCTTTTAAATGTTGAATTCCTCCACCTGTTCAGTAGGACAGCAAAGTGTCCATAAAATGTTGCCTAAAAACACAATCTTACCCTTGGAGTGATGAGACTTGTGGCGAAGAAAAACATGTAATACTCGAAGGGATATGAGAGAATGTTAAGGAATTTGTGACACAGAAACAGACAACACATCAGAATAGTGGTACAGATTCCTTCCATAACTCCAAGGCCGAGGATACTGAGCGAGAGACTGAGGCTGGGCACACCGGAAAGAGGCAACTGAAGCTTGTTGTGAAACAACGGGCAATCTGGGAGGACGCCTTCCTGGATGGCAGCCTTCACAGGACCCTGAGGACAGCACAGACACAGCGGGTGATTACAACAGCAAATCACTGCAGCTGCAACTCAAGCACAACCTAAAAGACTGAAACAACACCCACTGGATAAAAACATCAAAGTGTCAACATGTTAAACAACAGTCATCAGAACATGACATATCCCCCCGGCCACCGCAATCTCATGTGAGAAATCCCAAAATATGATAAGGCACCAGTCTGGGACTTCATTGATACACACAGCAAGTTTCTGAAAAATATTGAACAGTGTTCGAATTCTGCTCAGGAAACAAAATGACAGACGGACAGAAATACCTAATCTCAGAAATCCCAAAATATTAGACAGCAGTCTAGGACTTAATAAGCTCAGCAAGTTTCATTAAAAAATATTGAACGGTATTCAAGTTCTGCTCCGGAAACAAAATATCCGCGGACAGACGGACAGATTGATGGAGACGACCAGACTGAACGCAAAATATGCCGGGGGAATAATAATGAAAGTAAAATAATAAAAATAATAAAATAATGAAAGCCTTTTGAAAAACTGCTAGGCAGTACCAAATCTGGCAATATAACTACCTGTAATATGACAAGCCATGTGATATGAGAAAACTGCTGAGGAACTTACGGGGAGAAAGGTGATGGGAACTTCATACTTATACTCCTCAGCCTGCAGTTTGTACACCAACTTCATCATTGGACCACTGGAAGACAATCACCAAATTAAATCACACAATGATGACAACAGTGCGATCTGCAGCTAAAATGTCAATGAGAACCAAGAGATTTTGTTTTTGCTTCGTTAACAGAACTTAAAATGGAAACCACTCAACCTCCCCAGGTGTAGCAGAAATGCTAGAGCCCAGCCAAGTAATGAAACTGAGTTTTTATCTCAGACAGCCCAGGCACAAACTTTCCTATATAGAGAACAAAATGGAAAATAATATCGTACTAAAGCGGATGCAAGGACAAAACCGCCTTTAACCCTTTAAGGCCTAATGCAAAAATCCCAGCAGATAGTAACCTGTATTTGGGCTGAAGCACAGCTTCTCAGCTTTCAGGAACAGTTGGAATTTTTTTCCATTGCGCAAAACTTACAGTAATCACGGTACTTTCAAAATTACGCGCATATCTGTGTCGGCAACAACACGTTCTTGAAATGCGCACATGCTGTCCAGGTTTAAATGGGTTAATGCAATAACAAATAAAAACATACTTGAATGTCTTCCCATCTCAAGAAAAAGTCCCGATACAGAAATCACTTCCCACATTTACCATACTTCCATCCCAATCAGTTTTCCAGTGCTTAGGAGAAGCAAAAGAAGCCAGACTAGAAATCATATTTCAGAATAACGAGTCCAGAGAAAATCAGCCCACCTGGGGTCCAGGAACTCCAGGGCGATGCCGTACTCATTGATGCGAGGCAGCAGCTGCCGCAGGTTCCAGCCGACGATAACACCATCCAGGCTGCCGAAGACACTCTCCACCAGCCACGGGAAGATCAAGTGCAACTCCTGACAACAATGACAAAAAGACATCATCAACAAAAGAACAACAGTAAAGGCCAGGAACTTGCAGTAGTACCCAACAAAGCAGCAGATAGCGATATTTTGATTGCATGACCATTTTCGTGCACATTTCTGATGGGCCTCAAGAGTGAAGGCCAAAAAAGAAAAGGCATAATAGTCGAAAGAATTCCTGGTCTAACTACGGCTACGTTCAGACAGCAGGTCTTGATGCACAATTCGGATTTTTTAGAGAAATCCGATTTTTTTGTGTGCTCGTTCATATTACACATTATATGCGACTCCTATCATTTTTGAGTATGGACTGAATGCGACCCTGAATTGACCCGTATGCGCAAAAGAGGTCCTGAGGTAATACGTGACCACGCAGGCACACACTGTTGATGGAAGTAAATATGGAGGCATCTCGTCTCAGCATTTCAATGACGTAAAGGTCGGATAAATGCGACCTGGCCGTTCAGACAGCAGTCGCATTGCAAAATATCAGATACGTATCGGATTTAGGACCACATATGAAAGTGGCCTGGGTCGGATTTTAAAAAAAATCAGATTTGTGCTGTTCAAACTGTCTTTAACAGATCGGATACAGGTCACATATGGGCAAAAAAAATCGGATTTGGGCCACATTTGCCTGCTGTCTGAACGCAACCTAAGAGCAAGCACAAGTCCCGATTGGAAGCCAGCAACAATTACCCAAATAAGGCCTGCTTAGAGGAATATCTGCAATGGACCAGTCGGGGGAGATACGTTTTCATTTGTATAGCATATATACTTCATTGGGTCAAACACCCAACAAAGATTAAATTTTTGTAACCGCCTCACACAAACACACCGATGGTTACTCCATGACTGAATGAAACAGATGCAACATAACCATTCACCTTGGCAGGGTAGTCATCGATCACCTTCACCAGCTCCTGACATCGCTGTAGGAGAGGCTTGGTCACAGAGTCAGCTTTCAGATTTGCCTGCGAAAACATTCAAAATCAATCTTATCACCAAATATACAAACCTGAATGAAAAGCGATGATGCAACATCAGCACCAACATCAAGGATTAGCCCGCATTACATAGCAACCCCCATAACGTACCACGCCCCTGTCGGCAATTTGTTCAATGCAATACTGTGACCTAAGCGATGCTGTAAATACCACGGGAACTTTCAGCCCCGTTCTTGCACTGCATCTGACGGATTGGAAATGGTGAGGTTCGATTAGGAAGCCCAAATTTTGCCGATTTCACTGATGTCTTTTACATAAAAATTGGATAATTTTCAGGCATTGAAATTTACACTTGAAAATTTAGCATGAGTTCCCCCTACACCCGAAACAAAATTTGATGGTTCAGACGTGTTCTCCGTGATGTCTTCTGCTAGAAAAATGTCACTTCGAGTTATTATGGCCGTGTGCAGACCATAATATATGCAGTGCAAAAGTTGGTAGACCCACTTTTTAATGAGGGCAATCAAAATCCTCATCGTAATCCAAAGTAGCAAAGAAGTGCAGCCCTAAATAATACAATGTGGACCTGCCTAAAAGATATTTTATTACCTCGCCTCGGGGCAAAGGGTTGTTTTGATCAAGTTTGTTCGTAACAACTTTATCTCAGTACAGTACACCCTTCAAGAGGCTTTATGTAATATCATAGACGTGACTTTCTGCAATAAAATCACTTAAATTGGGCCAGTAGTCTTAACTGAACTTAGAACCTATGATTACATACTTTTGTCAGTAGTTTGAGAACAGCCACCTGGTGGCGCTATACCTTCAAATCGGCAAGAGGGATCGCAAAAAAAAAAAAAAACCTGAAAATATGTCACAAGCCATGGCCTCAGCATACCCTGCAAATTTGATGAAATTCTGAAAAACTTAAATTTTTGGTCATTTTTGACTGTCAATGGAAAAGGTCACAATTCCACTAATGCATTTCCTCTGGGAAGCTTAGGACAAAATAGGCCATTTTTCAGCCACTAAATTCTGAATATCTTTTGACTGGAATATGCTGGAGACATAATTCAAAGAGGAAAATTATCTGTGACAAAGCCTTTATCACATGATACTACCAGATATATTCTCTTATTCAACTTGAAAATGTATAGGGGTTGCTACATTACAAGCCTGTAACGGGTAATAAATTAAAATTACAGATAGCGCTAGTCTATGCAAGCGTAATTAGGAGACGTGTATCGGGGACACATAAAGCAAGTATTTGCATCCATCAGAGCAGGGCATACTAACCAGAAGAAAACTCGGTTGTTGCATGACAGGTGAGGCCATAATCACTGGATTGTCCTAAATGAAGATCCTAACTGCCACCAGGCACACTTCAGGATTCTAGCAGGCTTGCAACACCTGCAACACAGGATAACTATAGTGAAGTCAGCAAGCTAGTTAACTTCAAATAGCCCCCCAACGAAACAAGTCAGCCAGCAGCCTAACGAATACTCAACATCGGAAAGCCTCGACTTATCCAACTATTTTTGCTTAGTCCGCATCACTCAGTAGCTATTAATTCCGCAAGCTCAAGTGAACTTGAGTTATTCCGTTTGTATAACGTCGTTTGCCACGCAAGCCAACCAGCTAACATTAGCCACAGTGGAGTTCTGAGACTCAAGCTCCAGAATTGCAAGCCAAGATCAACTTGTTCCAGAGCCAATTTACTCAGCAGTAGCATGCTAGCAAGTTTAGCCAACTCTACCAAATATATCAAGCTGCCTACACGGCTTGCTCAGCGACTAGTTAACGGTAAACCAAGGTCAGCAATTTTTAGAACTAGGCGAAATAGTGCAACATTCAGCGTTTCAACGCCAGGCGCCACAATAAAGTCACATTAAGTTGTACTTAACAGCACTCGATGCTCGCTGGCCTGGTAGCTTGAGCTAGCCTAAAGACAGCTGGCTAACTGACTTGCTAACCATTACCATGTATTTAGCCACAATAAGCTACGTGACAAACGTTAGCAAAAAAAACAACAATCGTCTCTGAGTTACCTGATACAGCTATGACACAATTACTGGGAGTTAAATAGAAAGCTATCCATTTGACGGACTGGCATCAACCTGAGAGGTACCAAAGGACAAAACTATTACAACTTTGGTCCGACTGCTCTCCGGCGCCCGATCACTTCTCTCAATTCCAATCTACCGCGTTTCCGTCAGAGTGCGGCTGCATGAGACAAAATGCGTCACTTCCTCAAGAAGGGCACTTCTTCTTCTGTGGGGATATAGATTATCCCTATGGGGATATAAATTAATATATACAGTTGCAATCACAATTATTCAACCCCCTTCGCAAATTACGGTTGTTGGCAAAATTTACAAACTTTCTGCTGTTTGCAATAAATAGATTAAACAACAACATTTTAAATAGCTCAACACAGCTAATGTTTACAAGTGGTTTCTCCAAACTCAACTCAAAATGCCACTTTTAAGGACTACTGCAATCTGCAGTTTTCAAAATTACTCACCCCCCTGAATAGAATCAATCACAAGAGCACGTTTGCGAACAAGGTGTTGTCTCAATCAAGCCTAACGCAACTAATCAAGAGCTTCTTAAGTTGCATCAGGTTTGCATCAGATAGAACAAATCAAACACATGGACTAGCTTGTAGGTTTATTGACAGTGATACTTGATTGCGAATTAGAAATGTGGTTCTCAAGAGAATTGTCCAAGAGGGAAGAAGAAGAGATTATTGCCAGGCAGAAATAAGGAAAAGGATACAAAGAGATAGCAAAGGCACAGAATGTTCCAAGAGATACATTTGGGAGCATAGTTCGCAAGTTCAGAGTTTAAGGAACAGTAGCTACACTACCTGGACATACCAGAAATAGTAAGCTATCAGTGGCTGCCACAAGATTCCTGAGGACGCAGGTGGTCAAAAACCCTAGAGTGACTGCAAAAGACCGGCAGCAAGACTTGGTGGCTGGAGGCGCTGAGGTTTCAGTTTGCACAGTAAGGTGCATACTGAATGCTGAAGGTCTCCATGCCTGAACTCCAAGACAAGCACCACTACTGACACAAAAGAACAAGAAAAGTCAGCTCCAGTATGCATAGAACCGTATAAATAAGCCACAGAAGTTTTGGGATACTGTTCTTTGGAGCGATGAAACAAAACTGGAACTTTTTGGGCTTATGGATCAGCATTATGTCTGCAGGAGGAAGAAAGAAGCATACGCTGAAAAGAACACCCTGTCTACGGTAAAGCATTGCGGGGGCTTGTTGATGTTCAGTGGTTGCTTTGCTTCCTCTGGCACTGGAAACCTGCAACACGTGGAAGGCAAGATGGATTCAATCAAGTATCAGAATATCCAAAGAGAAAATGTCACACCGTCTGTGAGGAAGCTGAAGCTAGGGCATCTTTGGACCTTCTAATGGAACAATGATCCGAAGCATGCCTCAAAATCCACCAAGGCTTGGTTTCAGAAGAAGTCCTGGAAGATTTTAGAGTGCCCATCACAGTTGCCTGACTTGAATCCCATGAAAAATCTCTTGTGGGATTTGAAGAAGGCAGTTGCAGCATGCAAACCGAAGAATATTAGTGAACTGGAGGCCATTGCCCTCGAGTATTGGGCAAAGATTTCTTGGGAATGCTGCCAGAGGCTGGTGTTAGGCTAAACATCACATTTACAGCAGGTCATCACAACAAAAGGATGCTCTACTAAGTACTAAAGATGGTTGTAATGAAGGGGTTGAATAATGTTGAGACTGCAGTAGCAGGGGTTGGGAAGGACAGCAAGGCCCATGGGCCAATGGCCCGTGTCATGGAAAATCAATGGGCCATTTTCAAAATGTATGGGCCATTCCCAAAATTCAATGCACCAATAATTTTAACCATAATAGACCTTTAATCAAAATATATTCTGCATATACACATACATATACATACATTTTGCTTTGTGCGTTTAACGCTGAAAACATACTGATGCATACTGTACATTTTGCTTTTAATGTTCAGCATTCCAATATTGCTTCGAACAAAAAGGATCGATACGTTATTCAAAAGACAAGATTATGCACTCAATACAAAAGAGGGAAATTGGCCGTTGCAATTTCAATCGTTCATTAAAACTACTGGCTTTAGCATTAGTCTACTGATACACTGGTAAGCAGCTCTAAGTTGATGGTTTTTGACTTTACCCACCATCTTGTAGCGGCACTGGCTGCAGCTCTACATTGACGAGTGTGAAAATTATTTGACACTGAAGGAATCATGGCTAGAGTATGAGCCTGGTATCATAATGTAGATAGAATGAGACCTTTCATATGCCATAACTTGATTTGATCACCATCCACATAGTGATACAACCCCATGAAGTTTTCCTAACACACATTTTTTCAAGTTTTCTCTGGTGAATTACGAGAAAGCATATGACAAATCCATGGTTCCAATAGTTGTTTTTAATACACTTTATCATAGTTATTAAATTGGTGCAGTGTTGCCATTGAAACTTCCACTGATCTCATGATATTGAAGCTTGAAGTTGGTTACAGAACAAATCTCGTTGAAGAAAACGTAGATTTTGGCTTAAGACTGTGACACCTAGAATTGGCATACAATTGATTTCATTGCAGTTTTTAATAGTGCTCCGATATGTCTTTCAGTTCTGAAAATTTCATTTTGCTATCTTTAATACACACGAAGTTCTGAGGGATCAAAAATGCTGGGAAAAATTGATGCGAGTTTGAAAGCTTGAAATTTCAACCTACTCTGGTGTACTCTCAGAGCCTGTAACTCAAAAAATATTCACAAGATCAGAGTAATATTTGGCAAATACTTATTCTAAGTATATGAATACTCATTGATACTGAGGTAATTGTACTAGAATAATTTGCTGATTCCAAGGAGGTCAGGTGGTAAGCACTTGTAGATTTTATATATTATGAATAACAAAGGAATTACTAAAGAAACAAATAGAATAAAGCAAATTCACACATTATGCCTCAAATCGCAAGTTAATTGCAATCCTGAGTGAACATAAATGGCTCTCCAACGTGAAAACGTACCCTACGCGGCCACATACCGTTTTAAAGCGTCATTACATTAATAAACTATTAAATTGTGCAAAAAATACCATATATGCCCAGAGAATGTTCCGCGACCTGAAGTTTTAATTGGTGTAATCGCATTTTACAAATAAATGATGGCTTTCATGCAAAAGATGCAAGTTGTATTTTTTTTAATTGGCTCTAAATTTCTCTAATGCATTTGGCTAGTCAGACTGGCTTCAGTGAGAGCATCTGTAACCGCTTTCTTTCGAAGGTAGATACCGTCGGGCTTCAACCCCAAGTTCGCGTTAAAGGTGCACCATGCAAGTTTGTTTACTTTCACTTCTGTTGACATTCGAACTCAAACAAAACAGAGGTAGCCCGCCCCTCCCTCCCATAGTTCCCTCCCTCCCATGCTTCCATAACTGTCAACTCCTGTCGGTGATTGGCCAGGACGGTTTGTTATGTTATGGGGCACAGCCTGTGCCCCTTGTGTTTATTTGCAGTTTGTGACGCCTGTGCGGTCTCCAGAGCCCGGGTTTTTTTTTACAGTGAATTTGGGGGCAGACAGCTAGCGGATCGTGGAGAGATGTCGGCGAACTGAGAAAAAAATGTAATTGCGCAGAAAGTAAACAAACTTGCATAGTGCACCTTTAAGGCAGTGGCTATTTTTACTACGGTGGTTAACTTTAGGCAGTTGCTAAGGATATGGCAGTTTTTCAATGCATTTCAATGTAGAGAGGTATGGCAGTCCCAATTTCAAACCTTGCCCTTACCTAACCCTGACCCTAACCCTAACCCAAACCCTGACCCCTAACCCTAACCATAATCCCTGATCATCCTAATCCCTTCAAATCGGCTGCTGTACCCATAAAACTGCCATATCTCTAGACACTGCGTTAACTTTAAGTTGCATTTGGACTGCTCGCGATGCAGTGGCGAAGCACTAGTAAATACAGTTCCAAATTAATTTGCCTATAAATAACTTGATTCGCATTACTTTAGATAACATATTGCAACTCAGTCTTAATGTTCACCGATCAAGCACATAAAACACATTAATACGTGGAAAAAATATTCAGTAGGTTCGTTGATTTACCGTTCTCAAGTGTAGACAGTGCCATGTTCGTTGTTGAACTGGGTACGCGAAACTTTGCTTGCAAATTCATTCCAGTTTTTTTTTCGATGGTCTGCTACGAAATGCTGCCAAACTCCAGATTTTTAGCTCACCTGGACGAAGTCCATGAACTTATGTCATGGCCTGCTTGTCCGTCGTCGTGCATCGGCGTCTGTAAACATCTTCTTCTCTGAAACTACTAGACCAATGAAGCTGAAACTTGGCATGCATGTTCCTACCCACGAGGACACCAAAGTTTGTTCGAGACGTTCCGATCCAACTTCAAATATAGAGGCTTTGGCAGTCATATTGAAAATGCTACTTTGGCATAGCGATTCAGCTGAAATTTGCTGTGTATGTGCCAAAGAGCAAGATTGAACATATATATTACGGGTTTAGCTGTGCATCGCATTTTGACCTTCATTTGACCTCTGTCATTTGGCCACGCTCCTTAATTTCAGAAATATCTTTAAAAATCTTCTTCTCTGAAACTACGGACTGATGGAGCTGAAGCTTCGCATTTATCTTCCTACCACTAAGGAGAGTAAAGTTTGTTCAGAGCGTTCCAATCTGACTTCAAATGTGGCGGCTGCGGCGGCCATATTGAAAATGACATTTTGGCTCATTAGTCGCTCATTTCTGGAGCGATTCAGCTGAAATTTGCTGTGTATGTGCCAAATAACAAGACTCAACATATATAACTCTGGTTTTGCTGTGCATGGCATTTTCACCTTCATTTGACCTCTGTCATGGGGCCATGCCCCTTAATTTCAGAAATATCTTTAAAAATCTTCTTCTCTGAAACTGTGTGACTGATCGAGCTGAAACCTAGTATACACCTTTCTGTAGCGAGGGAGATTAAAGTTTGTTCGAGGTGTTCTGATTCGATTTCAAATATGGCAACAGCAGCAGCCATATTGAAATTTCCTTTGTCGATGCTAAGCAGCAAGGCTGAACACATGTTACAGGTTTTGCTGTGCAATGCATTTTGACCTTCATTTCACCTCTTCTTTTTTAAAAATAAATTGTAAAAATAACTTTGTTGTTTGTGTTTAATTGGCAACTGAAATAATACCATTCAATGGTTGACTTAAACAAAAGGAGTGAAAAATGTCCAGGTGAGCTACAGTGCCGTGGCACTATTTTTTATTTAACATTGTTTCAAGGATTTATCAAAATGAGCAAGTAGGCCTATGCCTATATCACAAATCTTAACTGGTGCAAACCATAAGCCACAACTGAAACACACATTTGCATGCATATTTAAGAAGGGCATAATGCAGGTATGAGAGGAAGTGTTTCATGTTAGTTTTACATATATGTGGAAAAAACTATCAGGCCTACCTACTATAAAATGTAACTTTTAATTGGTTTAGATGAATTGTGCACAACATCAATATTACCTTAACTATCTAGTATAATTTATTCAGAGTAAATACAGGTCGGGTTGAGAGTGAAGGACGTCAATACCAGCTGCATTGCAAATGTAGAATTCTCGAGTTATTTGCCATTGCTTGGGCAAAACAAATCCCGGTCGCATCAACCAAACAATCGACCAGAGCGCCTTGGTGGTATTCCTAAATAAAAGATTACCGCTCATTTGTTCGATCCAAAATTAATCTGACCTGCTTTCTTGTGTCAGAAACCCATACATGATGATTGAAATTGAACCCTGAACCTTTCCCGTCAACAACTGACAATTTGAGAACAAAGCAAACGGTCTCTGACTAAGAAAAACAATTAAGAAATAATTTTTAAATACATACCCAATCAGTATTGCAACACTCGGATCCGGGACAGTGTTATTTGATACTGCATACTGATATAAATTCGACGTGATATCAAAGGACTTTGTCACAAACTAATTCCGCTAAGAAAATACACTCCAAATTAGTCTTTCCCCTGATGGGCATTTTCACAGCCTCACAATGGTGATGGACGGCACGAGGGCCTGGAATTAGAATTGATCAATTGAGCATCAGAATGCACTCGATCAACTGTGATCAGTGGATAGTTTTTTTCTGAAGAATTTTGGTACTGTATAATAGGAGAAAAATTAAGATTTAATTGGCACACGGGCGCATTCATGGCCCGCTCAGTGGCTTTCTAATGCGCCATATTTTGATTTTATGCGCCATTTGCACATGGCGCGTGGCCTTCCCAACCCCTGCAGTAGTTTTTAAAAGTGGCATTTTGTGTTGAATTTGGAGAAACTACTTGAAATATTAGTTGTGTTGAGTTTAAACTTTAATTTTAAACTGTTTTAATTTAAACTGTTCTTGTACAATTTGTTTATTGAAAACATCTGAAAGTTTGTAAATTTTGCCAGTAAACCTGATTTTCAATGAGGGTTGAATAATTTTGATTGCAACTGTGTGTATATATATATATATATATATATATATATATATATATATACTGTATATATATATACAATATCTCACAAAAGTGAGTACACCCCTCACATTTCGACAATTAATTTATTATATCTTTTCAAGGGATAATGTTACAGAAATGAAACTTGAATATATTCTAGAGTAGTCATTGCACAATATGTGTAGCAGTGTAGATTTACTGCACTGTCCAAATAACTGAACAAACTGTCACTATTTCCAAAATGGGTGGCAACAAAAGTGAGTACACACCCCAATTGGTAATGGTCAACCAAGCAATGAAACGTGTCTTATTCATCATGTTCATGCTTTTGTCTGTTCGACTGGGTTATATGAGGTTGTGTAACATGTGTTGAAGGTTTAAATTGTGGTGCTTTGGGTGCAATGCTCTCATTCTGGTCACTGGATGGTAAACATGGCACCTCATGGGAAAAAACTCTCTCAGAACCTGTTGCTCTCCACAAAGATGGTCTAAGCTACAAGAAGATCTGTGAAATCATGAAACTGAGCGACACCATGGTGGCCAAGGTTATCCAGTGGTAATCCAAGATGGGTTCTGCTCGGAACAGGCCTTGTCAGGGCGCCCTGGCGAGGAGTACCAAGACAAGTGTGTACTGCCTACAGTGTAATGGCTGGTAATATACGGAGGCCAAGCGCAACAACAGAGATAAAGAGAGTAGCACGAACACAGTACAAACACAGAGAATAATATAAACCAAACGCAAGTACTCGCGCTTCCAAAGGACGTATAATAGCCCGAACCACAGAAGCAAAGCGAGATAGAAAAAGGGAGAAGAAACTCCAACAATAAGAAGATAGAAAGTCATACCAAACCTGACTAAAGATATCTTCGGCTATAGTGCGAATCTAAATGCAGATACTCTAGCAAAGGGGGCGTGCCGGACATCCTGCTTATATAGATTCTGGGGAAGCGCCGCCCCAGCTCAATCAACCAGCTGGGTAAAGAATTCGATGGCCCAGGAATTCGATATCGTCCCCGGACGAGAGCCGCAAAGAAAGGTCCAAACGGCATGACCAAATATTCGTAGTACCCGTCATGCCGTTTTCCACTCATCCCCCTCATTGATCCGAACCAAGTTATAAGCATTCAGGAGGTCTAGCTTGGTAATAAACGATGCCTCCTGCAGCCGTTCAAACCCGAAGTTCATAAATGGAAGTGGGTATTGGTTTTTAATAGTGATATTATTCAAGCCCCTGTAATCAATACAGGGTCTCAGACCGCCATCTTTTTTGCCCACAAAAAAGAACCCTGCTCCGGCAGGAGACGTGGAGGGTTGAATAAATCCATTAGCCAGAGCCTCCTGAATATATTCTTTCATAGCCTTCCATTCAGGCCCTGACAGCGAGTATAATGAACCCCTGGGGGGAGTGGTACCCGGGTGGAGATTAATCTTGCAATCGAATGTGCGATGAGGAGGCAAAGTTGCGGGCCGTTGCTTGCTAAAAACCTCCACGAGATCAGCATAATCGTCAGGAACATTAGGAGGCAGACAAAAGTTTAAAGCAGCCCCCAAATTCTCACCCTGTTCGGAACCTGCCCCCTCTAAGTCAGATTCCGAGTCAGAGAAATCCTCCGAATAGCAATTCTCCTCTGGCTGCCGCCAGTCAAATTGAGGATCCCACTCCAACCCTTCCTCCACCCCTTTCTGTAGATTAGGAGGGTTGTGTGAGGCAAACTCCGCAGAATCACTCCAGGCATCAGCCTCCCCCATAGGTCGATGCCCGGGATGACACGCTATCCCTACAGTGGGACCTACAATCAGTCCCCCACTGGACGATCGGGTTATCCTGACTTCCGCAAATGATATGAGGCCTATGTTCCCGTAGCCATGAGTGTCCTAAGACGACAGGAAAAACAGGAGGACTGCTAATAAAAAACCGGACATCCTCAGAATGGCCACCAAAAGAGATGAACATAGTCAATGATTCAGAAACTTCGGTTAAAAATCCAGTTCCCCATGGGGCGCCCCGGTGGCTCATCGGTCTAAGCGCACATACCATAAAGGCTGTGTCCTTCCCGCAGTGCCCTGGGTTCGATTCCGACTCGGGTCATTTGCCGCATGCCTTCCCCCATTCTTCTTCCCAACTTTCCTCTCTCTCTACACTGAATAACTATCAAATAAAGGAAAAATTCCCAAAAAATAATCTTTAAAAAAAAAAAAATCCAGTTCCCAGCGGGCGACTGTCCAAAGATCTAACAGAGCGTGAATGTAAAATAGGGCGGATAGGAATGGAATGTCTCCTAGCCCACTCTGCATCCATAAAACAATCCTTGGCGCCAGAGTCCACAAAAGCTTTGATAAATATTCTCTGTCTCCCCACAGTCAATTCTACGGCAATTAAAGTTCGGAAGGGAAATTGAGTCTGTCCCTCTAGCGCCCCCCATACCGCTAGTGACTTCCCATTTCCCTGAAGCTCAGGGCAGCGTGGACGGATATGTCCCGGTTTGTTACAATTATAGCAGATTATACCTTTCCGAATGGGCTTACGAGCCCGGCTCTCATATGAGCCATCAACCTGCATAGGCTCACCAGGAGTGGAATTTTCAGTGAGCGGAATGGGAACTTTAAGCATGCTGCTCAGCAAGAGCCAATGCCGTACATTTCTCCCTGTTACGTTCGTGGATGCGATTATCAATTCGCAACGCAGTGCGAACCAACGAATCTAGAGACAAACTAGGCTCCAATGTAGCCAGAGCGTCCTTAACCTCCTCTGCCAAAGCGTGAACGAACTCTGTCATAAGAGGTGCTTCTGGCCAGCCTGTCTCTGTAGCCAAGGAGCAAAATGTGATTGAAAATGCAGCGAGACTCTCAGAGCCCTGCCTTAGATGCATTAAACGCTTAGCCGCGTCCTGGCCACAAACATCCTGATCAAACACCGATACCATTTCTCTAACGAGAGTCTCCGCAGTATTCACTACCGGTGAATTAGATCGAATAAGTTGGCGGACCCAAGTGAGTCCCTGTGTCGGCTAACAGGGATAAAATAAATGAAACCCGAGACTCCTCATTAATGAACCGTGAAGGCTGCGCTTTAAAAAATATCTCACATTGGGCAATGAAATCTTTACATCTTCCTGCCTCGCCTCCATATCTTGGGGGTAATTGAAGCTTTGGCTCTTGGGGAGAATGTACGGACTGTGCTTGTGCTACATTTTGTGTGATTCACTTGGACAGGGCTCTAATACTCTCAGTGAGAGTCAACAGAACTTTCTCCTGTCTCTCCATGGCATTCGCCTGAAGGCGGACTCTTTCCACCAACTCTGCCAGTTGTTTGTTCAGGTTAACAAGACCCTTGCCATAACCGGAGAGACAGCTTGTTGGTTAGCCACAACTTTCTCTCATGCAGCCGTTGCTGACGACTCCATGCTGGCTAGAGTGTTCTGTAATGGCCGGTAGTATATGGAGGCCAAGTGCAACAACAGAGAGAAAGAGAGTAGCATGAACACAGTACAAACACAGAGAATAATATAGACTAAACGCAAGTACTCGCGCTTCCAAAGGACGTATAATAGTCCGAACCATGGAAGCAAAGCAAGATAGAAAAAGGGAGAAGAAACTCCAACAATAAGAAAATGGAAAGTCATACCAAACCTGACTAAAAATATCTTCGGCTATAGTGCGAATCTAAACACAGACACTCTAGCGAAGGAGGCTTGCCGGACATCCTGCTGATATAGATTCTGGGGAAGCGCCGCCCCAGCTCAATCAACCAGCTGGGTAAGCAATTCAATGGCCCAGGAATTCGATATCATCCCTGGACGAGAGCTGCAAAGAAAGGTCCAAACAACGCCCACACCTCACAAACCATGACATACAGTCAAACATGGTGGTGACAGCATCATGGTCTGAGGCTGCATGAGTGCTTCTGGTCCCGTGGAGCTGCGCTTCATTAATGGAATAATGGATTCCAACATGTACTGTGACATTCTGAAACAGAACATGATGCCCTTCCTTTGGAAACTGGGCCGCACGGCAGTTTTCCAACATGATAACGACCTCCATGATGACAACTGCCTTCCTGAAGAAGGTAAAGGTGATGGCGTGGCCAAGTATGTCTCCAGACCTGAATCCCATTGAGCACCCGTGGGGCATCCTCAAGAGGAAGGCGGAAGAGCAGCAGGTGTCCAACATCCACCAGCTCAGTGATGTTGTCATGGAGGAGTGGAGAAGGATCCCAGCAACAACCTGTGCAGCTCTGGTGAATTCCATGCCAAGGAGAATCAAGGCGGTACTGGACAACAATGGTGGTCACACTAAATATTGACACTATGGACACAATTTGGCATGTTGACGGTGAGGTATACTCACTTTTGTTGCCACCCATTTTGGAAATAGTGACTGTTTGTTCAGTTATTTGGACAGTGCAGTAAATCTACACTGCCACACATATTGTACAATGACTACTCTAGAAAATATTAATGTTTCATTTCTGTAACTTTGTCTCTTGAAAAGATATAATAAATTAATTGTTGAAGTGCAAGGGGTGTACTCACTTTTGTGAGATACTGTTTAACCCCTTAAGCCCTGAGCCTCTTTTTCGAAAATGGCAAGCCCAAAATTAAATGAATATATCTCTGCGACTATTTGGTCCATTTGACTAATCTTGGTATCATAATAAAGGTGAAACCATTTGGGATTTCTGCCATGGTGTAAAAATCAGTATATATGTCACTGAGTCAGAGTAAATGAAGATGGAACACAGTGTAAATCAAAGACCTCATTTTGCACCAAACAAAGTTTTACTTCTATCCCTTGTAAACTTAATTAGTTGAAGCCTGAAACCTCTAAAAATTTACAGCACAGAATCTCACCATTATCTGTGCCAAAGTTTATTCTAATCAAGTAAATCAGAACAAAATTAGAGAGGAATGTCCAGGTGGCTTCTCCAAATTGGCAATTCAGGTACCTTGTGTGCCAAATCAGATTTCTCAGATATTAAACTGTAAAACTCATCTAATTTCACTTATATGTCACTACAGGCATACATTCCACCCAAATACAACCAGTTTTTAATTTTTGGAATTTATAATTTTTATGATTATTATTTCTGCCAGTCCTATAGCCTATACAATTTCCCATTCAAAGACAATAAATACAAACAAAATGAAGTTTGGCTCCACTGGAGCAGATTTATTTTAAAAAAGCAAATTAATAAGATTATGAATACAAAAAGGGTTAAAAAAAATGGGGGGAAAAAGTCAAAAGAATAAAAACCCCAGCAATTATTTTTACAAGCAAAATTCTACTATTGTCTTACATAAGCACACCTGACCAGAGATTCAAACTGTGGTCACCTGACCAGCAACCCTATACTCTAACCACTAGGTTATACCATTTGACAGTACTGCTGTTCTCAATTTGCCGATATAAAGAATGACTCAAAAAAACAAGTCACTCACCTTTTTGTACTGTTGTGCCCTCAGTATTCACGCGTTTCTGTCAGAAAACAACTTTGAAAACGACGGTTGAATATTTAGCGGATAATTATACCGAAAATACCACAAACATTGTCGCGCTATTTAAGTACATTCAAATGGCCCACGGACTCGGTTTGACGCACTGGGAACGCAAGGCTCTAGCTCAGGCTAGCTTTGTGCGACAAAGGTGCTTTAGGGCTCGTTGGAAATGTCAGAAGCCATTGAATCAAATGGCTACCGGCAAAGTCTTACTGACAGCATCACAAGCCAATCACAGAGAGGAAAATACATTGCAAGCACGCTGAATGCTGAGGAACTGAGATCTTTGAAGCAATGCTCGAGAAGAAAAACATGCTTTGAGACTCGCAGATCTAGTTTCGTTATAATATGGACACATCGAGCTACCAAAAGCGAGCGTGGATTTACTCTCATACAGTTTTTTTAATGACAAAATATCAAAGGTAAGAAATTTCTTTGCTCATCTCTGTAGACTGTAAAGTGTATACCTGCTTTTCTTTGAGTGTGATGTCAGTTTAAAATGACAGGGCTCATATCGTTGGATTCTGTGGACTTTCCTCTTTCATTTGAGGTATCGTTTTTATGCATAGCACAAATTCAGGAGAAATTCTAACAATTCAGTGCTGATATGATTTTATCCTATGTTTTGCTACATGCTTATTTACTTGCTTGGTGCTTGAATTGTGTTCGGTTGAGGTAAAAATGGTCTACATGAGCTTTTTGCCTAGTTTATTTGCGAAATGTGGATATGCCGCATGACAATGTTGCGATTTGGAAACATGCTGTATTTATTATGCATAACCACCGCCCCCCGGTACCGGGCCATTGGGCTTAAGGGCATATACAACCCCAATTCCGAAATAGTTGGGACGAAGTGTAAATTGTGAATAAAATCAAAATGCAATGACTTTCAGATCACATGAGCCAATATGTTATTTACAATAGAACATAGATAACATTTCAAATGTTGAAACTGAGACATTTTACATTTTTATCCACAAAATGAGCTCAAATCAAATATTCTGGCTGCAACAGGTCTCAAAAAAGTTGGCACAAGGGCAAAAAAGGGCTGAAAAAAAGAGAATCAGCTGAAAGAACACTTAGCAATTAATTAAGTTAGCTGACATCAGGTGTGTAACATAATTGGCTATAAAAGGGATGTCTTAGAGAGGCTGAGTCTCTCAGAAGTAAAGATGGCCAGAGGCTCCCCAGCCTGTGAAGGCTTACGTAAAAAAAATTGTGGAATACTTTAAAAACAATGTTCCTCAATGTCAAATTGCAAAGGCTTTGAAGGTCTCATCATGGACAGTGCATAGCATCATCAAAAGATTCAGAGAAACTGGAAAAATCTCTGTGCGTAAGGGACAAGGCAGAAGACCTTTACTGGATGCCCGTGATCTTTGGGCCCTCAGACGCAACTGCATCACTAACCGGCATGATTCTGTCCAGTGGCGTTGTGCCTATACATTTCCATCGTGGAGTTTTTTTTTTTCTTTCTCCCTTTCCCCATGTCGCAAAATCAGCTTTAGCTATGACGAATCAGCAGCACTTGTCCATAAGTGCAACGTCCCGCAGCTCATGTGTCATCCACTCGTCTCAGGGTAGTCTCATGCTGAACTTCTATTGATTTATCTTTGGTCAAGAGGCGGGCCTTCGTGAATCCCATCTCGGGAACTAAGCGTAGCGCACTGTCGGTGGAGACGAGCCCATAAAAGATGAAACTGGTCTTTGCCGTTCCCCAGCAGGTTGCACGGACAAGCTTACTTGTGATGCTGACGAGTGGACGGGGAGCCAAAGACTAAGCTTTGCTACTCAGGCTTGAAAATGTACTCCCTTGCTTTAGAACGTACGTTCGTTCAATTGCCGATTAAATGTGCGTATTTTTTGGTACTTTTATCTTTAGAAATATCCCTTGTGCTGATGGCTACGCGTGTGTAAGTTTGCCAACGCAAAACACTACGTCAAATGACTTATCCATCGATTTAATATTAAAGATATTAAATTGTTTTCTTATCCTTTTGTTGGATAGTTCGTGATGTCACGTCAAATACTCGTGTGATGACTCGATGGAGTGGACAAAATGTATGGTAGGGTTAGCTGCTTTCACACCGGACGCGAAACGAATTTTTTTCCGCACGACAGATTACATTCAAAGTCAAAGCAAAAAACGCGAATATTCGCGTCTTTGCATTGACTTTGAAAGTAATCTGTCGTGCGGAAAAAAAAAATCGTTTCGCGTCCGGTGTGAAAGCAGCTTTATTCCGGGCAATTCTTCAAGGCTGCGACTTCAGCAGTAAACTTCCTTCGGGATAGTGAAGTATTATTGTTGTTGTTGTTGTTATTGCTTCATGAAAATGGTCAAAACTTATTCTGTACTTAGGTGAAAAGACGCAGAGCTATTTTCAAATAATGCCTCACAATTAGGTTGGGTTTTATACTTCAGGCTAACTGGGATTCAACGGTAGGGAGGATTTTTCTTTAGCTTTGCCTTTTACTGATTTGCTGCCGAATACGCAGCATGACCTCGGTGGTCACTTTATTAGGTGACCTTGCACACCTTCTCCTGAATGCAAATATTTCAGTCGATCACGAGGCTAAAACTCATGCAATGCATGCGAACATGTTCCCACCAAGCATCAGGATGGGGAAGGACTGTGGTGTAAGTGGTCTGACTATGAGGCCTAACTGACTGCTGTGTGTAGGACGTGTGAACTCTTTTTTGAATACTAATTTTTATTTATGTGGCCTATAACAGAAAATTGTGAGGGAAATGATTTGTTGAATTGTAAACTACAAAGTTCAAAAAAAAAAGCTTATTTGCATGGGTATTATTTATGTAAAGGAGACATATTAAAATTATACAGTATAGCCAAGCTGTGCCCACCCAAAAATTTGGCTTGCACAGCACCCCTGATTCTGTCATTGACATCACTAAATGGGCCCAGGAATACTTCCAGAAACCACTGTCTGTAAACCCAGTCTGCCGTGCCATCCACAGATGCCACCAAAAACTCTATCATGCAAAAAGGAAGCCATTGTTGAGCATGATCCAGAAGCGCCGCCGTGTTCTGTGGGCCAAGGCTCATTTAAAATGGACTGTAGCAAAGTGGCAAAGTGTCCTGTGGTCAGACGAGTCCAAATTTGACATTGTTGTTGGAAATCATGGGTGTCGTGTCCTCAAGGCTAAAGAGGAGAAAGACCATCCCTCCTGTTATCAGCATTTAGTTCAAAAGCCAGCATCTCTGGTGGTATGGGGATGCATTAGTGCATATGGTGTGGGACACTTGCATGTTTTAAAAAGCACCATGAATGCTGAAAGGTAAATAAAGGTTTTAGAGCAACTTATGCTCCCCTCCAGACGACATCTATTCCAGGGAAGGCCTTGTGTATTTCAGTAGGACAATGCAAAGCCACATACTGCAGCTATTACAACAGCATGGCTTCGTAGTAGAAGAGTCCGTGTGCTAAACTGGCCTGCTTGCAGTCCTGATCTTTCACTGATTGAGAACATTTGGTGCGTAATTCAACGAAAAGTCCGTCAAAGGAGACCCAAAACTCTCCAGCAGCTGGAAGCCTGTATTAAACAAGAGTGGGATCAAATTCCAATGGCTAAACTTAAGAAACTTGTCTCCTCAAAGCCCAGATGCCTCCACTCTGTGTTAAAAAGAAGAGGGGATGCTACACCATGGTAAACAGGCCCCTGTCCCACCTTTTTTGAGACCTGTAGCAGCCGTCAAATTTGAAATGAGCTCATTTTGTGGATGAAATTGTAAAATTTCTCAGTTTCAACATTTGCTATGTTATCTCTGTTCTATTGTGAATAAAATACTAGCTGGTGTGATTTGAAAGTCATTGCGTTTTGATTTTAATCACAATTTACACTTTGTCCCAACTATTTCGGAATTGGGGTTTTATATATATATATATATAAGCAATTATTATTATTTACATATGCATCTTTGGCCCAAAAAAAGAGACTTTGAAGTAGTCAGAGGTGGAGGGGAAGGAAAGCGCCTTTTTCCAATGAATGGATGACAGGGCCCTGGACCAATCTGCTGATTATGACACCCTCCTCCCTTCTCACCACTTTGGAGGTTTGCTGGATTATCACAAATCAAAATATTCTATTTTTGCCACTTAAACCGATCAGTCGTAACATTATGACCACTGACTGGTGAAGTGAGTAACATTGATTATCTTGTTGCAGTTACACCTGTCTGTCAGGGGGGCACATTAGGCAGCAAGTGAACATTTTGTCCTTGAAGTTGATGTGTTGGAAGAAGGAAAAATGGGCAAGCGTAAGGATGTGAGTGACCTCAACGATGGCCAAATTGCGCTGGCTGGGTGACTGGGCCGGAGCAGCTCTTATGGGGCGTTCGTGGTCTGCAGTGCTCAGTACTTACCAAAAGTGGTCCAAGGATGGTAACTGGTGAACCAGCGACAGGGTCTTGGAGGGCGAAGGCTAATTGATGCGCATGGGGAGTGATGGCTTGCCTGTGTGGTCCGATCCAATCAGAAGAGCTATGATGGATCACATTCCTGAAAAAATTGATGCTGACTCTGGTAGAAAGGTGTCAGAACTCAGTGTGCAGCGGTTTGTTGCACATGGGGCTGCGTCATAGCAGACTGGTCAGGATGCCCATGCTGACCTCTGCATGTCACCAAAAGCCCTAACGGTGGGCACGTGACCTTTAAAACTGGATAATATCGAAAATTTATCACGCCACCATGGCCTTAGACAGTGACAAAGTGACTAAGTCAAAGTTTAGATGGGAGGAAGAACTGGGAATGGAGTTGGCAGAGGACAGGTGGGAAGCGGTATTAGATAGGGTAAATTCGTCATCACCCTGCGCTCGGCTGAGTTTAATTCAGCTTAAAGTGGTGCATAGAGCCTACCTTAGTAAATCCAAACATCATGAAATTTACCCTGACACTTACCCCAAGAGTGACCGTTTTGGCAGTCCACAAGCAGACCTCTCACATATGTTCTGGTCTTGTCCAAAGCTCAGAGCATACTGGTCCTCGATTTTTGATGTCCTGTCAAATGTATTCAATTACAGCTTAGACCCTTGTCTGTAATTTGCTATCTTTGGGGTGCCAACTGAGCCTCTTCCTCCTAACTTTAAACAGTTGGACACGATTGTTTTTGCAACACTTATAGCCAGACGAGGAATACTTTTAAACTGGAAATCACCAATTCCCCCTGCAATCTCTGCTTGGATGAAGGATATGGTATCCTTTTTACATTTAGAAAAGATTAAGTTCACACTTAGAGGGTCTAGTGAGTGCTTTTTAAGAAAGCGGCAACCCTTTATCTCTTATTTTAATAATTTATCAGTCCTTCCTCCAGCCTGATTGTTCAAGCTCCCACACAATGCCTGTTGCCTACATCAGGCCCCTAATTAACGTCTTTTTAACTTCACAACCAAATATTTATTAGCTATTCAGAAGTGTTCCCCCCCCTTTCCTTTTTTTTGTTACTATTGTGATTGTAATTGTTAATGTCATTGTTACTATTCTCATCTTTAGTCTAATTTAATCTGTTCTCATAGTGCTATTACTGTTACTATTACTATATTACTCCTCATCGATTGTTGTTTCCCTTTCTCTTCCTTTTTTCCCTCTTTTTTTTTTTTTTTTTCCATTTTTGTATCTGATAATGTTGTTATAAATGGGATGGGTGGGATGTTAAACATGAAAAATGGTGTCTTGTAAAATTGTCATTGTGTATACCGTTTGCTTGCACATTTCACCAATAATAAAAAAGAATTAAAAAACTGGAAGAAGGTAAATTGACAGAGGCAGTGTGATGCTTTGGGCAATGTTCTTAAGGGATACCTTGGGTCCTGCCAGTCACGTGGATGTTACTTTGTCATGTGACATCTATCTAAACATCGACGTGGACCAACTACACCCCTTTCGTGGAAGCAGTATCTCCTAATAGCGGTGGTCTCTTTCAGCAGGATAATGCATCCTGCCACACTGCAAAAATGGTTCAGGAATGGTTTTCAGAACATGAAAATAAGGTCAAGGTGAGGATTTGGCCTCAAATTTTCCCAAATCTCAATTTTATCAAGCATGTGTGGGATGTGCTCGACAAACAAGTCCGATAAATGGAGGCCCCACCTCACAACACACGGGACATAAAAGATCTGCTGCTAACGTCCTTGTGCCAGATAACACAAGACAGTTTCAGGGGTCTTTCAGAGTTCACACCTTGATGGGTAGGGCTGTTCTGGCAGTAAAAAGGGGACCCACACAATACTAGGCAGGTGGTCATTATGTTGTGGCTGATGAAGACCTGTGACTTTATTTATAGGAAATAAAAAACTTCACTTTGTTAAATGGCTAGAGTTGGGTTTGTTCAACTGATGAGATGAACACAACCAACAGTGGTCTTAATTTATCTAAACTGCGAACTTACTTTTGTCAATTAGGGAACATTTCTATTGCGGCAGTCTCCTGAATACAAAACATAATAAAAATATGGCTAGCCTACATTCATAATAATGTCAGGCCATACTGATCTTGATCCAGAACTTGTATTTCCAAACGGCGTCATTTTGTTCCATTTTAAGTCTCAAAGAGGTGAGGACGTGGTGAAATTGAAGGTACATTTCACGGCCTTGCCTTCAACGGCAGCAGCAGTCAGATGATGTTTGCTGTGCTAACTCTGGAGTATACAGGTCCCATTTCTTGGATCTTAGTGTTGTATCAAATTAGTACTGCTGAAGTGATTTGGAGCATCCGTGTGCTCAGTCGTGAAAAAAAAAAAAAAAAGACGAATGATGTTTCGGCGAGGAAAGATTAAACTTGTTTAGTCAATAAGCAACATCCTCAACTTGGAAACCATTAAACCAGTGGGCACCCTTGTGTGGGCCTCTACTGTCTTCTTGAAATTCTCACATGGCAGCAGTGGAATTGAATACTGCATTTTTGCGGCATGGAGAAAACATTTGCAATTTAGATTATCCCCTGCCACAAAGTGGATGGGGGTATCGGAATGATTATAGGAATGAGTGTTGTCCTTCCGCGCGTCCGTCTGTCTGTCCTTCAGGCCTCATTTCCAGGTCAGAACTCATAAACCCTTAAATATTTCTCACCGAAACATACGTGGGTACATCTAATTATAAATTTGCTCTGAGAAGTGGAGATCCTAAATCCCCACCTATTTGCTCACTGAACAACCTGGTCCAGTGCCTTTTGAATTTGAGAAGAGAGATGGATAATATTTTTTCCCTGCTTCCATATGGCACCATCATCTGCAAGCAAAGACTTACCAAAGTTTTGAGGGATTTTTTTGGAAAATATCATTTATCATAATATTGAAGAGGACTGGACTTATAACTGAATTGTGGGGTGTTCCATTTTCAATATTGGACGTTCTGACAGATCTTCCCAACTCTGGTGGTTATAAAAAATTTTTGGGAAAAAGGGCTCCCCTTGCCAAACCCATTACTTTTTCCCGTTTGGTAAAAAAAAATTTTGGGGCCTCTTATTTCCAACTGTGTTTTTTTTTTCATCCCCTTATCTTGTTTTCCCGCAGTGTTTTTTTCCTTTTTAGAATGCAATTTTGGGGGGCGATATTTCTGGTTTTTTGCAAATTTTGGGCGAAAAATTTGTGGGGAAAAAAATTCACACGCGTAACTTTGTTGTTACGCGTTTCCCCGATTTTACTTTTCAGGGGAGGGGGCAGGTTGGATTTTATTCAAACTTTTTGTGGAAACGTTTTTGTACAGGTTTTTTGGGGTTTGGGGATTTCTGCTTTCCCCTTAATTCGGAAGCCCCCTTGTTTTTCTTTCCCCCAGGGGGGGCCCGGTTGTCTTTATGGGGGGCCGCCTGGGGGACCAGGGCGGCTTTTGTTTTCTGCTTTATAATTTTTAGAAAGCGATCTTCTATTTTCAAAAATAACAAGAGGTTTGTTACCGGTTCCCCTTGGTTTTTTTCTTTACTTCCGTTTTTATTTTTAAAGAAGGAATTATGAATCATTCACTCTCAATCCGGGGTTTTTTCCCCGTGTTTCAATGCTTCGCTTCCCTAAAGGGGTTTTTTTAAAACTTTTAGGGGGTTTTTTTAAGTTTCTGTCATTATTTTGGGGGCTTTTTAACTTTGGATTTCCGGTTTTAGCCAAGGCTGGACAAGGGGGAAAATACCGTTTTGGGGGTTGTGAAAATTTTGTTTTGTTTAACCGCTGTTTTTTTTTTTTTTGCGGGTTTTGAAAAAACGTTTTTTTGGGGCTTCAACACCAAAGTTTTCAAATTTTTTTTTACCCCCTTTTTTTTCCCTTTTTTTTGGGGAAGAAATTTTTTTGGGGGCATTTTGGGGGAAAAAAAATGGGAAAAGTTAAAATTTAAAATTTAAAAATTTTTCTTCCCTAATAAATGGGCTAGGCCCCGAAACCCTTTTTTTAAATTAAAAAAAAGGAATGCCCCCGTTTTGGGGAAAGGTTTTTTTGGGGGTTGGGAAATTTGGGCGTGAAACATCCCCGGGGAGTTGTGAAAGGGGGTTATCCCGGGCAAATTTTTGCCGATCCCTTTGGGGGGGCCCGAATTCCCAAAAAGTAAAAATTTTTACCCCTAATTTCATGGGGGATCCCGCTTTCCCCGTTGGGGGCGTGGTTTTAATGAATGAAGAATTATTAGCCCGGGGATGGAAGTTTTCCCTTCTGAATGGTTTTTCTGTGGGGAAAATTAAATTTTACCCTTTATTTCTTTTCTTTTGTTCAAAAATTTTTTTAAGTTTTGTTAAAATTTGGGAAAGATTTGGTCAGGGGTGTGTTAGAAATTTTTTTTTTAGTAAATTGATGGAAAAGTGGAAGATGGGATTTTATTTTCACTTACGGGGGAAATATTTGGGAAAAGGTTTCTTTTAAAATTTAAAATAATTTAATTAAAAAAAAATTTATGTTTTGATCTTTGGAAAAAAAACTTAGAAGGGGGACAGAGTGGAGGGGAAAGGGCAACGCCTTTTTTTTTTCCAACAAATGGATGGGGCCCTGGGCCCTTTTAAAACACCAGTGAAGCTTTTTTCCTTCTGAAGGGGCTCTTGTCATGAACACTTGTGCAGTGCCGGGGGTTTTTGGGATTGCAATGGCATTCAAAGACCAGAGGGGTGCCGCCCTTTTGGAAATTTTTACCTTTATAAATTTTTCCAAATCCTTTAAATAAATACTTTTTTACCGCGGTTTTTTGTTCCTTTTTTCCCATAGGTGCCTTTTCTTTTTTCTTTGGCCCCCCCTTTCGTTCCCCCGGGGGTTTAATTAGCCTCCCCCGGGGGGGGGAGGGGCTGAAATTTTTTTTTACTTTTTTATGGGGCCCGGAAACTTTTTAAAAAAAAAAAGTATTGTTTGTCCCGGGGTTTTTTTGGGGGTGCTGGAGAACCTAAAACGTTAAGTTTTAGTGGGTTTGTAGGGTGGGGTTTAAATTTCTGCTACGGTTACTTCCCCTTTTCTATTTGGAAATTTTTTTCTTTTTTAGGTCTCCCAAAAAACCCGTTTTTTTTTTTTTTGGGCCAACAGGGCGGGGTTTATAGGTGGGAAAAGCCCGGGTCAAAAGGGCAAGCTTTTTTTTTAAGCCGAATTTGACACGCTTTTTTTAATGGCGTTTGGGGTCATACGCAAAAGTTCGTTTGACCCAACAGGGAAAAACCCCTTGACCCCTTGTGGGTTAGTGGGGGCAGAAAGGATGGGCCGAGCATGGAAAAGGTTTGGGGCGGGGGTGTCTCTAACCCGGGGGGGGTCGGCCCCCCCCGGGGCAAAAGTTAAGGGAAGAACCCCGAATGCCGGGAAAGGGGGGGTGGCCTGGTCTTGAACTTTTACCCCCGGGGATGGGCCTTGCTTTTGTCTCATCTAAACATGGGGAACCCAAGAAGGGAGAAAATTTTGGGGGGTGGGCCATTTCAGGAACAAAGGTTATTTACTGGGGCCTTTTAAATTTTTAAAACCCCCCCTCAAAATTTAGGTGGCGAGGATAAACCCCCCCCTAAAAGGCAAAGGTTTGGGGATTTTTTGGGGCCCCAAAATTTTGGTTTAATTACGGAGGTGGGTTGGGCAAAGGCCAAAATGGAGGCCCCCTCAAATTTTTGGAAAAAAATTTTTGGACCCCCTTTTTTATTTCCCGGGGTTTCAGGATTTTAGATTTATACCTTTTATCAGGGGTTTTTTTCCTTAAAATATTATTGGCAGGTTTATAAGTTATTGACAAACCCGGCTTTACTTTAAAAAAATAAAAATACTGATTCAGAATTGGTTTTCTTTTGGGATAGTGTTTAATTTTCTAGCCTTTTAAAAAGAAGCATTTTCCATTGAATTTTTTTTGGAGCCCTGAAAAAAAATTTTTAAATTGAAAATTTTTTTAGGCCTTTCTTTCTTTTAAATGGGGAAAACTGAATTTTAACCGTTGTTTTAAAAGGATATTCGGATTTTTTTTTTAAAAACAGGGGCAAAATTAGGGGAAAATTTACCCTTGCCTTCAAGGGCCCCGTCGGGGGGTTCTTTAAGCAATAAAATATTTTTTTATTTAGGTTTTTAAAATTTTATTTTGGGGTGAGGGCATCCATGTGCTTTTAAAAAAAAATATGTTTCACAAAAGTTTTAAAATTTTTTAGTCAATAGCAAACTAACAAACCTTAAAATCACCTTTGGGGGGCTCTATTTTTTTGAAATTCTCTTAAAGGGGGTTAATCCTTTTGCCTTGGGGAAAAAATTTTTTTTAAAAATTCCCCCCCAAAGGGGGGATATCGGGTATATAGAATGTTTGTCCTTCCGCCCTTTTCCCGCATTTTGTCCTTAAGGTTATTTCCAGCAGAAAATTAACCCTTAATTTTTCACCAAACTTGGGACAACTAATTAATTCTCTTGAATGAGATAAATCAATTTGCCCACTGAACAACCGTCAGCCTTTTTTAAAAAAAGATAAAAATTTGCCTTTATGAAGAATCATCATAAAAAGTTCCAAGTTTTAGGGTTTTTTTGGAAAATATATTCCCAAAAATTTTAAGGACTGGACTTTAAAATATGGGGTTTCCTTTCAATATTGCCGTTTCTGACAAATCCCCCCAAATCTTTAATGAACCTGTTAAAAACCTTTCCAAGCCATTCTGCCTCAATACGCATTATTGGCTTAAAGCATTTTTTGCAAATCTATTTTTCTCAACAGAAAATACCCCAATTACACTTTTTATTAATAAATTTTCAAATCCTGGGCCAAGCTGAATTGAACCATAGTACTTTTCCGACTCTGAATGCATATTGGTAATCAAAAATATTATTAGTTTTGAAATAATATCTATTAGTAACCATTCTTTCCATTTCTTTACAGCAGTGTTAAACTATGGGCCGATGGGGAAGGACTGATGATTGTAATTTAGTTAAAGCAAGCCTAATTCTGGAAGCTAGCCCTTTTCCAATTTTCTTTGCCCAATGCAATTGGCCCCTTTTTTGCCAACTGTAGAGGCCTTAACCTTTCTTTTGATGTGATGTCAGATTATTAATCCCGAGAGTGTCGAGACCCTTTATTCTGGGGGTTTTGGTAAACTTTTGGATGAAGGTTTTTGAGGTTTTTTATGGAAAACGGGGTAGGCGGAATTTTAAAAGGCCTTTTTAAGGAGCATGGGATGGCAATTTGTTTATTTGGCGGTTTAATTATGAAAATTTTTTCGATCTACATGTTTTTGAATCTTGGAGTCGGTGATATTGAAGAAGCTTGTTAAAGGGGAAAGGGTTTAGTTAATTTTCCGTATTTGTAGGGAAGGGTTGGTTAAGCAGGCAATATTATTTTTGCAAGATTACGGGTTAATTTTGTGGAAAGATTCGGTCTAACCCTTTTAATTTTTAAGCCAGAATTATAAACGTATTTTGAATTTTTTTTATACAAAACAATAGATTTATTTTTTTGGTTGAAGGGGTTTAATTTTTTACGCAATCAATGCTGCAGCCTAGAAAAGCTGTGCTCAATGGCTACTGCAAATTAATGCCGTTTTAACATTAAATATTACTGGGTGCTTAGTGAATGGCTCTGGTACCCAACATCAAAAATAAGCGAAAGATGTGAATTCTTCGATGTTGGTGGCGTTGATAGGAATACTTTTTAAAGTTGTTTTAAAAAAATTCCCTTAGCCGCCTTCTTAACTGGTGTGGCGCTTATTTCGGATGTGTTGTTATTGCCAGGGGTTGTGAGTTCGCCCGTGACTTTGAAATCTTTGCCACCCCCCGCTAATAATTTCCCCGGTACCGATTTGACGAATTATTCTGTAGACATGCTCTAAAATTTAAGGTTGGCCAACCCAAGCTGAATTTAATTTATTGATTCCATTTTTTTCTTGCCTTTAACCTTTTGGGGGGGTTAATTTCTGTTATTGTAATTTTTCTTAACTTTATGGTTTTCACGTTGAAGATTGGATCTAGCGCATATTTGGAAGCATTGCTGTTTAGTCCCCCGACCTTTGGGGCATAAACTGGGATTTTTGTTAAATTTCTTCATTAATTATTTTAAATTTTTTTGGGTTTTTTTGGTTTTGATTTTTAAGACCGAGGTCCTCCTTGCTTTTAAAACCTTTTTCTGTTTGGAAAATTGGCCCAAAAGTCAAATTTGTTTGTGGGCTGAAAAACTTAAAATTGTGGAACATTGCAGAATGTATTTCATTCATGAAAATGCCACAATTTTCTTTGCTGTTAGGAAACTGATTTGTTAAAATCCTTATTTGGCGCATTTTGGTACTTGCTTTTAACACCGGCTATCCTCTATTCGTCCTGCAGTTTTTTCCTTGTCATAGAGCCTACATCGGGGATCTGTATTTCATGCTTTTGTACTTGAATTGGCAGAAGCTAAAATTTTTGGGAAAAAAAAGGAGTTTTGATCCCTTGGAAACTTTTTTTAAATAGTGAGATTTTTTTATTTCAAAGTTGATACCCTTTATTTAAATTCCCGGTTGATGGCAGCGCTTTTTACTTGGTTTGGGGCATTTGGCGATACTTCTGCTTAGGCCTTTACCACCCTAAGCGTTTTTGGGCTATTGGCTAGCAGTCCTGGTGTACTTATGGGCCCCCTTTAACCGGTGCTTGGGGCCTTTTTTAGCTTGTAATGTTTAGAAATTTTCGGCTAATTACTTTAAAATTACCGGGAATTTACGTTTTTCAACCCGTCTACTACCAGTTTGTGTAAATTTTTCCCAATTTTTTTTCCCGAGGGGTTTAAAATCATCACTGGCATTAGTGCCCCTATGTAATTTTTGAAGGTCAAATTGGATTCCTAAAAGAACGTTTATGATTGCTTTTTTGGTTTTTAAGTGTGTCTGTCAATTTGGGTTTTAATTCCGGGGATTTTCGGCTTGGGGGTTTCGATCTGTGCACATCAGTCATACCAATGGGTCCAGTGGTAAAATTTCGTCGTTGACAGCTGTTTTTCCGAACACCGGTAATTGAAATCCCTTATTGAAATGTATGAAAGCGAAAAGGTTCGCGTATAATTTTTTACCTTTGGTTGCTCTTTCCTGCGGATGAATTAAAATTTGCACTGCATTATGGGCAAACTGGAAATTTCTAAAATTAATATAAGCATCGTTTTGTTTCCCTTTTAAATTGACTTATGCCTGTTAAATTTTCTTTTGAAGAGCTGAATTTGGGTAGAGAATGCCGTTTGTGAAGGGTTTTTTGGGTTGGGTGCATGGTATTCTGGAATTATTCCTTAAAGCCTGATCAAAGGTTTCCAGGGCAGGCTCAGCATTATTTTCTTAACCTAAATTCTAATGTTGGATTTGCTGATAATTTTGGGAGGGGGGACTGCCCCTTCCCAAATTGGTGAAAAGGGATAACTTTTCCAAATATATTTTTCCTTCTGGAAGTTTTCTCTTGCGGTGCAATTCATGCTGTTGACAATAATTAATTTCCCGGATTCAGCCTTTTTTTAGCAAACTTTTTTAAAGTTTAAAAAAAATTAACGTAATATTTTAGTCCTGGTAGAGGGGTTTTCTGCAATTTTTGTTTGTATCCTCTTCGTGTGAGTGTTTTGGATTCACCTTGGCAGGGAACTATTTCTGCCTTTGGGCTTTACCAATTAAATTCTTAAAAAAAAATATATTTTGTCTGAGCTTTTTTAAAAAGACTGAGTAACAAAGTGGGGGAAAAATTTAGATTTTTCTGGATGACAAGGGCCCCTTCCATTTTTCCAATGGAATTTTTTTCCTTTGAATAGTCTGCTCGCTACCCCTGGAAGCCTCCCCTGATTGAAGGCAAACCTGGCTGGAGGGTCTGGGGCCGGGAAACATTTTTCCCTTAGTTTAATTTTTTGCAATTCCCAACGGAATACTTTTCAATGGTGTTTGATACCTACGTGGATTTATGTGCCTTTCATACCGGAACCTTCTCTTTTTGTTCTGGTGGTTTTTAGATATGATCCCGGGATCGGTATTTGGGTTGGTGACCCATGCTGGCGGCCTAAACTTTAAAAAGCAGTTAGTTTGGGGTTTCCTGCAAGGCTTTTTGGAAAAAGGTGGTACCTAGTTCTGTTTTCAATTTCTGTAGATGGAGTGGCCGGTTGTTTGCTCCCTGAGCTGGGCTTCATTGGAACAATTTGGGGGTATTGTGCTTGGCCTTCCCTGAAACCTTGGGGGCCTTGCCCCAGTATGAGTTTGGGCCTTTTAAAATTGGATGGGAACCCCTTGGGGAACAGGGGCTCAACTTTATTTTTTTGCTATTACCCCGCCTTTCAGGAAGTTTGACATGACATAGAAAGGGGAGTTTTGCCCCAAAAATTTTTGATTTCAATTTTCGCTGGGGTTCTGGGAAGGTCCAAAGGCCCCCCTCAGGGGCATAAGGTTTTGCGTTTGGCCTGTGCGAACTGGCAGGTTTGGGCCCCTTTTTTTCCTGAGTTTTAGGGGCCTGACCTAGAAATGGACCCCAAAATGGGAAAAAGGTGGTGGTCTGATGAATCAAATTTTCTTTAGTGGGGCCTCTGCTTTTGGCTTTGGGACATGGAAAAGGTTCCTAGGAGAAGGCAAATTGCGAGTTGATGCTTTTACATTGTCTTGGAAATTCCTTTCATCCCTGATTACTTTGAAATTGGCTTTCTAACATTTTGGAAAAGACACCTTATGGGAAACATTTCCAATTGGGGTTCTCTCTACAGGTAATTACCCTGACGCCAAAATGGTTGGAAGGTTTGGAGCCGAATTTAGGTCAAGGTGAGGATTTTGCCTTTCCCAATTTGAATTTTTATTGTGGATGTTGGATGTGTGGACAAAAGTCCGATAAATGGGCACTGAACTTAAGATAAAGGGTTCTGTAGTCTTGGCCGATCCCCAGGAAATTTAAAGGGGCCCAATTTTTACCTGAGGGTCAGGGTTTTTTGGCCTTGAAGGGATAAATATTAGGCAGTTAATTTTGGGATCAGACCTTTGTTATTATGGAAATGGAACCCCCTTTTTATGGCTAAAGGTTTTGTTCCTTAGGTTGTTTACTATTTGACAAACTCAAACCTATTTTCCATAGGGAAAATTAATCGCCTTTTGTAAAGGGAAAATTTAAAAAACTTTTCCAGAAAACCTTTTATTTTTGGAATTGGGAAAAATAGAAATTGTTTCTCCAACCCCTTTATTATTTTGCTCAAAAGGGGGGGGGAAAATTAAAAAATTTCTCCTTGCTTCAACTAGTGGTTTTTTATTTACTTGATTACAGATCCCATTTTTTTGCTATGGTTTTTAAATTAATAACAATATTTGGCATCAATTCCCCTTTGAAAAAGTTTATGACCCCCGGAAGTAAACTTTTCTCAATCAAATCCCAATTAAACCATTAAAACTTTTCACCCTTTTTGAGCCCCCACTGTCTTTTGAAAACTATGCAATTGGGAAATTTAAAGTTTTTGCATGGGAAAACTTTCTTTAGTACCCCACATTTCAGGGTAAATCAGAAAATTTTAGGAAGATGTGCTTGGTTTGTAATCTGCCTTAAATTTTTTCGCCAGAACTTTAAACCCCAAATTTTTACCAACGCTTTGGCCCTTAATTTTGAATTGCTCTTTGAAGGGGAACCTTCCCACTTTTGCCATGAACAACTGGATTCCTGAATTTGAGAAAAGATGGAAATTTTTTCCCCTCAATGCACAAAATTTGAAAAAGGGTTAAAGTTTTAATTTTTGGGTAATACATTTTAAATATTGAAAGGACTGGACTTAAAATTTAGGGTGAAATTTTTAAAATGCATTTCTGAAATTCTTTTGGAACTTTGGGTTTTAATAAGCAAATTCTGCCTAATAACCCAGTAGCTTTATAAACCCCCCTGCAATGAAAATGCTTTTTTCCCTGAAAACCCAATTTTTTTTATTATAATATTTTCTAAATTGGCAACAATTGATCCCTAACTTTTGATTAATGCAAAATGTATTAAAAAAAATTTTGATTTGAAATTAAATCATTATTAGTAATTTTTTTTTTTAGGTTGTTAAAGCTATGGCCCTGAAGAAAGGCTCTATTATTTTAGTTAAAGTCAAGCCTAATTTAAGCTAGCCTGAAAACCATTTTTAAACCAAAATTGGGGTTTGCAATTGCCTGGTTTTCCACTGTCCGAGAACTGAAACTTTTTCGAAGTTTTGCTTTTGAATTTTAAATTTAAACGAAGGCAACGGGTCGCTTTTCACTGGAAAAAGGCTTAACTTTTTTGAATTGGTTTTTTTCATTTCAAGGCAAGTTGACTTTTAAGGCCCCTTTTTTAAAGGGGGGTAAGCAACAGTTTATCTGAAGCGGAAAATTTGAAATACCTTTTTCTGATGGCAGCATTTTTGATCGGGGGGATTTGAACCGATTTTTTAAAAGCCGCAGGTTCTGTTTTTTAACCCACGGAGTAGGCTCATGGAAATGGTTAAAAGCCTTAGCAGGGCAATCGATGGTGTTGTTTGGGAATTATGGTTAATTTTTGTGGAATTCGAAACCCCCTTTTGGTTGATTTTAAAATTTGCCTTTTTATTTGTTAAAGGGTGTTATTTTAGGGTTACTTATTTTTTTGGTTTGAATTAAATTTAATAATGGAAAGCTATGCTGCCAAAGCCTCAAACCTTTTTGCATAAAATATGCGCTGTTTATGCTTCGCTTTAGCAACACTAGAAAAAAACTAATCTTCTGTTAGCGGCCCCCAATTTTCTTATACCAACATAAGGTTTTTTCGAAAATGCTGATTTCATGGGTTTGGTGGGGGTTATTGGGTCTTTTAAAGTTTTTAAAAGCAAATTGGGAGCCCCTTTTTGGACTGGTTTGGCATACATAGGGAACCCCTTGTGTAGCGGGAAAGGACCTTTCTGATTTAAAAACCCGCTGTTGGCCAACCCACTCTACCCCTTTTTGGCCGTGGCATCGATTTTGGCTTCGGTTGTTACTGAGCAGCAGTGCTTATAAATGAATTGCCAGCACGCCTGACTTAATACTGATCCCATTTCTTTGAAACCGCCCCAACTTTTTGGGGGTGTAAATTTTGGGTGTTACTCTGTGAATAATTACCAAAAAGGTCTGTTTTCCTTGGGTTTATTGGATCTCCGCCATATTTGAAACATTTGGCTGAATCCCCTCCGCGCATGGGCGTCGCTTTGGAATTATTTTGTTTTCCCATTTTAAATTTATTGTTAAATGTTTGGGGTTTGGGGTTTAGGCAGTGGCCTTCTTGTTTTTAAAAAACCTTTTTTTTGTTTTTAAAAAAAATTTGCCTTTTTCAATTTTTTGTGGGGTATAAAAAAAAAAAATAAAAAAAATTTGTTAAACCGGCGAATTTTTTTCTGCTTGAACCTGCCAGCGCTCTAAACCGTTAATTTAAAATTTTTGTAAAAAAAATTTCGCCTTTTTTATTTAATTAAATTTTTTTTCAGTCCGCCCCCCCACCCTTTTTTGTTTATTTTTTTTTCCTTTGATTGGCCTCTGCGGGGATCAAAAATTTTTCCTTTTTTTGACAAAAAGGGAGCTAAAATTTTTGGGGAAAAAAACGGTACCTGCTGGGGCTTTTGTTTTTTGAATGACTGAGCCAGTTTTCGGCTTTTTGTGGCAATGAGTTTCCCCTTTCAAGTTTTGTGTGTTTTTTGGAGGGTTTTCTTTTTGCGGGGATTTGGCGGGATTTTCAAGGGGTTGGTTTTGGCCATACCCCCCTGCCCCGTTTCTGCCCAAAAATAAAAATCGCTGGATAAAAACTTTGGGTGGGGGAAACCCCCTGGGTCCTTAAATTTTTGTTTTATGTTTGTTGTTAAAATTTAAATGTTATGGTCTAATATTTCTTCCCCAATGATCTTGTTTTTTTAACTTGGGTTTTGCTTTCCTACCTCCGTTTTTAAATTTTTTAAAATTTTTTAAAGGGTTTTTGAATATTCCTGGTAGGGGGAAGCCCCCCCATTGGTTTTGTTTGAATTGGTCAATGTTTGGGTTCATTTCCTTTTTTAGTTGCTTTTTACAGGGTTTTTTTTATTTCTTAATTTTTCTTTAATTCGGCTGCCAACGGCTTTGTAGTTTCCCAAGTGAAGGGGGAAAACCAAACCCGCATGTTTTAAATTTCTTTTTTTGTAAATTTTTTTGAAAGCATAAATTTAGTGCCGTTTAGTGACCAATTAACAGCGAAAAGTTTTCGCTAATTTTTTTCCCTCTTTTGGGTTTTTTTTCCCCTTAGGTAATTTTTCTGCATGAATTTGGGGAAAAAAAAAGGGGGTTGCTTTAATGTGTTAAAAAAATCGTGTTTCGTTCCCCAATGGGTGGTATGGGCCCCTTTTTTCGGGGTTTTTAAAATTCAAAATGGGGGAAAAAATGCCCGCTTTAAAATTTTTCGGGGGGTGGTTGTTCTTAAACTTTTTGGGGGGGGAGTACCATATAAAAGGGGGGGGTTAACAGTCAGCCTTGATGGTTGTTGTGGAATTCCCCCCTGTTTAAAATGTGATAATTTCTGGGATGGGGGGGTTCCCCCCTATTTTGAAAGCGTTTTGCTGGAAGCAGGAAAAAATTTGGGTTTACGGTGCCCCTTTTTAAATTTTTAAGTCTGTAAGAATTTTAAATTTTTCCTTTTTGTTTAGCTTTTCTTTAAAATTTAAAAATTTTAATTAAAATGTTTATTAAAAAAAGGGACAAAACCCTTTTAAGGGGGGGATCTTTTTTCAAGTTTTGTTTAGGAAATACCCTTTAAAATGATGGAGGAATTTTTTTTTGCCTTTATCAGCCTTTCGGGGCTATTCGCCCGTTGTTTTTAAATTAAATTTTAAAAAAGAAAAAAAGCTGATTTTGGGCCCAAAAAATTTTTTTCAGGGGGGGGGAAGGCCGCCCCTTTTTTTCCCAAAAATGGATACAGGGGGCCAATTTTAAAAAAGTGAAACTTTCCTTTGAAACTTAGTCTGTTTTTTGTGCGGGGCTCCTATTGGTGGCAAACTTATGGAAGAGGAAATCTCCCCCCGGGGTTTTTTCCTTGGATAAAATTTTTCCCAAAATCAAAGGTAAAACTTTTTTGCTCTGGGATCCCTTTTTTTGGGGGCCAAAAAAATTTTTTTATCCGGGACCCCCCTTTTTTCTGCCCCCCGCGTTTTTGGGGAAATTAGGGACCTGCGGGATCTGTTTTATCTTGTGCCATACACGAAAAGTAAAATTTTTTTAAAAAAAGGGAAGTTTTTTCCAAAAAAATTTTTTTGGGTGTGGAGTCCCTAATGTTATGCGTTTTAGTGGGTATTGGATTAAAAACTCCCCTGTGTGGTTGATTGTTGTTTTGGGTAAAATTTTTAATATTGGCCTTTCCCCTTAGCCCTTTCCCCCTGAAAGTTTTCGTCTTCTGAAAAAACGGGTTTTGGATCTTTGGGGGAAACCCCCAATCGGGGGGGGAACTTTTTTTAAATTTTTTTCCGCCCACAGGGGTAGCTTTAAAGCAAAAACTGATTAGAAATTTCAGCTTTTTTCCCCCCAACAACGTTTGCTTAACTTTTAGGGTTTAGGTCCTTGCGAAATTTTTGTGGATCAGACTTGGGTTTGGGGGTCCCTGTGGCTCAGGGGAAAAAAAATGTGGGGCCTTTTTAGTAAAGGAAAACAAAATGGGGCCCCCCATGGAAAAGGGGGGCCTTCTGTAATAAAATTTTTTTTTCACCCTTTGGTGGCCCGCGTTTTGCCATTTGGGAAAACTGGGAATTATAAAAGGGGGGGAAAATTTTTGGGGGGGTGGATGTTTGGAAGTGTTTCTGGGCCTTGGGGCCCCGCCTTCCGTATTTCGGAAAACTTACTAAAATTTTGCGGAAAAAACAATTCATAACAATTCTCTTGGGGGGGTCTTTTCAATAATTCCCCCCGCCCCCGCAAAATGGGTTAGGAATGGTTTTGCTGCAAAATCAAGGGGAATTTTTCCCCAAATTTGATTTTAATTTCAATTTGGGGGGCTGGACAAAAAGATCCTTGGGGGCCATAAATTAGGTAAGGGTCTCCCACTCCCGGGAGAACCCGGAATTTAGACTTCGGTTTTTTTCCTTTTAGGGGGAGGGCTTTTAAAAACCGCCAAAAAGGGATGGGATTTTTTAAAACCTCGACTTTATTATAGGGTAAAAAAAATCCTTTTTTTTTGGTAAAAAGTTTTTTCGCTGATGAATTTTAATTTAAAATTTTTTAAAAACAAAATTACTCTTTATTGGAAAAAATTTTTTTTTTCCAGTTTTTGAATAAAACTTTTTAAAAAAAATTTTTTTTGGGGATTTATTTAAAAATTGGAGTATAAAAAAAAATTGTTTTTAAAGGGGGCCAGTTTTTTTAGCTCTTAAGCGAGGGCTGGGAAATTTAAGGCAAATTTCCGGGTTGCCCTTGGGGAAAAAATCCGATGGGGGCGGCCTTGGGGTTTAAGGCCCATTTCGGACTTATTTGATAAATTGGGTTTTGTTTTGGGCATCCATGTGCTTGGCGAAAAAAAGTATGTTTGGGGGGAAAGTTAAACTTGTTGAAGGGAAATTTCAATTGGAAAACCCTTTGGCCCCTTGTTGGGTCCCGTTTTTTAAATTTTCCCCGGAGCTGGAAATTAAACCTTTTTTTTAAAAATTTCCCGGGTTTCCCCCTAAAAGTAGGGTTTCGGGAAAATAAAAGGTGTTGTTTCCCGGTTCTTTTTTGGATTTTCCCGGCCAAAAACCCCCCCAAAAAAAATTTTTTAAAAATAGGGGTACATTAATATGAAATTTTTTAAAAGGGGCCCAAAAAATTTATAAAATGGTAGGGTTTTTTTGGGAATGGAAAAATTTGTTCCTGCTTCAACCCCCATCGAAAAAAAGCTTCCGTTTTGGGGTTTTTGGGGGAAATAATTTTCTTATATTAGGGGCGGATTCCTGAAACGGGGGCCATTTTCAAATTTCGTTTCAAGATTTTTTCCCTTGAATGAAAATTTAGGGAAAAATTTAACAAGCAACTTCGCCCCCTTTCCCGTGTGGCTTTTGCACCCTTCCCGGGAACCTTGTTTTTCCAACCCGTAAATTCCTTTTTATTTTTAAAAAAATTTTCTTAAACCCCTTAAGCTCAATTAATCCTAGTACCTTTCCCATTAAAAGCTTTTTAATTCAAAAAAATATTTTTAAATTTTAAAAAAAAACTATTTTTTTAACATTTTTCCATTTCTTTAAAATCGGTTTAAACTTTTGGGTGGGGAAAATCGATGTTTTGAATAAGCAAACCCCTTTTTGGGGATTTTTGGGGGTTTTTTTTTTCATGCTTTTTCCCAAATTCGCAAATTGGGGGCTAACGAAAAAGGGTATCCCCTTTTTTGGGGTTTTTTTGTGTGCTTTTTTATATCCTGAATGTTTGGGGGGGGCCCTTTTCCCGGGAAATGCCCAAATTTTTTGGTGTTTGGTTTTTTTCAACCAATTTCAACGCCTTTTAAGGTACTTTTTGGGACATGGGTATAATCTCTTTTTGAACGGAATTATCAAATAATTTTTTTTATGGCTACTATGTTTTTTGTAATTTATTTTATATTGGCACTTGTTTTGCAGGTTCTTTTGTTTTTAACCCCCCGCTAGGCCGATGGAAATAAAGTAAATTGCCCAAGGGGGAAAAGGGTTTTTTGTCATTTCCGGGAAATTTTTTTTGGGGAAAAAAATTCCATTTAAAATTTTTTGAATTTTTTGCCCAAAAGATTTAAAAGGCCGTTTTTGTGGGGTTTTTAACATTATTTGTATTTTTTTTTGGAGAAGGGGTTTTTTTTTAATTTAACGAAAAAATTTTTCGAAACGCGGTCACAGTAACTGGCTGGCGCTTTTTTTTGCTGGCTTTTTTTCCCCCTGTTAAATAAATTTTTGTTTTCGGAAATTTTTTCCATACCCAAAACATAAGCCCCAAAATCTGTTTTTCGTGTTTTCTTAAATTTTGGGAAAATTTTTTTTAAAAATTTTTTAAAAACGTTAAACCTTTTGGGTGAGCTGTAGTTTTTCGATATTGCTCTTGAATTATTCTTCAACCTGTTAGGTCGTGTTTGTCGCGTTCGAATTGTGATTGGGATCTCGCGCCATATTTGAAGGCATTTGGCTGTATAGTCAACTCACCGAGGGCGCCATTGAGCGAGGGGCGTCATAGATGCGGGAATTATTTTTGTTAATTTCCTTCATTTAATTGATTTGTTGAAATGTTTGGTTTCTGGGCTGTTGATTTGTTAAGACGAGTAGGTCCTCTGCATTGCCTTTTTAAAAAGAATCCTTTTTCTGTTTGAGGTAAAAATTGTGCCTCTGATAATGTGCAATTCTTTGTTGTGGGCTGATAAAACAATACTAAAATGTACTGTGATATAACACTGGCAAGAATGTCTTTACTGTCCTGTCGGAACACTGCCAGCATGTTCTCCTCTTGCTGTTGAACCTGATTTGTGTCAAAAATGTAATATGTGGCGACGTCTTATTGCGTACATGTGACTTTTCATATTTCAGTCCGCCGTCCTATCCTTCTGTTCGTTCCTGCAGTGTTTTGCTTCCTTGTCAGATATGAGCCATGACATGGCGGGGATCTGAGTATTTCATGCGTTTTGTGACTTGATATTGGCCGAGAACGTAAAATTTGTGGGGAAAAAAAGGCAGTTGTAGTACACTGCTGTGGAAGGCTTTTGTTGTAGAATGACTGCAGTAACCAGAATTTTACTGTTGCAGTTTCGGCGTGAGCAGATTGAGTACCTTCATTTAACAAGTTCTGCTGTGTTGATGGCAGAACGCTGCTTTTTTGTAGCTATGTATTTGACGGGCATTTGGCAGGAGTTCTTCTGCTTACGGCCATACCACCCTGAAAGCGCCCGATCTCGTCTGATCTCGGAAGCTAAGCAGGGTCGGGCCTGGTTAGTACTTGGATGGGAGACCGCCTGGGAATACCAGGTGCTGTAAGCTTTTCTTGTTTTTCATGCTTTAGTAATGTTAATATGAAATGTTATCGAGTCATAATCATACTTCTCAAAAATAACAACTGAGTGCCTCTGTTCCCCAACTCTGGTCATCTGTCTTTACCTACCTCCAGTTTGTGTAATTTTTTCCAAATTTTTTTCCCAACGTAAGAGAGCTAGTTATAAGAATCATTCACTGGCTCGCTTAGTGCGCGCTCCTTTCACTTGACGCTTTCGTTTGAATTGGTCAGATGACTTGGCGCGTTCCGCGTAAAGCAACGTTTTATAGATTAGCTTTTTATGCAGGTTTTTTTTATGTGTGTGCTCGTCATTATTTTGGGTTCTGCTGTAATTCAGGCGTCGCGACTTATGACCGGCTTTTGCTAGCTTTCCGAATCTGTGCACATGCGCAGCGATAGACTTACCAAGCACAGGTCCTATGTTGGTAAAATTTCTGTGCGTTGTAATCCAGCTGTTTTCTTCGATTCACGCGGTAAATTTAAGAAATGACCGTTTATTGTGAGAAACCAGTATCTGAACAGCGAACAATGTTTTCAGTCGTATATTTTTTTACCCCTCTTTGTGTTTGCCTCTCTTCTCCCTGTCAGGATGAATCTAAAAAATTCTGCACTGCATTATGGACAAAACATGGGAAATTGCTTTAATATGTGAAAATATAAACACGTAAGCGTCGTAGTTCGTTCACGTAATGAAATGGACTGATCGCCCTATCGTAATTCGCTTTTGAAGAGCTGTGCAAATGGGTTAGAGCAATGCCCGTCTGTGTGAGAGGTTTTTGCGTGGGTTGGGTGGCATTGTATGCGTGTACAATTCATACTTACCTGGCAGGGGAGATACCATGATCAAGAAAGTGGTTCACCCAGGCGAGGCTCAGCCATTGCACTCGGTTGTGCTGACCCCTGCGAATTCCCCAAATGTGGGAATCTCGACTGCATAATTTCTGGTAGTGGGGGACTGCGATCGCGCTCTCCCCTGATAATTGGTGATAATAATAGAGTATAAGTACTGGCTATGTCAGAGAAATGCTATATTGCGTTCCTAACTGTGATGAACAAGCTCTGCCCTGTAGCTGGTTGATTGCTTCAGTTGTGGATATATCTATTTCAAGGGTATTGGTCGTGCCTTCCCTTGCTTACGGCCATACCACCCTGAGAACGCCCGATCTCGTCTGATCTCGGAAGCTAAGCAGGGTCGGGCCTGGTTAGTACTTGGATGGGAGACCGCCTGGGAATACCAGGTGCTGTAAGCTTTTTATTTATTTTTTTGCCTTTGCCCACACGAGGTCAGGCTTTTTCAATGGCAAAGTTTGATCTATGACTGTCAGAAATGTGTTCATGCTTTAGCAACGCCAACAGGAAACGTCATTGACTCATAATCCTCGCAGGTTCATGGTGGCTGTAGCAGAAAGGTATCAGATCACGCGATGCATGGCAGCTTGTTGCGTTTGGGGCTGCTTAGCTGCAGACTGGTCAGGGTGCTCATGCTGACCCCTGTCCGCTGCCGAAAGCGTTTACAGTGGGCACATGACCATCAGAACTGGACCGCCGAGCAGTGGAAGAAGGTGGCCTGGTCTGATGAATCACATTTTCTTTTACACCGTGTGGATGGCCTGCTGCTTTTGTCTCATCTGGGGAAGACATGGCACCAGGCCTTCACTATGGGAAGAAGGCAGAAATTTGTGGAGGTAGTGTGATGCTTTGGACAGTGTCCTTCTGGGAAACCTTGGGTCCTGCCATTCACGTGGATGTTACTTTGAAATGTGCGTCTCATCTAAACATTGTTGCGGAAAAAAGCACACCCCTTCATGGAAGCAGTATCTCCTAACGGTGGTGGTCTCTCTTAGCAGGATAATTCACCCTGCCACACTGCAAAAATGGTTCAGGAATGGTTTTCGGAGCATGACAATGAGGTCAAGGTGAGGATTTTGCCTCCAAATTTCCCAGATTTCAATTCGATCGAGCATGTGTGGGATGTGCTGGACAAAGAAGTCCGATAAATGGAGGCCCCACCTCGAAACTTGGAGGACATAAAGGATCTGCTGCTCACGTCCTTGTGCCAGATACCACAGGACAGTTTGAGAGGTCTTTCAGAGTTTATACCTTGAGGGGTCAGGGCTTTTTTTGGCGCGAAATGGGGACCTGCGCAATATTAGGCAGGTGGTCATAATGTTATGGCTGATCAAGACCTGCGACTTTATTTATAGGAAATAAAAAAAACCTCACTTTGTTAATTGGCTAGAATTGGTTTTGTTCAGCTGATGAGATGGTCTTAATTTATCTAGCCTTTGACAAACTGCAAGCTTACTCTTGTCAATTCGGGAATAGTTTTATTGCGGCAGTCTCCTGAATACAAAACGTTATATAAATTGAACATTTTTCATGGCCTGCGTACTTTCATTAAAATGTCAGGAGATACTGAACTTTAACCAGAAATTGTTTCTCCAAACGGCATCATTCAGTTGCATTTTAAGTCTCTTAGAAGCGAGGACGCGGTGGAATTTAAGGCAAATTTCACGGCCTTGCCTTCAACGGCAGCAGCAGTCAGATGGTGTTTGCTGGTCTAACGTTAGAGTATACAGGTCCCATTTCTTGGATCTTAGTGTTGTATCAAATTAGTACATCTGAAGTGATTTGGAGCATCTAGTGTGCTCAGTCGAAAAAAAGATGAATGATGTTTCGGCGAGGAAAGATTAAACTTGTTTAGTCAATGAGCAATATCCTCAACTTGGAAACCATTAAACCACTGGGCACCCTTGTGTGGGCCTCCACTGTCTTGTTGAAATTCTCACATGGCAGCAATGGAATTGAATACTGCGTTTTTGCGGCATGGAGAAAACATTTGCAATTTAGATTATCCCCTGCCACAAAGTGGATGGGGTATCGGAATGATTATAGGAATGAGTGTTGTCCTTCCGCACGTCCGTCCGTCTGTCCTTCAGGCTTCATTTCCAGGCCAGAACTCGTAAACCCTTAAATATTTCTCACCGAAACATATGTGGGTACATCTAATCATGAATTTGCTCTGTGAAGTGGAGATCCTAAATCCCCACCTATTTGCCCACTGAACAACCTGGTCCAGTGCCTTTTGAATTTGAGAAGAGAGATGGACAATATTTGTTCCCTGCTTCCATATGGCACCATCATCCGCAAACAAAGACTTACCAAAGTTTTGAGGGATTTTTTTGGGGAAAATATCATTTGTCATAATATTGAAGGGGACTGGACTTATAACTGAATCTTGGGGTGTTCCATTTTCAATATTGGCAGTTTCTGACAGATCTCCCCCCAACTCTCACTTGAATGAACCTGTTAGGAAATCCTAATCCAAGACAACATTCTGCCCTCAATACCTGCATCGTAGGGCTTTATAAGCACCCCCGCTCTCCGCATAGCATCGTATGCTTTTTCTCAATCCAGAAATACCCCAATTACACTTTCTTTATTAATAATAGCTTTTCTAATATCCTGGTCCAAGGATGCAATTGAATCCATAGTACTTCTTCCGACTCTGAATGCATATTGATAATGGCCCTTGGATTGTACGAGGTGTAAACTTCTTGTAGGAAAATAAAGAGAAAGTTTATACGCTAGGAAATATTTTGGAGGGGCGGTGCAAACTATAGAGAAGTGCCAGTGATGCAATTTGTGTCAAAAATTCATAGTGTTTTCATATTTTTCTGTCCTAAAGGTATGTGACCTGTCCTGATTGGATGGCCGTGCAAAACCTGCTGGGGCGGGACCACGACCCACAGCGCTTCCTGCAGATGCTCCTGACGTATGTACATTGTTTATGTTGTGTTTCTATTTCTGGAACGCTAACCACGTGGAGCCCCCTAGACGTCTAGACTGGTGATCCATCATTAATTAGAGCGTGACCCAATTCGAATGTTGTAAATACACGCAAGCCGGCAGGCAGACATTCCTTTTTAATCATGCGCTGTAACTATTGCTGAAATTTGGCCTTTTGCAAATGTTTTAGTTATTTCATGTTGAAGAAAATAATATTGAAAAAAGAGAGGAAAAAGTCTTAAACCGATCTTGTGAACTGAAAACTCGAACTATTTATTCCAATATTATTTATTGCGTTAATTTGTTCTCTTCCCTTTGCATGTGATCCATTTCCATCATAAAACATTGCTTAATGTATTTAATGTATTTGCCCAGCGCAATTCCAGTGTTTTTAGGTTGCCAGTATGCCAGTAACCTATTGTCATCACTTTGCGTCCGGTGGCGTCATCGGCGTCGTCCGTTTAAAGCCGTATCTCAAAAATGGTCTGATGAATTTTTTTTAAATTCGGGGATATGATCAAATGGGTCATCAAGTTAATGCCCGAGCAAAAGTTTTTTTTGATTGAATCATTCGTTTAGACTTGGCGGCCATTTTTGGCACTTAGGTGCAATTTTCTCAAAAACTGTTAGAATTTTTTTTTTTTATCGCAGCAATGGAATTGGTATTATGACCTGCTTCAACGGTGTAAACGGTGTTTTGATTGAATCGTTCCTTCATAGCGCCACCTAGGCAACATCTCTGGACTTCATTTTTTGAGGTGTTTTGCCACAGAATGTGCTGTAACTTGCTTATTATTGCATTTATAGTATAGGTATGAATTGAGCCCATACAGCATATCGTGCTTGCTGAGCGTTGTCGGTTGGTCAAATTTTACCTTGAGCTGAAAGGTCAAGGTCAAATGGCAGTAATGTGCTATAATTCTTAATATAGCATTTAGAGCTTAGGTACATATGAGGCATCTATAGGGAATCAGGTATGGCGCACATTGTGAGTCAGTCACATTTGACCTTGGGCCTCCAGGTCAAGGCCAAATGGCAAAAATGTGTTATAATAGCTTAATGTGGCATTTGGAGCTTGGTTATGTGTGAGGCACCTATAGGGAGTCATGTATGCCAAACATTCTCGGTTCGAATTTGACCTTGAGCCTCAAGGTGAAGGTCAAATGGAAAAATGTGTTATAACAGCTTAATGTTGCATTTAGAGCTTAGGTTTGTGTGTGGCACCTATAGGGAATCATGTAAGCCAAACATTCTTGGCAAGTTGAATATGACATTGGGTGTCAAGATCAAATGGCAAATATGTGCTATAACTTGCGGAATATTGCAATTAGAGCTCAGGTATGTTTGGGGCACCTATAGGAAACCATGTGTGCTGAACATTCTTAGGCAGTTAGTCAAATTTGATGTTGGGCCTCAAGATCAAGGTTATATGACACAAATGGCCCATATTTGTTGAATATTGTTTTTAGAGCTTAGGTGTGCATTGGGCACTAATGGCAAATCATGAATGCTGGTTGTTTTCGACATACTGGATTTGACCTTGGGCAACAAGGTCCAGGTAATGACAAAAATGGCCTAAAAGTCCTTTAATGTTGGCTTTAGATCTTCAGGGTGTCAGGGCTAGAGCTGGCTTCTGAAACCTATTAGTCAAATGATTAGCCAAAAAGCAATGTCAATTAGTCAAATAACTTTACCCCTAGTCACTTTTTTTTATCCGATGTCCAGTTGTGAGGGTCTCTAATACCAATCGATTTCTTGTAGGTTTTGTTGCACCGTCGTTGTATTATTTTAATCATGCTTTTACTTACAACCATGTGCTGTTAAATGTCCTATCTGACCGTGTGCTTTCCTCTGTCCTTTCTGACTTCGCCTCGCCTTCCTTGTTTCCTGTGCTAGTAGCATGCTTTTTTTAGTATTAACCCCACCTCACTTGGGACTTTCTCCCTTAGCTTGCTTCATTCCCAGTCTGCTTTTTTGCATGAATTATTTTTTTAATCTGCATGTTACTGACACAGGTTAAAAAGCTGGTCCTAAGTCCAGAAGAAGAGGAAGGGGTCAGAAGGCTTTGGCAAAACAGAAGCTACTGCCTATGAAAGAAATGCAAATAAAAAAAGATTTATGCAAAAACAACTTGCTTTTTATTCAGTACAAAGGACCAAATATTGATAACAAAGTACTTTCAAATGTTCTTTACTGACCATTGAGCTTCAAGGAACAACTGTAGTGTTATGCTGAGTGAGAACTGAACACTTGGACTTGGTAAAATTACATTAACATGGACTACATGTGCAACATCACAATGTTGCATAAATCCAACCACATCAACTTGCTTTTTATTCAGTACAAAGGACCAAATATTGATAACAAAAGTACTTTCAAATGTTATTTACTATCCATTGAGCTTCAAGGAACAACAACTGTAATCAGTACCACTAACAGCTCGTAGTCTATCGGCTCGAGCATGAGCTGGTGGGTGGAGTATTCCGTCCGAATAATGCTGCATTCATATGATGTCGGAAGGTCGGAGTTCCCAAGTCGGCAAATCGTTCTTCCGACTTTGTTGTGTTCATGTGCTTTGAAGTCGTAATGTGGGAAAAACATGGATGCTGCAAAGACGCTGAGTTGTATTTAAATGCTCGGGCGTTTAAAAAAAACACTGACGGCCGTTCCAGTTTTTTTTCGTGACACTGAAGAACAACGAAACCGATCAGGTGATCCATGAAATATGATTGATTTCATACATATGTATTTTAATCAGAAAAACGTCCGTATTTGCTTAAAAGTAAACTACACATCCGCCATTTTTCGGTGAATGTGACGTCAAGTCGGAAAATCGGAGCTCTGAAATGACACCCGAGTTTCCGACCTGTAATTTCCGAGTTGACGCCGTTCAATTCATTTTTGACAACTCGGAGCTCGTTTTTCCGACTTCGAGTTGTTTTGAACGCAGCATAAAGGGTACAGTAGGCTACACGCGGTTCGTTTAGCGCTTCTTCATGCGTTCCTGGAGCTTGCGCCCGGACGGAGACGGAGTCTTGTACGCTGAGTCGGAGAGCCAGAGTTGGCTTGTGAGTTGTGTTTTCTTGGCCGACCCTATATTATATAATAACCCCCCCCCCCCAAATATTATTGCAGATTTGCGCAAATCTCGTGACCCCACTTTTGAAAGGTCTTCGTCAAATTTATCGTCAAATGTGACTTACAGATCGTCAAACTGCAGGAGAGATCGTCAATTGCGAATTGACGAACGGGTAGCGCGAGCCCTGGGATGTATTGGATACTATTGACAAATCATGTATGCTGATCGAACACATCATAATGGATTTGACTTTTGTCTTCAAGGTCATGTGACAAAATCAATCTATTTCCTCGTTTAATAATGTCTTGAAACATTAGCATGTATTAGGCACTAACCCATATTTATTAAAATTTTAACGGGCATTGTAACCGCATGGTCGACCTTTTTTCGCGATCAATTGCGTTAAAACTGGTCAAAATCCATTTTTGGATGTTTGTTCCTATTAGCATCATGGAATCGAAAGAATAATACTAATTAGACCCACTCAGTGGCAGTGTTGTGTAAAAATAAATAAATAAATAAATAAAAAATAATAATAATTGTCTGAAAGCAGAGCAAGAACCAGAAGTGAATTGAGAAGATGGCGCAGTGAAAGTTTAGGTTTGACGAAAATCTAATCAGATTTCATGATGTAGACTTCTTGAAGATTCTGTTTTTGCTATATTGCAGAAAAGTGACATAAAAATGTTGCTGTCTGTCACTCATGAAAAAGTGTGACTGCTCAGTGGAGTTGCCCGATAATCGTAACTAAAACCCCTTTCTCACTGAGCTGCGTTGGCCCATGGAAGTGAACGGATGAAACGGTTCTCTTCTTTCGCAGAGAAGAATTGATTCGAAGAACCGTGAATTGATTCGCAGTGGTATGGGACCGTTCGCCATCACCGCAGAAATTTGCGAACAAATTAAACGGGTTTAATTTTTTCGCGGATGTCCGAGCTGGAGCTTTTTAACGCCAGTATCGTGTAGACAACGTGTTGCTTCAGCAAGAATTGGTGTCGGCTTCCCGTTGAATCCGCGGACTGATGCTAGTTACTTTTCTCCTGTCGGGGCTGTAACTGCCGGCAACCTTCAGGGCCCTTGGCACTCTAGTGTAAATAAATGTACACATTAAAACATATATATATATATATATATATATATATGGTCAGCACTGAGCCCAACTACTAAAGGTGATAAATCATGGAAAAAGGAAGAGCTTGCAGCCCCCTAATTTATCCAAGTTTTATACAATTAAATTTATATGTTCAAATAGAGTATGGAGATAAATGGTGAGCTGCGAGCCTCTTCTTTTGTCATGTAGAAGCCCCTCTAAGTGGCATTGCTGCATAATACTCAACTATAAGATAAACATCTGTAATGTTGATTGTCAGTAGTAAACAAACGATTGGAAAAGTGAATAATTTTTATAAGACTGTTGACCGTGTGCTTGCCGCATACGATTGTATGAGGAAAAAAGGTCAGAGATGCAAGGTTGAAGAATATGTCAATGATTTTTATTTTCATAAAAACAAAACATTCAGAAACAGGTTTAGAAATCAGTGTTCGTTGCATTCGAGAATAAATGAGGTAAAGAGGCCTTTACAGAAAAGGTGAATGGGGAGAGAGCATCAGGAATGGACTGTTGAATAAATCACACACTTTAAGAAACAGGGTGAAGAAGTGCTTCGATGGGTGGGTCTCCCATCTTATGATATACCAGTCAGTGGTGTGTGTATACACATGCAGACACTGTAAATTTGAATGTTAGCAGTGCAAGGTAAAACACCCAAAACCCAAGCATAATGATGGTGTTGACATATTTACAATATTAAAGTGCCAACTGTGGCAGGCAGTAAAAGGGCACAGAGCAAGGAGAACACTCCAAAGATAAGCAGGGCAGTCTTGAGCATTTACAGTGCAAGAGACAACAGTGGTTGCAGTGCTGCTTTTAACAATTCAAATATACAAAGTAGGCATGGGCAATACAAATGAATAAAATGGCAACATCTCTTGAGTTGCTGAGAAAAAAGGTTTTATTTTCTAATGATTTTTTGCAAGTAAGTACAGAAGACACAGACGAAGAGTTTGCCACAAGTCCAACGCCTTTACAGGAAAGGGTCTCAGAGCCACAGGGTCCCAAAAATGGCTGATTTCGGCATTTATCAACAAAACCCATTGTGAAAACTGGGGGGTGAAGCCTGAGGGTATTTTCGAAAATGCAGTCTACTCAGAAATAAACCTGGCCAAATTATCCATTAGGGTACCCTAACAGAAATAATTGATGCTAAAGTCATCAACCCCTTTTCTGAAGTACAGCAGCACCCCCTAGGCCCTTTTTAATGGAAAATGCATTGAATTTCACCCAATTATGTTCAACAAACATTAGGTTTTGCGTTGATATTAAAAAATGGTATGAATGGGTTGCCTGTGAAGTTTTTTTTTTTTTTTTTTTTTTTTGGATCAATGGCCTGCAAAAATGTCAAAATTATCGGTGGGAGGGCAAACATTAACGCTACTCGCCCATTACTATATAAAATGCAGTGAAGTCGCTGATGCCGGCAGTTGTTTGCCCTCCCACTGCTACGAAATGAATCAAACGTTCCCCCTTCAATATAGGCATGGGCAACGCTCTGCATAAACTCTAATGGAATGCGTAACAGCTGAACTGGGGCGGTAAACAAGCCTCAGAAAACTTATGAAAAAAATGATGTAAATACCATTTTCATACAAAAAAGAACACCATGGTTTGATTAAAAGCAACCTTTTCAATAGGATACCCGCATTTCATACATGAACTCTGCGTATTACGCCAATAACGCGATTTGAACTGAGCTATTATTCGCCGTTGGATGAATGGGACCTCAATTTGCGCCCGTGTTTACAAACTTTCAAGTGCGCGGCGTGGCAAAAAATATCCATTTTGGAGGTAGATTTCCAATAGCCCGCGCTGACGTGATATCCCAGCTACTGCCCTGATTGAATTACAGCCATCTAATTTGAGAAATTACGAGTCTGTTCGTCCACTCTAGACCTCCAGGGGATGTGAAATAAGTTTGACAGAAGTTGAAGTTCCTCGCAAGTTCGCCGTGACTTCCTCTCAACAATAGCAAGAAAGGTGAGTGTATTTTTACTGTCAACCTACATAGTTAGTTGACAGAATATCCTGTGACCCTATTTGTGAAGTTTCAGTAAAATATACCAAGGAATAAACCAGCGCTAGGCGTTCAAAACCTACCAGTGTTCTGACAAATTTTGCTACCTATGCCACCTCGCGAACACCGGTCACAAGATTCATTCACTTATACCCTTCAATTCGAGACTGCGAGGATGGAAATCTGAATAATCAATTAGGAAAAATTCTCGGCTCTCGGTAATTCTGTATATCGTTTAAACATTTTGTTAATCGGATTATGAAAGAAGACTGAAAATAAGCGCCCGCTTTTTGTTTGGGTGTAAAGTTTTTTTTTTTTTTTAAATCACCACAGGTTATTGAAGGGGAACGTTTAAGTAGCAGTGGGAGGGCAAACAACTGCGGCATCAGCGACTTCACTGCATTTTATATAGTAATGGGCGAGAAGCGTTAATGTTTGCCCTCCCACCGATAATTTTGACATTTTGCAGGCCATTGATCCAAAAAAAAAAACTTCACAGGCAACCCATTCATACCATTTTTTAATATCAATGCAAAACCTAATGTTGAACATAATTGGGTGAAATTCAATGCATTTTCCATTAAAAAGGGCCTAGGGGGCGCTGCTGTACTTCAGAAAAGGGGTAGATGACTTTAGCATCAATTATTTCTGTTAGGGTACCCTAATGGATAATTTGGCCTGGTTTATTTCTGAATAGACTGTACTTTAGAAAATGCTCTCAGGCTTCACCCCCCAATTTCCACAATGGGTTTTGTTGAAAAATGCCAAAATCAGCCATTTTTGGGACCCTGTGGCTCAGAGACCCTTTCCTGTAAAGGCGCTGGACTTGTGGCAAACTCTTCGTCTGTGTCTTCTGTACTTACCAGCAAAAAATCATTAGAAAATAATAAAAACTTTGTTCTCAGCAACTCAAGAAATGTTGTCATTTTATTCATTTGTATTGCCCATGCCTATTCAATAACCCGTGGTGATAAAAAAAAAAAAACCTTTGCACTGTTTTCTACAATGTCCATATACCCTCCTCCCATGATAGTTTCAATGAGCTACTGCGAATAATTCATAGTAAAACACAGTGACGTGCAGTGGGAGGTTAGTTTGGCGAGGCAGAAACCTCCCTTTGCTTGATTAGCAATCAGGCGATTAACTAGTTTAGTAAGACTATTCGGCAGAATGACGGGCCAGTTTAAGTTTCCACGGCGTTATTACTCAGTACATCGAACCTGAAATGCTCACTAGACAGCAGATTTGCGCGTACTTGCTTCCAGGAAGCCGAAGCAATGTCATCAACAAATATTAAAACAGTTCGACTAATGCAGAGTTCAATGCTTAATCAATATACAATGTATTCTTTAAATCTGGCGCTGTTACACCCAAACAAAAAAGGCGCTTATTTTCAGTCTTCTTTCATAATCCGATTAACAAAATGTTTAAACGATATACAGAATTACCGAGAGCGAGAATTTTTCCTAATTGATTATTCAGATTTCCATCCTCGCAGTCTCGAATTGAAGGGTATAAGTGAATGAATCTTGTGACCGGTGTTCGCGAGGTGGCATAGGTAGCAAAATTTGTCAGAACACTGGTAGGTTTTGAACGCCTGGCGCTGGTTTATTCCTTGGTATATTTTACTGAAATTTCACAAATAGGGTCACAGGATATTCTGTCAACTAACTATGTAGGTAATAGTAAAAAATACACTCACCTTTCTTGGTATTGTTGAGAAGAAGTCACGCCCGAACTTCGCGGACGAACTTCAACAACTTCTGTCGAACTTATTTCACATCCCCTGGAGGTCTAGTTTGGACGAATAGACTCGTAATTTCTCAAATTAGATGGCTGTAAGTCAATAAGGGCTGTAGCTGGGATATCACGTCAGCGCGGGCTGTCTGAAATCTACCTCCAAAATGGATATTTTTGCCACGCCGTGCACTTGAAAGTTTGTAAACACGGTGCAAAGTGAGGTCACGCATTCATCCAACGGGCGAATAATAGCTCTGTTCAAATCGCGTTATTGGCCGTAATACACAGAGTTCATGTATGAAATGCGGGTATCCTATTGAAAAGGTTGCTTTTAATCAAACCATGGTGTTCTTTTTGTATGAAAATGGTATTTAAGTTTTCTGAGGCTTGTTTACCGCCCCAGTTCAGCTGTTACGCATTCCATTAGAGTTTATGCAGAGCGTTGCCCATGCCTATACAAAAAAAAAAAAAAACGTCTGGCCTCATCACACACTTGATATAAGAAACAAGGTGAAAAAGTGCTTTAAGTGAGGCGAGCTCAGACCTCCCATCTGTAAATACCATTCCGTGTTGTTTCTCAAGGTACAAATACACTTTAAATTATCATGTCACATTGACAACAGTGCAAGGCAAAACATCCAAAACCCAAGCATAATGATGGTGTTGAATATTTACAATATTAAAGGTTGTAGTGCAGAACTGATTAAAGTGAGTGAACAGCCAGCTGTGTGGCTCAAGGCAAGTAAAACACCCCAAACAAAAGCAAGAGAAGGAGATGTACAACATTGACAATACAGCGATTAAGGTGCAGTTTGAACAAATTGAATTTGAACAACAAATGTAAAGGAGCAATTAAATATACTGTACAGGATAAGGAGGTATTTTACAAAACAGAAACAGTGCTGACAGCTGTGCTTATCTTCCAAGTTTCAAGCTTGGGACTGGGCAACCAAAAGGTCGACTGCCTGTTTAAAGTCTTCAAAGCCGTCAAAAGTCCTGCCAGCAAGTCCCTGAGACGTTGAGGCCTTGGCAATGTCACAGTAAGTCGTCCTCTTGTATTTTTTCTGACCTTGGGTGGATTGGCCACACAGCGAGCAGGCATAAAGTTTTAGGCTGACGGGAAGCCCAGAGCCACTCTTGTTTGCTCACTTGTACAGTTGCCCGTGCGGGACCCTGTGGGGCAGATGAGGTCACAGGCTGGGACACGGATAGCCGCGGCAGAGGGGCAGCCGCACAGAGAGGCACCGTTGAGTGTTGTCGCCACGGGCAGCTTGGAGGGGATCGAGGTGTCCGGGAGCTTGGGGCAGGGTGCAATCAGCACATGCTCGTGCCCGCGCTTGAGCTTCCACGTCCCTGCCAAAGACGGAACAACGTCAAACTGCACTTGAGGGCCGGCTGGTGTGCGGCCTGACGTCGGGGAACTCTGGTGCGGGGGGCTGGCTGGCGACAGTCATGTTCTGAGGGCGGCGAAGGATGGCCAGACCTTAGTCTGTGACATTTGCGTCCGACAAGGCCTCCTGTCTCCTGATGAACTCGGCGATGCACTTGGCGTTCACGTTCAGGAAGGGAATGCCAAGCTTGCTGAGTACGGGGTCGTCCACAGTCACCCTCTGCTGTGCGTGCTGGTACATGCGCGTGATTGCCTGCTTGACGGGACTCCCTTTTCCCTTGGCACCGCAGCCAGGGTGGAGCCACAGCTGCTTAATGACGCAGTACATCAGGCGGTGCTTCCTGAAGTCGAGCAGGTGGGCGGCCAAGTAGCCCTTGCTGAACTTGAGGTTCTGGATGAGGGATGCCCTGGCCGGATCACCGTTGGTGCGGTTGAAAAGAGCATTTGCCCCAGGGGGAGGAGTAGAGGCTGTTAAAGTGCTGGATGCTGCGGTCGTGGATGTCCAGCTGGTTCCAGGCAGTGATGACCCTCTGCCTCACCGAGTCGGTGAGAGCCAGCTTTCCATCCTCCAAGGCGATGTCCACCAGGACACTGCACAACTCCTCCACGTGCTGGTAGCCGGGCAGATGGCTGGGACCGCACATGTCCTCTGCGTAGGGATCAAGTTCAGTGGCCACAGCCTGGTCTGTGATCTGCAACTGGGTCCTCAGAGGAGCCAGTCTGTCGCCCTTGCGGTCGGTGTTGTAGCCCGCGTCGTCGTCGTCGTCCTCCTCGCCGGCAGCAGCAGCAGCCTCCGCCGCCTCCTTGTCATCCGTCCCCTGGATGGTGGCTCTGGTCCGAGCGTAATGGTCAGGAATAGTGAACGCGCCAGTGGACTGAACAGATATTCGAGACCAACCATCTCGTCGCCGGCAGGGATTGGGAGCCGGTAGTTGACCACCTCCACCTCACCAAAGAACTCCTCGCACCTTTCGATCAGGGGAGACGGGTAGACTAGGTGCCTCCGCCCCTTCTGTCCTCGAACGTTGTCGGCGTATCACCTCGCGATGCCATTCAGCAGATACACCTGGAATGGCACAGCTGCACAGTGAGGACCCGGGATCGTGTTGGGGAGAAAGGAGTGGAACCCCTCCAGGCTGTTGCTCCCCCTCACAGTCCGTTACCGGGTAAGTCGCACGTCCGTTGCGGCTGATGTACCTGATAACGGTGTACGTGTCTCGGCCCGGCGGGTACTGCATGCACTCCAGTTTCTGCTGGTTCTCCCAGACCTGGTCGATGGCTGCGTGGTCTTTGAAGAGAGGCATCTGGTTCTCGTCCATCCCCGCTGGCCCTTTCAGGATGTTGATGGCGCTTTGCACGCCTCCCCTGCTCTCCTGTACCTCCGCCATCGGCCGCATCATCTCGAGAGACTCCTCGCAGGTCTTGACCGGCGTGAGGATCTGCCCCAGCTCATTCCCCACGTTGGTGCACCACTCTGCTGTGCCTCGTCCTTCCCCAGACAACTTTTTGCAGATCTGTTGGCGAGAGTACAAAAGAGAAAGACAGAAGGACACCATCAACATTGGTTTTGAAAAATGTCATGAACTCTAAACACTTATGTTTTACAGTGTTATTTAATGTATCGTAAAGTTCCGTGTATACGGCGCACTTTTTTTGCGTCAGGAAATATGAAAAGTTGGGGATGCGCCTTATATAGGGGAACAACAGAATCGCGGCAAAAGTTCCGACATACATGCACACGTACACCTGATTTTATAAGGTCAAACTGGGGCTATATGCGCACGTGAGTTTGCACAGCTTAATAAATGGGAAAAAAAATTACCGATTCAACATTTTTTAAATGCAGGATATTAAGTGTTTATATTACGTGACGTCCTTGTCTACTAGACACTTAAATGTGAGTAATACGGTAAAGCGTGTGACATCATCACGTGCCACACGCCCCTGTACGTACCCATATTGCCAAGTTTGATGGAAGAGCGGGAGTCCTAGTCTGTCTGTGAGTGTACGTGCTGTTACTGATTTTAAACGAGTTACTGCTCGGCAGAATAAATGCACTAGTTTGGTTAAATATTATACAAAGTGTGTGCAAGCTTGCTTCGTGCCCATTCACGCAAGAGACTGCCGCTGAAGAATATTCTTTGGATCGAGATCCAACCCTCTACACAGGATTTTAATTTTTATCTATGAATGAACTTTTTCACATTTCACTTTCTATGATAACGTTAATGCAAATAACCATCGTAGAAGCATGGAGCTACAATGGTAGAATGCAGACAGAGAGGGATAGAGGCTTAATTGCGGGATAGAAGTCCTGTCTGACGCGCCATTTACTTGTCTCGAGAACTAAGCAGCTCGAGCTTACTAAGTGCCCTAGTGCAGCTTTATTGTGCAATGTGGCATTTGGTTATGGCTCAGCACCAGCACAGCAGTTGTCCTCTCAAAGTGTTCCCTGCAACTCCGCAAATAACTTCCCAATGCAATGTATACGTATCACTCTGATGCATGCAAAAACATGCACGCTGTCCTATAGTCCAGTGGCGGGCGGTGGACAGAGAACAAGGAGGGCGATAAACATGTCTTTAAACTGCTTATTAGTCTTGATCTGTTTTCAGTCAATTTTCCTGGTAAAAGACACTAACTCTCCCATCGCAGGTGTAGCTAATTGTCTTCGTCAAGATGAGAAATCAAATGCACCAGTTGAACGCAAAAAAGAGCGCATTTCAATCTTTTTCAATTAAACAATCATTACACACTGGTTTGACGACTTTCTTAGGATGTGACAAATTTTAACGCGGAAAATCCAGTGGTTTTTTTGTGAAGAGTTGCCTATTAAGGCATGCGAATTAAACATTTTATAGAATTTATTATTCACTCGCCTAAACATTTCATTATAAGGAAAATGAACATGTTGACCAAAAACAATGATTGAAATCGGGTCATTAATCTCACCCGTTTCAATGGATGTTCTCTGCCCCCTCGGTTTTCCATCCACCGCCCGCCACTGCTATATTCCATTATGTAGCGTGCACGCATCTACGGCGCGAGGCTTTCCAAGCTACCGTCTCGGTAAATGATGATGGTAGTTACTTAAACTACCATCAATGAACTTACCTTTCGTTGATGGCTATATCCTCTGCATTAACAGTGTCATTTGTTGTATTCTGCTTCTTTGAAAATGGACATTTCTTGATGATGAATGAGAATGTATGAACCGACATGTTCCATTGAATCATTTAAATGGCGCGTTAATCCCTCCGGGCGAAACAATAGAGAGTGATTAACGTCTCAACATAAGATCCCTCCACTATCAACAACTTACTCCTGCAAAGATATTGCCACCACGTTTTTCTATAAAAGCCTAGGGGGAAGTGATGAGAAGTCACTCCTTATCGAGTTGTCATAGTGAACAACCACCGTGTCTTGGTTTTTCCAAGCTGCAAGGAAAAATAGAAAATAAAATTAGTTATAAATTATGCTGCCGTTTCATCGTAACTGCGCCGGTTGCGATTAGAATTTGCCGGGGCTATTGTGGACATTTAGCAGAAATTTTTGGTATTAGAACCAATATATTCCCGCTCGATAGATAGTGGCATATGCGTGGGCATACGTGCTGTTGGCATATTGGTTTATGTCTTGTGTCTTGCGCCTTCCATTTTTTGCTGATGTCCGATGAATTATCACTTCTCATGGAGGAAGTTGAAAAGGAAAGGAGAAAAATAGGACAAGTACATGCGGCATTCTAGGAAAATTTTGAGGAGAGATAATATGACACGCGCAAGATTTGGGTAGAAATTTGTTTTTTTTTTTTTTTTTTTTTTTTTTTTTTTTTTTTTTCAAGTCCCAAAGTCGGGGTGCGCCTTATAAACGGGTGCGTCGTATATGCGGAACTTTACGGTATGTTGTGAACAATTGTTCGTTTCTGTTCTCTTTAATACCATGTTGTGTGTGCATTAATAATAAGTTAAAAAACCATTTACACTCTATATGCTCTATGAAAACATACTCCTCACTAGACATTGAAAGTTACCTTCTTTGTGGAGTCATACTTGAGGACTCTGCCAAAAGTGGACATAATCTGGGTGCGGTAGTCCTCGATGTTGTCTGTCTCGGCTATGAGGAAGGCTTTTCTGAGGAGCCACGGGCATGGCAGCTCTCGCCTCGGTGTTGCGCGCTGGAAGTGGTGACCCAGTGATCCTGAAAGTAGAGGGAGAGAGAGACCAGTTGAAATGTAGTTGTTGAAGGTGAACAGCTCAAAGATTAAAAAAGAAATATAATAATTCATCATATTATAGACAAATTGTAGTGTGTGTGCGTGTGTCTACGCACAGACACACACGCAGAGTGTAACAGCATTTGTCCTACTTTGCTGTCCTTCCCCTCCACCTCTGACCACTTCAAATTCTCTTTTTTGGGCCAAAGATGCAGACATAAATGATATTAATTGCTTGTATAAGAAAATTAAATTAAAATAAAACATACTGGGCCGCAATAGTTACCGTCAAGGCTGTATAAAATGGCAAAATAGCACATCTCTCCCATCACTTTCCAAGCAGGGTAGAACAAAACATTTAAGTTTGACAGACTACACCCTCCTCAGACATGGGGACTCTTATACCCACAGGTTTATTGAAAATGTTTAGAAGTTAAAGAATATCTAGAATCAAATGGATAATAATTGCCATGTTTCCTTAGACATAATATCATTGATCAACAGAAGAGAAAACATCACTGTTCGGAACTCAGTGTAGCATTTATCTCGCATAGCCATTACTGTTACTCTTCTATCATTATCACCAATCATCAGGGGAGAGCACAAATGCAGTCCCCCACTACCAGAAATTATGCAGTCCAGATTCCCACATTATGGGAATTCGCAGGAGTCGAGTCTACAGTAGTAGTTACACGCTCCAATTGGCCAAGGGTCGACTAGAGTCCCAATTGGATCGTGGAATTCGGCGACTGTAGACAGTTACGCGTTCTGACTGGTCAAAGAAGATTCCCAATTGGACTGTAGAATTCGGCGACAGGGGGGAAATTGTCATTTAAAACAACAGCTAAAACCCGCGGTCTTTATAACACCCACTGTTTGTACTTCTGATCGTTTGTGAAGCCTGGACATAGCTTAATGTTATTGTTAGCTGTTAGCTAGGAGTTCCGTTGACAGGTAACGTAACGCTACACGTCTCTCAGTAAAATCTCCTCAGCCTTCTCGAGATTGGAGTTCTTTAAAATTATAGATTTTATTTGTTATATCAACTACGATACATTTTCTGTCAATATCCATTCTGTCATTATGTTATATATCACCATGTATGGACGGGGTCTTTTTTGACCACTCGAATTTCCCTATCTGGTATAATATTTACCTTCACTTAGTTTTAGATTAACTTTAGCTTACCACATATTGAATGACAAATCTGTTTCGCATCCAAAAACGATCCATCACTCATTGATAATTGGGTAATTAACACTCACTCAGTGTAATGTTAATCAGTGAGAGGTCAGGGAGACTGTATTTTTGAGGTTTTACCATTCGTTCCTTGTGATATTTCCCTGCTGTCAAAAAACACCCTCTAGCACAAAATACCATGGGCTATATTATACAAGATGGCAGAATGTGATCACAAATCTATTCCAGTAGACTAGAAGTTACATCTATGTGCTACTAATGGGGATCCTTAAATGAACGTAAACACGATTACTCTCATTGGGTCTCATTCATGAAACGTTCGTAAATCTGCGAACAGATTTACACATAAAAGCCTACTCTACTAAAAACCTACTCCGGATTCAGGAACACGTGAAACTGTGTTCGGGAAACTCAGATCTGATCGTAAACACGTGTGTAGATCATGAATGCCAAACGATCGTAAATTGACAGCGCGCTCCCGGTAATCGGCTATTTGCATAAATCTCCGCCCATGAATTGCCAATGACCGCCATATAAGGAGGTGTAGATGCATCCAGTCGACCTGTCAGTCAAGGCGCAAACAAAGAAAGACAGAAAGAAAAAGGAATTTTTCCGAAGCGGAGATAGAAATTATTTTGGGTGAAGTGGAGTTTAGAAAAAACATTTTATTTTCATCTGTTAGCAGTGGTGTGACAGGGACAGGCAAAACGAAGGCTTGGAGGGAGGTGACAGATGCCGTTAATGTTGTCTCTGTAGTCCAAAGAACTATGTCCGAGGTGAAGCGTAAATGGTTTGACATGAAACTAGAGGCAAAGAAACGCATAAGCGCACATCAGCCACAGGTTGAGGAGGCTCACAGTCACAACTATCAACTGCAGATGAGCGCATCGCTGGCATAATTGGGGAGACCTCTCTGTCAGGAATTATACCTGACGGAGACAGCAAAATGCCTCCACTTTTATTTTTGGAAGTGGCTATTCGCCCCGCAGCGCGCTGAACTGGGGGAAAGAGAGCGGCTATCTGCTCCACAAAGGGGCCTACAAGAGAAGCAGTTCTGCTATTCGCACCACGGTGGGACGGATCAGAGAAGCACTTCTGCTATTTTCCCCTCAGTTGGGCCAGGAAGAGATTTCATTTTATAATCCGCCCGCTCTCTGATCTTTCGCTGAACACATGTGGGCTTAATAGCCTCTTCGTTTAGTTTTTTTTTTTTTTTAAATATATATATTATCATCATTCAACATGTAGAAAGAACGTGTAATCTATTGAGTCGATTCACATAGATCATTCCCAAACATGAACCTAATCTGGATCTTAAACCAGTTGCCAACTAATTTAACTAAATGTGTTATATTTTTAATCGTTTGTCATGTTGAGGCTATATCACGTGTTTCAAAGGCATCTGCCTATTATTTACATAACAGAGCATAATATGAATTAAAATTGTAATTTACAATAGTGTCGAGCATTATTTATGTGTTAAATGAAATTTACACATGCTACACACACGGTCGAAAAGCATGTGTAGATTTTGTTCGTAGCTACGAACAGATCTGAGCTACTAAAATGTTGATGAATGCGAGATTCACGTAAATTTACGTCTACGAACAGTTTACACACAAATTCGCTCTGCTCACGTTTCATGAATGAGACCCATTGTGTTTTTGTTTATAGAATATGGAAGTCTTATTATTTCAAGGAATAATATAAATTCCGTATTCCTTATTCCGAAGAATGAAAGTTCCTTATTCCATAATCTATAATAAGAGTTACATATTCCTGATGTTTTACTGGCAATTTTTGGGGCAAAACATTTCAACTGATTTTGAGTGTAACCCCTGGATTCCACCGAACGCGTGTTTTCAGCGTGACGTGAGCGACGCTATTTTGCTGCGTCTTGTACGCGACTTCATGTTCCACTGAACGCGGAACGTCAGCGCAGCGTCCTGCCAGCTGATACAATCGACCTGCTCAGATTTCGCATATTTCGTCATTTTTACCGGCATATTTGTGCAACGACCTTATATGCTTTCTGTTATTTTTACTGCTTTAATTGCATTTAATGTCATTTCCGTCTTTGTTGTGCTGTAGAGCCTACTACAGTCCAGCCGTGAACGCCATAGATTTAAAAAAAAACTGCGCCCATGTTTTAGTTAAAACAAAATCACAACTTTGAAAAGTAAGTTATAAACGAATTTTATATCAAACATTAGTGGCTGGTTTCTTTTAGTTAAAAGCGTATTCCCCTTGATAGTTACTTCCTGCCTGGCACGATCTGGTGTGCGTTTCCAATTAGCACAAATACTAACGTAGTTGGATCCAATAAATGTATATAGTCGAACTATGGGAAACGTATCCCTGCTATATTCAGATCAGCGCGACTGCGGCTCGCCAGCGGCAGAAATGGACTCGGTGCGTATTTTCAGCGGGGCAGCGCGGAGAGCCGCTTCTGGGACGCTGCCAAGACGTGCCGTGGCACGGCTGGTGGAATCACAACCATTGTCTAGAATGGCCGCGGATCAACTCCGGCAACCGCGTTGCGGCAGTAACGCGTCCAAGACGCTCCCGGTGGAATCAGGCCTTAAAGGTGGCATGACCACTCTTGGGAGTTTTGCCATTTAAAAAAAAAAAAAAAAAAAAAAAAAAAAACAGAACTTTTAGCCAAAGGGAAGAAAAGCTGAAAAGTGGATAAAATGTCAGATGCATGGGAAACAGTCAGTCTTCTCAGCTCAGGAGTTAAGAGAACTCTCCCTCAGAGTTCTCTTGATCTGAGGAGCTGTGATCAGGGTTTATCCTGATTATATCCTGCTCTAACACTTCCTCCTCCTTACTCCTCTTCTTCGCTGTGTGCTAAAGGGGTATCAATGACCTGTTGTACACTAACGTTTAATTTTATATTAGTAATTGATATATTATTGTAATAATAATGTTGTTGCTGCTGTTGTTGTGGCATTACTGTATCTAAGTGTAATTCAGTACCTACAGCTGAAGATGACCCCAGTAATCCACATCGTCAACCCAGATGCCCCTGCAAATTGCCAACAGGCAGTACTGATGGCAACCAGAGAGGCCCATTGCTAGTGGGAGAAAGATGGTCTTCCCCAAACCTCCACAGGAGCTGCACACCCAGGCTACTGCCCTGACCCACACAGAGAAGCTCCTTCGAGCAGAGGGTATCCCGGCGCCGTCGCGTCAGCTGTGCCTGGGAAAGCTGGTGGTGCCATTTGGCCAGTATGAGAATGCACCATTCCACTGGCTTCTGGCAAACGATGTGGGCTACGTGAAGTAGTAAGCATATAATATTTAATACCATTGTAGGCTATGCATTTTAAATGCCATTTTGATGGGATGGTTAAAATAAATCACATGTATATTTGTTTGCACAAAACTATGGCTATTATCAGTGTTTATTATTAATCTTTGCAAAGTATTTACTCATTATCACAATTGCAGTGATATTGATGATGAGGGTAGTAAGTTGATGTATATGATTTCAGCGTAGTTGACAAGCACAGATCAGAAGTCACAAAACCACATAGACGGGGGGATGCTGAACCAGTTCCGGTAGACCAATCGACCTGTCCCCAAAATCCTGTACGTGGACCGTGGGTGTTGCCGTGCTCAGGGCCCAACAGCAGTTTGAGACTTTGTTCCAGCCTTGGGTGGACAATGGAATGGTTATCCGTCTGGACATCTTCCACTGGATCCACTGGTTTGATGCAGCCCTACGCACGGAGTCTCACTCGAAATACCATGTGTTCAAGTCTGCTCTAGCTGGGGCAGTGCCAGCGTACAACCGCACAGACCTGGAGCTGCTCATCAAGGCTGTCAGAGCCAAGGATCCGGCATCCCTGAGGTCTCGCTCAGATGAGGAAGTTGTCCGCCACTACATTTTCAGGGAGCAGCTCAAACACCATGTGCAGAGGGTCACACTCGGGGCTCAGGAAACATTCCGGCTCATCCACCTGGCCATTGAGGAGCTGAAAGGTCCCGCTGGGCTGGACGAGAATGGAGCGAGCCTCTTCAAAACATCTGGTATGAGAGACCTCTCAAAAAAGTTATAACAACATCGATACAGATAGTGTAGCATATAAAGTGAACATACCACACTGTATCTATGCATGTGTATTATAGAGGCCATTGATGAGATGTGGGCAGGTCAGCAGCGACACCTGGAATGCATCCAGGATCCACCAGACATGAATATGTATTAGGAATGTGAATCTCCACCACTGAGCCGATTCGATACGCTGCCAGCGATACGATACATTAACGATACAGTGAAGCCCCTTGCCGATACGATGCGATATGATTCACCCTTGTTCACGATTAGATTCGATTCGATTCAGCGCTATGCAAATAATTTATAAGCCAACATTTGGTTTCTTACCTCACCAGCACAATTATTCTTTCCTCTCTCTTTCCTTGTCAGGGATGTATTCAATACTTGATTGTTTTCTATTACCCAAACCAATAAATTCAATAAAATAAAAATGCAACTCAATATGGTACAGACAGAGGTAGACGCAATTTATTTCTTATTGAGGCACAAAAATGTAATTTCAAGATTAATCAATATTATAACAATATAAACTGCACAAGCCGCATGCAGCTTGACTTTCGCTGCAGATGAGAGGGAGAAAACGCCTGTGATCTGTCGCTGTCTGACTGAACAGCCTCATGGAAATTATATTTTACAATTCTTCATATTATAAACTAACGAAATTTGTTAAGGCAAGTAGTTTGGTGCTTTCATAGTCATGGTTTTGAGCTCAGATAGATTCCATAATCTGCTCGCATTCAGACGCTGCGGGTGGCCGGCACGGTGTGTGCCGCGGTGTCAGACTGTTGGCTAAATAAAGTCAGCGATCACTCAAAGTTGAAAGGCGAAGTTACAAAACGCATCCACTCACTGGGTGGGAGGTTTCAGATGGATTCAGGAGATTTTTCTTTATTCAATGAGAGCCCCATTTCACCAAAGCCCACTGCGTCTCTGTCTGAAGTGTTTTGCATAAAGTATGAATCCAGTGTTCTTGTAGTTTTGAGCTTTCACCTGGAGTTTTGTCTGAGATTTTAAATGTTGCAGTGAGCCACAAGTTACTTAACTATATAGACCCACAAGTTACTTAACTAACTGCGTTAACGGTCAGAAGTGTTTGAATTCAGGGCGTTTTGTGATTGTTAATCAATTAAGGCCGATGTTAATCGCACTTATACGTGTGGCCAATGCTGAACTTTTTTCTTGGCCACCCTTACTCGCTGCGCCAGTTGATGACCATTCCAGTTTTTAGAAAGTACTGCTTAAAATATCCTACGTTTGGCCAAGAAAAAAATGTTACCTTTGGACACACTTATTTTAAGTGTGGGCATTGGAGCAATGTGCATCTTGGCCACACTTATAAGTCGTCTAACGCAATTTCGATCAATTTTTTGTGCTTGGACGCATTTAAATAAGTGCGAATAGTCAGTTCGATTAAGTTAAGTATTCTCTTCCCCTGCACGCATACACACACAGCTGTTCCGCCTACACACACACACAGCTGTTGAATATGTTTTAAGAAAGTAGAATAGGCCTACATATTTTCTAAATATATTCCATTATCTTACGAATATTTTTTAAATGTTTTTTTTCCCGGTTTCTCGTTTTTCTATTTCCTGGGAAACGGGAAATGGTTTGGAGGTCAAATCCCGGGAATCCCGTTTCCCGGGATTAAACCCTACATTCAGGGTGCCTCGGAAACACCTGAGCGAGGGGAATAAAACTTGAAATAATCGTGTTAACCACGTTTTACCGATACAGGGACGTTAGGAACGATACATTGCAAATCAGCTGGCATTTGTGACCGATACACACTGAAGCTACCGATGCAGTCGCATCGCAAACGTTTGTATCGGACCACCGATACGCACCGGTGAATCTCTCCATCCCTAGTATGTAGAGAGTGGAGTGTACCACAACCATAAACAATGTGGATGAGCCGTACTACAAATGTCAGCGTGGAAGCAACAGCCTGGAAGGATTCCACAAATCTCTGCCGCACATGATTACAGGTACACAAGTGTAGTCTGTATACTTGTAACAAATTAAACATGTGACCCTGTCATTATTCTAATACTCTACTGTGATGTTCAACAAAAACTTGCTGGGAAAAATTGTGAATGTCTGCTGTAAAGATACTGGTATCAATTTAAATGCCACCTGTACTAAGTCAGAGCCACACAGAAAGCTCAGGTCATCTTATTGGACTCCCAGCACCCTTCACTACACTGAGCCTGAGAGCTCAATGCACTGCAACTTAAGAAAATACATGCAAGTAGACAAAACAATGAGCAAATTAAGTAACATCTTCATCAATTTTACAACCCATGCACAGCATTTAGAAAACACGCTGCAAATTCAGACAACACAACATAACAGACATGTATTTCTGTATGGGTACAGACATGCGTTGAGCTCTCAGGGCCACCGTACTTCACAAATTGAGATTAATTTGCTCCCCACAATGCAGAGGTTTCACCACCCCAGAGGTGACACTAACAGATAGAGGAGGTCAATTATTCCATCAGCCATTGGATTTTTAAATAAATTGAGACTGTGACCATCTGTGGATGTGATATGATGACCCCCATTTTTTTTTTTCCATTCTTACTGCCTTTTCTGATGACAATGACAACAGTGATGTTGGCGCCAACTGTGTCCTTGTGTATATGTGTGTACGTATATATTAAGGGGAGGAGAAACCCAAAAAACACTTTAATCTGCTCAAGAACAAGACAATCAATCAGAGGGAGCAGGAGGGAGAAGTTAATGCTTCAGGGGCATTTTAATGTTCTAAGTTGACTGTTAAAATGATTTGTTGGTGTACTTTGACTTTAACCTGGATTTTCTCAAAACCTGATTTTTGCCCCGATTGCTATCATTTAAGGCACTATATCTCACTTATTTGTGGAGCTTTTCTCATGAAATTTTGACAGAAGTCTGTGTACATATCAGGAAATCTACTGAACTAAAAGTTTTGGTTTAGCACTTTGGGTCTGTGAGTTATGGTGATTTATATTTCATATCGAGAGGGCGAAAAATTGCGAAATCCTGTTTTACCCCACTAAATCTCTAGTATTATGTGTAAATGCTTTATTCTAGTTCAGAGGGTGTAAACATAACTAAATCTAATTAAAAAAAAAAAAAAACCTGATTCAAATATCTTGCTTCAGTCCTGAGATATAAGGCAAAAAGAAATAATGGTGAAATCGGGTGGCGGCCATCTTGAATCACATGACCTAATTATGCAAATTAGGTCAAATTCATATTTTGTGTATTTCAGGTCATATACTGTCAATACACCAAGTATGAATGATTTCTATCCAAAAATGACAATTTTTTTCCAAAAGGTTTCTCCTCCCCTTAACTGGATACCATTTTTCTCTGCTGTTTGCAAACCAAATTTCCCCTTTGGGACATTAAAGCTTTACTCTACTCAGGGCCGTGCTGCACAGTGGGGACCTATCAGGTTTACCTGATAGGTGGCATTGCACTGTGGAACTCAGACAGGAGCTCTGGTGGCAAAAGACAGCACCACAGGACCTACTCTGCGCCACTGATTTACCGCCTCAACACCTGCTGTCGGCAGCTGTTTGGAGAGACTGTGGAGGAGAACTTCCGGGCTCCTGCTGATGTCCCTTCCAATGAGCTGCCGGGGTTGGAGTACCTGTTCAGCCAGAGCACAGGTGAATCTGGACCTTTCTCTCTTCAGGACATTGTCATTGATGGACCTGGTCCTGAGGAGGAAGTGGTTCAGCCAGGGCAGCCCGATCCAGATCCGGAAGCAGAAGACACGTACCAGAGTGACGTGGAGGGTGACGATGTGCTGCATGCTGTCCTGCCCCACATTACACTCACCAGCAAGGAAACCGCTGTTGTTCACCCTCTGGCCTTTGTGAGTAACTGTGTCTGCTAGAGTGGGAAACAATGTACTGGTTGCTGGACAATGTACACATCTGAACTTGCTCACATGGCAATTTTTTGACAGGAAGATGCCTGCAGTCCAAACCCTCTTCCTCGCTTTCAGAAGGTGGAAATGTTCTGCTCAGTGCTGGTGGAGAGTGGCCTGACAGAGGACAAGCTGTCCCTTACAACCGAGCAGGGAACACGGTGCTGGAAGTTTGGAATGCTGTGGAGGAGCACGACAAGCAGCCACAACAGTTTCACCAGCTGAACAGAACACACTGGGGCAACACCCTCTACTGCCGCACAAAAAGGGATGATCCTGTTGATGCTGCGGTGATACAGAGGGTAAAGATGGCCAAGTGCTACGCACCAGCACAACAGAACATCAGTGCTCAAAACAGGCCGACGGACACGCTGGTGAAACTGTTGTGGTTGCGCTCACCTCATGGTTCTCGCAGCAGTCCTGAGAAGAGCACAATCTTAAAGGCGTACGAAAGAATCCAGCACCGGATTTTGGTGGAGGATCCTGTCCTGTGCAAAGCAGGCATTCCTCTGCCAAAAATAAACATCAAGACTGTGCGGGACTTCATGCGTCGCCAAGAGACGCTTCTCATTCTACATGCCACTAAACAGCTATCTACAACTACAAAGACCACCTCCATCTCCCCTGCAGACCTACCCCCAGCACCACACCAACCAGCAGTCCTCCCTCCACCACACTATCCCAATTGAATATGTGCCCACACCCAGCACGGCAGGGACAAAGGTACTAAAGGGAAGGTTGGATATAACCATGCCATTCTCCTGGCCTCAGCCACCACTGCCACCTGTGGGACTGTCCTGCTGCCTCTCCCATCATCAGACCTGTGCCCTCCCTCTCTGCATGTACAGCAACCCCTGGGGGCGCTGGCCCCTCCGCACGGCCCACAATGCCTGCCAGTCAGGCAACCCCTGGGAGCACTGGCCTCTCCGCACGGCCCATAATGCCTGCCAATCTGGCAACCCCTGGGAGTGCTATTCCACCTGCATCAGTGTCCCCAATTCTGCCCATAATGCCCGCTACTCAGACCAGTAGCACGTTGCACAGCACGGGCAGTGCTTCAGACTGGGCGAGTGCTACACAGTACAAGCGGAAGGTGAAGGAACACCCCTCAGCAGTAGGAGGCAAACTGCCGCGGGTGCAAAATCTCCCTGTCTGCACACTCTGTGGCCAGCCAACCCAAGGACATAAAAAATACAAAGAAAAGACTTTCAGCCCTGTGAAAATGATGTCCACATCAAAAGGTCTGAGCAACAGAGTGTACGGTAGCTACGAACTCTTCACCTCTGTTGTTGACAAGTTGGAGATTCAAAAATCATAAAAGAATTGCAATACATACTTGAATCAATTTTTTCCCACACCCCTATTAAGCACTTGAGTAAAAGTACTTGCTTACTGTCCACCACTGGTCAGTACACATAGGCACAGACACAAACATCTAGTACAATTGTAACAAAACATAAGGAGCAGCCAACAGCAAGCCTTCAAGTCTACTTGTGGCCGAAGGTCTTTCAAGCTATGATACGACTATACCTTGAAAGCTTCCCTTCGTTGATTCTCTAGCTTGGCCATCTTGTCTGCTACCCAGCCTGGGATATCAGGGATGGCAACATGGATGATGTACTTTCGGAGGATCTCTAAGTGCTGTGAACCACCAAGACCACACAGGTAGACAGGGCTGAACAGACAGTCACACCAAAAGCACAAACAATCACATTCTTCTGTCTTTTCTGTTTTTTGGTGGATCATTGTCATTTATTTTCATATTTTCAAGTAAAATCAGATACGGGGGCGCATTTAGCTGACTAACTAGTAGCGTGCAGAGCATGTGTGGGGCGAGCGCAGCAAGTCCCTTATGGGTCAGGTCATTGGTCAGCTCACTGCACCCTCTGTTGGCAATTTTGAGCAGAGCAGCTGGTCGGTTTATGACAAACATACATACAGAGGGCGCATTGAGGTGACTAATAAGGGACTCGTAAGGTACTCGCGCGCTGCCTACGCTCGCCCCGATTATAAGTGTATTCACAATGACTTATAATGTAGTATGGTTATTAACTTTCCATGTCAAAAAAGCAGAGAACCTTGTTTGATTTGATTTCTGACATGTTGCACAAGGCTCTGGGTATCAGATTTTAGTATTTGGGAAATTCTCGATATAGATACCCTGTCTTATCCTGGTATCCTCCTGATATCCAATGCCAGTATCAGTATCTGTGCATCTGGCTCATGCTTAATTGTAACACATTATAATCCATTACAGCTGCATGCTTTTAGTAACATTTTACCAAATCTTCTTCTCTGTCCCTTCTGAAGAAATGCATGTGTGTGTGGTGTGTTGTATCTAGGAGGGATATACAAAGATACACTTCAATAGCCTTGTGTAAATTTTTTTCTAATTTTACTAAAACCTGGGCATTCGCCATCACTTCTTCACCTTAAGGTGATGACACATGGGCAATTTTTTAAGGCAATATAGATGGGTCATGTAGCCTTCAAGAAAGATGGAAATGGTTAAGAGACAAAATCATTGTGGAGGACACAGTGGGTTTTGAGGACAAAGACAACAAATAAAAATACTCAGGTTTTTTATTATTCTATTTGGTAGTGTTTATTTGGTTATGTGAGTCCCGACCATTTACCCATGTCCGTTCAGATTCGATTATCTAATGATGTAAGTTACTCTGGATGAGATTTTTCTGCCACACCAGACATAATAAGGTATATAAGTGGTGCGTTGCTTCAGCATTTGACCTTGACAAGTATAATGACCTCTTGCAGGGTGCTATGTAACATCTGTGTTCCGACAAAGGCCATTATTTGTCATGACCGCAATTGAGGATCACAAAGCGGATATTGACAGGTTTTATCGTGATATTGTAAGTAGTATAAAATTTTGTGTGAAAGAGTGCATTTCCTGTCATAATATATCTACCAAACATAATGTTCCAGGTTGGAACGATATTGTTAAAGATGCTCATGAAGATGCAAGAGATGCTTTTTTGTGCTGGAAAAAGAACAACAAGCCTCGTAATGGTCCTATTTATGAAAATATGAAGCTATCTAGAGCTCGCTTCAAATATGCGCTATGCTCATGCAATAACGAAGATGCAATAAAGCGCAATAAGTTAGCAAGCCATATGAGTGAAGTGAACATGGTAGATTTCTGGAAACAGATGAAACGTAGGAGTACATCTCAGTCTGTCAGGTCGAACACTATTGATGGTGTTACTGGTGACGACAACATTGCAGGAAAATGGAAATGTCACTATGAAGCTATTTTTAACTGTCAAAAATGTATCCATGAAAAACTCAGTTTTACAAGATGTGAAAATGTGCAAGGATCTATATAGCATGTCTATCACTGGTTTCAGCGAATGAAATTGCTGCACTGATTAGAGACAGGGTTGCCAACTCTCACGCATTCAGCCTCAGTCTCACGCTCAGGAAAGAAATCTCACGCCAAATCTGAAATTTTATGCTGTAAATTTTTCCACTCGTGCACTCATTTCCGAATGACTATAAACAAGCTCTAGTTTAAGGCTCTTAACTCCTAATTAAACCACTCCAGTGTCTAAAAATGCGTTATTTACACTTTTCTCTGATTGTTGATTCGCTGAAAACATTTGCCGTCATTACCTCAGTGACGTCCATCTGCTGGTCAGAGGCAGTAAGCAGAGGTGGAAGTGGCGAAGTGTGAAATCGAGGTAAGAAAAACATGATTTATCAAAACAAGATAGGCCTACTTGCTCGACTGTATTTCATAGTTCAACGTTGTCTGATGGAAAGTCGCATTATGTACTCTTATGTACTCTGTGTGCGGTCGGAGGTTCGTTTGGTGAGGCACAATCCTCCCCTTTGCTTGATTAGCAATCAGGCGATTGGCTAGTTTAGTAAGACTATTCAGCAGAATGACGGGCCAGTTTAAGTTTCCGCGGCGTTATAACTCAGTACATCGAACCTGAAATGCTCACGAAACTGCAGATTTGCGCATACTTGAGACGTGCGGTGAGGTGAGGCAGTGACCCAAACTTTTATCACAGGATTTTGAGAACCTGTTCCCACGTATAATGCCTGAGTGACAATCAAAACAATTAAGACCAAGCCTATATGAAGCCCGTATACTGATATGAGATAATGACAAAGATTCATTCACATATAGGCTACACTTCAATTCGAGACTGCAAGGATGGAAATTTGAATAATCACTTTGGAAAAATTCTCAGCTCTCGGTAATTCTGTATATCGTTTAAACATTTTGTTAATCGGATTATGAAAGAAGACTGAAAATAAACGTCCGCTTTTTTTGTTTGGGTGTAAAAGCGCGTATTTAAAGGAGAATGCATTGAAATCCGCATTAGTAGAGCTGTTTTAGTATTTGTTGATGACATTGCTTCGGCTTCCCGTAAGCAAGCATGCGCAAGTCTGCATTGCCAGTTTATTTGTTCCAGTTTACAGAGAAGGCACTTGTAAAGACAGAACTTTATGTGAGCGCATGTATTGTTCCTTCAGTTCACAAATATTGACACTTGTTGTGAACAAGGTTAAATCAATAAATGAACTGGAGATTTTCAAGAAACTTTCCCACTAATATTTTCCCAGTAAAATTAGCCAAAAGCAAAATTGTTGAGATAGACAAGAGCATACTGGACCATTCTACGCGCCCAATATACAGTCATTTCCCGAACATAAGTTGCACCATGTATCAACCTCAGGTCAGTGTTTCATGCAAACTAAAAAAACAAAACCATGTATTAACCTCACCAGTGTATAAACCTCAGTTTACTAAACATTACCTATTGAATTAGAATCAGATCATGATTTAATGACAAGGTAGAGTGATGAAGAGATGCATTCCAATGTATGGCCCTCACCCATGTATTAACCTCATAGATTATGACCTTGGTGAATAATTGGGAAATTATGGTAGTCGGTAGGCCTATAGGTTTAAGGCCCATTCACACCAACTGCGGATTTCCGTGCGGATTATTCGCACGGATTTTTATAGGAGCTAATTCCATGGGCTCTAATGTAAGCTTGCACACCAAGGCGGAATTTCCGTGCGGCAGAAAAAACATCCGCCTGGACTTAAGCTTCTGCGAAAATCCGCCTGCGAAATTGAACTTTTAGCCAATGAAATGATTTCTTTTTATTGATGTCACAGTATTCGAACCTTTGGATTAGCTAGATAGCTTGTATTCAGTTAATACTGAAATTTAACGAGACCTCTTATAGCTATGTGCGCAGTTAGTTTACCTTTTCATATTAGTTAGAGATCTAGCTAATCTTTTTTTTTTCCGATGAACGTTTTAATATGTTGAATATTTGTGCACCAAATCACGAAGCTGTGCGTCGCTGAGGTGCAAATTATGGCGAAGCTTCGTCTGGGTTGGACAAGTTAAGTTTATTGAAACAGCCCCAGGTCCGGACATCAATAAGGAAAACGTTCGTTGGCTACGTCAGTCCAAAAGTAGACTGCGAGGCTAACGTTATGGTTCAGATGCATACAATGTCATCGTCGCTGCTGCTGCTATCATGGTTCATTTAGGTTAAATTATAACTCGCGAATTTGTGTTTTCGCTGTGTGGAATTGGAACACAAGAATGCGAAATTTCGCACCGAGGTCGGTGTGAATGGTTTAATGCAGAATTTTCGTGCTGTGAATATTCCGCAAATCCGTGCCGCTTTTCCGCACCGCCTCTGTGTGAATGGGCCTTTAGACGGTAAGAGGTTTGCGGCGGCGGCCCAAAATTTCTAGTAGGCCGCTGCATGTACATGTTTGGGGAGAAATCTCACTCCAGCCAAATGACCAAAGTTGGCAACCCTGAAGATGGGATTCAGAGAAAGGGAAAGAATTACGTATCAAACCTCCACTTTTTTCGGCTTTTTACTCGCCAGAACAATTTTAAGTTACTCTAATCAGCGCTATGCTGTCGGAGTTTGCAGCTAGGAATCAACATACTGCTAGGACAGTGTTGTAAAATTTATTCAGATCGGCTAAATTCCTGGGCCATGAAGGAATACCACTCAGAGGGCACAGTTATCGCGACAAGTACTGCGTCAGCTTATGTTTGAGAGAATACACTCACTACCAAAAGATTGAGAATGGCTTACACATATCCGCAGTAAAAATATGAAAATAAAATAAACGAGGTGACTTCGCACTTTTTTAAGTGCGTCCAAGCGCAAAAATTGAATGAAATTCGCGTTAGACGCACTTAAAAGTGTGGCGAAGATGCACATTGCTCCATTGCCCACAGCCAAAATTTTTTCTTGGCCAAGGGAAAATTACTGCATTGGCCACAGGTATAAATGTGAAGTGTGACCAAGACAAAAATTCAGCATTTGCCACACATATAAATGCAAAAATCATCGGCCTAAAATAAAATCGCCGGTTTCGGAGCATTTATGAATGCTGGTGATGAGCCCAAAGGGAACTATCAGGCTATCATTATTTTATGCCTTTTACGGGATTAGCTTGCTGCCTGGATGTATTTCTGTTGGTGGAAGTGACAAGTTACGTTCATTAAAGATACTTTTTTAATTCAATCAACTAAGTCATTTACAATGTGATGAATCACTTAAATCAAATTTAGGATTTTGTCCGAGTATTATGTGTTTATTTTTGGGACTGCAGACCTCGAGTAGCTCGTAAAACGGCACATGATGGCTAGCCTTACGAAGTCACGTACTTCTGTTTTTGCTGAAATGGGAGATGGGATTCAGAGAAAGGGAAAGAATTGCATATCAAACCTCCACTTTTAGCAGCTTTTTACTCGCTAGAACGATTTTGAAAGGGGGTGCCCTTTTAGGAAGTAGGAGGGAGGTTTATAATTTCCGATTATTTAATATCGTCAATGCGCACCGTTTTCTTGGGCGCACATTTTCAGACAGCACTTGGCTGCCCAGCCATATACTAGGTTGCATCAAGTCTTGTTCCTGAGTGTTCCCCATTTCATGCACTTTGTTCAATAAAGTGGTCAGTGCAACAGTAACAGTTGTGGAATATCAGTTAAACAGTTATACCCCATTGTTGTATTATCAAAAAATAGGGACACAGATATAGAGTACTAGATCACTTCCATGAAAGGATATGTGCCTAAAATAGAACAATATCAGATCGCTTTGCACATGTAGCGATAGAAACATTAAAGTAGCTTTACTCAGCCTCAGAAATATTAAACTACTTTTAATCAGTCTCCCAAAATTCATAAGGGAACTCATAAAGTAAGTAAGCTTTATTTCTAGAGCACATTTAAAACAACTGTTGTTGCACCAAGGTGCTGTACATATAAAAGCACCACAATAAAGCACAGTAAACATCACAAAATCAAATGAGAAAACAAGGCAGTACAACCTGGATTTAAAGGTAGAGAGAGAGCGCACCTTATGGAGTTGGGGGGGGAAGAGAGATTCCACAGCTCAGGGGCATCTACTGCAAGGGCCTGGTCACCCTAAGCCTTCAGCCTAGAGTGTGGGACCACCAGGAGGGAGTGACTGGGGGACCTGAGTGATCTAGGAGCAAAATGGGGGGAGGAGATCCGTTAGGAGGGAGCCAGGCTATTTAGGGCTCTGAAAACCAACAATAACACTTTGAACTGGATCCTGTACTGGACTGGGAGCCAGTGGAGGAAAACAGAACTGGGGTGATGCGATCTCTCTCTACAGATAGAATGTAAGAATGATTTGTGAAGATAGAGGTGACAAGTGTAAATGAATGGCATTTAAGGAAAAACAAAGCATTCTCACACAAGTACACTTTCAATAAAATAAGACGCATTTCATTGAAAAAGACCAGTCCAGTAACGTGAAAAAATTACAATCATTTAGTATGACTGGGGTGTGAGCGGTCCTTGATGATGCTGCATGCCCTTTGCAGATATGACATGTGGTGGACATCCTCAGCTTCAAATTTATGGAAAGAAAATAACATTAGAGCACAGGATTTATACATGAGCATAGTGTCTTTTGGGGGGAATAGTTATCAAATAGGCTATAGTCATGTGATGTGATGATGTGGATTCCCTGTACTTCATACTGCCGTGCAGTAGGTGGTGACATGTGCCTACATTACAAAATATTCAGTTGAGAAGATTTGCATGTTAATGACCGTGAAATCATTGATTTGATCATACACAGCTAACCAATCGCCACATGAGCCAATAGCAGTACGGTACGGCTCGTACCGCGGAGCCAAGCGACGTTCATTAGCAACTGTAGACTTTGGCGGCTAGTCATTGGTCGAGAGTCTACAGTTTGGGCCAACCACTGCCTCGCTCAGTCTACAGTTTCTGCGTCCGGGGATCTCTGGGCCAATCGGAAACGCTGCTGACCAGCGTCCGAACTGACAGTTACCTGACAGAACGGGTTGAGATCGGAGAAAACGTCGAGCGTTTGGTGAATTTAAGGTGAGTAGTGGTCATGCTACATGGACATTTTAAATTTCAAAGTGGAGTAGTTTCATGCACACGTAAAAGCTGAATGCGATCGCTGGTTTATATGAATGATAAGCGTCTTTACGGGATGTAGCCTACCTCGCTCTGGATAAGAGCGTCTGCTAAACGACGATAATGTAATGGACGACTGGTTACAGTTGGTTAACGATAGCATCTCCGTTCTTCAGTGGAGTCTCAGACCAGATAGTTGACAAGCAAGATACCATCTTCATATTAAATCATAGATTCAATGTATCCGTTAAAAATCCGTTTTAATTACAAAGTAGCCTAGTTTACATTTATCAAAAAGATACACTGCTATTTGTCCAGGATAATCAGTAATACCAAAGTTTGCCCATCAAGATTGTTTACAATCTGCGCATTGCAGACCTTTTCCACTCCATTCTATTTTCCAGTGTGTATGTTGCATGCTTAGCGGCTAATTTGCTAATAGGGAGACATTCCCCGTATTTTACATCTGACAAAAGAATTTGGGTGAGTAGAGAAAATAAACTTCCGGTGAAGAACAAGGGCATTTTTTTTCTACCGAGCAAGGTAGAGTGTTCCTAATATTTGCCCAATATTTGCGTGAATGGGGTGAAGTCTGCCATCTCTGATTGCCTTGTTACATTTGTTCAACTTTATATTAGTGGCGTTTTCCTTCAGAGACTAAAGGCAGAAAAAGAAAGTATGGCTTTAATGTGTCAGTCCAGCATTACTTACTTCATTACTACATGAACATGATGGGTTTTTCCTACATGGGTCATGTGTTTCAATAATAATAATGGGGGGGATTTGTATTGGCATGTTTTGTTGTGCCATTAAACATGAAATGAAGCACTGAGTTAACTGTTTTCCTTCCAGAAAAGAAATTATGGTTCCCTTACTGCCTGTGCTGTGTATTGTGGACAAAAGTGTGCCACAAGATAGGCAACCAAGGAGGCCAAGGCGTGCCAGTCCGAACCATCCGACACACACAGACAGCAGGCTAAGAGACCCAAAGGTGGCTTTTGAAGAAGCTGTGTTTTTCATATGTTTTTTCATCCTGTGTTTACAGTGCAGCATTAATAACTAAAGCAAGGAGCACTGGAATTTGTTTGTGCTCACTTATGTCTTCAGTTAAAAAGAGACGTCGGCTGATCACACCAACTCAAACTGAGGTGCAGTGCCTGGGTCAGCTCATCATTCCATTTGGAAAGTACAATGGAAAAACATTTAAATGGCTGGTGGAAAACGATGTTGGATATATTAAATAGTAAGTATGTTGCAGTAAATAGAATCAAAGTGTATACAGTTTGTTTTTCATGAATTAATCATGTTGTGTAATATTTCAGAGTCCTTGATCGGCGCATAAAAGAGGCCCGCCATCCAGACAGGAGACCAATTAACGACGAATGGGTGAAGGAGCACGCACTTAAATATGTGCTGATGTTCCCTACTGTCTCCTGCCACCTGGAGATTAACATAGACAGGGCCATTTATGGACAGGGCCGCTTCAGGTCCTTCACTTTCAAGGAGATGTGGGAGTGGTACAGCCTGCACAAGCGCCTCCATGCAGAATCTCTAGCTGGCAGTGACCATGAGCGGAGGATGGCTCTAGAGGCTAATACTTCAGTGAAACAGTGGCTTGCTATGAAGGAGGATGATATTAGTACAAAGTCCTTAAAATGTTTCAGGAAATATATCCTTGATAAAGAGGTGGGTTAAGGTGCTTATAGTCAAAAACACAGTGCATTACCTAATATAAACTTCAAAGCTGAAATTCAACTGTATGTTACAGACACCTTGTCAGGATATGGCCCCACCTGCAACAGTTGCCACCGCCACTGCCTCCAAGGCCCCTCCTGCCGCGCCCGTCCGGCTGCGTCCACTTCCAAGGCCCGTCCTTCAGCGTCCGCCACTGTCACCGCCACCTCCAGCTCATCAGGGTCCAGTTGGGCAGATGATGCTCTGCTGGTGGAAGCTCTTGCCACCTTTGAAAGTCAAGGTATTCTTGGTGTGCAACCACGTGACAGAATAGTGTGACGTATGCATCCGCCGCCGTGTTGGATGATAAGTAAATCCAGAAAGTTGAAACGTATGGCTTTGACCCAAACACATTAAAGCCGTCCGATTTCACAGAGGATTAGCCTCATTCCAGCGATTGCATATCCAGATATTGTGAACTACCGAGCAGTGTAACGATATGGCGATACAGTATCGTATCGCGATGCAAAGCCTCCAATACGATGCATCGATTCGGAGGACGTGTATCGGAATACACAAGGCTTTTTAAAATAGTCCACATTGTGATTAAGGACTTGTGCATTTCTATTGTAGTATCTTGGTAAATTATGGTATCTTAGTGAATTTAGTGTCTTGGCTAGCCCGTAGTAGGGAGGCGGGGATAATAGCTCCGTGCCCTTACTAGTTGCCTTATGCTGCATTCGGTAACACTCGTAAACACGAGTCGTGTCGTGAATTAAAGTCGAAGGTACGAGGAAGGATCATTCGGACAGTGAGGTCAAAAGAACGGAATTCACCAGTCGTGTCACCGAATGCAGCATTAGACCCCAGAAATGCAGAACTTAGTATCTGGCTGCTGAATTGTAGTAAAGTTTGCTGTTAACATGGCTACAAACTGACTTTCATGAATACGCCGATTGTAAATAGTAGTGAGCTATAGGCTGTCCATACATGTGCGCGTTCCAAAACCAGTAAGTAGAACGATTATAAATATTGTTTTAATTTTATACTAGCCGAACTGAAGGTCGCACTGGAATTAACTGTAAACAAAGTTCGCTAGCCGCATACTAGCACTTGCAACAGTAATACGTTCTGATGTGCACTCCGAATGTGATTCTGTGCACAACTATCTTTGAGCTAAGTATATTGACGGTGTTTGAGGACTGTGTTTATGGGTCTGAAACAAGTGACCCTTGCTTTCTCAAATTAATTTAATGGTAGCCTACGCATGTTATTAGCATACGTTTATACTGGCGCTTCTTAATGTGTAATTTCGCAGTTGTTGTACTTGCACTAAATTGATTTCTTCATTTGTTTTACTTGTAGAACCACACATTTATACAGTTCTACTTCCCTTTATTAATAAAACTTGTGGAAGCATCCCAGCGTCCCTTGTGCATTCTTACCGATGCAGGGTTTCCTCCAGGATTTTTTAAAACTGTGGCGGAGGGCTTCAGCGTTGAGTCAAAACTCAGCATTATCAGGTGTGGCCAGTTTTCATTCATCAGCACGTAGGCGATGTAATAATTGAAGTCTACGTGCACGGAGGTTTATCAGTTTCTCGTGCGTGACGGTGGATTTAGCATATACAGTAGAAGCCGCCTAAACAGTCCTCATATAAAACGGAAACTCGCTCATGCCAGGCAACAGCTCAAGTCCCGATTTTTCAGTAATGTTTTTCCACTAAATGAACATCGAATATACCGGATTTTATTCTTGGTGTGCACGTGACGTCACGCATAATTTCCAAACAGGAAGTCCGCCTGTGGATGATAACAACAACCAAGATAGCTGCACTTCACCATTGAGCTCCTGCAACGCTTCGTGATTTTCTTCAGATTTGCGCTTCCGTTTAAAAGAAAACAATGCCTACTTTGTTTGCGGTTTTTAATTGCGGCAAGAATGCTACTCGTGATAAAGACGAGTTTCTTCAGAATCCCATCTCATTGAAATCAATGTCGCTTACTGGCAAATACGGCACTTTGTTTACGTGCGCTGGCAGCCACTTGCTTTTTACTTCAGTACATGTTCTCGAGTTCCCGATTCTAAACCCAGCTTCAGTCACAAAGAACAAAGCTCCAATGTGGGAACAAGCCTCGCTTAATCCAGCCATGCAATCACAATGTGCGAGGATCACATCGCCATTCTTATCGCTCACAAACCACGGCTTGAGTGGTGTTTCTCGAGTTCTTTGAGAATGGTTTACCCGGGCATGAACCAGCACCCTGTTCTTTCACTTCGTATTAGTGAGAAGAATACCAACTCAGCCAGACACAAAAAAGTTATGCATCTAGACTCTCATAAGCCTTCATTTGAGCGTTGGTTGCCCACAAGGTTTGAATTACGAGATAGTTTACGATATCGGGGTATTCAATCACTGGTAATGTTGCCAAATCCTCCATATAATCAGCTGGCTTTAACATAATATGGGTCAAAACCACATTTTTCAACCTTCTCTCTGTATCTTGACTTGGCAGAGGACTCCAGAGAGTCACAATATTTCGAAAAATTTGGAGGTTGTATAACTGTTATTATTCGCAGGAGATGCCATTTTTGATTTGTATATCAACCAACATGGCGGCGCATGCTATTTAATCACGTGGTTGCACACCAAGAATATAACGGATTTTCGCTTACATCGGACAAAATGTCCCGTCTCGTCACAATGCATTTCCATTAAAAAGCACTCGTGTATACCGGGCAAGCTGGTTTGCACCATGCACATACGCAGTCGGAACAGAGCAATGGAATGAAGTTCGGCTTTCCTACACTGTTATAAACTGACTGAATTTAAAAGTTAAACGAATTGTCTCCTTGTTATTTCAACTGTAAGTGGAGTCCTGCGCGCATTTAACAGTGGTTTACAAGTAACATGGACGGAACTCTGTTGTAAACTTATTGTATAATTGCAGTTAAAATAACTGGCAAAAAAGCTGCACGTTTATGACAGTGTATTTGCGGAAACTGAAACTAACAGTTTCATTTACATACTTCAGTTTTTAGTCTTCATTGATTCCAGTTGGAGCAACACGCAGCATCATCCTCTTATCCATTGTGTCCAGGCAAAGGCGGACAAAATGAAGTTAAGTATTTATGTGCACTTCAGAATGAAGTTGTTCCGATCTTTATACACAAAGTAGGCCTATACATTCATATATGTATATAACGGATATAATCTGTTTTATGCGAATAACGGATTTTGTCCGTTTTATGCATATAGCGGATTTCTCTGATAACGGACAAAATGAGCTGGTCCGATTGAATTTGTTATATGCGAGTTTTACTGGTAATATGAAAACCGATTATGACTTCGGAATTATGACAATGTATTTGCGGAAACTGAAACTAACAGTTTCATTTACATACTTCAGTTTTTAGTCTTCATTGATTCCAGTTGGAGCAACACGCAGCATCATCCTCTTATCCATTGTGTCCAGGCAAAGGCGGACAAAATGAAGTTAAGTATTTATGTGCACTTCAGAATGAAGTTGTTCCGATCTTTATACACAAAGTAGGCCTATACATTCATATATGTATATAACGGATATAATCTGTTTTATGCGAATAACGGATTTTGTCCGTTTTATGCATATAGCGGATTTCTCTGATAACGGACAAAATGAGCTGGTCCGATTGAATTTGTTATATGCGAGTTTTACTGGTAATATGAAAACCGATTATGACTTCGGAATTTGAATTAAATAATCATGATGCTACAGTTAGGTAGAGCAGGATGTGCTCACAGCAAACAGAAGTTAACACTGTAGTTTATCGTTTTGCAAAGTGAACAAAATATTTTTTCTCTAATCATTGGACACATTGCATTAAGAAGAAAGCAGCGCGTTTTACTGCCGATGGCTAATTTTTATTCATTGGAAAACGCGTTCATCAAGCAAAATGATTGACATCAGGTCAAGAATTATCAGCGCTCATGTTAACTTAACAAGGGGAATCGGCGACACCCGATTATCCATATGATTTTTGGTGTATGTAAAGTTATTTTACATAGGCGTGGCAGCTTTTATTTTGCTGTGGCGGTGCACCACGATCTTGTAGCGGAAACCCTGCGAAGAACCCAGAAACTGCAACATTTTCTATCGCTTTAAATGAAAACGTAGTGACCTGCCTCATATTCCACGTGGATGCATCACTCCAAGTGCAATTTGTGAAAGTGTTGCTTCAACTTCTTTGAGGTTAAGTTTGCAGACTTCAAGTTGGCTACTAATAATAAGTAGTTTGCAATATGACTGTTTCATCTTGTGAATAGTAGTGGAGACCTATTCAGCTTTTATCAATTTTTTAAGTTGAAGACATTGACCTGAACAGTGAACACACAGTGGTACTTAAAGGTAAACTAACTTTATTCCTTTCAGAGCCATTCCATGAGAGATTGACATTCGGTGCGCAGTTGACCCCCCTGGAATTGAATGAAACTTGGCACGTAGGTAGATATGGGTGTCTCACAGAAAAAGCTGAACTTTTAGGTCCGCATTTCACTTTGCCTGCTGACAGCGCCACCTGGAATCCACTTCAATGGCTCAGTTTTACTGTCGACACCTCATTTTACATCAACTATCATGACCTAAGGATACACAGTACCCAATATGTTATACTGCTATCATGACCTGTGACACTTCAAGTCCGGTTAGACTTCAGCACCACATCAGCGCCAAGCTGGGTAACTCCGTTATTGAGCCAGAATTATTTGAGAAATAAGAATAAAAATTGAACAAAACGCGTTGCTGAATACCCCTCAGCCCGGATTTCCTGGCTCGAGGTCACAGTGCTAAGGTCAAAGGTCAAATCGAGCAAAAAACGTGACCTTGCACATCTGTGTCACAGTGAGTTACCATACCAAATTTGGTGAAGCTGCAATCAGTAGTTGCTGAGTACTGACCCGTACAAGATTTCCTGCCTCAAGGTGACAGTGCTAAGGTCAAAGGTCAAATCCAGCAAAAAACGTGACGTTGCACATATGTGTCACAATGAGTTACCATACCAAATTTGAAGCTGCGATAATTAGTTGCCGAATACGGACCTGGTCAAGGTCACAGAGCTAAGGTGAAAGGTCAAATCCAGCAAAAAAATCTGACGTTGCACATCTATGGGTCATCATGAGTTACCATACCATATTTGATGAAGCTGCGATAATTAGTTGCCGAGTACTGGCCCGGCTAAGATTTCCAGGGTCAAGGTCACGGCGCTAAGGTCAAAGGTCAAATCCAGCAGAAAACCTGATGTTGCACATCTATGGGTCATAGTGAGTTACCATACCAAATTTGGTGAAGTGATCATTAAGTACTGGCCGGACAAAGTCACCCGGACAAGATTTCAGGTTCAAACAGGTCCTGCAATAAATAACGATGCACATCTATGGGTCATAGTGAGTTACCATACCAAATTTGGTGAAGCTGTGATTATTAGTTAGTACTGACCCGGACAAGCTCAGGTCAAAGGTCAAATCCAGCAGAAAACCTGGCGTTGCACATCTATGGGTCATAGTGAGTTACCATACCAAATTTGGTGAAGTGTGATCATTAGTTGCTGAGTACTGGCCCGGACAAAGTCACCCGGACAAGATTTCCAGGTTCAAGGTCACAGGTCAAATCCTGCAATAAACCTAACGTTGCACATCTATGGGTCATAGTGAGTTACCATACCAAATTTAGTGAAGCTGTGATTATTAGTTGCCGAGTACTGACCCGGACAAGATTTCCAGGGTCAAGGTCACAGCGCTCAGGTCAAAGGTCAAATCCAGCAGAAAACCTGACGTTGTACATCTATGGGTCATAGTGAGTTACCATACCAAATTTGGTGAAGCTGCGATCATTAGTTGCTGAGTACTGGCCCGGACAAAGTCACGGAAGACAGCCAGACAAGCAGGTGACGACAATATCCCTCCGGCCGAAGCCGGCCGAGGAGTAAAAATGGGAATAAAATACCCCAGACATACTAAACTAGAAGGGTTTATTATGTGTTTACACACAACAAGACTATCATTTTCAGTGAATAGTATTTTGGGACCTTGCTGTGTTTGTGCAGTGGACGGCCAGAAAGATGGTTGAAATTCATTTTTGGTGCGTGTTTGTGGTATATTTTCTCTGTAACCCAGATTTGTACTTTTGTGCTTCTGGAACTCTAGTTTCAGGAATGCCAAGCATTTCTTTGGCTCAGTCTAGCTTGAAGCGTGAATACTACCAAAGTTGGAGGAAAAGTAAAAATAGTCCATTTCATAGCACATTGTGCTTATGTTTAGGTGGCATTATTTTGTTTACCCAGCAATATCGAGATCTGAAATTCTCTGGATACATAATACCTTTGGGGTACATTGCAGAATTAGTAAAATCTCAATGGTAGTTTTTTCATAATAATACCGTCTAAACATTGGCACAGTCTGCAATGAAATGGTCCATTTTGAGTTTTCCTCCAACTTTGGCTCCGTCTAGCTTGAAAGTGTAGATACTACCCAAGAAATTCTTGATATTCCTGAAAACAGAGCTCCAAAAGCACAACAAACTGCATATCATCATGGAACATATCTGGGTTACTGAGAAAATATACCGCAAACATGCACCAAAATCAATTTTGACCATCTTTCCGGCCATCCATTGCACTAACCCAGCAAGATACCAAGGGAATATTAACTGAAAATGCTAGTTTTGTTGTGAGTAAACACATAATAAAGCATTCTTGCTTAGTATATGTTTAGGATTTTATTTTATTCCAATTTTCACTTTTTACCATGATTTCTCAAATGATTCCGGCTCAATAACATAGCACCACATCAGCGCCAAGCTGGGTAACTAATGTCTATCCAGACTTGAAGTGTCACAGGTCATGATAAAAGTATAACATCTGGTACTGTGTACCCTTAAGCCATAAAAATTGATGTAAAATATGGTGTCAAGCAAAACTGAGCCACTTCAGTGGCTTCCAGGTGGCCCCATCAGCAGACTTCTTGAGATATGGACCAAAAAATTTGGCTTTTTCTGTGACACTACCATGTTTCATTCAATTCCAGGGGGGTCAACTCCTCAACTTCAGAAAATGCCATTTTCTCATGGAATGGCTCTTAATAAACTTCGAAAGCCTTGTCTGTGGAAATCTTTCAGTGTTGCTGCTTCCTTATAAGTAGAAAGAAAATTGGCAGTCAAATAATTTGTAGTGTATCGGGATACGTATCACATTGCGACCCCTGTATCGGGATACGCATCGTATCGTGACGCCACCGTATCGTTACACCTCTACTCGTACTTCAAACCACTTGGGCAACTGACGCTCCAATTAAGGCTTATAAAAGCCTGGATGCTTATTTTGTTGTATCTGGTTGGGTTGGTAGTCATATATGGGTGGTTTCTGGTCCCTCTCTGTCCTAACAATAGTGTGTGAGAAGTCATCCATACATATAGGCTATAATGAACCAGAGTAATTTGTTTTGAGGCAAAATAAAAATTATTGTGTTGGGTTAGAACTGAAATACACGATTATTTGCTACTGAGTAGATACATTATCGGTCTCAAAAAAAAAAAAAATTCAAGCAGGTTATGTGTCTAAATGGTCCATTTCAGTACCCTGCATCTAGGACCAAGAAAAGTCCTAGCCCTGAATCCGGAACTAGCCAAACACACACGGTTGTTTTAATCTTGTACCCAGTTGTTTCGGGTAAAATGAGCACCATTTGTTATTTAATAGGCTACTGGATACGTATGATAATGACTCCCCCACAGGACAAGAAACCATTATGTTGCATGTAGTTAGACCAGGCAATAGCTCTAGCTATGATTTGATTGCCTGTTAAAGACTTAAGGTCCAAAAGTTCTGTTTGAACACAGCTGGCAGTTTTTTTACAGATGTCCCTTTCAGGCCACAAAATTGAAGTCTAGCTAGCTTAACACTTTGCGTTCTCTTGACAGTGCTTTGTCGCCGTCTTTAATGATTTTCGGTATCCCGAAGAACAGTTTGTTTTTGTCATGAGTAGCATTTGACTGCAGTTATACACCGCACACAAGGTAGGCACTGTCTTTATTCAAGGATAAAAAAAAAATCAATAGAAAATTGAGAAGTGTCGCAGCAGCTTACGCACGAAAGGCTGCGACCTTGGTTGAAGTTGTCATCCAACAAGGCGGACTTCTGGGTTAAAAAAGAAGCATGACTTCACATGCACACCAAGAATATGAGGTCTCGAATTCATGTCATCATAGCACTAATCTTATATTAATGCAGAATCTGTATCAAATAAGCCAACATAAAGAGTGTGAATACTGATTGATGATAGCTAAAGCTTTTGGTGTTGTTCGAGGATGCTAGGGGCAGAGAAAGAGGGCCAGGAGGAGAAGAGGGCCAGTAAGATATTGATAGGCACAGGCACCCCGTCACAGTTTCTGGTAACATCACAGTTTATACATTACAGCTGTGTTTACCTGGCAACATGGATGGGGAGACCACAAAAAGTACGCTTAACTAAACTAATGTATTGGACTTACTGCGTTTGCACACTGCAGTGCACTGCAATAAGTGTGAGGCCGGTGTGCAAGCACGGAACCAGGAGCAGAGCAGTCAGGCAGTTAGAACACAACTGAACTGTGTGTGTCTATAGTCTGTGTGTAGGGCTACAATTAGAAAGAGAACAGAGACAACCATTCAGTAAATGTTTACACCAACACACTGATAATTTAAGGCTCCAGCAACATTTATTGGTGGTGAAGAACAGAGGACTGGTGACACATTTGAAGCAGAAGCTGCACAGCTTGAGGTATTGCATAAAACTGAAAAACTGCAAGAAAATTTTTCCAAGTCTGAGCACCTAGTGGTTTAGACAAAGTTTTGTTTTTTCATAATATCAGATCCAACTTGAAGGCTGGCATAAGATGTGGGAATAGTCCCAATGGGCTCCCCCAAGGACCTGAAGTAGCTGAAGGAGGATGACGAAAGGAGACTCTTCCAAAAGCCAATGCCATACCGGGACAAATGTGGGACAACGCAGTGGAGGAGGGTCCTGAAAGATGACCGCATGTGATTTCATCCCCCCGAATTTCCTGGTGTGGTGGGAGGGAAAGTCCCCTCGGCAGACTCCTTTTTTCAGAGCCGTCTGTTGGTACAGTCTCCACTGCCTCAGGCCCGCGTGCCCTGCGAGACTAGAAAGTGTTCTTGTACCGTTGTGGGTATGCGAAAACAGAAATCTGCGACATCAGTGGCTGGTGCTCCATGTTAACAGAGGTATTGGCCTGCAATGCCTGCAGGAAAGCTGCCCCGGCATCTGAAGAGCACGCCATTGGCAGTTTCCTATCATGGGAAGCAGGCATCTTGAATCAGCTGAGTCCTGCGCACAGAGCTGTTTTTCCAGCTGTGTTAACATTACGGTGAGTCTCCGCATAATTTCAGTCATTTGAATTCTTAATGATTCAGTCAAAAACATACCGGAGATTCACAGCCATTAAATGATTGTGTTCTAATTTTAGGCGTGGTGTGGACAAGGCAGTGATCCGCCTCCTGAGGGATTGGACTGAGGGCAACACCATGACCAAGGTGTGGAGACAGGTTCTGGAGAGTCATTGTGAGGAATACCTGCAAAGGAAAGACCTCTACATCACACTCCTAAGCCAGTTTAACCAACTGGGAAAGATCACAAGTCATATTTCATTTTCACACAACAAAAAGCTTCTCTGTAAAAGGAATACGTAATCTCCATATACTCTCTCAGATGGAAAACAAAAAAATGATCAGATACTTAGAATTACTGCCATCTCCACTGAGCCCATTACAAGCCTGAAACAGAAATGTCAAAGTACATCTTATCTCGCTGACTGGTTTATTTCCATCAGTAATAAAGTCTAAAATGCTAAATGTGAAGTGCAGTATAAATAAAAAGTATTAACACTATTAAGTCTGAGTTAGATCAAAACTATTCTCCCCACTTTCCGGAACCTTGAGACCCCAGTTCCAGAGCCCACCACCAAGGAGAGAGCTGCCATGTCCCAAGCTGCTAAGTAAAGCCCTCTCTGCTGAGGCAGACAACATTGAGGACTACCGCACCCAGATTATGTCCACTTTTGGCAGAGTCCTCAAGTATGACTCCACAAAGAAGGTAACTTTCAATGTCTAGTGAGGAGTATGTTTTCATAGAGCAAATAATGTGTAAATGGTTATTTAACTTATTATTACTAAGAAAAATGCAGAAATTGCTCGGAAAGCACGCTTCTTACGGAAACAGGGCAAGATCCAATCTACTTGGTCTGCCAACTGCAAGGTCTATATTAACACAAAAGGCACACCAGAACAAGCTTAAGTCCTGTGCATCAGAAACATTGCACAGCTAGATAAGTTCTGAGAGATCTTAAAGCCCAATATACCAGGTCAAGTCTGCAAACTGCTTTGAACATGGTTTCTGTATACTGCTATGGTATGGGAAATATATTCTAAATCATATCTGCATATTGTATATTCATACATGATGGAATTGGAACATGATATAGATCCAGAATATAACCTCTACAATATCATAGATACTAACTGCTGCTATTACACAGAGCAACAATTTAACAAAAATATCAAACATGAGCATGGAATATCGATCATTCACTTTAATAGCAGAAGTCTATATGCAAACTGCCAGAGTATAAAAGAATTTTTAGGACAATTCAAAAAATCTTTTAATATTATAGCAGTTTCTAAAACATGGCTAAATGCAGACAAGGGAGCAGATTTCAATCTACAGGGTTATGAATTTAATTATATTAATAGAGGGAGCAAAAGTGGAGGTGGTGTGGCTCTCTTTGTGGACAAAGGACTTAACTACAAAGTTGTCAGCTGCATGTCTGTAATCATTGATGTGATGGAATGCATTACGATTGAGATATGTATGGAAAGAATGAAAAATGTCATTGTTAGCTGTGTGTACAGAAAACCAGGATCTAACATTGAAATATTTAGTGAAAATATGGAAAAGTTGTTTTCCAAAACAAAGCAAAAGGTCAGCTTTATCTGTGGGGATTTTAACATAGATTTATTAAATCCCAACAAACACCAAAAGATAGATGAATTCACAGAATCAATGTATAGCATGAGTCTATATCCTGCAATCACAAAACCTACCAGAATAACATCTCACGGTGCCACTCTGATAGACAATATTTACACTAACAATATGGATAACAACATTGTGAGTGGATTATTAATGAAGGACATTAGCGACCACCTGCCTGTCTTTATAATATATGACTGTAATTATCAAAAGAAGGAGTCTAATGAAATCATATACAGGAGAGTGAGAACTGAAGAATCGATATCTGCATTTAGAAATGATTTGCTGAATTATAATTGGTTTCTTTAAATATTTCACTCCAATGTAAACAAAGCATATGATTTATTTTTAGATATATACATAACTTTATATGACAGGAATTGCCCATCAAAACAATATAGTAACAAGAGTAACTTTCCAGAAAACCCATGGATGTCCAAAGGACTGCAAAATGCTTGTAAAAAAAAGAACTCTCTATACAGGAAATTTATTAAACACAGAACGAAAGAGGCAGAGCTAAAATATAAGAAATATAATAACAAACTAATTAGTATAATAAGGACATGTTAAAGGGATTATTCTACCAAAATATTAGAGAATAACAGAATCAAAATTAAAGGAATATGGAATACATTAAATGGAATTATTAGGAACAAACAAACCCAAACTATCCAGAACTTTTTACTGGTAACGACACAACGATTACCAACATGACTGAGGCGGTTGAAGGATTTAATAACTTTTTTGTGAATGTGGGTCCAAAACTGGCCAGTGAAATAAATAATACTGGAGAGAAATACATTGAGGACTACGGAGAAAGAAATCCAAACTCAATCCTGTTGGGAACAATAGATAAAAATGAAAATAGTTAATGGATGTAAAAATAAAACGTCCACAGATTGGAATGACATTGACATGAGTTTGATAAAGAAAACAATTGAAGAAATTATAGATCCACTAACTCATATATGCAATTTATCATTCCAAACCGGTACATTCCCAGAGAAAATGAAAATTGCCAAGGTTATCCCAGTATACAAAGCAAATGATAAACATCTTTATACTAATTATCGGCCAATATCTCTCCTTTCCCAATTCTCAAAAGTACTTGAAAAACTTTTTGCTGCAAGGTTGGACAATTTTATTGAACAAAACAATTTATTAATGGACAGTCAGTATGGGTTCAGATCAGCCAGATCAACCTCAATGGCTTTAATGGAGTTAGTTGAGGAATTAACGAGTTGTATCGAAAATAAAAAATATGCTGTGGGAATATTTATTGATCTTAAAAAAGTATTTGATACAATAGACCATGAAATTTTACTTGAAAAAAATGGAGCGGTATGGTATCAGAGGTTTAGCTTTTGACTGGTTGAAAAGTTATATTGTAAATGGGCAACAATTTGTGCAGATGCGCCAACACAAATCAAAGTGCCTCAATATTACTTGTGGGGTCCCACAGGGCTCAGTACTGGGTCCCAAATTGTTCATTTTATATATAAATGACATTTACAAAGTATCTGACTTGATAAAATTTGTTGTTTTTGCTGATGATACAAATATATTTTGTTCTGGAATGGATTTACATCAGTTATTAGAAGTGGTCACAAAAGAAATGGAAAAATTAAATGTTGATTCGATAAATACAAATTGTCCTTAAACTTGAACAAAACAAAATACATGTTGTTTGGTAAGCGTAAAATAAATAGAGGTACAAGTCAAAATTAATAAGGAAATGATAAGGGTTTATGAATGTAAGTTTCTGGGTGTTGTATTAGACCATAAGCTCTGTTGGAAATCTCATGTTAAATATCTGTGCTCCAAGATCTGCAAAAGTGTTGGGATACTGTGGCAAACTAGACATATACTGAACCAAAAAACACTGTACATGCTGTATAACACGCTAATTCTACCATATCTCAGCTACTGTATGGAAGTTTGGGGTAATACTTACAGGAGCAACTTACAAAAAATATGCACACTGCAAAAAAGAGCAGTAAGGTAAATGCATCGTGTGGGTTACCGAGAGCACACAAATATACTGTTTTTAAAATCAAACATTCTGAAATTCATGGATCTAGTGAAATTTAAAACTCTACAAATCATATTTAAAGCAAGACACAATCTACTACCAAGAAAAATTCAAAAATTATTCAGTGACAGAGGGGCAAGATATGAGTTAAGAGGGAAATTAAATCTGAAACAAGCTTGTGTCCGCACGACACAGAAAAGCATGTGCATGTCAGTTTGTGGGGTGATCCTGTGGAATAGCCTTGATGATGACTTTAAGCAAAGCAATAATATTACACAGTTTAAAAGCAAATATAAGAAATTAATCATGGACAAATACAGAGATGAGGTGGAGCTCAAAAAAGAGAAAAAAAAATCATGATTTAATGTTGTGGGGAACATTGCAATTGAAATGTTAAAGATATCATGGTGAGTATTACTTTCGGGTCTAAAATAACGATCTTTATGTATACTGTTACTGTAATGATGGGGTAGGACTTGATAAGCATTCTTGCTTCTTCCTGCTCCTTCTCAAACACATTACAAATTTTCAGTCTTCTGATGAATACCAAGTGATGTATTTTATTATATTTTGTGTTATTTATATTTTTATCTTTTTATGTACTATAGCTTATTTTTTTTGTTTTGTTTTTGTTGTTGTTGTTGATGTTCGAGACAAATAAACTTAAAAAATATATATATATATTACAAGTGTCTGTGTCCATCTGTCTTTGTGTGTGTGTGTGTGTGTGTCTAAGCAGCCTGCCACCACAGCCGCTGTGCGCCCCAAAGAGCCGGAGAAACCAGTCAAGAGGCTCAAGCATCGGGACACTTCCCCTGCTCGCCATAAACAACCAGCCGTTTCCCACTCAGAGCCTGAGGTGGAGCTCAGGGGACAGCCACAGCCACCCTCACCCATTAGGATGCTGTTCATAGATCATGACAACTGTAAAACCACAACCAAAATGCATTTCTCACAGTGAGACAGGTTTGTGCGTGTGTGTGTGTGTGTGTGTGTTGGTTTTGCTATACTTGTGAGGACCAAGTATTGAGAAACAACCTTTTCTGTGAGGACATTTCTGGTTGTGAGGACATTTTGGGTGGTCCTCACAAAAAAAATGCTTCCATGGCCTCCTGAAGGCCTATGGGTAATGCTGTTTAAATTTCAGCAAAAGTCCTCAGAGGAATATTACTTATTGAAACTTGTGTTTTCTCCTGTGCACTTGGGCTCCTACTAGAGTACACACTTGAGTACTGCACAGAGGAGGAGCCTGAGAGCGAGACAGATTTTTCTGATTTGCTGTCACCTTCCTGGCAGGGGAATTATTGTGATTGGTCACTTCAGTCACATGGCTACAATGTGGAGGGAGGGGGGAGATAGAGTTGCATGGTGGCTCACAGAGGCCTGTGACCTGCTAAATTTCAACAATGAAAGCATATCAGGTTAAGAATAAATATAGTAATAAAAATATCCCATAATTCATGATATAAAATGCATGCAGAACTTACATTATCATTCATCATTAAATAATTAATTAACCATTGATTTATTTCTTAAGATTTAAGATGATCACCCTTAAGATTTCACCCCTGCAGTTAACATAATGTCTGGAATAATGCTTAAATGTAGTCATCTCTAATTCATGAGAAAGTACATAATGTGGGTATTTTTACATTTACTCCAACTATTGTTAATTTTGTTGGCTATTTTTGTTTTTAGTCTCTGCCTTTATGGGATACATTTGAGTACATTTGGATTTTGATTTGAACATGAAAGTGAATATTCAATCCACAAAATGAGTTTTGAGTTGGACATTTGTAGTTTAGCAAACTTCTGTTTGAGTTTTAAAATGCATATAATCGAACTAATAAGAACAACTACAAATTTCACCAGGTGAAACAGCCTACTGCCAGCTTTCTTATAGAAGCCTTTCAAACATTGTGAATTTTTAGCAAGTAGGTATTTTAGTGTGTTTTGGATGTGATCTTGTAGGCTTTTATCATTTTTGTGTTTATCATGGTTACATCTATTTCATCTGTGTCTGACTCCATTTTGTCTGCTCATTCCAGTTGATATGCTTTACTAACCTCTGTCATTCCAGACCCTGCTATTTCTCACCTGCCCACCCATTCTTATGTGTTCTTCCCGCATCACCTATAGTCTCCAGCCCGCTGACCTGCTCCCAACAGACTCCCCAGCCTAAGCTTTTCTAACTCTGATTTTGATTGACCTGTCGGTGTGCATGACTTCTTGCCTGTTTCTATTCATTCATGCTTGCAATACACCTTTTGTGGGTATATTCAACTCTTTGACTAAGTAAAGATTGTATTTGTCTTTCAACCTCCATGTTGTGATTCTGCATTTGAGTGCTTATTTGTGTTCCAGTTTCCTTAACCCTCACACAATGGCTTTTATGAGCACTGTAGCCTTTGTTTTTTTTTATAAATTCAGATACAGTTGCCCCAAAAATTACAACCCCAATTCTGAAATAGTTGGGACAAAGTGTAAATTGTGAATAAAATCCAAATGCAATGACTTTGAGAGCGCATGAGCCAATATGTTATTTACAACAGAACATAGATAATCTTTGAAATGTTGAAACAGAGACATTTTTAATTTTTATCCACAAAATGAGCTTATTTCAAATTTTCTGGCCACAACAGGTCTCAAAAAAGTTGGGACACAGACAAAAAAGGGCTGAAAAAGCTATTAATATACAAGAGAATCAGCTGAAAGAACATTTAGCAAGTAATTAAGTTAACTGGCATCATGTGTGTAACATGATTGGCTATAAAAGGGATGTCTTAGGCGGAGGCTGTTTTCGGAATCGCATACTATACTAGCAGTACATACTGATTTGTCCAAAAAGTAGAATGTCGTATGTAGTACAAAAACAAACGCAAAATCTGCAGTATGCCAAAAATACCCGGATGTATACTGATTTGGACAGAATCTGACAGTATGCTGCCGACCAGTCTACCTCGCATACGATATCCCACAATGCAAAGTGCTGGGACGTCACAAAAAAAGACATCCGAGGGGTGGCGGCGTGAAAGATGTAAGTTTTTAGTAAATTTTGTGTATTATTTCTTCATTAAAATTGCTTTTGATATTTTTTGAGGCGAGAAATCAACTGTGTAGGTGTCAAAAACTGTGTAGGTGTCACAAAGATAGGTGGCGAATTGAAAATTTTCCCCTTCGGTTTCGGAGTTGAGAAGCTCCTTAAACGGCCGTGACAGCTGGCAAACAGTAGCACCTGAGGCGGTCACGTTAGCTGACAGCTGGCGTGTGAGGCCTTGCAGTTTTACGGATGATTCGTAGCAAATCAAAATATATGGCGCTTTTCCAGGACGTGATACCGGCTCTACTCTACTCGGTCAGCTTTTTGGGGAACCGCAGTAGAGCAGGTACCAGAATAGCTGGTACCAGATGTCAAGCACCTGGTACTTTTTCCTAATGGAAAAGCTAAAAATGCTAGTACAGTAGAGTAGTGCTGGTACCACGCAAAGGAGAAGAAGCATTAGTTATAAGGTTTTTGGAGTTGAAAAAGCTTCATATACAGGCACGACGGCAAGCCATCGCCAGGCGTCCCCAGCTCTAGCCAGCCGGCCATTGAGCTCAGAGGCACGCCCGCTGAGAGCAAGTCACATGCAGGCAAAATTGTTAGAGGTTACATGTAGGATTTTTACTGAGCGTATATGTATTTTTTGAGGAAAAGGCATCATTGTCATACATAGGCATAAGCAGTAATTAAAACGAACAATAAAATCTTTTGGCATTCTCTAGTCAACGTAAAATGCAAACGATGAATGTGTTCACAAAAGTAGGTCAAATGCAACTATTGGACTGACTGATCAGAGATCAAAATATGACGATAGGCCTACATATTCGCATAAAGTAAATTTAATAACGCACATTTGAGAGAATAGCCGTACACTTTTGCTGCTGCATGGGACAAATGACACCAGTGGCGGTTCGTCGGCTGTAACAAACAAGCTAAAACCTCGCCCTTGCATCGTCATTTATGTGCGAAAGAAAACCCTTAAATTTTGTGGCGCTATGTATAACAATGCTATCGAAAATAAATTTGACTGTCCTTCAACCAATTCGTCTGAGCGACTGCTGATCAAGAAAAGTAAACATCGACAGGTTTAAGTCAGCTATGAAGGGCGACTGAATGACACGCAGATGAAGTGTGATAATTTTTTATTTATGATGCAGATATTGCCATCGGATAAATGTTCACCATATCAGTAAACCAGCTTGGGCCACACGAAAACAAAACCAATCGGCAAGTATAAAAAGTAACCAGTTTGGATTGAAGGGCGGATTAAGCATCCAAAAAAAAATGAATTACAATAACAAAACAAGCTCCAACACACTTTACATTTAACTTAACAGTGAGGTAACTCAGCACAGCTAAATCTGGTTTCTTTCAAACGTCAGACAGGCGTTACACATCCCTCAAAATTAGCATTGGAAAAAGAATAAAAACCAACGTTAATAACTTTTTTTAATATAGCAAAAGGGGCTGCTGCACTATGCGGTGCTTAATCATTTGCTATGTCAATTGTTTACTTCCACCAGCTTTCTTCTTCTATGGCGGGTTGACATCCAGCAACTCCCCGACCTAAAATACTGCAAATTAAATTGATTCTAACTGTCATACTACATACGGCTGTGGAATTCAGTATGTAGTATGTCATATACACTGCATACTGGATCAGTTGGTAGTATGTAGTAGGCGGTTCCGAAAACAGCCTGAGTCTCTCAGAAGTAAAGATGGCTAGAGGTTCTCCAACCTGTGAAGGCTCACGTAAAAAAATTACAGCGCCCTCCATAATTATTGGCACCCCTGGTTAAGATGTGTTAAAAGCCTTAAAATAAATTCAATTTTTTTATTGCAGAAGTATACTCTCACACTGAAAATTGTAGAAAAATGTAACCTTCAACTCAAGTGAATTTAAGGGGAAAAAAAAAAAATCCCTGACTAAGAAATAATTATTTTTCATAAAATCACCTGTTCCACAATTATTGGCACCCCTAACAATTCCTAGGAAATAAATGTAATTGAAGTAATTCTGTCATTTTTACAGTAGTTTACAAAATTGATCAGAGTATCTAGGAACATTTAATTAGTAATTCATCACTTCCTGTTTCCCTGGGGTATAAATATGACGTGACACAGAGGCCATTTCTCTTATCCACTCTTCAACATGGGAAAGACAAAGGAACACACCATTCAAGTAAGGCAGATGTGTGTCGACCTTCACAAGTCAGGCAATGGCTACAAGAAAATAGCCACTCGCCTGCACCTGCCCATATCTACTGTCAGAGGAATCATTAAGAAGTTTAAAACAACTGGAACAGTGGTAAACAAGCCTGGATGAGGACGCAAGGTTATTTTGCCACCACGCACAGTGAGGAGGATGGTAAGAGAAATAAAAAGTTCTCCAAAGCTCACTGTTAAAGAATTGCAACAAATGGTAGCATCTTGGGGTCACAGAGTCTCCAAAACAACCATCAGGCGCTATCTACATGCCAACAAGCTGTTTGGGAGGCATGCACGGAAAAAACCTTTTCTCACTCACAATCATAAACGCAAACATCCGGAGTTCGCTAAGCGGTACTGGGACTTCAACTGGGACCGTGCGATTTGGTCAGATGAGACCAAGATAGAGCTTTTTGGTAACAAACACTAAGTGGGTCTGGCGGAACACAAAAGATGAGTATGCAGAAAAGCACCTCATGCCCACTGTGAAGTATGGGGGAAGATCGATGATGCTGTGGGCCTTTTTCTCTTCCAGAGGCCCTGGGAACCTTGTTAGGGTGCATGGCATCATGAACGCTTTGAAATACCAGGACATTTTAAATCAAAATCTGGTGGCCTCTGCCCGAAAGCTGAAGATGGGTCGTCACTGGGTCTTTCAGCAAGATAATGACCCTAAACATGTGGCCAAATCTACACAGAAATGGTTCACCAGACACAGAATCAAGCTCCTCCCATGGCCATCTCAGTCCCCAGACCTCAACCCCATTGAAAACCTGTGGAGTGAGCTGAAGAGGAGAGTGCAGAGGAGAGGACCCAGGTCGCTGGATGATTTAGAGAGATTGTGCAAAGAGGAATGGTCGAAGATCCCTCTTTCTGTATTCTTCCATCTTGTGAAACATTATAGGAGAAGATTAGGTGCTGTTTTGTTGGCAAAAGGGGGTTGTACAAAGTATTAACATCAGAGGTGCTAATAATTGTGGCACACATGATTTGACGTAAAAGAATTATTTCTTAATGTGGGATTTTTTTTCCCACTGAATAAATGCACTTGAATTAAAGGTTGGATTTTCCTCTTTTTTTCATTGTGGTCCTATAGTATTTAGAAAAAAAACTTAATTTATTAGAAGCTAAAGAACACATCTTAACCAGGGGTGCCAATAATTATGGAGAGCAGTGTATGTAATACTTTAAAAGCAATGTTCGTCACTGTCAAATTGCAAAGGTGTTGAAGGTCTCATCATTGACAGTGCATAACATTATCAAAAGAATCAGAGAAACTGGAAAAATCTCTGTGCTAAGGGACAAGGCCGAAGACCTTTATTGGATGCCCGCGATCTTCGGGCCCTAAGACGCCACTGCATCACTCACCGGCATGATTCTGTCATTGACATTACTAAATGGGCCCAGGAATACTTCAGGAAACCACTGTCTGTAATCAAAGTCTGCCGTGCCATCCACAGATGCCACCTTAAACTCTATCATGCAAAAAGGAAGCCATTGTTGAGCATGATCCAGAAGCGCCGCTGTGTTCTGTCGGCCAAGGCTCATTTAAAATGGACTGTAGCAAAGTGGTAAAGTGTCCTGTGGTCAGAGGAGTCCAAATTTGACAATCATGGGCATTGTGTCCTCCGGGCTAAAGAGGAGAAAGACCACCCCTCCTGTTATCAGTGTTCAGTTCAAAAGCCAGCATCTCTGATGGTATGGGGTTGCATTAGTGCATATGGTGTGGGACACTTGCAGGTTTTAAAAAGCACCATGAATGCTGAAAGGTATATAAAGGTTTTAGAGCAACATGCTCCCCCCCAGACAACATCTATTCCAAAGAAGGCCTTGTGTATTTCAGCAGGGCAGTGCAAAACCACATACTGCAGCTATTACGACCGAATGGCTTCGTAGTACAAGAGTCCATGTGCTGAACTGGCCTGCCTGCAGTCCTGATTTTTACCGATTGAGAACAGTTGGCGCATAATTAAACGAAAAGTCTGTCAAAGGAGACCCAAAACTCTCCAGCAGCTGGAAGCCTGTATGAAACAAGAGTGGGATCAAATTCCAATGGCTAAACTCAAGAAACTTGTCTCCTCAGTGCCCAGACGCCTCTACTGTGTTTAAAAAGAAGAGAGGATGCTACATCATGGTAAACAGGCCCCTGTCCCAACTTTTTTGAGACCTGTTGCAGCCATTAAATTTGACATGAGCTCATTTTGTGGATAAAATTGTGAAATTTCTCAGTTCCAACATTTGCTATGTTATCTCTGTTCTATTGTGAATAAAATACTGGCTGGTGTGATTTGAAAGTCATTGTGTTTTCTGATTTTATACACAATTTACACTTTGTCCCAACTATTTTGGAATTGGGATTGTATATAAATGCTCCTATTGGATTCATAGAAGTTTTACACACACTATTGAGGATTTAGTTGAGGTAGTCGCCATTCTGTCAATGTGAAACTGCAGAAACTGACAATGTGGGCCTGTATGTTATGGTAGCATTTTTATAGGAGCATACCTGATGAGGATGAAGACTGATAAATTAGTAAAAAGGCTTTTTGTCAGAGATAGAAATATGTTCTGACAATATTTCACTTTAGTGAAAATCTTTTAAGTTCTGAATGTTCATACAACATGATTTGTCTTGCAAGGTTAATACAATAGTAACAAGATATTCATCTTTAATTGCTTATTATTTATATTAATCTATATAGAAACACACATTGGGATAAAGCAGATCAGAAGCAGCATCAGAAGTATCCATGGTGAGAGAGGAGAAAGAGAAAGGGAGAGAAAAAACTACCAAGCTGAATAGCACCAAACTTTCTTCAATTTAACTTGAATCTCTGGTTTTCTTTTTTATGTGTGGTAGTCCAGCAATTAAGTGATATCAAAATATCAAAACCACAGCATCAAAATCTCTTAAATATCTAAATATAAATTACATGCATTCGTGTTAAGTGATTTTCCACAAACAATGTAACATAACATAATGATATAAAATGTAATGTAAAAATAATAATCCTAATTAAAAATAAATAGCATAAAAGAAAGTGTAAATTTCTGGTGGGATATTGGTCGAGCTGAGTTCTGGCCCTGCTGTCTGCGTGTGAGTTTGAAAGGTCGCAGACAGGGCAGTTAAGAACAGGAGTGGGGGAGGGGAGACCAATTAAGCACCTGCACAGCAAACATTTCTCCAAGTACCGTATTGTTCAAAATATAAGACGATCATGGGTATAAGACGACCACCCTTTCTCAAGACAGATTTTTGGAAAAATGAGGGTTTTGAGGACACAATCCTGTCTTAATCACAACAGAATAATAATAATCACTGAAATTTTTATTTTAAAAATACTGATAAAACATTGATTAAAAAAACCAATATAAAACAAGGCAGGCTGTTGCTTCGAGCCATCTATTGTTGTGAACGTATATTGCCTATAAATACACGCAGAGAATCACTGATTTTGACTGTTAGAAGCCTAGTCCCCGAAAAGAATACGACCCCACTTTTTTTCAAAGGGGATATCCTGGGGAAAAAAAACTTATTATATTCAGAACAATACGGTAATATCAGCTAATGCTGCATTTAAGGGATATGCGAATCCCAATTTACTTGAATGCAGAGTCACAAAGAGCGGTTATCACGGAGGTTGCAGAGGCTGCGGGAACACCACCAGGCTTGTGCACGGAGATTTAATGAAGCGACGGTCAGGAAGACCCATCTAGAGCAGGAAAATAACTTATTACTCACCCAGGTAAGTCATATTTAATTTTAATTAAACTAGATTACGCTGTGTTTACTTTGAAAAAAAGTCTGGGCCAGTACTCGGGGTTCATTCTCCAGTGAAACGATTTAGCTAACGTTGGCATTAGCTTGATAGTCAGATCAGTGTAATGTCAGTTTAATCCTCGAGTGAAGCTGGTTTGTAATAGAGCAACACGCAGTATGTGTCAGTGTAAATTAACTTTACTGATTGGTATCAAATATGTATAACGTTACATCTGGTTGAATTTAGTTTTTAACATTTTAACTTTTAATTTGTAGGAGTAATTGTCCAAAATATGCTGGATGAAACACATTTTGAGGCAGTGTTTATAATTAATCATTAGTTCATTAATTAAACTGATCTTAAAGAGTTGTGTGCGTCGCACATTTGAATAATGTCGGGCTGTAATCGGGTTCCTGCTTTTAAAAAGCTGTCAATCAAAACGTAGTTGTTGGGCTGGTGCCGAATTCTGTCGGCTCGGGCCTTGTCGGGCCTAACTTTTAAGCCCCGATTACTGCTCTACCTCAGAGATTACAAACTGCTTCAAGTCTATGCTTCAAGTTCAAGGGGCAGCTTCAAAAAAATGAAACAGGTGAGCTCACAGACAGACTGGGAGCTGATAAATCAATGTATATAGCCTACAGTTAATAAGTTCAAAACATGTACAGCGGGATGTTTGTGTGATTTAAATAGTTGTCTGTGTAGATTACGCATCACTATAGTGACAGAAATAGATTGGGAATGTACAAAAAAACGCACGGGGTCTCTGGTTACCATGGAGATGACCGAAACCTTTCCTACTGAAAAATGCCTTGACCTGATTGTACAGATTCTCTCCAAACACGTCCAACTAGCTCACTGTCAGCATTGGCTCACCATGTCAACCAGCTGGCAGTTGCGAGAGATCTACTGTGGGCTGATACACCCTGGACTTTTAATAATAGCCACTGATTTTTGAAGAAGCTTCAACCAAGCAAACAAGATAGCAATGTATCAATAGATGTTGAATTTACTGTTGTAAAAAGAGTGACCTAGTTTCTTCCATAGTTGACTTTTTTGACAACTGATGTTAAACATATGTTAAATTGTGGGAATGGTGACAGTTTGAACAAATTTGGCTGTGCTGTCAAGCAGACTAGTAAAGCCTCTCTTGTATGCAATACTGTTTTTCCTCATTAACTGGTTTCTTGTTAATCTACCAGTGATGAGCATCTATTTTCTACTGGACTGTGGCAGCATGGCTCTCATTTTGTGAATTTATAATGTTTTTATAATGCTGAGTGAGCTAAATGAACACATACCAGAAATGGGCTGAGTTTCAGCAATATTGAATGTGTTTGTGGCCTTCAACCATTCAAAGTAAAGGGTCATTCTGTGTGGAATCACCCAAAATTCCAATATTTTCCCAGGTGACCATCTCAAAAAAACCTCAAATTTCTGCAAGTGGCTACATGTGAGGGATGATCACATGCAAATGTTTTACGATCGTTAACTTGTGTTCTGTTGATAGCGACCAGGACAATCCATCTGCTGGCACCCCACGGTACAGTGATATTAGCCTGTCCCAGCCTGGAAAATATATTGCCTGTATATATGATGATAAGTGGTATCTTGGTAATATAATACGGAGGAATGAAAATGAACAGGATGTTTTGTAGACCTTATGAAACAAGGCAAAGGCAATAGTTTCTCTTGGTCTCCTGATTATAAGAGAGACCAATGCTGGGTACCATTACGGCATGTTTTGTGTGCAGTAGAAGCACCCCTGATGGTTCAAAGTAGTGGCAGACAATATAAGCTGACTGAAAGAGACCTCACAAAAGTCTCTGAACTTTTTCAAAAGTTTAAATAAGAAGACCGACACGTGTATCGATATATCATTCAGTTAGTAAAAACAAGGTAAATACTATCAATACATGTCTTATACATCCCTGCTGTACCTGTACAGAAACATTCCCTGCAGATGGCGGTGTAGTCATGAATGCTCATACGGTGAACAATGTATGAAACAGTCATCTAAGTTTTGTTTTCACCAAATGTGAAACCTCGATGATACCGTATCAGGATATGTGTAATGGCATACAGAAGTACTACAATAATATACGCTTGTGTATTTGAAACCAAATGTTAGAATTTTGGGTGAAGAATAAAAGATTACCTATATTGTATTTATTGCAGTATTGGTACAGTAGTCTTGTATATCAATGCATGTATTTATTTATTTTACTTTTTTTTTTTTTTTTTTGCAACTGATCAATGTGCTTTTTAAGTCAATACATAAAAAATAGTTTTGAGTATGATCTCATTTGAGTTAGAAGATAAAATTTTTACTGCAGTTTGGGATAGAATATCTCCTTCTAGGAAAAAAATATGAACTTTCTAGGCAGTTGCCTACATGGCTAAATCTCATGTAGACCGAAGGGCTTTTTTGATCATTTTTCGTAATGGTCAAATTTTGTTGAAGCTATAGCTCATCAGCATTTTGTTTCACTGTCATAGCTTTTCATTTGCATGAAGTCAATAACTTAATAAAGTAAATTCTCAAACATGAAGACAATCACTGAAGTAGTCTTCGCTCTAGAGCCCTGTAAACATTGCCAAAAAATTTCGAAACAGCACAAAGTGCCATATTCAGCAACCCATAAAACAGGATCTATCCTTCCTATGAAAGTTTTTACACTTATTCCCTAATATATAGTCACTAAATATTACACATGCCAATTTTCAGCATTATAGATGGATACACTCCAGAGATATTGATCTTTGAAAACAAGAAAATGTTAATTTCACTCGAGAGCAAAAAGTGGGCATGGCATCCAGTTTGTTAATTAAAAAACTACTGGGAATTAATGGGGAAAAAATTTGCATGTGATCATCCCTCATATGTAGCTACTTGGAGAATTTTTTTGAGAATTTTCTGAGATGGTGACCGAGGAGGCTCTGGGTGATTCCGCACGGAATGACCCTAAATCAAAGTACTATTTTAATTTAAATTAATTGCTAACTTTCTTAGTGGTGATCTTGCTTAAAGATAATTGTTTGTTTAGCAGATAATGGAGAGAAAGAGAAAGCAAGAAAAGGAACTGGTATGTATCAAATGAATGTAGGCTAATAATTGTACCCCAGCTAATTTGATTGAATGTTCAAAACTGATACATTTGTAAACATTTTATTTTGACAGGATCTTGATACTAGTGATGAATCGGGCTGCGACGATGGCAGTGATTATGTTCCTTCGCCAAACTCCACAGACGGTGAAGACTGCGGTCCAATGCAGCTTCATAATGATGCTGAAATGCAAGAACAAGAAGAGCTGAAAGGTGACACTGATAACTTGGAGGAGAACAAGTGGAACAAGAAAGAAATGATCCCTCTCACTGAAGATGTAATTAAACTTCAAAAATATTTGAAGTCCGTGGAAGAAAATGCAAGAGTGAAACTCGAAGAGGTCATCCTGATCCCAAAGCATACGGCATGCTAAGTGAAACCATCCTCTCACAGATTATACTTTTTAACCGCAGGCGCCAAGGCGAGGCAGCTAAAATGGAACTTGAAACATACAAAAGCAAAAACACAGAGGCATTTAATGAGGAAGTTATGCAGTGCCTCTCAAAATTGGAGCAGGACCTAAGTAATGACTTCACAAGAATTGTGATAAGAGGAAAAAGAGGGCGAAAAGTACCTGTGCTGCTTACCGGAGACATGACCAGATCACTGGATTTTCTCATTGAGCACAGGATGCAGGAAAATGACATTCTCGACACCAACAAATATGTCTTCGCAAAACCAAAGTCAGACTCCCGTATTAGAGGATCCGACTGTCTCCGAAAGTTTGCAAGTCTGTGTGACGCAAAATATCCTGAGACCCTGACCTCCACTCAACTGAGGAAGCACATCGCAACTCTCTGTCAAATAATGAACCTAAAGGATCATGAGTTGGATCAGGTGGCTAGATTTATGGGGTATGATATCTGTGTTCACAGGGAGTATTATCGCCTAACTGAGAACACCGTCCAACCTGCAAAAATGAGCAAACTGCTTATGGCGATAGAATGTGGAACTAATGTCTATAAAGGAAAGTCCCTGGATGAGATTGGCTTAGAATTAGAGGGTGAGTATATTACACTGTTTGATCTGTTTTTTTTTTTTTTTGTTTTTTAGAACATAAGACTTATGCTATATAAAATGTTTCTCTTCTGTGTTGTCATTACAGTTGCTTTGTCTCAGAAACACAACCAAGGGCACACTTCAGAGCATGTCATGAGAGGCATCTCCTGGGCAAGAACAGGATGGTATGAAATTCACTATAGTAGACGTCAGGGTTCAATGTTAAAATATTTTGTGCGTCTGAGACTAATTGGCCTGAGGACCATTTTTACTTGCCCGACCTCCAAAAGTTTTAATTATCAGTATTATTTACCCATTTCATTTGCAACATGTAATAGTGCAGGTTTGCATAGATGTTGCATGTTTTTAGTTCTGATGCACAGTGGGGTGGCTTATTGTTGCAAGGTTTATGTTTGAACTTATATGAATTCTGATTCCATTTAATGGATATTTGAGTATTGTTTCTAAATTCACTTATTGTCCTGATGCTGCTACAACAGCAATTTCCCTGATGTGGGCCTAATAAAGGAATCTTTAATCCTAATCTTAATATTTAATTGATATGGACATATACGACTATCTAATGATGAAGTGTTTTTGTTTTTTTTTTTTGGGAGGAAGCTGGGTAGGTTTGTTAAGTGTTACCTTTCAGGTGAATGCATTCAAGCAGCAGGTCTGTCAACAGGAGTAAACTGTCACTTGAAGACCACTGCAGTGTGGATAGCTACGGGAGAGCAGGGCAGTTAATGGTGTAAAGATGACCTGCCATTCTGCGGCCTTTACGTTTTTACACTAAACCAAATAAAGCCGGCATAAAGTAGATGGTGTTTCTTCTTGTTATAATTGATTGCCTTTTCCACTGATGTTAATGATCTTTCAAATACGGATGTACAGTAACTCTTAATATCTGATGTTTGTTTCCCTCTGTTACAGAGCTACCCAGAAGCCAGAAGCAGAGGCCCGATCTGGATGAGTCTTCGGATGTAGACCAAGACTCTGATGGTACGCAGTATGATCTTGTACTGCTTGGGTTTTCTGGCCTGAAGTGTACGGTAGGTTAGGACTCAGTTTGTGTATATCATGGGCTTTCTTTTTTCTTCACCTAGAATTCCCTGCTACACACACAGAGGCTAAAGTCAGGAGATCATCTAAGCCTGACAGAAATGGTAAGATTGTTCGTTAAAAGGTTGTTCAGGAAGTAGATGGTGTTTCTTGTGATATTTGATTGCCTTTTCCACTGATGTTATAGGTCTTTCGACAACCCCACTTCCGAATAGTTGGGACAAAGTGTAAATTGTGAATAAAATCAAAAAGCAATGACTTTCAAATCACACCAGCCAGTATTTTATTCACAATAGAACAGAGAGAGCATTGCAAATGTTGAAACTGAGAAATTTTACAATTTTATCCACAAAATGAGCTCTTTTCAAATTTGATGGCTGCTACAGGTCTCAAAAAAGTTGGGACAGGGGCATGTTTAGCATGGTATAGCATCCCCTCCTCTTTTTAACACAGAGTGGAGGCATCTGGGCATTGAGGAGACAAGTTCCTTGAGTTTAGCCATTGGAATTTGATCCCACTCTTGTTTAACTCTTTCAACCCCAGATATTCTAGCATCACTATACCCTTCAACCCCACAGCCCTCTGTAGAGGGCTGGTCATTATCTGGACATTGTATCTTACTGTTATCTCTGGAATCCCATTAAATGTAACCAGATATGTTCCAATCAATTAGTCAGATTGTTTGAATTTTCCCTACAGGAATTTGGGGTTGAAGGGAATATGTTGGTCAGCCCTCTGTAGAGGGCTGTGGGGTTGAAGGAGTTAATACAGGCTTCCAGCTGCTGGAGAGTTTTGGGTCTCCTGTGATGGACTTTTCGTTTAATTGTGCACCAAATGTTCTCAATCGGTGAAAGATCAGGACTGCAGGCAGGCCAGTTCAGCACATGGACTCTTCTACTACGAAACCATGCTGTTGTAATAGCTGCAGTATGTGGTTTTGCATTATCCTGCTGAAATACACTAGGTCTTCCCTGGAATAGATGCCATCTGGAGGGGAGCATATGTTGCTCTAAAACCTTTAGACACCTTTCAGCATTAATGATGCTTTTTAAAACATGCAAGTGTCCCACACCATATGCACTAATGTATACCCATACCATCAGAGATGCTGGCTTTTGAACTGAACGCTGATAACAGGAGGGGTGGTTTTTCTCCTCTTTAGCCCGGAGGACACGACACCCATGATTTCCAACGAGAATGTCAAATTTGGACTCGTCTGACCACAGGACACTTTGCTACAGTCCATTTTAAATGAGCCTTGGCCCACAGAACACGGCGGCGCTTCTGGATCATGCTCAACAATGGCTTCCTTTTTTGCATGATAGAGTTTTAGGTGGCATCTGTGGATGGCACGGCAGACTGTGTTTACAGACAGTGGTTTCCTGAAGTATTCCTGGGCCCATTTAGTAATGTCAATGACAGAATCATGCCGGTGAGTGATGCAGTGGCGTCTGAGGGCCCGAAGATCACGGGCATCCAGTAAAGGTCTTCGGCCTTGTCCCTAACGCACAGAGATTTTTCCAGTTTCTCTGAATCTTTTGATGTTATGCACTGTCGATGATGAGACCTTCAACACCTTTGCAATTTTACGTTGAGGAACATTGTTTTTAAAGTATTCCACAATTTTTTTTACGCAAGCCTTCACAGGTTGGAGAGCGTCTGGCCATCTTTACTTCTGAGAGACTCAGTATCTCTAAGACGTCCCTTTTATAGCCAATCATGTGACACACCTGATGCCAGTTAACTTAATTACTTGCTAAATGTTCTTTCAGCTGATTCTCTTATATATTGTTTTCTCAGCCCTTTTTTGCCTCTGTCCCAACTTTTTTGAGACCTGTTGCAGCCAGAAATTTTGAAATAAGCTCATTTTGTGGATAAAATTATAAATTGTCTCAGTTTCAATATTTGAAATGTTATCTATGTTCTATTGTAAATAACATTGGCTCATGTTATCTGAAAGTCACTGCATTTTGATTTTATTCACAATTTACACTTTGTCCCAACTATTTTGGAATTGGGGTTGTAATACAGGTGTAACTCTTGATATCTGATGTTTGTTTCGCTCTGTTACAGAGCTACCCAGAAGCCAGAAGCAGAGGCCTGATCTGGATGAGTCTTTTGATGTAGACCAAGACTCTGATGGTACGCAGTATGATCTTGTACTGCTTAGGCTTTCTGGCCTGAAGTGTACGGTAGGTTAGGACTCAGTTTGTGTATATCATGAGCTTTCTTTTCTCTTCACCTAGAATTCCCTGCTACACAAAGGCTAAAGTCAGGAGATCATCCAAGCCTGACAGAAATGGTAAGCTTTTGTGTTACCAGTAAAGAACCACCTTGTACACATCGGTCTTGGCCATTTTGCAACATTGTAAAATGGTTCCCAAAGAATGCCCTTTTGTGGAGATCCAAGTGTGGTTTCAAAGTTTGTGTATCCTCACCGTCTGGGTAATCTTGGTATCATTCTTCTTCCAATATGGTAAGAAGTCGTATCACAAATCTCAGGGCGCTGAGCTCTGCCTGTTACTCGTCTTCCCGTCTCCCAGAGAAGTGGTTTACTCATAGGCTTTGCACCTAGAGAGTTTGAGGGAGGACTATCACTTGTAGATTTATTACCTGCTATAGAGCCTCCCTCCTGTTTCTTGTCAGTATTGTTGATGCTAATTAGCCCTGTGTTAGCATGATCTTGTCTGCTGTTTTGAGTCCATGCTAAAGTGGTGTCATTACCACATAGTCCATCCACTTCCGAGTTCACTTCTTGCTGGTGCATTTTGGTTTCCAGCACTACAATCTTCTGAAGAAGTTTGTGATAGTCGTCCATGGAGAAGGGGGACATCCTGCTGCTAATCATCTAAAAATTACAGTCCCGGTGATTTATATGTGTCCAGGAACCGCTGCTCATATTTACTTACAGAAAAAAAAGAATAGCAGAAAAATGCAAACAGGAGAGAGCAAGCAGCAAAGCGTCTGCACTGTAAGAAAGCAGGAGCAAGGGGAAATGGGGGAAAAAACTGCATTATTTTTGTTACTACACCTGTTCCTACTGCTATTACAAAACTACTACCATCACTGCTTCTGATGCTAAAGTTATTACGACTGCCTCCACTGATACTACCCCCCATGCTACTAATTTATTACTACTACATTTTTACCTTTTCTTCAATTTAGGTGTAGTCCATTGCAATATAAAATAATACAATATACCCAAACAGTGAAGAAGATAACATGCATACATAGTGAATTTATTGATAACTATGGGACATTAACAAACATGGTTTAAGCTCAAAATAATCAACTAGGCTATTTCTACTTCAAGTATACCTACTATTACTTAAATTACTGCTTCACTTACTTGAATTACTCTTCCAATGGCTACTTCAAATACTGCTTTAACTGTCTAGTTTTTATTCTAGAAAATTTAGGCTTTTCAACTTTACTTATTTACATACTTACATTACTTATACTTAAATCACACCTTCTAAATTACCTACCTACCTACTGACTGAACTATATTTGCATACCGGCCAGCCCTGTTAATGATTGATTGCTTCCAGTCTTGGTCTATTCTATGATTTCTTGACTCGGATTGAATGATGCGTCTTTCGGTTTACTCTTTATTTAGGTTCTACCATGAAGAAAAGGCAGCCCTGGAGTGACACCGAAAAGAAGGCAGTTTGGCGGCAGCTCGGAAACTACGTAACTTTGATGAAGGTTCCGGGTAAAAACAAATTTGTAGAGTGCATAGATGCTGAACCTGCACTAAAAAAGAGCAGACAATGGTTGGATATAAAGAATTATATCCACAATTCGATTGAATCCAGAAAAAAGATGTCACGCTGTTAATTGTTAAAAAATACCAGCTCCATCTGCATTGAGTTCTGATACACAGCAAGTTCAGGTACAAGTGTTGCTGTACACAGATATGAGCAAATTCTGAGCAAATTAAACTTTGCAGTGTCTATTTGTCTTTGAAAAGTTACTGAATAAAAAATGGGTTTAAACTGCTTGAAATTGTAATTGCATTTCATAGTAAATCGCTGGGTTGGTGACACAATTTTAAACTTGAAACTTTTTCTTTTTAATTAGAGAATGCTTTCACTCAACATAATTTGGTTTTTATATAGCACAATAACTGATTTACTGTTGATGAAGAAGCGAAATAATCATTTGATTGTCTTTCTGTTGATAGATATGATGCTTTAACTTTAATGCAGTAATATTAATGTTCAGGCCAAAAGCAGAAATTCTCATTTGCTTATCGTTTTGACCAAGTTCAAGTTTATTTAGACTGTCACTCACAAAATATTTATACTCAAACATATGAGACGCACACACAGAATATTGGGCGGACGTTAGGGAGGCACCAAAATGTGATAAAACAAGGAGAGAATATGGCACATAAATGCATGAATGAAGCAAAGCTAATGGCTGTGGAAAGTGCAGGGGAGCAGGGCCATGCAGGGGAGCAGGGCTTGGAGTCTGGCCCTTAACCTAAAGATGGGAGTCTCATCCATGCAGCTTGACACAGACACCATCCACTCACACAGACAATGGAGAAAGGGTGAGTAACATGGAAAACAACATGGGCCAGAAAGAGTAGAGAAGAAGGTGAGACATCTTAACAGAGGCTGAACTGAACAAGGACAGGCTGCCCACAGACACAGACTGAGCCTCCCTTGATGGTCAAATAGAAGTTATATTATCTATAAATACAGAAAAACGGATACGTTTTAGTTTGGTTTTAAAAGTTTCAAGAGAGTTTGCCGCCCTTGATTCCTGAAGGTAGACAGTTCCAGAGGAAGGGGAGCAGTAGGAGAGGGCTCACTGCCTTGCAGACAACTTTTTTACTCTTGGAACAGCTAATATAGAGTGAGTTTAAATTAAATCAGAAAGGTTGGCCAGTGCAAAGTAAACCCATGTAGAATCTAATGTCAATTAAGGACCTTAAAATCTGCCCTGACATGAATTGGGAGTCAATGAAGGGAAGCCAGGATAGGTTTAATGTGGTCAAACTTCCTGGTTCTGGTCGGGATTATGGACAAGCTGAAGACTTCTGATGCTAGAGGCAGGCAGAGCAGAGTATAGAGCATTACAGTAATTGAGGCAAGATGAGACTGTTGCATGGACAATAGTTTCTGCATAAGCCATTCTTAGCATGGGCCTAAATTTATGGGAATTATGAATGTGTCCAGCTATGAGTTTATCAAACCAAAAAAATAAAAAAAAGAATTAAAAATAGTAATTTGTCATGCAGTGATTCATAATTTTTTTTTTTTTTTTTATCAGATTAGGTGCGTGGGCACTTCCAACATTAGTGTTGACAGCAGCTTAAGATAACACGGAATTAAAAACATACATACATAATATAAGGGTTTAATAAGCTTTTTTAAGAACACTTTTACTATATTATATAGTATAGTAAAAATTATTATATGTATTGAAATGTTCTTTGTTAATCAAGCCGCTGGGCTCATGATAGGATCAGCACCTCTTGGGAGATGATAATAATTCAAAATGGCTGCCCAAAAGATCTTGTAATCTTAAATCTGCCTAGCAACCGTCTGGTCCTCACAAGACCCCACCAACTTCACCAGTTTTGTGAACATAGTGTGTGTGAACATTTGAAGTGATTTTCTGACCTTCCCGCCCCACCTAGTGGTAAAGATATTTTTTTCATCTTCCTAGCATCAGCAGAAAGGGGGGTCCTCACAGCATGCTATGGGGTCATGGTCCTCAGAAGTATAGCAAAACACGTATGCGTGTGTGTGTGTGTGTGTGTGTGTGTGTGTGTGTGTGTGTGTGTGTGCGCAGGTGTCTCCTGCTGCTGAACCCACGGTCAAGAGACCCAAGAAGCTGCCTAAGGCTGCCCCTGCTCACCATAAGGGGACCACCTCTCCTGTCACAGCGCCACCTGTGTGGGAACTCTCAGGACAGGCACAGACACAGCCACCATTACCTCCACCTGTAAGAATGCTGTTCACACATCATAAAAGCACAACTTTAAATGCATTGTCTCAGAGTGAGAGAGGCTTTCTACTTGTTACCTTGACTAGAGGTTTGACTCACTTTGAAGTGTCTGTCTCTGTGCGCGCGTGCACATGTGACTCCTGCTGCCACTGGACGCCCCACTGATGCGCCTGAAACCGAAGGCGCTCCAACCTCGACCCAGGACGGCAACTCAGCACAGGTAAACGCACAACTGAATGCTGGAACAACTTCACGGGGTTTTCCATGTGATAACTGTACCTCTACAGGCGGTGTCAGAGGGCTGGCACAGGATATGGGAGTCCCCTCCCCTTGGGCTACCCTCGGCCGACATCAAATGGCTAAAGGAGGACAGCGAGAGGGGTCTGTTCCACAAAGAGGTCACCTACGTGGACAAGCACAGAGCCACCAGGAAAAAACAGGTCCTCAAAGACAGGATGTGGTTCCATCCACCTGAACCTCCTGGTGTGGCGAGAGCCGGCATTCCCTCAGCTGACGCTTTTTTTTCACAGCCACGTCTTTTTCTGGAGACCAGTCGGCGTGTGGGGCTACAGTCTCCGCTGTCCGAGGAGCGAGTGTCCCGCACGGACGCAGGAGGACGTCTTCCTCTACCGCTGCGGGTACTCGAAGACAGTGCGACAGATCTGTGACCTGTCTGGCTGGTATTCCATGCTGACCGAGGCGCTGGCATGTAACTCCTGCAGGAAAGCGGCCAAAGGCTCCAAGGAGCACTCTATCGGCCGCTGACTCGCATGGGACATGACCATAATGGCGCAGCTAACTCCGGCCCACTGCGCGATGTTGCCAGCTGTCTTGACCCTGAGGTGAGTGCCAATGTTATTTTCACAAGAGAGAGTATGTGTTGTAATGCATTGTACCCGCATAACAGACTACCCGTTTAAACTGCAGGCATTGTTGTTTTTTTTTGTTTGTTTACCACAGACGCGGCGTCGACAAGCAGGTGATCTGCCTCCTGAGGGACCGGACGGAGGGGAACACCATGACCAAGGTGTGGAGGCAAATTCAGGAGAGGCACTGCGAGGAGTACCTGCGCCGCAAAGACCTCTATACCACCCTCCTCAGCCAGGTCAACAAGGCCGGCGGGATTGTCAGCGAGTAGGACAAATGCTGTTACACTGTGCTTGTGTGTCTGTGCGTAGGCACGCACACACAATACAATTTGTCAATAATATGATGAATTATATTTCTTTTTTAAATCTTTGAGCTGTTCGCCTTCAACAATTACAATTCACCTGTCCTCTCCATCTCTCCCTCTCCTTTCAGGATCACTGGGTCTCCACTTCCAGCGCGCACCACCGAGGCGAAAGCTGCCATGCCCGAGGCTCCTCAGAAAAGCCTTCCTCATAGCCGAGACGGACAACATAGAGGACTACCGCACCCAGATTATGTCCACTTTTGGCAGAGTCCTCAAGTATGACTCCACAAAGAAGGTAACTTTCAATGTCTAGTGAGGAGTATGTTTTCATAGAGCAAATAATGTGTAAATGGTTATTTAACTTATTACTGCACACACAACATGGTATTACAGAAGAGAACAGTAACAATTGTTCACAACATATATTAAATGATAAAAATGTAAAACAAGTGTTTGGTTTAGAAAAATGTCATGGACTTCAATGTTTATGATGGTGTCACTCTGTCTTTATCTCTCACCAACAGATCTGCAAAAAGTTGTCTGGGGAAGGACGAGGCACAGCAGAGTGGTGCACCAACATGGGGAATGAGCTGGGGCAGAGCCTCACGTCGGTCAAGACCTGCGAAGAGTCTCTCGAGATGATGCGGCCGATGGCGGAGGGCCTGATGGACAGGTACAGGAGAGCAGGGGAGGCGTGCAAAGCGCCATCAACATCCTGAAAGGGCCAGCAGGGATGGACGAGAACTAGGTGCCTCTCTTCAAAGACCATGCAGCCATCGACCGGGTCTGGGAGAACCAGCAGAAACTGGAGTGCATGCAGGACCCGCCGGGCCAAAACATGTACACCGTTGTCAGGTACATCAGCCGCAACGGCTTGCGACTGCCCCGGTACCGGACTGTGAGGGGGAGCAACAGCCTGGAGGGGTTCCACTCCTTTCTCCCCAACATGATCCCGGGTGCTCACTCTGCAGCTGTGCCATTCCAGGTGTATCTGCTGAGCGGCATCGCGACGTGGAACGCCGACCGGGAGGCGGACAACGTTCAAGGCCAGAAGGGGCGGAGGCACCTAGTCTACTCGTCTCCCCTGATCCACCGGGCGAGGAGTTCTTTGGTGAGGTGGAGGAGGTCAACTACCAGCCCCCAATCCCTGCCGGCAATGAGATGATTTGTCTCGAATATCTGTTCGCACAATCCACTGACGCGTTCAGTATTCCTGACCATTACGCTCAGACCAGAGCCACCATCCAGGGGACGGATGACGAGGAGGCGGAGGAGGAAGATGACGACTACAACACCGACCGCAAGGGCAACAGACTGGCTCCTCTGAGGACCCAGTTGCAGATCACAGACCAGGCTGTGGCCGCTGAGCTTGATCCATGCGCAGAGAACTTTGACAGCCTCTACTCCTCCCGCTGGGGCAAAGCTCTTTTCGGCCGCACCAACGGCGATCTGGCCAGTGCATCCCTCGTCCAGAAGCTCAAGTTCAGCAAGCGCTACTCGGCTGCCCACCTGCTCGACTTCAGGAAGCACCACCTGATGTACTGTGTCATCAAGCAGCTGTGGCTCTACCCTGGCTGAGGTGCCAAGGCGAAAGGGAGCAGATGACCGTGGACGACCCCGTACTCAGCAAGTTTGGCATTCCCTTCCTGAAGGTGAACGCCAAGTGCATCACCAAGTTCATCAGGAGACAGGAGGCCTTGTCGGCCACAAATGTCTCAGAATAAGGTCTGCCCATCCTTCGCTGCCCTCAGAGCATGACCGTTGCCAGCCAGCCCCCCGCACCAGAGCTCCCCGATGTCAGGCCGCACGCCAGCCGGCCTCAGGTGCAGTTTGACGTTGTTCCGTCTTTGGCAGGGACGCGGAAACTCAAGCGCAAGCACGAGCATGTGCTGATTGCATCCCCCTCCAAGCTGCCCGTGGCGACAACACTCAACGGTGCCTCTCTGTGCGGCTGCCCCTCTGCCGCGGCTATCCATGTCCCAGCCTGCGACCTCATCTGCCCCACAGGGTCCCGGCAAGGGCAACTCTGTACAAGAGAGCAAACAAGAGTGGCTCCTGGCCTAAAACTTCATGTCTGCTCGCTGTGTGGCCAACCCACCCAAGGTCACAAAAAATACAAGAAGACGACTTACTGTGACATTGCCAAGGCCTCAACGTCTCAGGGACTTGCTGGCAGGACTTTTGACAGCTTTGAAGACTTTGAACAGGCAGTCGACCCTTTGGTTGCCCAGTCCCAAGCTTGAAACTTGGAAGATAAGCACAGCTGTCAGCACTGTTTCTGTTTTGTAAAATACCTCCTTATCCTGTACAGTTTATTTAATTGCTCCTTTACATTTGTTGTTCAAATTCTAATTGTTCAAACTGCACCTTAATCATTGTATTGTCGTTGTTGCTCATGCACTTCTCTTGCTTTTGTTTGAGGTGTTTTGCTTGCTTTGAGCCACACAGCTGGCTGTTCACTCACTTTAATCAGTTCTGCACTACAAACCTTAATACTGTTTGCCTTGCACTGTTGTCAATGTGACATTATAATTTATAGTGTATTTCTATCTTGACAAACACTGAATGGTATTTACAGATAGGAGGTCTGAGCTTGCCTCACTTAAAGCACTTTTTAACCCCGTTTCTCACAGTGTGTGATGAGGCCAAATGTTTTTTTTTTCGTATATTAGAATTGTTAAAAGCAGCACTGCAACCCCTGTTGTCTCTTGTACTGTAAATGCTCAAGACTGCCCCGCTTAACTTTGGAGTGTTTTCCTTGCTTTGTGCTATTTAAAAAACTGTCAAAGTGTCTGATATTAATACTGTCTGCCACAGTTGGCACTTCAATATTGTAAATATTCAACACCATCATTATGCTTGGGTTTTGGGTGTTTTACCTTGCACTGCTGACATTCAAATTTAAAGAGTATGTGTGTGTATACACACACCACTGACTGGTATGTCAAAAGATGGGAGACCCACCCAGCGCAGCACTTCTTCGCCCTGTTTCTTAAACTGTGATTTATTCAACAGTCCATTCCTGATGTTCTCTCTCCATTCACCTTTTCTGTAAAGGCCTCTTTACCTCATTTATTCTCAAATGCAATTGTTGTCACAGCACTTTACGAAGAACACTGACTGCAACTCGGTGATGTCTAAACATTGACATATTCTTCAACCTTGCATCTCTGACGTATTTTCCTCATACAATCGTACGCGGCAGGCACGCGGACAAGTCTTATAAAAATTATTCACTTTTCCAATCTTTTTTTTTTTTTTCCACTACTGACAATCAACATTACACATGTTTATCTCTATGTTTCTTATAGTTCGGTATTATGCAGCAATGCCACTTAGAGGGGCTTCTTCATGACAAAAGAGGCTTGCAGCTCACCATTGATCTCCATACTTTATTTGAACATATAAATTTGATTGAATAAAACTAGGAAATAAATTAGGGAGAAGGGGAAAAAAATAAGGCAGCATTGTCCTTCCCCTCCACCTCTGTCTACTTCTAAGTCTTTTTTTGGGCCAAAGATGCAGACATAAATTTTCTTCTTTTAATTAAATTATATTAATGGCTTGTATAAGACATACTGAGCCGCAATAGTTCCCGTCAAGGCTGTATAAGATGGCAAAATTACACATCTCTCCCATCACTTTCCATGCAGTGTATTTCACTACAACAAAACATTGACTGAAGACTACATCCTCCTCAGACACAGGAACTCTTCTACCCACAAGTTCATTTAACTAAACATTAATTAATTATAACGTTTAGAAGCTAAAGAAAAGCTAGAATCAAAAGGATAATAATTGAACTGTTTCCTCACAGACATAATATCATTGCACGACAGAGGAGAAAACATCTCAGTAAGGAACGCAGCATAATAATTCTCTCGCATAGTCAGTCCTGATAATCTACTATCATTGTCACCAATTATCAGGGGAGAGCGCGAACGCAGTCCCCCACTACCAGAAATTATGCAGTCGAGATTCCCACATTTGGGGAATTCGCAGGGGTCAGCACAATCGGAGTGCAATGGCTGAACCTCGCCTTGGGTGATCCACCTTCTTGATCATGGTATCTCCCCTGCCAGGTAAGTATGAATTGTACACGTACACAATGCCACCCAACTCCACGCAAAACCTCTCACACAGACGGGGCATTGCTCTATCCCATTTGCACAGCTCTTCAAAAGCGCGAAATTACGACAGGGCGCATCAGTCCATTTCATTACGTGGAACGAACTACGACGTTTACGTGTTTATATTTTCACATATTAAAGCAATTTCCCATGTTTTGTCCATAATGCAGTGCAGAATTTTTTAGATTCATCCTGACAGGGAAAAGAGAGGCAAACACAAAGAGGGGTAAAAAAAATATACGACTGAAAACATTGTTCGCTGTTCAGATACTGGTTTCTCACAATAAACGGTCATTTCTTAAACTTACCGCGTGATTCGAAAAAAAACAGCTGGATTACAACGAACAGAAATTTTACCAACATAGGACCTGTGCTTGGTACGTCTCTCCCTGCGCATGTGCACAGACTCTGAAAGCTAGCAAAAGCCGGTCATAAGTCGCGACGCCAGAATTAAAGCAGAACCCAAAATAATGACGAGCACACACATTAAAAAAACTGCATAAAAAGCTAATCTATAAAACGTTCCTTTACGCGGAATGCGCCAAGTCATCTGACCAATTCAAACGAAAGCGTCAAGTGAAAGGAGCGCGCACTAAGTGAGCCAGTGAATGATTCTTATAACTCGCTCTCTTACGTTGGGAAAAAATAACAAACTGGAGGTAGGTAAAGACAGAAGACCAGAGTTGAGGAAGCAGCGGTGGGGAACAGAAGCACTCAGTTGTTATTTTTGAGAAGTATGATTATGACTCGATAACATTTCATATTAACATTACTAAAGCATGAAAAACAAGAAAAGCTTACAGCACCTGGTATTCCCAGGCGGTCTCCCATCCAAGTACTAACCAGGCCCGACCCTGCTTAGCTTCCGAGATCAGACGAGATCGGGCGTTCTCAGGGTGGTATGGCCGTAAGCAGAAACACTGTTGCCAAATGCCCGTCAAATACCTAGCTACAAAAAGCAGAATTCTGCCATCAACACAGCAGAACTTGTTAAATGAAGGTACTCAATCTGCTCACGCTGAAACTGCAACAGTAAAAATCTGGTTACTGCAGTCATTCTACAACAAAAGCCTTCCACAGCAGTGTACTGCAACTGCTTTTTTTTTCCCCACAAATTTTACGTTCTCGGCCAATTTCAAGTCACAAAACGCACGAAATACTCAGATCCCCGCCATGTCATGGCTCATATCTGACAAGGAAACAAAACACTGCAGGAACGAACAGAAGGATAGGACGGCGGACTGAAATATGAAAAGTCACATGTACGCAATAAGATGTCGCCACATATTACATTTTTGACACAAATCAGGTAAATGTAATCAGGTTCGTCAGCAAGAGGAGAACTGTTATATCACAGTATATTTTAGTATTGTTTTATCAGCCCACAACACAGAATTGCACATTAAGAGGCACAATTTTTACCTCAAACAGAAAAAGGATTATTTTTAAAAAGGCAATGCAGAGGACCTACTAGTCTTAACAAATCAACAGCCCAGAAACCAAACCAAACATTTCAACGAATCAATTAAATGAAGGAAATTAACAAAAATAATTCCCGCGTCTATGACGCCCCTCGCTCAACGGCGCCCTCGGCGAGTTGACTATACAGCCAAATGCCTTCAAATATGGCGTGAGATCCCAATCACAATTCGAACGTGACAAACACGACCTAACAGGTTGAGGAATAACATTCACAGAGTAACATCGAAAATTACAGCCCACCCAAAAGGTTGAAAGACGAGTTTCGAAAAGAAAATGGGAATCAATGTATTAAATGTCAGGCTTGTTGCTGGCAACCTTCATGTTTATAGTAGCACTGCTGCTACAGTAATCATACCGAGCGCTTTTCAACCATCGGAGTGTACTACGAAGCGACATTAGTTGGTCAGCGAAGTAGGGTAGAGCCAACAGCCGGGGATTTCAAAGTCAAGAAAGGAGACTCACTTTTAACCCGCTACAGCAACAACGTAGGCCATCTCCGATTGCGAGTAAAGCGTCGATCGAGCCAGCTCGCAAAAAGGCCAGGCTAATGTTGAACTTGCTTTTTAAAACAACTTTTGAAAAGTATTCCATATTCAACCGCCACCAACATCGAATGAAATCAGCACTTTTTCGGCTAACCTTGATGTTTGGGTATCCAGAGAAACATTCGGGCGAGCCAATACGTACTTAGTTTAATTTCTAGTGCTGCTAAACGCGGCAGCAGCATAAAGCAGCGGCAGCCATGTTACTGATGACACAGCGGTTTCTGAGGCATGCGCAGCATATGCATTCGCGATCACATTAAATTCGAAACCCCCTTCTAACCAAAAAAAATACATATATGTATAACCCACAAAATATACTAGCGCCCCCTCTTTACATCGTTTTGGCAAATAAAAATTCGAAAAAAGTGGTTAGATCCGGAATTCTTTCCCACAAAAATTTAACCCGGATAATCTTGCACAACAAACACCATCTGATTGCTCCTGCCGTTACAAGCAATTTACCTTCATTTCCATGACGGCCTAGCTCCGGTGGGGGGTTAAAATACAACAGAATCCTGTCGTTTTTAATAACAAGCTCTGCTTCAATATCAACACGACCCAAGATTACAATAAACATATGCTAGCCATCAGAAAAAAATGGTCATTTCGGATAACTTACCGCTTCGTATAAACGAGATTGCCATACCCACGTTCCCTCATTAACAAGTAGGCCTTAAAAGTTTGCCGTTAAGCCCATAGCTGGTTGCGCCCAACAAAACCAACTTCCATCCAAATAAGTTTGCGTGTCATCTCTCACCAGTGAATGAAGTCGTACGTCGTCGCAGCACTTCAGGATATTATAATTCATAGTAGTCGATTGCACATAGGCACACCTCGCAAAAAGGTTATCAGGCTCTCGTATCAGCTTACGCAACAACAAGGGCAATATGCGTACATTGGCAAGTGGCGCATGCGCATAAAATTTGGTTTCATAAGCAAGCTAGCTTGCCAGAATTAGGCTTCGGTACATTAACTACAATTACAATCCATCGAGTCCTTCTTCCCATCGGCCCATAGCTTTAACATCTGATCTGTGTAAAGTAAATGGAAAGAATGGTTACTAATAGATGAGTTCATTTCCTTGAAACTAATAATATTTTTCTGAATTACCAATATGCATTCAGAGTCGGAAGAAGTACTATGGATTCAATTGCAGTCTTGGACCAGGATGTTAGAAAATCTATTATTAATAAAGTGTAATTGGGGTATTTCTGGATTGAGAAAAAGCATAGGATTCTATGTGGAGAGAGGGGGTGCTTATAAAGCTCTACAATGCAGGTATTGAGGGCAGCATGTTGTCTTGAATTAGGATTTCCTAACAGGTTCATTCAAGTGAGAGTTGGGGAAGATCTGTCAGAAACGGTCAATATTGAAAATGGAACACCCCAAGATTCAGTTGTAAGTCCAGTCCTCTTCAATATAATGATAAATGATACTATCCAAAAAAATCCCTCAAAACTTTGGTAAGTCTTTGTTTGCAGATGATGGTGCCATATGGAAGCAGGGAACAAATATTATCCATCTCTCTTCTCAAATTCAAAAGGCACTGGACCAGGTTGTTCAGTGGGCAAATACGTGGGGATTTAGGATCTCCACTTCTAAGAGCAAATTCATGATTAGATGTACCCACGTATGTTTCGGTGAGAAATATTTAAGGGTTTACGAGTTCTGACCTGGAAATGAAGCCTGAAGGACAGACAGACAGACGTGCGGAAGGACAACACTCATTCCTATACTCATTCCGATATCCCCTGCCACAAAGTGGATGGGGGTAATCTAAATTGCAAATGATTTCTCCAAGCTGCAAAAATGCAGTATTCAATTCCACTGCTGCCATGAGAGAATTTCAACAAGACAGTAGAGGCCCACACAAGGGTGCCCACTGGTTTAATGGTTTCCAAGTTGAGGATGTTGCTCATTGACTAAACAAGTTTAATCTTTCCTCGCCGAAACATCATTCATCTTTTTTCGACTAAGCACACTGGATGCTCCAAATCACTTCAGATGTACCAATTTGATACAACACTAAGATCCAAGAAATGGGACCTGTATACTCCAACGTTAGCACAGCAAACACCATCTGACTGCTGCTGCGTTGAAGGCAAAGGCATTGAAATTGCCTTCAATTCCACAGCGTCCTCGCTTTTAAGAGACCTAAATGCAACTGAATAATGATGCCATTTGGAGAAGTAAGTTCTGGTTAAAGTTCGAAGTATCTCCTGATATTATAATGAAAGTACACAGGCCATGAAAATGTTCGAATTTATATAGCGTTTGTATTAAAGAGACTGCACTTAATAAAACTATTCCCGAATGGACAGAGTAAGCTTGCAGTTTGTCAAAGGCTAGATAGAAAATTAAGACATCTCATCCAGCTGAACAAACCAATTCTAGCCAATAAACATAGTGATTTTTCATTTCCTGAAAGTAAAGTCATGAGTCTTGATCAGCCATAACATTATGACCACCTGCTAATATTGCATGGATCACCCTTCCCCCGGCGCCAAAAAAGCCCTGACCCTCAAGGTATAAACTCTGAAAGATCTCTGAAACTGTCCTGTGGTATCTGGCACAAAGCGTGAGCAGCAGATCCTTTATGTCCTATAAGTTTAGTGGGGCCTCCATTTATAGGACTTCTTTGTCCGACACATCCCCGCATGCTCGGTCGAATTGAAATCTGGGGGATTTGGAGGTTAAGTCCACTCCACACCTCAAACTCTTTGTCATGCTCCTCAAACCATTCCTGAACATTTTTTGCAGTGTGGCAGGGTGTATTATCCTGCTAGAGACCACCACCGTTGGGAGAATACTGCTTCCATGAAGGGGGTGTGCTTTTTTCATAACAATGTTTAGATGAAACGCACATGTCAAAAGTAACATCCACGTGAATGGCAGGACCCAAGGTTTTGAGAAGAACACTGTCCAAAAGCATCCACTACCTCTGCAAATTTCTGCCTTCTTCCATAGTAGATCCTGGTGCCATAATATTTTACAGATGAGACAAAAGCAGCAGGCCATCCACACAATGTAAAAGAAAATGATTCATCAGACCAGGCCACCTTCTTCCATTGCTCCGTGGTCCAGTTCTGATGCTCATGTGCCCATTGTAGCAGCTTTCGGCGGACAGGGGTCAGCATGGGCACCTGACCGGTCTCTGCAGCTGACGGCTAAGCATAACAAGCTGCCATGCATCGCGTGATCTGATACCTTTCTGCTACAGCCACCATGAACCTCGCGAAGATTCACGAGTCAATAGCGTTTCCTGTTGGCGTTCGCACAAAAGCTGAACACATTTCTGACAGTCATAGATCAAACTTAGCCATTGAAAAGGCGTGCTTTCGTGTGGGCAAAGGCAAAAAATAAATAAAAAGCTTGCAGCACCTGGTATTTCCCAGGCGGTTTCCATCAAGTATAACAGACCGGCCCTGCTTCGCTTCCAAGATCAGGCGAGCAGGCGTTCTCAAATTAATGGTAAGGCCGTAAGCAAGAGAAGTGACCAATACCCTTGGAAATAGATGCATCCACAACTGAAGCAATCAACCAGCTACCACGGCGGAAGCTTGTTCAATCCAGCCACTCCATCTACTCACTTTGGAAACTGTAACAGTAACATTATGGTTACTCAGTCATTCCCCAAAAGCCTTTGCGAGCACAACCAAACTACTACTGCTTTTTTTTTTGTACAAGTTTTCACAGTCTTAAGCCAGTATAAAGTCACGGCAAGCATAAAATATTCAGATCTCGCCACGGGATGGCTGATATCTCTGCAAACAAAAGCGCCCGTGGAGGAACAGACAGGAAAGGGGTCACAAGTATGAAAAAGGCACATCAATAGTGCGTAGCGGTATGATCAGTATACACACACGCCGCAGCCGGTAGAAAATGTTACCGTTTAGAGATTTGGTAATAACATTTATACCAAAGGTAAAAATAGTTTCTGCTGCAGGCGGCAGACCTCTCTGAGTCACATTAAGCAATGCCATTTGCAATGCAGGAGCACGGCTTTTCTGCAGCAAGGTCTTGCATGACGAACTGAAGCACCTTCAGAAGAAAAAGCTTCGCGGTGTTGTAGAAATATGGTCCAGGGCCCTGTCATCCATTGTTGGAAAAAAAAATAAGGCGGCGTTGTCCTTCCCCTCCACCTCTGTCTACTTCTAAGTCTTTTTTTGGGCCAAAGATGCAGACATAAATTTTCGTCTTTTAATTAAATTATATTAATGGCTTGTATAAGACATACTACTTGCAGCATAGTTCCGTCAAGGCTGTATAAGATGGCAAAATTACACATCTCTCCCATCACTTTCCATGCAGTGTATTTCACTACAACAAAATATTGACTAGAACTACATCCTCCTCAGACCTGAGAACTCTTCTACCCACAAGTTCATTTAACTAAACATTAATTAATTAAAACGTTTAGAAGCTAAAGAAAAGCTAGAATCAAAAGGATAATAATTGACCTGTCTCCTCACAGACATAGTATCATTGCACCGCAAAAGAGAAAACATCACAGTTAAGAACACAATATAGCATTTCTCTGACATAGCCAGTACTTATACTCTATTATTATCACCAATTATCAGGGGAGAGCGCGAACGCAGTCCCCCACTACCAGAAATTATGCAGTCGAGATTCCCACATTTGGGGAATTCGCAGGGGTCAGCACAACCGGAGTGCAATGGCTGAGCCTCGCCCTGGGTGAACCACCTTCTTGATCATGGTATCTCCCCTGCCAGGTAAGTATGAATTGTACACGTACACAATGCCACCCAACTCCACGAAAAACCTCTCACACAGACGGGGCATTGCTCTAACCCATTTGCACAGCTCTTCAAAAGCGCGAAATTACGATAGGGCGCATCAGTCCATTTCATTACGTGGAACGAACTACGACGTTTACGTGTTTATATTTTCACATATTAAAGCAATTTCCCATGTTTTGTCCATAATGCAGTGCAGAATTTTTTAGATTCATCCTGACAGGGAGAAGAGAGGCAAACACAAAGAGGGGTAAAAAAAAAAATATACGACTGAAAACATTGTTCTCTGTTCAGATACTGGTTCCTCAAAATAAACGGCCATTTCTTAAATTTACTGCGTGAATCGAAAAAACAGCTGGATTACAACGAACAGAAATTTTACCAACATAGGACCTGTGCATGGTACGTCTCTCGCTGCGCATGTGCACAGATTCGGAAAGCTAGCAAAAGCCGGTCATAAGTCGCGACGCCTGAATTACAGCAGAACCCAAAATAATGACGAGCACACAAAAAAAAAAAAAACCTGGATAAAAAGCTAATCTATAAAACGTTGCTTTACGCGGAACGCGCCAAGTCATCTGACCAATTCAAACGAAAGCGTCAAGTGAAAGGAGCGCGCACTGAGCGAGCCAGTGAATGATTCTTATAACTAGCTCTCTTACGTTGGGAAAACAAGACTAGGTGCAACCTAGTATATGGCTGGGCCGCCGAGTGCTGTATGAGAATGTGTGCCCAAGAAAAGAGTGCTAAATGAGGCAAAGCTCATTCTGTTATATGAAGTGCAAGTTTAGTAAAGAGCTGGAGTTGATAAATTATTTACAAAGTGGGTGAGGAGAGTGGGAGAGTGAGAGTGTGAAAGTGTGTTTACATAAAGCGTTATTCGATATTGGTGATGGTTGAATACGGTTAACTATGTGACAAAAAAATTGAAATGGAATTAATTTTAATGAACTGATTATCTATTGAAAGCGCTCGAAAAGGCCTTGTAGTTGACACCAAGATCATGAGAACTGGCTGAGAAATAAGAAAGTTTTGAAATATTATAGTGCCCCCAAATAGCCAATTGTTTGGTATTTATTTTAGTCGCTGCGGATAAAGAAAAAAGTGCGTTGCGAAGTGAGCAATTTAGGTCAATTTTACCTCAATCATGGTAGACAGCCAAAGAAATGATAAGCAGTGTTTAAAAAAAAATGCAGTAAAATACAAGAATTCAGGAAAGAAAGCATGAACGATTTTCATAAGTGACAGTTACAACCTGACCAAGTATTGCACTTTGTCACACAGCTAATATACTACTCAAAATTTGATAGGGATCATAGGATTTTTTTGTGAAATGACATGCAAATTTGGTAACTGCCACTGATGAACAATATATTGGATAAATGACATGCAGTCAGACACAAAACACATTTGCAAGTGCATTTAATGACATTAAATGAGCGTGCAGCCTCACACTTTTATTTTCACGAACACTTCATGGTTTCACCTCTGACATGTAAAGTGAAAACAGACAGTGTTCGTTTGATGTTTCATTACCACAGTTAATGTCAATAACGGGTATGGGCCTCCCCTAGCTTGAATGACGGCTTGACAACGTCGGGTCATACTGTCAATCAGAACCCGGATGCTTGCAATTGGAATGTTGTTCCATTCTTCAACAAGGGCATTTCCGAGCTCTTCTAGAGTTGTGGGTTGTGCCCTCACGACCGAAATGGCGACCTGCAGCATGTTCCACACATGCTCGATAGGGCTTAGGTCCAGCGAACGCGCGGGCCAGTCCATGCGGACAATTGTCTCCTGCTCTAGGAATTGATTCACCACCCTAGCACGATGGGGACGGGTGTTATCACCCATCAAGATGAAATCAGGGCCAACAGCACCAGCGTATGGTCTTACATACACACTGAGGATCTCATCCCTGTACCGTACCGCTGTCATCGTCCCTCTCCCCATGACAAGCAGGTCCGTTCTGCCGTTCCTGCTTATTCCTTCCCAGACCATAATTGATCCGCCACCATAACAATCGGTTCGTTGATGTAGGCATCATTAAATCGCTCACGTTGTCTTCGCCACACCCGTTGCCTCCTGTCAGTAAAGTCCAAGCAATATTGGGACTCATCAGTAAAGAGAACTGGAGCCCAATCGTTGTGTGTCCATGTGACATGATCGTGAGCCCAATCCAAACGGTCACGCCTGTGACGCACGGTCAGTGAGATTCGAACACATGGCCTTCTTGAGTTGAGGCTGGCAGTATGAAGACGATTCCGTATCGTCTGAGTGGATACCCTGACCCCCAAAGCGTTATGAAGGTCATTTAAATAGGGTGGTGGCTGTCCAGAAAGGATGACGTCGTGCCTGAAGTGTGAGAAAGTGGTCTTGTCGTTGTGTAGTCGATCTCTGACGACCACCCCCATGACGGTGTGCTGCTGTACCAAACGTTTGATGCCGATTCCACGCTCTGTTCACAACGCTTTGGCTGAACGTGACGTTGTGAGAAGTCAGAGTCAAGCATTCCGATGCATCTTCCCAATTGCTCTGAAGTCAATCGACGTCTTAGACGTTGAGGAGACATTGTTATTGCTAAATGTAATGCAAAAAATTTGGGAACTTCCAATTTTTCACCAACAAGCAACACACACACGTCTGAGTTGAAATGGTGAAGTGTTAGTCAAAGCCAAAATGTGAGGCTGCACGCTCATTTAATGTCATGAAATGCACGTGCAAATGTGTTTTGTGTCTGACTGCATGTCATTTATCCAATATATTGTTCATCAGTGGCAGTTACCAAATTTGCATGTCATTTCACAAAAAAATTCCTATGATCCCTATCAAATTTTGAGTAGTATATGATAACAAAGGTGTATAAAGTACTGGGAAAAAAAAGTTACGAAAAAGTGAAAGTACCATTACTGAAAGTTACTTTGGTAAGAGTTGAAGTCACCCATAAGAAAATGATTTGAGTAAAAGTCATAAAGTAGCTCACATTAAATGTACTTAAGTACCTTGCGAAAAAAATATAATTAAGTATCAAAAGTGCAAGTTCAAAGTATTTTTCATAGCACACATAGAAAGAAGCAAAGCAACCACGCATTGTTCTCTCCTTGTGCTCTTTAATTTTCAGGTGAATGAAAGATACACTAATTAAAAAACAAACTGGCAGTCTCTCCTTTATACATTTCTTCTTCTTTGAGTTTAATGGCGGATTAAAAAACCAAAATAATTGACTGTAATTAATAGAATTACATGGTATCAATACCATGTTGAATTTTTGCTTCAGAAACTCCTTATTCTGAACTTCTAGTTGGGATACCTAATTTTATTTATTTATATATATATATACACACATATATATAAAATAAAATTTTTATTATTATGATTTTTTTTAACTGCTATGGGAAAGTATATTGCGCAGTTTGCACATCAGGCTTAGCTGAGGAGTTAAATTAAGGCAAGTCCTGAAAAACAGGTATTGGAGTGAACTCGTCCATATTCCAAGAGCTCGGCTTGCTTTTGAATGTTCAACAAATGATCCGGGTGTGCCATCTAGTGATATAATAGTGCAACTGCGTGCATAAATTTGCAGCTCCATGTCTGGCAAACACATCTGCACAAAGCGGCTAAGATACCCTGCCGAGCACCGTTGTTCTTCTCGAACACGCCAAAGCCAGATAATCCTTAAATGATGAATTACATTCATATTTTAATGTGTAACGAGAAACAGAAGTGGCCAGTGTCAAAATAAACGGTGAAAGTATACTTTTTAATCCTTTAAATGTGGTAGAGTAAAAGTCCCGGTTTAAAAAAACTCAAGTAAAGTACAAATAGGCCTACTCAAAAAAAAAAAAAAAAAAAAAACTACTTCAGTATTGTAACGAAGTACATGTACACCTCTGTATGATAATGTATCCCAAATCCCTTCATTGTACCAGTTTTCTCTCGTATCGGTTGCGAGATTCAAGAGAAAGATTAAGGAAATGATTCTGGTACCGGCTGCGAAATTCGATAGGGAGACAGGAATGTAACACATCTTACCAATCTAATGTAATAGAATCTTAACAATGGTCGGAATGTGTTTTTAATTTCCCTATTCAACCTCGCAACCGATACTGTCCTCCATGCTTGTTAACTGTCTTATCGTTTGCGAGATTGCATAGGGAAATTAAAAACACATTCCGACCATTGTTATGATTCTTTCACGCTAGATTGGTTCGGTTTGTTTCAGTCCTCCATGCTTATTTTCTTTGGCACCGGTTGTGAGATTCCATAGAGATAGAGGAATGTAACAAATCGTACCAATCTAGCGTGAAAGAATCATAACAATGGTGGGAATGTGTTTTAATTTCCCTATTCAACCTGCTTGTACTGTCCTCCATGCTTGTTAACTGTCTTATCGTTTGCGAGATTGCATAGGGAAATTAAAAACACATTCCGACCATTGTTATGATTCTTTCACGCTAGATTGGTACGATTTGTTACATTCCTCTATCTCTATGGAATCTCACAACCGGTGCCAAAGAAAATAAGCATGGAGGACTGAAACAAACCGAACCAATCTAGAGTGAAAGAAGATTCGCCTAATAATGGTCGGATTGTGCTCATAATCAAAAATCGAATGGAACTTTTGAAAAGACCGGGATGCTTGCTAGGGCGAGCGCAGCATATGCATCCGCTATATTAAGATTTACATTGAAACCATCAGACTTTCGGACACGAAGTTATATTAAAACCCTGTCCGACTTTCGGACACGTGGACACTGCTTCGAAGTGTCTCCGTGTCCGACAGTCGGATGGTTTTCAATAATTCATAATTCACTTTTTAACTTTTTTTCAAGCCATGAACCTTATGCAAGAGAATAAAACTGGGTAGCTAACTTAATTTGCGCAACACAGATTTCGGACACGTAGACACTGCGAACAAACAAACACCGTAGCCTACTGTAACTTAAGTCATGATGAAATGCCCATGTAAGAGAATTAAACTGGGTAGCTAACTTAATTTGAGCAACACCGATTTCGGACACGTAGATGCTGCGAACAGACACGTAGTACTGTAACTTAACTCATGATGAAATGCCCATGCGAGAGAATAAAACTGGGTAGCTAACTTAATTTGAGCAACACCGATTTCGGACACGTAGACACTGCGAACAAACAAACACCGTAGCCTACTGTAACTTAACTCAAGATGAAATGCCCATGCAAGATAAAAAAACTGGGTTTTTCGAGCAACATCGCGGATTTTCCCGAAATAAACAAACACGCTCTGACCCGCAAAATGCCCCCGTAAACAAAATGGGTGAACTCTTTTCAAGCCATAACTCATGAAATCACCCCGTTTTTTAAATGGGTGAACTCTTTTCAAGCCAAAAATTTTACGAATGGTCTGAAAACCTTGGCACACAACTCGTAAAAATCCAGCAAAGTGAAAATATTACTTCAATTCTTCTAGAGACAAATCCTGTTGCAAAACCCCAATGCGAAATCCGCAAATGAACTCCGGTCAAATCCAAAATCCAGCAACAGCAAAGTAGGCGCTCCAATTTCCAACCACACTGGAGGTAGGTAAAGACAGACGACCAGAGTTGGGGAAGCAGCGGTGAGGAACAGAAGCACCCAGTTGATATTTTTGAGAAGTATGATTATGACTCGATAACATTTCATATTGACATTACTAAAGCATGAAAAACGAGAAAAGCTTACAGCACTCGGTATTCCCAGGCGGTCTCCCATCCAAGTACTGACCAGGCCCGACCCTGCTTTGCTTCCGAGATCAAACGAGATCGGGCGCTTTCAGGGTGGTATGGCCGTAAGCAGAAATACTGCTGCCCAATGCCCGTCAAATACACAGCTACAAAAAAGCAGAATTCTGCCATCAACACAGCAGAACTTGTTAAATGAAGGTACTCAATCTGCTCACGCTGAAACTGCAACAGTAAAAATCTGGTTACTGCAGTCATTCTACAACAAAAGCCTTCCACAGCAGTGTACTGCAACTGCCTTTTTTTCCCCCCACAAATTTTACGTTCTCGGCCAATATCAAGTCACAAAACGCATGAAATACTCAGATCCCCGCCATGTCATGGCTCATATCTGACAAGGAAACAAAACACTGCAGGAACGAACAGAAGGATAGGACGGCGGACTGAAATATGAAAAGTCACATGTACGCAATAAGATGTCGCCACATATTACATTTTTGACACAAATCAGGTTCAACAGCAAGAGGAGAACATGCTGGCAGTGTTCCGACAGGACAGTAAAGACATTCTTGCCAGTGTTATATCACAGTACATTTTAGTATTGTTTTATCAGCCCACAAGACAGAATTGCACATTATCAGAGGCACAATTTTTACCTCAAACAGAAAAAGGATTCTTTTTAAAAAGGCAATGCAGAGGACCTACTCGTCTTAACAAATCAACAGCCCAGAAACCAAACATTTCAACAAATCAATTAAATGAAGGAAATTAACAAAAATAATTCCCGCGTCTATGACGCCCCTCGCTCAATGGCGCCCTCGGTGAGTTGACTATACAGCCAAATGCCTTCAAATATGGCGCGAGATCCCAATCACAATTCGAACGTGACAAACACGACCTAACAGGTTGAAGAATAACATTCACAGAGTAACATCGAAAATTACAGCCCACCCAAAAGGTTGAAAGGCGAGTTTCGAAAAGAAAATGGGAATCAATGTATTAAATGTCAGGCTTGTTGCTGGCAACCTTCATATTTATAGCAGCACTGCTGCTACAGTAATCAAACCGAGCGCTTTTCAACCATCGGAGTGTACTACGAAGCGACATTAGTTGGTTAGCGACGTAGGGTAGAGCCAACAGCCGGGGATTTCAAAGTCAAGAAAGGAGACTCACTTTTAACCCGCTATTGCAACAACGTAGGCCATCTCCGATTGCGAGTAAAGCGTCAATCGAGCCAGCTCGCACAAAGGCCTGGCTAACGTTGAACTTGCTTTTTAAAACAACTTTTGAAAAGTATTCCATATTCAACCGCCAACAACATCGAATGAAATCAGCATCTTTTCGGCTTACCTTGATGTTTGGGTATCCAGAGAAACATTCGGGCGTGCCAATACGTCAAGAAAATTTAGTTTAATTTCTAGTGCTGCTAAACGCGGCAGCAGCATAAAGCAGCGGCAGCCATGTTACTGATGACACAGCGGTTTCTGAGGCATGCGCAGCATATGCATTCGCGATAATATTAAATTCGAAACACCCTTCTAACCAAAAAAAAAAAAAAAAAAATACAAAATATACTAGCGCCCCCTCTTTTTAAAACAAAAATACCCCACAAAATATACTCGCGCCCCCTCTTTAAATCATTTTGGCAATTAAAAATTCGAAAAAAAGTGGTTAGATCTGGAATTCTTTCCCACAAAAATTTAACCCGGATAATCTTGCACAACAAACACCATCTGATTGCTCCTGCCGTTAAAGGCAATTTACCTTCATTTCCATGACGGCCTAGCTCCGGTGGGGGGTTAAAATACAACAGAATCCTGTCGTTTTAATAACAAGCTCTGCTTCAATATCAACACGACCCAAGATTACAATAAACATATGCTAGCCATCAGAAAAAAAAATGGTCATTTCGGATAACTTACCGCTTCGTATAAACGAGATTGCCATACCCATGCTCCCTCATTAACAAGTAGGCCTTAAAAGTTCGCCGTTAGGCCCACAGTTGGTTGCGCCCAACAAAACCAACTTCTATCCAAATAAGTTTGCCTGTCATTTCTCGCCAGTGAATGAAGTCGCACGTCGTCGCACCACTTCAGGATATAATAATAATTGCACACAGGCACACCTCGCAAAAAAGGTTATCAGGCTCTCATATCAGTTTAGGCAACAACTAGGCCAATGTGCGTACATTGGCAAGAAGCGCATGCGCAAAAAAACTGGTTTCGTAAGCAAGCTAGCTTGCGAGAATTAGGCTTCGGTACATTCACTACAATTACAATCCATCGAGTCCTTCTTCCCATCGGCCCATAGCTTTAACATCTGATCTGTGTAAAGTAAATGGAAAGAATGGTTACTAATAGATGAGTTCATTTTCTTGAAACTAATAATATTTTTCTGAATTATCAATATGCATTCAGAGTCGGAAGAAGTACTATGGATTCAATTGCAGCCTTGGACCAGGATGTTAGAAAAGCTATTATTAATAAAGAAAGTGTAATTGGGGTATTTCTGGATTGAGAAAAAGCATACGATTCTATGCGGAGAGCGGGGGTGCTTATAAAGCTCTACGATGCAGGTATTGAGGGCAGAATGTTGTCTTGGATTAGGATTTCCTAACAAGTTCATTCAAGTGAGAGTTGGGGGAGATCTGTCAGAAACTGTCAATATTGAAAACGGAACACCCCAAGATTCAGTTGTAAGTCCAGTCCCCTTCAATATTATGACAAATGATATTTTCCCAAAAAAATCCCTCAAAACTTTGGTAAGTCTTTGTTTGCAGATGATGGTGCCATATGGAAGCAGGGAACAAATATTGTCCATCTCTCTTCTCAAATTCAAAAGGCACTGGACCAGGTTGTTCAGTGGGCAAATAGGTGGGGATTTAGGATCTCCACTTCTAAGAGCAAATTCATGATTAGATGTACCCACATATGTTTCGGTGAGAAATATTTAAGGGTTTACGAGTTCTGGCCTGGAAATGAAGCCTGAAGGACAGACAGACAGACGTGCGGAAGGACAACACTCATTCCTATAATCATTCCGATACCCCCATCCACTTTGTGGCAGGGGATAATCTAAATTGCAAATGTTTTCCCATGCTGCAAAAAATGCAGTATTCAATTCCACTGCTGCCATGTGAGAATTTCAACAAGACAGTAGAGGCCCACACAAGGGTGCCCAGTGGTTTAATGGTTTCCAAGTTGAGGATGTTGCTCATTGACTAAACAAGTTTAATCTTTCCTCGCCGAAACATCATTCATCTTTTTTTCGACTGAGCACACTGGATGCTCCAAATCACTTCAGATGTACCAATTTGATACAACACTAAGATCCAAGAAATGGGACCTGTATACTCCAACGTTAGCACAGCAAACACCATCTGACTGCTGCTGCCGTTGAAGGCAAGGCCGTGAAATTTGCCTTCAATTCCACCGCGTCCTCGCTTTTAAGAGACCTAAAATGCAACTGAATGATGCCATTTGGAGAAACAAGTTCTGGTTAAAGTTCAGTATCTCCTGATATTATAATGAAAGTACACAGGCCATGAAAAATGTTCAATTTATATAACGTTTTGTATTCAAGAGACTGCCGCAATAAAACTATTCCCGAATGGACAAGAGTAAGCTTGCAGTTTGTCAAAGGCTAGATAAATTAAGACCATCTCATCAGCTGAACAAAACCAATTCTAGCCAATAAACATAGTGAGGTTTTTTCATTTCCTATAAGTAAAGTCGCAGGTCTTGATCAGCCATAACATTATGACCACCTGCCTAATATTGCGCAGGTCACCCTTTCGCGCCAAAAAAGCCCTGACCCCTCAAGGTATAAACTCTGAAAGACCTCTGAAACTGTCCTGTGGTATCTGGCACAAGAACGTGAGCAGCAGATCCTTTATGTCCTGTAAGTTTCGAGGTGGGGCCTCCATTTATCGGACTTCTTTGTCCAGCACATCCCACACATGCTCGATCGAATTGAAATCTGGGAAATTTGGAGGCAAAATCCTCACCTTGACCTCATTGTCATGCTCCGAAAACCATTCCTGAACCATTTTTGCAGTGTGGCAGGGTGAATTATCCTGCTAAGAGAGACCACCACCGTTAGGAGATACTGCTTCCATGAAGGGGTGTGCTTTTTTCCGCAACAATGTTTAGATGAGACGCACATGTCAAAGTAACATCCACGTGAATGGCAGGACCCAAGGTTTCCCAGAAGAACACTGTCCAAAGCATCACACTACCTCTGCAAATTTCTGCCTTCTTCCCATAGTGAATCCTGGTGCCATGTCTTCCCCAGATGAGACAAAAGCAGCAGGCCATCCACACGGTGTAAAAGAAAATGATTCATCAGACCAGGCCACCTTCTTCCACTGCTCGGCGGTCCAGTTCTGATGGTCATGTGCCCACTGTAAACGCTTTCGGCAGCGGACAGGGGTCAGCATGGGCACCCTGACCGGTCTGCAGCTAGGCAGCCCCAAACGCAACAAGCTGCCATGCATCGCGTGATCTGATACCTTTCTGCTACAGCCACCATGAACCTGCGAAGATTACGAGTCAATGACGTTTCCTGTTGGCGTTGCTAAAGCATGAACACATTTCTGACAGTCATAGATCAAACTTCGCCATTGAAAAAGCGTGCCCTCGTGTGGGCAAAGGCAAAAAAATAAATAAAAAGCTTGCAGCACCTGGTATTCCCAGGCGGTCTCCCATCCAAGTACTAACCAGGCCCGACCCTGCTTAGCTTCCGAGATCAGACGAGATCAGGCGTTCTCAGGGTGGTAAGGCCGTAAGCAAGAGAAGTGACCAATACCCTTGAAATAGATATATCCACAACTGAAGCAATCAACCAGCTACAGGGCAGAGCTTGTTCAATCCAGCCACTCCATCTACTCACTGAAACTGTAACAGTAACATTATGGTTACTCCAGTCATTCCCCAAAAAAGCCTTTGCGAGCACAGCAAACTACTACTGCTTTTTTTTGTACAAGTTTTACAGTCTTCGCCAGTATGAAGTCACGGCAAGCATAAAATATTCAGATCCCTCGCCACAGGATGGCTGATATCTCAAAAAAACCCGTGGAGGAACAGACAGAGAGAAGGGGTCCACAGAAGTATGAAAAGGCACATCAATAGTGCCAGGCAGTATGATGGTATATACACCGCACGACGGTAGAAAAGTATTTACCGTTTAGAGATTTGGTAATAACATTTATACCAAGGTAAAAATAGTTTCTGCTGCAGGCGGCAGACCTCTCTCTGAGTCACATTAAGTTATGCCACTGCAATGCACGGGAGCACCGGCACTGCAGCAGAGTGCTTGCATGACAGACTGAGCACCTTCAGAAGGAAAGAAATTTCACTGGTGTTGTGTAAAATATGGTCCAGGGCCCTGTCATCCATTTGTTGGAAAAAATAAGGTGGCAGTGTCCTTCCCCTCCACCTCTGACTACTTCAAAGTCTCTTTTTTTGGGCCAAAGATGCAGACATAAATGGTATTAATTGCTTGTATAAGAAAATTTAATTTAAATAAAACATACTGGGCCGCAATAGTTACCGTCAAGGCTGTATAAAATGGCAAAATAGCACATCTCTCCCATCACTTTTGCAAGCAGTGTATTTCACTAGAACAAAACATTGACTAAAGACTATACCCTCCTCAGACACAGGGACTCTAAGTACCCACATGTTCATTTAACTAAACATTAATTAATTAAAACGTTTAGAAGCTAAAGAAAAGCTAGAATCAAAAGGATAATAATTGACCTGTTTCCTCACAGACATAATATCATTGCACGACAGAAGAGAAAACATCACAGTTAGGAACGCAGTATAGCATTTCTCTCGTATAGCCAGTACTTATACTCTTCTATCATTATCACCAATTATCAGGGGAGAGCGCGAACGCAGTCCCCCGCTATCAGAAATTATGCAGTCGAGATTCCCACATTTGCCCGTTGGTATGTGTGTGATGCATCCAGATTTCAAAATCGGTTAAGAGTTCCAAACTCCTGTAGTGTGAGTCCAGCTTAACTGTAGATTCCGAGCCAATGGCGGGCCGGCGTTGTGTGCAGTTTGCGGCGCTCGGCCAATCGGAGCTCGCAGCGTCTGACCGTCTGCACCTGCACCGGTAAGTCCATTGCGATTTGTTAACTTTGTTTCAATAACTTCCAACCGAGCCGACGTCGTCTGGTCATAGTCTGGTCTCTCGTCGCCATTTATTCAAAGTAAGTTTTTTCCTTCTTCTCGATTTATAAGCCAAAGTTTGCTGCTCGTTGCCTTTCAGTATAGCGTCAGTCTGTTCAGGGTACATCGCCTCGGTCCAGATCGCACCAGCTATAGCGGTTTAAGCACTATTTTTGTGTTTATTCATGGTGAATAGAATTCGATCGTTAATATCACATCTCCGTTACTGCTTCTTAGTAAAACTAACCCCTCAGTGAGTGAACGTGAATGTCCTATTGCTTTTGTTTGTCAGAACACTCAGGATGAAAGCTTCTTCTGCAATGGGTAAGTTACAGAAAATATGTTCATCTCCGAAGAAAACGTATCCCACTTTAATTAATGTAAGTATATAGTCAGCTATCCATCACTGTGCAAGAGGCTACCACTGAAAAGCTACTGGGACTATCTGTCAGTTTTGATGCTACCATGCACCTGCTCTTCTTAATACATGTGAATAGCTGACATAAAGACAAGAGTTTATTTTGTTTATTGATAAGTTCCTACTGTTGAAAGCTACTGTACTGGGACTGTGTGAGCAAGATGTTTCTAAGTCTGTCAGGCTTGCTTTGTAAGCAGTCAGTCAGTCTTGATGCTCCCATACACCTGCTTTATTGTTGAGGAAAATTAAGTTTGTGGTACACGCTATAAAGAATATTCACTCATTTGACGTCTTCTGCCACGCGCTTTTTTATGTATTTGTGCTTGAATGTATTTCAGCCAAAGGGGTGGATGTGCTGCTGCCTGTCCTGTGCATACTGGCCACCAGTGTGCCACCTGACAGACAGCAGTGCGTCCTCAAGGCATCAAAGGAGGCCAAGTCCGGGCAGTTATTAAAGCATCCAGGGCCACCCAATAATGGTACTCCAAAGACGGCGTATGAGGAAGGTAATATGTCGGCACTCATTTCACAGAAGCACATGGTCATGATCAATACTTCACATATCCTTTGTAATCCTTCCCATGTTAAACCTTACAGCAAAGAAGAAATGCCTCTTTGTGACCACGGCGCCAACGGAGCAGCAGATCCTTGGCCAGCTCATGGTCACGTTTGGGAAGTATGACGGCAGGAGCTTCAAATGGCTCCTTGAAAATGATGTGGGGTACATCAAATAGTGAGTATATTCCAGTAAATGTTGGAAAGCGTTGAATTGTGTTTGTCTTTTTAAAAAAGAGATTTACACTTGTGCTCTTTTAGTCTCCTTGATCGCCACGTCAAGGAGAGGCGGCAGCCGGGCAGGAGGGACACCAGCACCACTGAGTGGTGGCTGAAGGAGAAGCTGCTTGCCTCCAGCCAGATGTTTCCCCCTGTGTCCTGCTACCTTGAGCTAAATATGGATCGGGCCATTTATGGCCAAGGCCGCTTCAGGTCCTTTCCGCTTGGCGGAGATGTGGCAGTGGTATAGCCTCCACAAAACCCTGCTGGCGGACCCACAGGCCGGAAGCGACCAGGAGAGGAAAATGGCCCAGGAGGCTCACTGCTCTGTGCGCCAGTGGCTTCTGATGAAGGAGGAGGACATCAGTGTCAAGTCACTGAAGCGCTTCAGGCAGTTCATCCTCAAAACGGAGGAAGAGGTCAGTCAAAGTGCTTTAATCACTTTTTTAAAAAGTAATGATGCTTTATTGGTGTGTATGTGATTATACTTTATGGTTATCCTTAAAATGTGTTTGTGTAGCAATCCACAGCCAAGGTGGCAGCAGCAGCTGCATCATCCAGTTCAGCAGGACAAGGTGAGGCAGGTTGGGGTGATGACGACGCACAAGGTGACGTAGGTTGGGGTGATGACAACGCTCTCCTTGTTGAGGCTGTCACTGCACTGGAGGAATCATCATCACAGGTAAAGGCACTGTTCATTGACCATAACAAAAAAACTAAACTGTTTTTGACCTGATAATTGAATCATATTACAAGTGTCTGTGTCCATTGTGTGTGTGTGTGTGTGTGTGTGTGTGTTTTAAGCAGCCTGCCACCACAGCCGCTGTGCACCCCAAAGAGCCGGAGAAACCAGTCAAGAGGCTCAAGCATCGGGACACTTCCCCTGCTCGCCACAAACAACTGGCCGTTTCCCGCTCAGAGCCTGAGGTGGAGCTCAGGGGACAGCCACAGCCACCCTCACCCATAAGGATGCTGTTCATAGATTATGACAACTGTAAAACCACAACCAAAATGCATTTCTCACAGTGAGATGGGTTTGTGCATGTGTGTGTGTGTGCGCAGGTGACTCCAGCTGCTGCTGAACCCACGGTCAAGAGACCCAAGAAGCTGCCTAAGGCTGCCCCTGCTCACCATAAGAGGACCACCTCTCCTCTCACAGTGCCGCCTGTGTGGGAACTCTCAGGACAGGCACAGACCAGCCACCACCACCTCCACCTGTAAGAATGCTGTTCACACATCATAACATCAGGGCTCAAAATTAACTTTTTTCTTTAGTGTCCCGCAATGGTCCCGAATCCTACTCTGTATTGTCTGAGATGTAGCCAACAGTGTCCCGAAGTATTTTCCGCAAATATCCACATATTAACATAAAAATGCAACAGCAAGTCCATGTCAACTTTTTTGTGTAAATTTATTATTATTATTAACGAATTTTGTAATTCATTTGCCTTCAATTTACTTTGTGCTCCCTGTATGAGGCAAGAATTTAATGCATTTTTATTGCATATAACTGTCGCAACATACAAATTGCAAAGCTGCGTGAACATAAACGGTATTCACCCAACTCGGCCATTCAGCCTTCTGTTTTCATGCGCCTGCACTTAAACAAGTAAATTGTGCTGTAAATGCCATACATGCCCAGAGAATGTTCCGCGATGTGAAGTTTGATATGGTGCAATCCCATTCCTCTCAGAAATGAGATGAGCAAAAAATGGCAAATTTTATTGGGTTTGTTACTCTATGCTTTCTTATGGATTAGGCTAGTCATACTGGCTTCGGTGACAAGAACATCTGTGGTTCTCGCTTTTTTGGAGACACCGGCGGTCAAAGTTTGCGTGAAACCTGCAAGCTGCAGTAGGACTACTCGCGCTGAAATGGAATGCTCGTTTTAATACGGTTTCAAATGATCAAATTAACCATCTTAAATAACTCAGTTCGCATTACCATTAGCGGACAAATACAACTTGATCTTCATGTTCGCCTACAAAGCACGTTAAACACGTTCATGCGCGGAGAATACGAAGTAGGCTGATTTTCAAATCGTAGCCTCGATTTTGAGTTGGGTTGCGTCTTAAATAAAATGTCGTCCAGCTCCAGATTTTTTTTTTCTAACATAATGTTCCATGGCCATATCGAAGTGAGCAACTAAAGCCAGCCTACTTCACCGATCTTAACTGTGGCTACAGCAGATCTTAAGCAACAATTTTAATTTTAAAAAACGCACATCGACGAGCCTATTCGAGAAGAATAGCCTATAACATAGGACTGAAACGAGGTGTCACACATGTTAGATTTGGATATTACGAAATACTATAATATGTTGCATTTATTAGTTTATATGAATTATGCACAACATTGATATCACCTCAAACTTTTTATGGAAGGCGCGCATTTGAGAGTGCGCGTTTAAAATTGCATTTGAGATTAGTAAAAAAAAAAAAAAAAAAAACGCAGTGTCTAGAGATACGGCAGTTTTATGAGTACGGCTGTCGATTTGAAGGGATTAGGATAAGGATTAGGGATTACGGTTGGGGTTAGGGATAGGGTCAGGGTTGGTTAGGGCAGGGTTTGGAATTGGAACTGCCGTACCTCTCTACATTGAAATGCATTGGAAAACTGCCCTACCCGTAGCAACTGCCTAAAAAAAATGCGCACCTAAGGCTGAAAAATAAAGTTTACAAGCGAAAATATTTGCGCACCTTCAGATTTTTGAAGAAAAGGCCCGCTAAACTTGTTAATCAAGAGCAAAAGCGCAGGTCGCGTTGTTATCTCAGAAGGATGTTATATTATTCTTATTTTCTTACTTGGGCGGCCGTTAATATACCTGGGCGGCCCGCCCAGGAAAAAAATCTCTGTGGGGGAAACACTGGAATGAACGGAGTAGCCTACATTTCTGATCGACTGCACTTAACGTTATTATCATAAACATCAAAATTTATCACACCATCGCATTTTATAGGTTTGTGAGGCCGACATGTATATGATTAACTGAGTAGCTAGCGTTAGCTATTGCAACGAACTAGAACTAGCTAATCAACCGTCAAGCTAGCTTATAGTCTACTTAAACAAACTAACTTACCACAGGGACAGAGACAGATGAAAAATTGTCTTCGGAGTCCCGAAGCGAAATACCGCAGCCTTCTTAAACCGTTTTTTTTCCCCCCAACCATTTCAGCATTGCTATGTTCATTCTAGATGAGGTGGTGGTGTCGAGTAGCGGCGTGGTCTGACGCGACTGTTCAGCGGTGAGTTCAGTTGAGTGAGTTTTATATGTGATTGACGTTCCGTTTAATCGTTTCAACAATGTCACTTCTAAATGTAATGATTTGGAAAAAGCATGGATTTCAAAATGTTATTGAAATTCTTTGTTCTAAAGAGGTGACACTTCAAATAGCCGATTGGATGCGTTATCCTTCGGCATGATGAGTGACGCAGGCAAGTTGAGGCAAGGCGACAGTGGAGAAGGAGAGGGTGGGCCCAAAAAGGGGTTCCCTGTGTGCGGGCACGCACGCGAGAGAAGCCTGATCAGGCGCAACAAACGCCACAGTATTTTTGTGATTCCTAAGTTTTTATTGAAATTATTCAAACAACAAAAGTGACACTTAGATACTCATTCTAACATCGACTTCGAAGTTGCTCTGACTTTATTTTTTATTTTTTTACTGTCCCGGTCATATAATTTTTACGCCCCAGCAGCAATTTTTATAGGCCCTGGGACGTCGGGACACCGTTAATTTCGAGCTCTGCATAACATATAAAAGCACAACTTTAAATGCATTGTCTCAGAGTGAGAGAGGCTTTTTTCTTATTACCTTGACTAGATGTTTGACTCGCTTTGAAGTGTCTGTCTCTATGCGTGCGTGCGTGTGTGTGTGTGTGTGTGTGTGTGTGAGAACAGGTGACTCCTGCTGCCACTGGACGCCCCACTGATGCGCCTGAAACCGAGGGTGCTCCAACCTCGACCCAGGACGGCGACTTAGCACAGGTAAACACATAACTGAACGCGGGAACAACTTCACAGTCAAAGCGACGCGCAGCTGGCAGGCGATTTAACAGGGTTTTCCATGTGATAACTGTACCTCTACAGGCGGCGTCAGAGGGCTGGCACAGGATGTGGGAGTCCCCTCCCCTTGGGCTACCCACGGCCGACATCAAGTGGCTAACGGAGGACAGCGAGAGGGGTCTGTTCCACAAAGAGGTCACCTACGTGGACAAGCACGGAGCCACCAGGAAAAGACGGGTCCTGAAAGACGACAGGATGTGGTTCCATCCACCTGAACCTCCTGGTGTGGTGAGAGCCGGCATTCCCTCAGCTGACGCTTTTTTTCATAGCCGCGTCTTTTTTTGGAGACCAGTTGGCGTGTGGGGCTACAGTCTCCGCTGTCCGAGGAGCGAGTGTCCCGCACGGACGTAAGAGGGCGTCTTCCTCTACCGCTGCGGGTACTCGAAGACAGTGCGACAGATCTGTGACCTGTCTGGCTGGTATTCCATGTTGACCGAGGTGCTGGCATGTAACTCCTGCAGGAAAGCGGCCAAAGGCTCCAAGGAGCACTCCATCGGCTGCTTCCTTGCATTGGACATGACCATAATGGCGCAGCTAACTCCGGCCCACCGTGCGATGTTCCCGGCTGTCTTGACCCTGAGGTGAGTGCCAATGTTATTTTCACAAGAGAGAGTATATGTGTTGTAATGCATTCTACCCGCATAACAGACTACCCGTTTAAACTGCATGGCACTGTTTTTTTTTTTTCCGTTTACCTCAGACACGGTGTCGACAAGCAGGTGATCTGCCTCCTGAGGGACCAGACGGAGGGGAACACCATGACCAAGGTGTGCAGGCAAATTCAGGAGAGGCACTGCGAGCAGTACCTGCGCCGCAAAGACCTCTACACCACCCTCCTCAGCCAGGTCAACAAGGCTGGCGGGATTGTCAGTGAGTAGGACAAATGCTGTGACACTGTGCGTGTGTTTCTGTGCGTTGGCACACGCGCACACACACACACACACACACACACTCAATACAATTTGTCTATAATATGATGAATTATTATATTTCTTTTTTAATCTTTGAGCTGTTCACCTTCAACAACTACAATTCAACTGTTCTCTCCATCTCTCCCTCTCCTTTCAGGATCACTGGGTCACCACTTCCAGCGCGCACCACCGAGGCGAGCGCTGCCATGCCCGTGGCTCCTCAGAAAAGCCTTCCTGATAGCCGAGATGGACAACATAGAGGACTACCACACCCAGATTATGTCCACTTTTGGCAGAAGAGAAGAGTATTTTTGTACTTTTATTACAGAAGAGAACAGTAACAAACAATTGTTCACAACATACATTAAATAACAACACTGTAAAACACAAGTGTTTGGTTTTGAAAAATGTCATGAACTCCAATGTTGATGATGGTGTCCCTCTGTCTTTCTCTTTTGCTCTCTCTCTCGCCAACAGATCTGCAAAAAGTTGTCTGGGGAAGGACGAGGCACAGCAGTGTGGTGCACCAACGTGGGGAATGAGCTAGGGCAGATCCTCATGTCGGTCATGACCTGCGAGGAGTCTCTTGAGATGATGCAGCCGATGGCGGAGGGCCTGATGGACAGGTACATGAGAGCTGGGGAGGCATCCCCCTATCTCATGTACGTCGATCGCGGCTGCTGTCGCAAGCACGGCGTGTCGTCGGTGGAGCAGCTTTTCGGCGACTGGACCAAGAGTGGGATGATGGTGCGTCTGAATGCATTTCATTGGATCCACAGGTTGGATGCGGCAGTCGGGACGGACCACCACCCAAAATACTCCCTTTTCAAGTCGGCGCTCTCTGCTGCCGTGTTTGCCTACAAGAAGAACGACGTGGCCCTCCTCGTCCAGGCTGTGCGGGCCGGGCACCCAACCAGCAGCAGGTCGTTGACTTACAAGGACATCATCGAGAGCCATGTCAGCAAAAGTGACCTGCTGCACCACGTGCGGAGGATCACCGTCAGGGCCCAGGAGACCTTCGCCCGCGTGCAAAGCGCCATCGATATCCTGAAAGGGCCAGCGGGGATGGACGAGAACCAGGTGCCTCTCTTCAAAGACCACGCAACCATCGACCGGGTCTGGGAGAACCAGCAGAAACACCTGGAGTGCATGCAGGACCCGCCGGGCCGAGACATGCACACCATTGTCAGGTACATCAGCTGCAACGGCGTGCGACTGCCCCGGTACCGGACTGTGAGGGGGAGCAACAGCCCGGAGGGGTTCCACTCCTTTCTCCCCAACATGATCCCGGGTCCTCACTCTGCAGCTGTGTCATTCCAGGTGTATCTGCTGAGCGACATCGCGAAGTGGAACGCCGACCGGGAGGCGGACAACGTTCGAGGCCAGAAGGGGCGGAGGCACCTAGTCTACTCATCTCCCCTGATCCACTGGCTGAACGAGAGGTGTGAGGAGTTCTTTGGCGAGGTGGAGGAGGTCAACTACCAGCCCCCCATCCCTGCCGGCGATGAGATGATTCGTCTTGAATATCTGTTCGCACAGTCCACTGACGCGTTCAGTATTCCTGACCATTACGCTCAGACCAGAGCCACTATCCAGGGGACGGATGATGAGGAGGAGGCGGAGGCTGCTGCTGCTGCCGGCGAGGAGGAGGAGGAGGAGGCGGATGACGCCGACAACGCGGGCTACAACACCGACCGTGAGGGCGACAGACTGGCTCCACTGAGGACCCAGTTGCAGATCACGGACCAGGCTGTGGCCGCTGAGCTTGATCCCTGCGCAGAGGACGTGTGCGGTCCCAACCATCTGCCCGGCTACCAGCACGTGGAGGAGTTGAGCAGCGTCCTGGTGGAGATCACCTTGGAGGATGGAAAGCTGGCTCTCACCGACTCGGTGAGGCAGAGGGTCATCACTGCCTGGAACCAGCTGGACATCCACGACTGCAGCATCCAACACTTTGACAGCCTCTACTCCTCCCGCTGGGGCAACGCTCTTTTCGGCCGGACCCATGGCAATCCAGCCAGTGCAACCCTCGTCCAGAAGCTCAAGTTCAGCAAGCGCTACTCGGCCGCCCACCTGATCAACTCCAGGAAGAACCGCCTGATGTACTGCATCATCAAGCAGCTGTGGCTCCACCCTGGCTGCAGTGCCAAGGCGAAAGGGAGTCCCGTCAAGCAGGCCATCACGCGCATGTACCAGCGCGCACAGCAGAGAGTGACCATGGACGACCCCGTACTCAGCAAGCTTGGCATTCCCCTCTTGAAGGTGAACGCCAAGTGCATCGCCGAGTTCATCAGGAGACAGGAGGCCTTGTCGGCCACAAATGTCACAGACTAAGGTATGGCCATCCTTCGCCGCCCTCAGAGCGTGACCGTCACCAGCCAGCCCCCCGCGCTACAGCTCCCCGATGTCAGGCCGCACACCAGCCGGCCTCAGGACCAGTTTGACGTTGTTCCGTTATTGGCAGGGACGCGGAAACTCAAGTGCAGGTACAAACGTGTGCTGATTGCACCCCGCCCCAAGCACCCGGACACCTCGTTCCCCTCCACGCTGCCCGTGGCGACACACTCGACAGCGCCTCTCTGTGCGGCTGCCCCTCTGCCGCGGCTATCCGTGTCCCAGCCTGCGACCTCGTCTGCCCCACAGGGTCCCGCAAGGGCAACTCTGTACAAGAGAGAAAACAAGAGTGGCTCTGGGCTTCCCATCAGCCTAAAACTTTATGCCTGCTCGCTGTGTGGCCAACCCACCCAAGGTCACAAAAAATACAAGAAGAAGACTTACTGTGACATTGCCAAGGCCTCCACGTCTCAGGGACTTGTTGGCAGGACTTTTGACAGCTTTGAAGACTTTAAACAGGCAGTTGACCTTTTGGTTGCCCAGTCCCAAGCTTGAAAACTAGAAGACAAGCACTACTGTCAGCACTGTTTCTGTTTTGTAAAATACCTCCTTATCCTGTACAGCATATTTAATTGCTCCTTTACATTTGTTGTTCAGATTCAATTTGTTCAAACTGCACCTAAATCGCTGTATTGTCAATGTTGTACATCTCCTTCTCTTGCTTTTGTTTGGGGTGTTTTACTTTCCTTGAGCCACACAGATGGCTGTTCACTAAATTTAATTAGTTCTGCACTTCAACCCTTAATATTGTAAATATTCAACACCATCATTATGCTTGGGTTTTGGATGTTTCACCATGCACTGTTGACAGTCAAATTTAAAGTGTATGCTTGTGTATACACACACCACTGACTGGTATATCAAAAGATGGGAGACCCACCCATTGAAGCACTTCTTCACCCTGTTTCTTTAAGTGTGCGATTTATTCAACAGTCCATTCCTGATGTTCTTTCTCCATTCACCTTTTTTGTAAACCTTTTTACCTCATTTATTCTCGAATGCAATTGTCACAGCACTTTACAAAGAACACTGACTGCGACTCTGAATGTTTTGTTTTTACGAAAATAAAAATCATTGACATATTCTTCAACCTTGAATCTCTCTGACCTTTTTTCCCCTCATGCAATCGTATGCGGTAAGCACACGGTCAACAGTCTTATAAAAATTATTCACTTTTCCAATCTTTTGTTTACTACCGATAATCAACATTACACATGTTTATCTCTATGTTTATCTTATAGTTGGGTATTATGCAGCAATGCCACTTAGAGGGGCTTCTTCATGACAAAAGAAGAGGCTCGCAGCTCACCATTGATCTCCAATCTTTATTTGAACATATACATTTGATTGAATAAAACTTGGAGATAAATTTCAGGGGATGTGCATTATATTTATAAGGTGTTTTAATGTGTACATTTATTAAAAAAACAAACACTAGAATTGCGCTGGGTAAATACATTAAACTGGACAAACACATTAAATACATTAAGCAATGTTTTATGATGGAAATGGATCGCATGCAAAGGGGAGAGAACAACAACTTCATACAATAAATAATAATATTGGAATAAATAGTTTGAGTTTTCAGTTTACAAGATCTCTCTTTTTAAGACTTTTTCCTCTCTTTTTTCCAATATTTTTTCTTTAACATGAAACTAAAACATTTGCAAAAGGCCAAATTTCAGCAATAGTTACAGCGCATGATTAAAAAGGAATGTCTGCCTGCCGGCCTGCGTGTATTTACAACATTGGAATTGGGTCACGTTCTAATTAATGATGGACCACCTGTCTAGACGTCTAGGGGGCTCCACGTGGTTAGCGTTCCAGAAATAGAAACCCAACATAAACAATGTGTGTACGTTAGGAGCATCTGCAGGAAGGGGTGTGGGTCTTGGTCCCGCCCCAGCAGGTTTTACAGGGCCATCCAATCAGGACAGGTCACATACCTTTAGGACAGAGAAATATGAAAACATGATCAATTATTGACACAAATTGCATCACGGGCACTTCTCTACAGTTTGCACCACCCCTCCAAAAATTTTCCTAGCGCATAAACTTTTTCTCTATATTTACCTACAGGCAGGGTTGGACTGGGAGCAAAATTCGGCCCTAGCAATTTTCGTCTGGACCGGCACCCCAACATGCCCACTTATGAGTTGCATAAAGCAATATCAGGCTATTTATAGCATAGGCCTGAAGGCAAAGCAATAGATATGAAGTTGGCACCTTAACAACAGGTGTACTTACTGGTTTCCAAAAAAAAAAAAAAAGTTATTTAGAAAATAAAAAGCCTACAGAAAGCCTACAGAAAAACTTGGCACCCCAAGAGGCACACTTACGATTTAACCGCTTGACTATTGATATTCCTATGGGCAACGAAACTCTTATGCTCACAATTTTGCTACAATCCGTAACTTCACAAATATGTCATAATATAGTGTGTCACGAATGTAGTGATAAAATGCAATGCTGTCACTGTGACACAAACTAGCCAAAGTCAATTTTAACGTCGGACAAAAGCTAAACCAAGCATAATCTGGAAATGTCTGGACAAATAACAGTCCTCTATTTATAGCAAATCATCATGGCATTGTGTTCGCAGCTGATCTAATGCAATTCAGACATCTGGCTGTCAGGATTTCATGCTCCCGACACTAAACGCAGAGACTTTGTTCAACGTCCATTCACTATTGTCAGGCTATGACGAGCAACATGCCTGCACCCTATTGGAGCGGCCACAGAGCGGCTAAATCAGCTGAGACATAATAACACTCTCGCTTTGACAACATTCAAAAAACAACATAGCACACAGTCTTAAAAAAGAATAGAATAGAATAGAATAACACCATGTCCTACCTTAGGCGGTGAGAAGGCATCTCATCAATGCGCTCTTCTCTGCCATCCTGTCGATTATTCCATCTGTATCCAAAGTCATAAGAATGTCTTTTTCTGTAGCCATTAGCATGAACGCTTCAAGATGCTCCTGTGACGTAGTGCTCCGTAATCTGTTCTTGATAAACTTTAAAGTTGAAAAGCTGCGCTCGCATGCCACTTGCATAACGGAAAGGGTCAGGAGGAATTTGTATCCTAGTCCAATAAGGTGATAAGTAGCCTATCAGTCAATAAACTGTATCGACGGAGGACCTGGTAACAGCCAATTGGGCAGTTTTTGCATGATGAGCAAGATTTATTCACCAGATCCCATTCTTCCCCATCTTCTGTGTCCTCAGTGCTGGTTCTTACCACATATTCATCCAAAACGGACAACTTTAATCTGTCCCAGTGGGTCGCCAGGCTTTGCAACTCACCCTGCAAGGCTTCGGTAGTGGCCCTGCTGTCAAATCTGAGTAGCTGTTTACTTAATTCTTCTAGCTGTGATCCATGGATGCTTTTATTTTGTATTTCGGCAAAACTTTGGGGGTGAAGTAGAGAAAAATCTGAGCAGGCTACAGTTTTGCATTCTTTTCAAACCGCCTGCCAATGCTCTCAATTACTGTATCCAAGATTACATTGTGAACCTTGACTTTGTATTCAGTGGTTGTGTCAGCGATGCTCTCATCTTCTCCGATTTCATCATGCATCCTCTTCTTTTTCCTTGATCTTCGACAAGGGAGTGCATCTTGAACCACAGCGTCACAGTCCGAATTTTGCAATTTATCGTTTGCCCACATAACGAAGTTGTCCGCTGACCTCCGAACAGATTCAAAATCCCTGGCGTATATCGTGAGGTTCTCCTGTGTGCCGGTGACAAGACGATGCGCTGTCACTATATTCATTCCAGTTGTTTGGAGGTATTTTGACAGAGGAGACGTCTGTTCAAAGATGCGCAAAAAGATATGAGCAGTCAGGATGGTATCATATTTGAGCAAGGCCTCAATATAAGCTTTTGCCTTCACGCGCACAGAGGGTTTAATATTGTCATTTTCAGTTATGGTAGTAAGTGTCAGCACAAGATCAACGTAGAGACTATTTTCCGGGGCACCAAAACATCCAAACACCTTGCCCAGTGCTGCGTCTTTTGCCCACCATCTCGTTTCTCCAATGAGAGACAGACGCCTGTGACGTGCATCGTGTGTCGTTTCTTCCCAAACACCCATTCTCTGATGGGATTCTCTCAGAAATACAGCGATGTCATTTAAAACAGAGAAAAGAGACGCACTGTTAATGACAATACCCGTGGTATCGGCTAGCACCAGGTTTAAAACGTGCGCATAGCACCAGACATGCACTTGCCTCAGGCATGGACTGACAAGAGAGCCGAAAACCCTCAATACTCCCCTTGCATGTTTGCTGCCCCGTCTGTGGAATTACCTGCACATTTAGTAATGTCAGTCTCCGTTTTGTTGAGTACCTGCTTTAGCATATCAACAAAATACTGACCGGAGGATGACGTGCAGTTGAATACTGCAAGCAGTCTCTCGTGGATTGCATCCGTCACATACCTGATTATTATTGAGCACTGGTCTTTGCATGAGATATCTTGCGTGGTGTCTATCTGAATGGAAAACATTTCAGCCTGCCAGACTTCACTGGCAACATTTTCTTGAATGAGACGTCCAATAATCTCTATGACAGAGTTCACTGTTTTTTTTAGAGAGCAGAGTGATATGCGACTCTCTACCCTTGACTGTGCCTGACTCGTGTAATTTATTACTGTTCTCAACGCACGAATTTACATGCTTTTGCAAACATGTATCAAACTTGCTGAGTAAAAGAACAAGCTCCAAAAAGGTTCCGTGGTCTGTTGCAGCATCTTCCAGACTATATGCGGCCTCTGATTTCCCCCCTCCTCGGTAACTCAGCCCACGTTTGCCAATGACTTTGACGATGTTAATAACCCGCTCCATCACCTGTCGCCTCTGTCATATCTGTTCTTTCATGACAGACATCTGGTTATCATTTAACAGGCATTTGATGTCCCCTTTGCTAGTTTGCAATAGATAAGCATCTGCGCATTCTCTATGTTCTGCACTTTTCTCGTGTTCCTCAACTCTTTGATGAATGTGTCGCCAGTCATTCATTCCAGTTGTGAAGGGATTCTCTTGCTTGGATAAAGCTAAACACACTGAACAAAACACCGCATGTGTTATTTCTCTGTATGTAAGCCAGGAACATTTGGTGCCATTTTTACATTGAAACGCTTTTTTTACAAGTGCATTTTTTGATGTTCTGGTTTGGATGGTATTTAAAAAACAAATCAAATTCTTTTGGTTTTGGGCGGGCAAAATAATTGATGGCAGGCTCCTCAGTTTTAAAACATTCCTCTGGTCTAGCTTCGCTGTTAACGCTGTCACTGCACGAGCTAGTATCGCATGCTGGGAGAGTGCAATGATGCACCTGACGCTCGTCCCCGGCATCAGCCTCCTCTTGACCTTTTTCTCCGCTGAATCGCTCGTCCCCGGCATCGGCCTCCTCTTGACCTTTTTCTCCGGCGAATCGCTCATCCTCGGCATCGACCCCCTCTGCTTGCCTCTGCTCTCCACTGAAATCAGCCGGCTCATCTGTCCAGAGGCTTTTCTCCTCCTCCTCCTCCTCTTCATTTGGTTGTGGACCGTTAATTTTATCGCTGCAGCTCGGCATGCTAACGGGATTTTCCGCGGCCGCGGCATTACTCTTTTTAAATAACTCTGTTAACTTAAAACATTTTGCAGCATCAGCCTCGAGAATTTTTTTCTTTTTCTCCTTGACCTTTTCCGCTCCACCTTTTTGCTTTTTGGGATCTTTATCCATTTGGCTAGCTTTATTTTCGACTCAAAGTATTTCCCTCTTTATGTATTGTTTTCAGTAACGTTACGAATGCTATTTCCCACTTGACCACTGACGTTACATGGATGGATGCATCCACTTGAAGGGTGTTGGGGGGGGGTTTGTTTTTTGTTTTTTTTTTTTTTTGCATCCACATTTTTTTCCATATTGCTCGGCCTTGCGGCCCACTAAATAGGCCGGCCCATCTGGCATTTGCCAGAATTGCCAGATTGCCAGTCCGAGACTGCCTACAGGTAGTTTGCACTTCGTACAACCCGATGGCCTTACATAGGTACGCACACTACGGGGGTGCCAAACCATGATATCACGGCCAACCAAAACAAAACAGTCTGACACCCAGTGGAAACTACAGGTAACTACAGGGATGAGTTGTCTAAACAAAAACATAAAAATTAAGAGCTACATGTAAAGAAAAGAGAGGGCAAATAAACAGAAAAATTTAACAACTAAGGCAGGTGCCTTAGAATATTTTATAAGGTGAGCTAAGGGGGTCAGTTACACTCCCACCAAATCCCATCACGATGCCCTTTACTCAAAAGACTCCTGTGGGATTTCAAACTACTACAACTGACCACTTCTAGATTGACCAGTTGACTGTAATATGACATGACCCATCAATTACTCTCAAGGAGGAGCACCAATTTCTGGATAGGTCGCTCCATTACAGAAGATTTGGAGGGACGCTCCTGCCCTTTTACTTTTCTCTGCTCTCCAGTTTTAATCTTAACTCGACGCACTAACCCTAGTCAGACGGTTGAGAATGTCTGAGCCATTATTAGCTTTAGTTGCTGATACAAGACCAGTCTTCACCTCAGGATCAACGATGAGCAGCTCTGATGTAAAATGAGGGTTTGGATGTATTTCTTTCTCCCAGAGAAACTTAGGGCCAGAGAACCAATTAGAACCAGGAATGTGTGTTGCATAAAGGTCTCAGGAAGCATGATCGGCTGGGTTTTCAGCTGTATCGGCATAATGCCACTGACTGGTATCGGTGTTTTTTCCCTTATCAGTGGGACCCGGTTAGCGACAAACACATGAAATCTCCGTGCTTCATTGCTGATGTACCCTAACACCACTTGAGAATCTGTCTAAAAGAATTCTTTGTCGATTTCCATGCTCAATTCATGTCTCAGCATGACGCTGAGTTTGGTCGCAACCACTGCAGCTGAGAGCTCCAGCCTCAGGATACTTGTCAACTTTGTTAGCGCAACTCTAGCCTTTGCTGCCACAAGACGGCAGTGAACTGTGTCATTGTCATCTTTGTACCTGAGATATGAACATGCACCATACCCATTGGTGCTAGCATCGGAGAAATGGTGTAGTTCTGTTCGAACCAAGTTGCTGAAGTCTTGCGGGCGGTAGCATCGTGGGATCCTGACATCCTTCAATTTCTGAAGACCCATCCTCCACTCCTCCCACCTTGCTCTCAGATTCTCTGGCAATGGGTCATCCCATCCCAAATTCCTACGACACAGCTCCTGGAGTATGGATTTCCCAATCAGGACAAAAGGTGCGACAAACCCAAGACGGTCGTACAAGGAGGAAACAACTGACAGGACACCATGACGGGTAAGAGGTTTGTCCTTCGGGGTAACATTGAAGATGAAAGTGCCATGGTCGATCAGCTATTGAATACCAAGAGCATGTTCTGCAGGAGTAGCTTCCATCATCAGCTCAGGAGGCTCAAGGGTTGTGGCCCTTTCTGAAGGAGACACACAGTTAAGGACTTCCTTGTGACTAGAGTTGAACTTATGGAGGCGTAACCCTCCTCTTTTGCACAAATCCCATGCTTCAGTTATCAGTGTCCTAGCCTCTTCAACAGATGCCACGCTAGTCAGCCCGTCGTCAACATAAAAGTTTTTCTCGATAAAGGCTGACGCTGCTGGGTACTCAACTGCATGTTGCCGTGCTAAGTGTTTTAGCCCAAAGCTGGCACATCCAGGAGACGAGGCTGTCGCAAACAGATGGACGGCCATCTGATGTTCCCGTGGTTCTCCTTCCAATTCTCTGTGCTCCCACCATAGGAATCTCAGGTAATTGCGGGATGCTTGGGTGACAGAAAACTGATGGAACATTTTCTCTATATCACAGATTATAGCTATGGTCTCCTTTCTGAAGCGGCAAAGGACTCCAACCAGTGAGTTGTTTAGGTCTGGACCGGTCAACAGGGTGTCGTTTAAAGAAACACTATGGAACCTTGTGGAGCAGTCAAAGACAACTCTCAGTTTCTCAGGTTTATTAGGGTGATAGACCCCGTGATGAGGAAGATACCAAACAGTCTCTCCTACGTTTGGTGTAGATGCCAACTCTGCATTGCCATTGTTGATCATTTCCTCCATGCATGTCTTGTTGTGATTGTAATACAGTTTATTTGCCTTTAACTTCCGCTTCAAATACTGAAGACGAACAATGGCTAGTCTCTTGTTATTTGGAAGTTTAGGTGGACTGTTGTTCTTGAAAGGGAGGGGCATCTCAAGGTGCCCATCTTCCTTCTGTCCAGTGTTGCCGCTGAGAAACTATGAAGTGGACATCATCTTGTGACACATGCTTATCATAAGTCCTTTCGTTGAAGTCCAACTCCAAGGTTTTTAAAACATCGGCAACTGGTGGGGTTGGAATCCTTCACTGTGACACGATGTACAAAACTCTGACTTTTCTGCCTGCCCAAATGAGGGTTAGACGAGCCAATGATGCTCCAGCCAAGTTCAGTGCATTGTGCAAAGGGTTTGTCTTCTCCCCCTATGACAACTTCGAGTGGGGCCAATGCCGATGGACAGTCATATCCAATTAACAGTCTGACTTTGCTGTCCTGAAGCTGGGGCATTTCATCTGCCAGGTGTTTGAGGTGAGGCCACTGTAATGCTGTTTTCCTTGATGGGATGTAAGATTTATCCACTGGAATGAAATCCCATGTGTAAGCTTATTTTACTTTGAGACGTTTTACAGAATGGAGTCCCCGAACTTGTAGACCATAAATGCTTTTACTTGTCAAAATCGTGTCAGTTGCTGTCATGGTGCTAAGCTTCAGTGTTACTGGCTGAGGATCAACATTCAAATTTTTAAGCAGATCTTCAAGGATGAAGGTTGAATCACTTTGTGTGTCAAGTAAGGCATAAGTGAGGATTTCTTTCTGTGGCTCTTCTACTGAAGACACCAGAACTGACACTATACTGGAGGCAGCTGGGGTATGTTGTATTGATGCATAAGATATAGCATTGTGAACTTCATCACTTCTGTGGTTATCTGTGGAGGCTGAGCCAGCCTCTGGCGCTACTGCTGGCCTCTGTCTTCCTTCGTCATGCAGGCAGGTTGGATGTCGATGACTACATGTGGCACAGGTATGTCGCTTTAAACAATCCTTAGCCATGTGTCCCTTCCTCAAACATCCAAAACAAAGGCGCTTGTCACGGATAAATGCCCTTTTGTCTTCCTTGGTCTTTGAAATAAAGGTGGGGCATCTGGCAAAACCATGTGTCTCCTCCTTGCAGACTAAACGTGGTGGTCTGGATTTATAATTTGAAACCGCTTGTATCTCTCTGTTAGGATTCTTTGGTTGAGTACTTGTGTTTAGAGCCCTTGCTCTCCTTGGTGACCTTCCATCTGCAGTCTTAGTGTTCATGAGGAGTGGAGAGGTTATAGGGTTACAGGCTATCCGAGCTTCTCTGTTCAAGAACAGTGAGAACTGTTTAAGATCTGGATAATTGTCCGACACATCCAATTCATCCGTAACAATTCTGCTCCATTTCCGCACAATTCACTCTGGTTATTTTTTGAGCATTTTATGATTCTTTTCGCAATCATTCAAGATAGCCAGACCCTTGATGCGTGGAATGGCCTTTACACACCCTTGCAGAAAGTCTGCAAACTCTTGCAGTGCTGTGGGGTCAGTTGCACTGATTTTAGGCCATTTAGTGAGCTTGTCTCAAAAGGCTTTCTGCATGATGAAAGGATCCCCAAATCTCTCTTGCAGGACCTTTCAAACCCCAGTGTAGGCATCTGTGATGGCTGGTATTTCGAGACGCCAAATGCAGTGGCCGGAACAAAAGGAAGTACAGCAAAATGACGAGAACAGACAAAATGAGAGAGAGAGAGGCTCGCGCTTCCAAAGGACATAAATCTAGTCCGAGTAAAAATAAAGAAGCAACGCGAGCTAGACAGAACGAAATAAAGGAAAAATCTCGGAAATCGAGATAAAAAGATTAAGCACCCAGACGGTGCACAGACAGAGGAAAATCAAGAGAAAGAGTCCCTAACTAACTAACACTTTCCTCTTTGCAACTAATTCCTGACCAACTTTCTAGCTAGAGAACTTACGGGCTATAGTGCAATTGAAACACTGACACTCTAGCAAAGGTGGCGAGGCGGAACTTGGGCTTAAATAGAGTCTGGGCGCCGCCCACAATTAATGCCAGCTGGCCAAAGAATCCGATGTGGGTAAAACGATATCGTCCCGGACGAGAGTAACAAAGAAAGCTCCCAAACAAACGCCAACCTCCAAAACCATGACAGCGTCCTCCGAATTCCTATAGAAGAATCCCTCTATGGCTTTATGTGCATCACCAGTGACGTAAGTTTCAGGTAAAACATCTTTTCACTTGCAGGGAGGGGTTTCTGGTCAATAAGGGTCATAAAAGATGTTTTCCAGTCGACAAACTTCATAGGGTCTCCACTAAAGGTTACTGGTTCGGGGACTGGTAAGCGATTCACGCTTAATGAACTTGCTATTGCTTGGGCTAAATTTGCAGTGTCGATGGCAGCCATTGCTCCAGAAGGTGCTGGTTGGTGTTGAAATGATGGAGCATTTAGGTTCAGTGGGGCTGCGTATTCAGTTTCTAGGTTTATTTCTTGATAATCACTCTCAGGGTTTCCATACACTCTCACTCGAGCAGCTGCTACCTGGATTTCCTTTTCCACCTTTAGCTGTTCCAACTTTATTCACTCTTCATCTAGTTTTGATTGCCTCTCCAGCCTTTTACGCTCAAAATCTGCCACCAACCTTGCCTCTTCAATTTAAAATTCATTTTCCAGTTTAAGGAGCTGTGATTGTTGAATCTGGATGTCTTTCATTGCCTTCGCCCTTTCACGTGTGGCTGCAAGTTCCGCTTCTGCATCCAGTTTTTTACTGGAGCTACTGGAGAGTAAACTGGAGGAGTCACATTCCTGCGATACTTCTGAGACTACTGTCTCTGTGTTCATGAGACCAAAAACTGACCCATATTGTTCTTTGTTTAATGCAATTCTCACTCTTTCCTTCTCAAGTCGCTCGTTATAATGTTCATCAATAGCCTCTCTCCGTTTATTCACCAAATTGATTGTCTCTTCAGTCAGGGTGGCACAGGTGTCCATTCTGGCAGCAATCTCTGGAGTGGTGGATTGGTTGCATAAGATGGATTCATAATGGCCTTGTAAAACGTCACGTTTCGCGCCAATTTCACTTTCAATTTTAATGAGATTGTCTGGAGAGCAGGATGTCTTAAGTGCTGTCCTACACTTTTTTGCTTCTTGTTTCCAAGAGTCATAACCCTTATTGAAAGCCTGTTTCCATTTTTTAACATTCTGCTCACGTATCTCTTTAGCCTTAGCAGTTAATGTTCTCTGACGAGGACTTGTTCTATCCTGTTGCATGTCTAAAGGTTTACTTGCTTCTGCCCAAAGTGACATTATTTAGATTTTATGTTCAATGTACTTAGTTTAACTATTTACTTAAACCATTGAGAGTCGAGATATGCCTGGGGCCAAACTCTGAGTACTTAATTTAATAAGTGATACTCTAAGCAGGCATAGCAAAAACAACTTTAGACATTCAAAGGGGTTTAGTACAGTGAACACAATACAGCTAGCAGCAGAGGTGTGACAGTACTCAACAAACAAAAAAATGGTGACCCCTAATGTTTAGTTACAGGAACCAAGAATTGTCATATGACTTGCAATTGTATAAAATACACTCGTTGCTTTAACTCTTTTGATATTAAGCGATTTAACTCAGCCCTTTTACCCTTTTATTTTCAAAATACTGAAACACCTTATCACAATAAACCATCAAACATTCAAATCAAATTGCATCAAACATCACTTTGAATGTGCATGGATAGTCTCTTTAATATAACCCTTTAAAGCCTCTCACTGCAACTCAGGTGTGTGTATGGGTTTGTGATTCCTTATCTTCCTCTTTGCCGGGCAGTTGAGTGTAGACTGGGTTGAGTCTTGGGTGGAGATGGCGACACCGGTTGGGTAGATGATCCCAATATGGCGTTGAGTTTTCACTGTAACAGCCCTCGGGTTGAAGAAACGCTCGGAGTCTCAACTGATGCTTCATCATGCATTTAATTTGGCTTTGATGAGCATTGCAGAAGCATCGTGAAAACTACAAAAACAATTCACGAACGCAAAATTATTGTTTAGTTTCTAGTCTTCATACAGTGCAATTTTAATAGACATTCATAAACAACTTTTCTTTAATGGTTAAAATCCAGTGAAAAATGCAAACACTAATAAATAGTATTCAACACAATACATGCACCTCTTAATTAAAAAACTCATATAAGAAAAACAAAAAGAAACAGACTCAAAGGCTCACCTAGATTATACTCATAATTCATATCAATTAATAAACCAAGTTAAATTCACAAACCCTCTATCAAATTTCAAAACAAATGAAACAAACAAAGTGAATAAACTTAACAAAACATTCATAAACAGACAACTCAGCCCGCGTCACCTGCAGTAAGAGTACCAAATGAATGAATGAAAGAATCGCGTACATCATTCCGCTCACCAAGGGTGTTAAACGAATCTTTGTCCCGATCTTCGCGCGTAGATGACTCAACGTCACCAGCCAACCGCTCTCATAAATAGCTCAGCGTCTCCAAACAAACCGCTCTCCCCCACTATCCATGCATGCATGCTGTCCCGGGTTGACACCCCTTTTGTTATGACTTGAAAATCACAACAAAGAAAACCAGCAATGACAAGTTATACAAATTTATTCTTCACTGATTAGGTCCAAAAATTTCCACAAATAATCCACTGTGCAATCTTATAATAACGCTCTAATGCCACTATGTAACTCTGATGCCAAAACAAAAAACCCCTCTCCTGAACAAAATCACAGCATTTATATAGACTAGGAACATTCTGGAAAGATCTACAGGAGTCCTGGGTGATCCGGCCCCCTCCAGGCAAGAAGAAGCCAGAAACTTCTAGAAAGCACTAGTCTATTTCATCACAAACAAGTGGTATTGCATCAGATCATGTTTTTCTACAGACATACCACCAGAGGGTGCTAAATGTTGAACAAAATAAACAAATAGCTGACCAGTAAGGCAGCACAAATGAATCTCCATTTATAAATGATATACAGTGCTGTACATAAAATACTTATACATAACACTTTTAACTCCTTTTACGCAGGTACGCACACTACGGGGGTGCAAAACCATGATATCACGGCCAGCCAAAACAAAAACAGTCTGACACCCAGTGGAAACTACAGGTAACTGCAGGGATGAGTTGTATAAACAAAACATAAAAATTAACAGCTTCATGTAAAGAAAAGAGAGGTCAAATAAACAGAAAAATTTAACAACTAAGGCAGGTGCCTTAAAATATTTTATAAGGTGAGCTAAGGGGGTCAGTTACAAAGACTTTTCCACCATGAATAGGGTAAACCATTTTATGAGCAATATGTGAAATGAGAGTTTGTTTTCTCTTCATTTTCCAAACCCAACTTGTTGTGTTTTTGATTGTAGGTGAAGACTGACCTGAGAAACGGGCTGCAGGGGGACCATCTAGCAGCTCACCATCAATGGCCCACCTCTGGGGGAGTTTACCTATGACAGAGCCTGAGAACTCTTCTTTAAGAGGCCAAGAAAAATTAAGTGCTCTCAGCCAGGCTGCACTGAGCCTATGGCGTCTTGCCACTGAGCCAACAGCCTGTATGTATGTATACAAATAAATGTTATAGTAAATATATGTACAAACAAACAATTAAATATATGTAAAAATATATTTTAAAAATGTAAAAATAAATATTTTATAGTATATGTACAAGTAAATATGTTATAATATATGTATAAATAATTAAATATACGTACAAATATATACATATACATATAAAATGTACAAATAAATGTTGTAATAGACATATGTACAAATAAGTAAGTATTTGTGCAAATATATGTAAAATAAATGGTATAGATAAATATGTTCTAAAGTTTGATGTGCAGTCAAGTGTCTTGTTTTTACTTTTTAAATTGCTAAGCCCAGTTGTTCAAAGCTTTGTTAACTTTAACCAGTGATTAAGTTTAAACCACAGTATCTATATTTCTGAATAAAAGCACAATGTTTGTATATTTTTGATGCATTTTGTAGGTTTCCCCTTGATTAGTTTAAAGGTGCACTATGCAAGTTTGTTCACTTTCTGCGCGATTATATTTTTGTCTCAATTTGCAGACATCTCTCCATGATCCGCTAGCAGCCTGCCCCTAAATTCACTGTAAAAAAAAACCCAGGCTCTGGAGACCGCACAGGTGTCACACTGCAAATAAACACAAGGGGCACAGGCTGTGCCCCATAACATAACAAACCGTTCCAGCCAATCACCGAAAACAGTTGACAGTTACAGAAGCATGGGAGGGAGGGAACTATGTGAGGGAGGGGCAAGCTACCTCTGTTTTGTTTGAATTTGAGTGTCAACAAGTGAAAGTAAACGAACTTGCATAGTGCACCTTTAAGTAGCCTCGCATCACCAGGCTCTTCATACAGGGGAGAAGAGCCTGGTTTCCGTTCACTCTGAAGTTTGTCTGGATTCTGGTTCGAGAGAGCAAATCCGGAATTCACCAAATTCACCAAAGTAAAAGTGTTCACCAAAATAAAACTTTAAATTCTGGCGCACCATCGATTTCCGTCTCCGGTTTTGAAACATTTTATTCATTTAAATATGGACGTACAAAATTATATTCTTTAAATTAAAAAGTTTCACCGCATTTTTATTAGCTTGGCGCATCCATCGAATTCCGGATCCTGTCTCTCTCGCCCTGATTCCGGTTGCTTACCAAAACAGTCACTAAATGGCCCCAGACTACCTTTAAGTAGTGAAGAGCATTCGCAAGAATCTTATTTAGAGAGTGGTTGTGATGTCAGGTGTTTCACGCTAACCAGCCATTAAATTAACGGAGCTTTGAACAACTGGGCCCAGATTGATACTCACACCCACACACCATCCAGGGTACAAAAAACCTTTGCCCCTGCTGCTGAAAAAAATCCAAGAGGAAACATTGCATTTAATTTCGGATTTTCATTTGTACAGAAAATAACAACATCGAAGACTTACCTTGACAGTATCTCGCCGATCTTTCAAGTCTACGTTGTGCTGAAAGAGTCAATGCTTTCAGTTTGTAGGAGAAAACTAATGGAGCTTAATCTAACTATATCGTCCATATGTAACTTATTTTTCGTACAGGATTATTTTTTATGATGATGTGATACATTTTGCTAATGCATAATTGAACATTTTTGGAACTATGGCCTCCTGGCACTTAGAAAGACTGCGTTTCATCGTCTATCATTGTCCTCGAGTAAGGGTAGGCCTGTTGCTTTGTAGGTAGGACGATTTGAATCAGCCAGGATATTTTTTTTTGTTGATAAATAGCCAATTGAACTATACATTTCATGACCAAACCCTTGTTCATTCTGTTAAAATTTTTGGACCGAGTGATTGGATGTTGAAGAAATTTCTAAACTGCTCAGAATTAAAAGTGACGATCTTGGTCCTGATGACAATGATGAGGAATCAGACTGAGGATTTGATGGAAGACTTGTTTCAATCCATGCCATATTTGTAGCACAAAGTGGCTGTGGCAGAGTGAATAGTTAGTGAAGAAGTTTCAGACAACTTTCCATTGAAAATGCGTCTGTCTTGACCAAAATTGATGCAAAACGTAAAGTTCATCTTGAAAAACAACAAGGTTCCTATGAAAACACACCTAAGATATTTTCTCAAAAGTTGCCTCCTATAGTTGGCTAAATCATGTGCCAGTGTCATTAAATTGCGAGACCGGATTGCGAAATTTGGAACCACGCCTGTATTTAGAAAAAAGCTGCCAAACAGGATGTGAGGTCATATCTCAGCAACGCTTTGACATATCAACCCCAAACTTGGTACATGGCCTCAAGACCTGCCCCTGGGGAAGCCCAAAAAATACAGTAACTTTTGACCTCTGGGGGATGCTATAAATAGCAAAAACATGTTTTAGCTGATATCTCTTGATCTGTTTGGACTTAAGCCTTAATTCCAGTGCCTGCTGATGCTGTTTGGCATCCCTAAACAGATCCTAGAAGACTGTATATGTAAGCATCAGAATTTGGCGGCCATTTCTAATTTTGTCCAAAATGCGCTTAAATTTACAGAAATTACAAAGTTTGTCCGATCATTACGAAACCTTGCCTATGTGATCTACAGACCAAGCCTGAGAAGTCTGTAAAGTTTGGTATCTAAACTCCGAACCGTTTGGCCGTAACAGCCAATCGAAATTGACAGTGAAGCCGCCAAACAGGAAGTAGGCCCATATCTCAGCAATGCTTTGGTGTATCAACACGAAACTTGGTATATGGACTTATGACACAGTCTGGAGAAGACCTATTTAATTTGGTGACCTTTGACCCCTGGCACATATTCAAATTACAAGAAGTGAAGTCATATCTTAGCAACACTTTCAATTTCGATTGGCTTTGACAACCCTGTCCAAGGATCAGTGATCACAAAATTTATTGTGCAACATCAGGATTAGGTCCTAAGTGAATTAATGAGTTTGGTTTGGTTATTTGATTTCTATTTTTCTCGCACTTTAACAACACTCGCACATTATTTAGCCTGGTTGTTTTTCAAGATGAACTTTACGTTTTGCATCAATTCTGGTCAAGACAGACGCATTTTTCAATGGAAAATTTTCTGAAACTTCTTCAGTTTTTCACATATACACTTATGTTTGGTATCAAAATGTCCGTCATGTTGTTGTGTAGCCATTAAAAATCATCTGGTTTTTCAGAACAATCATTTATGGGTTCAAATATGCACTTTTCAAGGCCTTGTCCCACAAAAATCTTGAAATCACTAAATAGGTCACAGTTCACTTCCTGTATGCAAATTTCACATTTCAAATCTATTTTCTGGACAATACCACAAGTAGGTACATATAACTAGAAGATGGTTCAAATTGGGATGTGGGCAAATTTGCCTATTCCCTGCAAAACCTCCTTTGTAGCCTGTATCTCAGTGTTATGTGCTCCCTCTTTTTACTCTGTGTATATAATGGGTTGCCATGATGCAATAAACACTGACTTTTGGAGGAAGTTCGCTTTGGCTTCCTCGGTTCTTTCAGTTTTGGGTGGCACTCGGGTGCAGGAGACATGTTTGGTTTCAGGTCATGGAGTAAGGGAAGATTGAGGAAGGAAAGGAGAGGTGACAGACATATTCACCAGATAAGAATTGGCTTCTAACTTGTCTTCCACAAGGATGCCATGAGATGGCAGTGCAGTACAAGCTTAAGTCTTTGGACAAAGTACCAGTAAATGCCACAACAGAATTAAGAAGGTGCAGATGCAATCACACCTAGCCTTTTTGCAGACCTCGCTGTTTGATGCAGTGATTGAAATTGTCATACATATCACGCTCATTATAATGCTTGGAATGTGTAAAACATATTTTTTATTAGATGCTGTATTGTCTTTGAATGTAACAAACGCTATACTACAACAGATATTCAGTACAATACCACCTGATGGTCCCATACGGTTGAAATTTCGTTTTTTTTAAAAATTTTTTATTTTTTTATTAAAGATCCTCTTACTCTGATATTGATCATCTGCCTTGGTGAGGTTTATATAGCATATTGGTATATTTGTGATTTAATCTCATTGTGTTGTCTTGTTTAAATTAGGCAAATTTGCTTTATGATCACATTTAACTTGCTGGTTGTAGTTTTCCTTCATATGTACATTTAATCTCCCATTTTGGGACTGTCTTTCCTTTGCATTTGGTCATTTTGGACTCTACATTGTTTAACTCCGACAGGAAGGCTTGGACAGCAAGATTATTTTATTCAGCTCACTCATGGTGACAGGTCATTGCTGAGTGATTTAACCATTTTCAGGCCACTCAATGAGTTAATTTAAAAATGCATATTAGAAAAAAATAAATCGTGTACGGTACAATCGTTTTGAGAAATAAATTAGAATAAAAATAGACACGGAGTCAAATTACAAATTTTAAATGAAATGAATTCTGTGCAAAGTGTTGGTGAACAACAGTTATTCCTTCCAAAGTGGTGGCTTCTCAAATAGCAATAAAATGGGGATGATTCATAAAAACGGCTCTTGCAAAGGAATCATGAGTAATCCTTAAAAATGCCATTGTGCCTGGCACAGGACCAGTGATTCAGTTATTTACAAGTGCTGCAGGAGAGCCGGTCTGATTCACATTTGAAATCATCCTGAAGTCCAAAATGGCACGAGCACTCTGCATGGCTCATCATGCCCGTTGTGCACAGATAATCCCTCCTTCCTGAGCCTAACACACCGGTAGTGGAAATGCCCAAAGGGATGTTTGTTCAAATAAACGCCATTTATTCCATAAAACATTCAGTGCAGGAATGAATGCCATTTTTTGAATGAAAGTGAAGGGACCGTTTTTGCCAGTCTGATCACCCCTGAAGTGCTCGATATGAGGAGCAGTTCAGAGAGAGTGGAGACAGGAAAAGAGCCTCTTGCGTTTTCTTAAAACAATTGCTCAAAGTAACTCAAACTGTCAAGATGAATGAATAACTTTTCCTCTTTGACTTCTATATTCTGCCTTTTGTCTGTTCTGCAGCTGCTGTTTTATTTTGCAACCCCAAATCAGAAAAAGTTGGGATGGTATATTAAATTAAAATTAAAGCTGAAAGCAGTGATTTGTAAAGTATCTTTGACCTGTACAACAACGGCACATTATTTGATGTTTCACCACATGAATTTTATTGATTTTTCAAAATAAGTACTTATAAGAGGCTGGGTAGCTCAGCTGCTGCTCCCTTGTTATTTATTTATTTATTTATTTATTATTCTTTTGAGAAAATCTGTCATCCCATTTGTGAAACAAGCAAAATTTTGCACATCGGCCCAGTCCTGCACCGGATGTCCTCAACTGGCATTGTGGGCCAGTAGTTCTTATGGAGGCGCATACAGCCACTGTCTAAAGTTCAGAACTTTGAAAATTCAAAACAAATTGGTTGTATTAGCGACCAACTTTCACCAAGTTGAGGGCTTGAATGCCCAGAAATGTTCAGCTGCTTCAAGCTGGCAGGAATTGTGGAACCCATCACTGTTTTTCTCAAAAACTGTAAAACGTAGCAGACCCATTGCCTCCCACACCAAACTTGCTATGCTGCATCTTCAAACTGTCCTCCCTCCACAAAAGTAATGGTCAAATATTTGAATTGTCAGAAAGTGAGGCACAGTGCCTCAAAATGTTTTACTGCAAACAGTACTGCATATTTTTACTGCAAATTCTTAATAAATAAATCCCCAATGTCTAGGAAAAAATGACAATTTTCATGTCATGGTAAGGGTAGTGTGTAAAATTTTATTTTACAGGGTTTCCCTTAGAAAAGTTGTTAGGTCCGGTGGTAAGTATCTTTTGAGGGGGGCCAGTGGCCCACCGGCGGCCAACAAGTGTCGTTTTTTTTACGGGGGCCCGACGCAGTCCGGCAACTGATTGATGGCAGGTCCCTAAAGGTAACAGATTCATGAATAGAGTTTAGAGGGTGAGCTTCCCTGGGGCCCTGCATTGAATCAGTGTTAGAATTTGATTGGAAATCTGAAAATATGCCACGTCATAATGTGTTGTTATAAGACATTTATTCAACATATAAACATCAACTATAGCAGATTCTTATAAATCGGTACAGTCTTGAAATGCTGTTTTTAACAACCACAAAATAAATACAATTGAAATAGATAATGTCAAGTGTTCTCACCAAAAAACTTGAAAAATGTTTGATTTTTGATTATTCACGCAGCATGTATGAAATCGGTCACTGGTTGGTCCAAGTGCAAGATGATTTATTTGCATTAGACTACGATAAAGATGAGAAAAGCTGCGGTTCTTATAGATTTATAGTCTATTTTCTTCAGGGTTCCGATAATTAGCCTGTGGTCAGTTGAATAGTATTTTGTCGATTGCAACAGATGTTCAAAATACTGGTTCAGAAACTAATTGGTAACACCTCCCTGATATACTCAAGTGAGGAGCATATACAGTGCAGTGAAAAAGTATTTGCCCCCTTCCTGATTTCTTTTTTTTTTGCATATTTGTCACACTTAAATGTATTAGATAATCAAACAAATTGTAATATCTGACAAAGATAACTCGAGTAAATGCAAAATGCAGTTTTTAAATGATGATTTCATTTATTGAGGGAAAAAGCTATCCAAAGCTACCTGGCCCTATGTGAAAAAGTAATTGCCCCCTAAACCTAATAACTGGTTGCGCCACCCTCGGCAACAACAACTGCAATCAAGGGTTTGCGATAACTGGCAATGAGTCTTTCACATCGCTGTGGAGGAATTTTGGCCCACTCTTCTTTGCAGAATTGTTTTAATTTAGCCACATTGGAGGGTTTTCGAGCATGAACGGACTGTTCAAGGTCATGCCACAGCATCTCAATTAGATTTAAGTCCAGACTTTGACTGGGCCACTTCAAAACATTGATTGTCTTTTTATTAAGCAATTCAGAGGTGGGGTGTTTCGGATCATTGTCCTGCTGCATAACCCAAGTGCGCTTGAGCTTGAGGTCTCAAACTGATGGTCGGACATTCTCCTTCAGGATTCACTGGTAGAGAGCAGAATTCATGGTTCCATCAATTGCGGCAAGTCATCCAGGTCCGGAAGCGGCAAAGCAGCCCCAGACCATCACACTACCACCACGTTTGACTGTTGACTGGGCCGCAAAGTATACTCCAGCAGCCCCCGCGAGGTGGGGGGGCCCCGACATCCGAACCGGTCCAATGGGCCCCGCCGGCAAAATTTTTATTTGCAACCTAGTTCAGCACAGACGATGTTCCCCTTTAGCATACCAGCTAATTACATTGCTCCTGTGATTCCAAAACTATTTTGACAACTCTGATTGGTCACTTTCAATGCGATCACACCCACACATTCTCCTTCAACATTAACTGAGGAGCAAGCAGACAGTCCGAGCTGTGCATAGTGCGCAACAATGTTGAGAATGCAGTCGCATACTACGTTACTCCTCTGATTATATGGCCATCACGCCAGCTATCTAACGTTGTTTAAGGAAAATCTTTGTGAATAATGGTTATATTTAAGTGATGTCATTTGGTTTTTGCCCTAACTTCAGAAGCTAGCTTGCTGTAACAACGATAGTTCTTGAGCTAGCCAGCTCGCAAATTAGCCAAAACGTCCAAAAAATCTAAAACTACATTTCGGACATAGGAAAGCGCCGCAAAATAAATCAAAGAAGTTCTTACAGCTAGCTAAGTGAGCAAAGTTAGGGCAAAACCAAATCATATCGCTGACAAAGATTGTCCGCAGTTAGCATTAGCTAGCTCGATAGATGGCTATATTATCTTATGAATGACGTAACTTATTGCGCAATCCCACATATAGCAGTATAATTAAAGACGGAACTGAATAACCAGTATCTGGCCATTGTGCCAATGAGGAACATCGTTTTTCAGCCACGTACCAAATATATGTTTACTTTTGTGATGTAAATACTTTGCCTTCGGCGTACTCTGTCAATAACCGCAAAAATGACTTAATAGCAGATTTTCCAGAACAAGTACTCTGATATAGACGCACATTAGAGCTCGTCATAAACAGCCCTACCAAAGAAAACGGCCAAGCTGTAACAAACGTTCGTCAGATGTCTACCTTTTTCAAAGAACCAGCAACACACAATTAAAAATTTGTTTGGTTCGTCTCTGGGTTGATTACAGGTTGTGGATTTTTTTTAGTTTGGTTCTGGTGAAAATGTATCGATTTCAAAGTGTTGTGGAGCGAAGTTTACTGGGAATGTGGCATGTTTTCGATTGCCTGATAAAGGAAATCAAGCATGGCTTAATTCAAGATTTTGCACACACGCTTTTCATAAAGCACCACTCCACAGGGGCCTGTTTAGGGGCTGGCTACTGGGCTATAGCCCGGGGTATTTTTTCTTTAGCCCGGGGTCTTTTCTTACGGCTAAAAAATACGGCGAGTTCAAACTTTGAGCTCTTGCAACCACTGAGTCTTTAGCCTATATTGTAATTTATTCGCTGCGTGTGTCAGTAAGTTACTGTAGTGTAGTTACGGTTATGGGGACGCTTAAAGCCGGAATTATACTTTGCGTGCACGCAGTTGTGCGCTAAAGCGCATTGACGCAATTTTCGTCATCAAACAGTGTGTGCATGGCTCTCCACGGTCGACCGCGTACCCTCCAAAATTTTCTGACCACGCGCAATGGAGCGCACAGGAATGCGTGATCAAAACCCCAACTGCGCATGCTCTAGCAAACAAACATGTATACTTAAGAGTAGCAGTTATGTGAGGAGGTGCCATTTTCTTCCTGCGTAAAGGAGCGCTGAATGCGTTTAACTATATTTGGAAGAGGACGCGTCCGCGTCCGAGTGCGCACAAATGCGTTCGCTTTCTGTAAAGCATCGCGTTGCGAAGCAGAAGTGACTATCACGTCGCGGGTTCGATCCCCACTTCGTACCAGCCGGCAGTGGTTGGCAGCTTTCTCAGAGTAGCGCACAATTGGCTATTGCGCTACGGGGTTGCAAATTGGGAAGGGACTGCCGGGGAGGGAAAATAATAGTTGCCTTGTTCGTTGCTCAAGCGCCTCCTGTTGGCCAGACGGGCGCTCGTCAGGAAGATTCTAAGTCTGTTCATGTCCGGGTATCTTCCGCCCTCGTTCTGAACTTGCGAAGATTCAACCAATGAGTGTATAAGAAGCAGCGGCTGACAGGCGCGTGCTTCAGAGGAGAGCCGCGAACTGTCTGCACTCTCCTGAATTGGCAGCAAGGGGTCGCATACGAGCAAGCCTTGTACATAGTTCACCAATTGGGCATTCCAGATTCGGGTGGGATTGGAGATGCCAAATTTATTTTTAAAAAAAAAAAACGTTTGCTTATGGGCAAAGTATAACGTCGCCCTTAGGCTGTGTCCCAGTTCAGCGGCTGCATCCTTCAAAGGCTACAATTGAAGACCGGTTGCGTCACATTTCGAAGGCTCCTTCAAATGCGGCCAAGAAATGCGGCCTTTTTTTCGCGGGCAACGAAGGCTGCAGCAGGTGGATCCTTTGCAGTCCACTCTTTCCCAAGATTCATTGCGCGGTGGTTAATCGAATCGAACAATGGCAGCTGCGGGAAGCGAGGAGTTCACTTTTAAATGTAAGTACTGGGGGTGCGTTCGAGCGCGTCTGCAAGTAAGCTGGCGTAGCGAGATTCCGAAAATGAGAATCTTGCCGGAAAACGTCGCGATAAGCCCTCCATACCCCATGATCGGGTATGGAGGGCTTATCGCTAAACTTCGCAAGATGCTCGCGTATTTTTTCGGGAATCTCTCGCAGCTGGCTTACTTGCAGACGCGCTTGAACGTACCCTGGGTTTTAGCAAAGATACTCTGGTACATGTTTGGTTTTAGCTCGGTAAATAGCAAAAAGTACGTAAAACTAAGGGCCATTAAAAGTGTAAGAAAAAGTTAGCGACATGTTTTAATTAGCTACTTTATTGGACAGCTAGCTAGCAAGCTAACTAACTTCTAGGAGCCGCTGCGGCTACGCTGCTCGCATCTTACCTGTGCTTTAGCCTTTGACTCTAAAGAGCAGTGATGACTGCTGAACAGAAAGCCAGGAGGGCGTTAAGCATTCCCTTAAATTGCTAACTAGCTCTAATCAGTTTTCCGTCATTTTCGTTGATTAAAGATAGCCATGTTAACTATTCAAACATTCAGCTATTTCAGGTTTGGCTAAGTTGTTTGCTTTGAGGTAACTCGAAGTTAAGAAACTATTTGTGTGAGGTACCGTTCTGGAACCAAATGCGAGACCAGGAAGTTGCAGCAAAAGTGATTTTATTGTAGTTGGGTAAACCCCCACAGGGCAGAAAGCAATGGTACAGAGTCCACAATCCAAAATCACAATCCAGTAGGGCAGAATCAGAGTCGAAAACCAGGGCAGCAATAACAGTACTCATGGTCGGGCAAAAACAGGTTCGGTACACAGGCACAGGTTTGACAGAGAAGCAAAAGCCAAAATCCAGTGGGCGTAATCCAAACCGTTAACAGGGCAGCAAAAACACAAAACTCGTAGTCAGGCAAAAAGGGTTCGTAAACAGATGCAGACAGTAGTACCAAAAAGCAGAGCCAAAAATCGAAGGTCGGACGGTCCAGTCAGAAGAGAAACACTATGAGTACAAGGCGAGAAACAAGAGCAGCACAGGTAAACAAGGGAAACGTTCTGACGGGGAATTGCAGTGAGAAGACAGCTTAAATACACTCAAGGGAAGTCACATGCTACGATTAGGATCAGGTGATGAGGATCAGACTAATTACGTGGGAGGAAACACAAGGGAGAACCTAACCACATGAAATTGGCAAAAGCCAAAACGCAGACAGGGAACACGAGACATTCTATGACAAGACATACAGCTCCAGTTAGGGAGTTCTAATGTGCACAGATAATGAGAGGCAGGACAGAGTGGAGCAGGTGCGGAGGATCCGCTGAATTGCAGCAAAGACTAAGTGAAGGCAAGAGGCAGAGACTAGAACAGGGCGAGTGCTGAGAGCTTGTTAATCAATTAGTAAGTGCAGCTATAAAATCCCTAGTGCTCGTTAGTAAGTTAGTATTATATACAATGTTAGTCTGGGTTAGTAACTTTAACAAAAAAAACAAACTGTTAGTATTGGTTAGTAAAATAGAAAAGAGAGGCGAAGGAAGCAAACGAGATTGGAAGGAATGTTTGAAACCCAGAAACCATGAAATCACCTAAGCATGTGACACGCGGGACTGGGGAGAAGCTGTAACTTAACAAGAGACCAGACAGGGGAGACAAAGTGCAATGAAGGGCATGGCAAAACATGGACCGGACCATAACAGAAAAGTGGATGGGGAATGGCGAAAACGAAAACATGGCAAAGTACAAAAACTGAACAGAACAAGGCAAAACCTAACAGACATGATCATAAACATAACAGGGAGTGGCAGAATAATAACAAACATGGTAGAATCAGAACAGACAGAGCAGGATCATAACAATTTGGATGCAAAATGCTTATGTAAATCATGAAGCGCAGGTTTAGGTGGCTGCTTTGCTGGACATGGCAAATGAACTCCGATAATCCTGAGTAGTTTATATTATTTTGTTAGGAGAGACATTGATTATTTATTCGCCTGAACATTGCACTAAGCTGCATATTTGACTGCCAATGGATTATTGATATCAGAAAACATGTTAATCAAAGCCAAAGATTGAAAGCGGGTTTATAATCAAACGCTTCAAGGGCAATCTGCTGCCCCTCCTGTTTTCTGTTCAGCAGCTCCACTGCTGTAAAGCCTGAAATGCCTTCAGTTATAAACAGGTTCAAATGTTGATTTATATCATAGCTAGATTGTGGCGATTTTTTTTTAGCTTTTTTATGCACAGGACCTACATTCATGACCATAAAAAAACGCAGCACTATGAGTGATGATATTTTTGTTTTTAGGTTGCCGGCCGTAGGCCAGTAACCTATTGTAGTCACTTTGCATCCGGCGTCGTCGTCGGCATCTTCTGTTTAAAGCTGTATCTCAAAAACGGTCTGATGAATTTTTTTTTTAATTTGGGGATGTGATCAAATGGGTCATCAAGTTAATGCCCGAGCAAAAAATTTTTTGATTGAATCGTTCGTTTAGACTTGCTGGCCATTTATATGTCGAAAATGGCCATTTTTGCCACTTAGGTGCAATTTTCTCAAAAACTGTCTGATGAATTTTTTTTTTTTATCGCAGCAATGGAATCAGTATCATGACCTGCTTCAGCGGTGTAAACGGCGTTTTGATTGAATCGCTCCTTCATAGCGCCACCTAGGCAACGTGTCTGGAATTCATCATTTTTCGGGGTGTTTTGCCACAAAATGTGCCGTAACTTGCTTATTATTGCATTTATAGTATAGGTATGAATTAGCATGTACAGCTTATCATGCTTGCCGAGCGTTGTCGGTTGGTCGCATTTGACCTTGAGCCGAAAGGTCAAGGGCAAATGGCAAAAATAGTCTATGACTCTCTTAATATAGCATTTAGAGCTTAGGTGTGTATGAGGCACCTGTAGGGAATCAGGTATGCCGATGAGTCAGTCACATTTGACCTTAGGCCTCAAGGTCAAGGTCAAATGGCAAAAATGTGCTATAACTCTCTTAATATAGCATTTAGAGCTTAGGTATGTATGAGACACCTATAGGGAATCAGGTAGGCCGAACATTGTGAGTCAGTCACATTTGACCTTGGGCCTCAAGGTCAAGGTCAAATGGCAAAAATGTGCAATAACTCTCTTAATATAGCATTTAGAGCTTAGGTATGTATGAGGCACCTATAGGGAATCAGGTATGCCAAACATTGTGAGTCAGTGACATTTGACCTTGGGCCTCAAGGTCAAGGCCAAATGGCAAAAATTTGCTATAACTTACTTAATATTACATTTATAGCTTAGATATGTATGAGGCACCTATAGGGAATCATGTATGCCAAACATTCTCGGTTGTGCGAATTTGACCTTGAGCCTCAAGGTGAAGGTCAAATGGCAAAAATGTGTAATAACAGCTAAATGTGGCATTTAGAACTTAGGTATATGTGAGGCACCTATAGGGAATCATGTAAGCCAAACATTCTCGGCAAGTTGAATATGACATTGGGCGTCAAGATCAAATGGCAAAAATGTGCTATAACTTGCTGAATATGGCAATTAGAGCTCAGGTATGTTTGGGGCACCTATAGGAAACCATGTATGCTGAACATTCTTAGGCAGTCAGTCAAATTTGATGTTGGGCCTCAAGGTCAAGGTTATATGACAAAAATGGCCCATATTTGTTCAATATTGTTTTTAGAACTTAGATATGTATTGGGCACTAATAGCAAATCATGTATGCTGGTTGTTTTCGACATATTGGATTTGACCTTGGGCAACGAGGTCCAGGTAATGACAAAAATGGCCTAAAAGTCCTTTAATGTTGGCTTTAGATCTTCGGTATGTATTGGATACTAATGACAAATCATGTATGCTGATCAAACACATCATATTGGATTTGACTTTGGTCTTCAAGGTCAAGGTTAAGTGACAAAATCAATCTATTTATTTCCAAGTTTAATAATGTCTTTAGACATTAGTATGTATTAGGCACTAACCCATATATAATTAAAATTTTAACAGGCGTTGTAACCGCATGGTCGACCTTTTTTCGCGATCAATTGCGGCAATAAAACTGGTCAAAATCCATTTTTGGATGTTTGTTCCTATTAGCATCAGGGAATAGAAAGAATAATACTAATTAGACCCACTCGGTGGCAGTGTTGTGTAAAAAAAATCATTGTCTGAAAGCAGAGCAAGAACCAGAAGTGAATTGAGAAGGTGACGCGCTTTACAAATTGACAGCAGACAACAGTGAAAGTTCAGGTTAGAAAAAAATCTAATCGGATTTCATGATGTAGACTTCTTAAAGATGATATTTTTGCTAAATGGCAGAAAAGTGACATAAAAATGTTGCTGTCTGTCACTCATGAAAAAGTGTGACCGCTCAGTCGAGTTGCCCGATAATGGTAACTAAAACCCCTTTCTCACTGAGCTGCGTTGGCCCACGGAAGTGTGCGGATGAAACAGTTCTCTTCTTTGGCAGAGAAGAATTGATTCCAAGAACCGTGAATTGATTCGCAGTGGTATGGCACCATTCGCCATCACCGCCGAAATTTGCAAAAAAATTAAACAGGTTTAATTTTTTCGCGGATGTCCAAGCTGGAGCTTTTTAACGCCAGTATTGTGTAGACAATGTTTTGCTTTCGCAAGAATTCATGTTGGCCTCCTGTTGAATCCGCGGACTGATGCTAGTTACTTTTCTCCTGTTGGGGCTGTAACTGCCGGCAACCTTCAGGGCCCTTGGCACTCTAGTTTCTTTCTGCATTAAAAAGTATTACTCACTGTGAATGAGTGGAATTCAGTTGGCTCAGCATAAAGTTGAGGATGAATTAATTGTTCCAAATGAAATTAAATTACTGAAAATTGATACATTTCTCTGTATTGTTTTTATGGTCATGAGTATAGAATGCAGACGCTCATTGTGGCTGATAATGATCTGATGAGGTTTCTGCTTCAGGTCACCTGATGGCAGAGGAGGAGGAGCGACAGCAGGAGGGAACAGGAACAAGAGCTCTTGAAAGAAGACATGAGATGGCAGAGAGAGGCAGAGGAGAGGAGAGCTCAAGAGAGCAGGGATAGGATGGACAGGCCCTTGTCTCTACTAGAGAAAATGATGCAGAAATAATTAATAAATTAAGTTTTGTTAAATCCATTGTTTATTCTTAATTCATTTATAACTGACAACTATTTACGACAAAACATACAAAATGCACACAAAAACCACTGAGTGCTTTTTAAAAAGTCTTAAAATTATCTGTACAAGTATACACTTGTCAGCCAAAACAAAGAAAGCAGGGTCTCGATTGTGGCACCCCATCCATGTCGCCGTTCCTGATTGAGGAGGTCCAGCAGCACTGCCAGGGCCTGCCTGCTCAGCCTAAAATCAGGCCTGGTGTCTTCATCACCAAAGAATGTCCAGCACAGGGACATTGAGGTTGACCCTGCTGCACTGGGGTCTGGGCTGGTTTAGGGAAAGAAGAAAAATTGGTAAATGAACAAAAGCCAGATATTTTTTGTGGAGAACTTGGATAGGTAAAATTCAAACCCAGACAGCACGCATACATCTTGCCGACGTCGGCACGAGGAATTAAGTTGCATCGGCGAGATGTATTATGGAGAGCGTTTGCTCATTGGGAATACGTCGCCGAGACATCAGCATTAGGTAAAATGCATTTTAACAAATGCCGATGTCTCGGCGACGTAGGGCCAATGAGCAAACGACGTAAATACGACATCTTCCCTACACATCCTCATTACATCGCCAATACATCGCGGCGACATATATGTGCTTACTGGGAAGCCTATCAATCTACTCAGCTGTTTTAAACTGAGCAATGGTTTTCTTTTTTAATATTATAATAAGATTCAGTATTGAAGAAATATTCAGAACCATTACGCAAGTAAAAAGTATGACTACTCTGCATTTTTGCATTTTACTGCTGTCAATGTTAAAGGTTGAGCTTATTTCAACTACTCAATATACTTCTGGTTTTTGTAGTTCAATGAGCTCAAAAAAAAGCCATATTTTTTGCTTTGTGATGGTTCATTTTCCTGCCAATCCAAGGGAGGTTGAAATGGTATGTACTGAATTTGTGGTTGGAGAATGTTGTAAATCCACAAAGGAATGTCACTCTTAAATGTTTGTTTATTAAAAGCATTATCATTCAACCTCAATACATTTTGAGATAGCTACATGGTTTTTACTGAACAGGAAGGGTATGAACATTTGTAATCTGAAATGTAACTAGCTGGATAAAGCTAGTGCTTAGAGAAATAAATGAGTAGCTGGAAAGTACATAATTTGCCCATAAGATATGGAGGACAAGTAGCATAAATTTGCATAAAATGAAAATTATAGGAAGTACAGGTATCTAGAATTAGCAGTTAAGTAAAAGCACAAAGTTACATTCCACCTCTGGTTATTTTGAATATGAAATGGCTTTATGGTCAAAGTCAAATGGCATTAGCCATTCATTAATTAGGCTGACGGGAGTCAGCTGATTACTTTTAACTGTTGGCTCAAAGTACAAACCTCAAGATATGAATTTTATCTGGACATGGCTCTCTTGGCCTGAGATAAATCACCCTCCGGCGTTGGCGGCGAAGCATCTCTTCCATCTCCTCCAATAATTGAAAAAAAAACCCAATAAAAATTTCCATCTCGCAAGTTACGTTGAAGGGTCCCGATTGTCAGCTGTTGCTGTCAAGGTTGCTAGGCGACGAGAGCAGGGTTTCCAGACGCGAAGGTAAGGGCGGGAATAGCACGAGACGCCAACTGCGAATCCTCCGTTGGCTAGACTGTCTCATTTCGGAGACTGCTTGGATGGGCCTTCGCGATCTAGGACGCGGCCTTTGTAGACCGCGAAGGCTGCGTCCTTCAAAGGATGCAGCCGCTGGATTGGGACACAGCCTTAGGGCGTATTCAAATCCCTGTTCTTGGCGACACTCGGGTTGACTTGACACGAGAACGACGTTCCGAACAGCCGAGAACCAACAGGAGAACGCGTTCTTGCCACTCCCCACTTTTTGGAGAGTGCGACGAGTGTCGTCAAGAACAAAGATGGCGGACGCGGGAGATACGTATGTGAAATTTTAATCAATTTCATCGATTAATCTTGTTAATAGCCCTCTATTCATGAGAATGAGTAGTTTCAGTGGCAATTAACTATATATAGACGCATGAAGTGACTTTCAAGCCCGGTCACTAGAGTTGATCTTGTTGAAATTTTGTAAAAACTGTCGGTATCGCAATAATTCAATTCAATTCAATTTTTTTCTGCATAATACGCAGCCCCATGGGCTAGCCTGAGTTGGAGACGGACATCCTTCATGGCCGCCATTTTGCCGCTGACCGAGAAAACCCGAACTCGCACTTCCGTGTTCGGAATTAAAAACCCTGCACCTCGCACTCTTGGGGATTCGAATAGTGTCTGTATAGTTCTCAGAAAAGCCTCCCTCTTCCTCCTGGGCGAAGGCTGCGTCCTTCAAAGGATGCAGCCACTGAATTGGGACACAGCCTTAGTGTCTGTATAGTTCTCAGAAAAGCCTCCCTCTTCCTCCCGGAAGCCTGGAAACTTTACAAGCCAATGCGCTGAAAAAGTGCGACGTCAGTTTCGCTGCGGTCAACACTCACTTCCTTGTCAATGGTTCATGGTCCTAGCATAGCAACACATTCACTTGTACACTTTATACACAACACGAAATACCTAAATATTTGACGATCAAAAATAGAGTGAGAAATGCTTCCTGTTCTTTTATACTGAGCATATTTTGGGTTTAAGATCGCTGAAAATAATAGACATGAGGACCATGCCAATAAACACTGTTCTAGTTCTTTGCTTTTGGCTTGGTTTGTTCAGCATGAACCAGGGGTGCATTCAAAGTCACACAGGTGCACATCGTTTTGTTCCGGTTTCCGGGTTGAAAGACCTGTTTCCTCCAACTGGTGTGCAACGGTGCACAACGGCATTTGAGGTATGTTTTCTTCTGTTTGGTGGGTGAGCCAGGGGTGTTATCCAATCAGCTGCAACATGTATATAAACCGCGCCATCTTAAAAAGGTAGTGGCACAATGAATCTAATGAGGGTAGTATATAAATGCATCTCTTGCAGCTTGGTATTCATCACGGTTGATGACATCAAACGACATGTTTGTGGTAAGGAGAAGTTTAAAAAGTTTAAAAATCGAACACGAATTTGAACCTATTTCATCTGGCTCCGAGAATTCCTCCAAGAGAACGCACAGTATGGCCCTCTCGGCTGCCATAGTTGTAACGCTTGCGTGACACAGCGGGGTGTTCAGCGCACTACTGTTGCCATTTAAATATACGTTTTGCTACGTGTCGCCAACTTTGAACGCACCCCAGTTGCCATGGCTACGGCAAGTTGACCTCAAAATTACCTCACCTCTTTTCCTGTGCGAGTAGTGCAGCCAGGAAAAAAATTATCTGAGAAAAAAACATGAAAAGATAAAGGTTACGTTTACTTATAAGCCTTCCATTTTTTGTATTAATTGTTACATCATTTTATTCGCATCTGGGAAAGTGAACGGTGAACTTAAAACTTTTTCTCATTGTGGCTTGCCACTGCTAGATGAGCTAGCTTGATCAACCACATTGGTGCAGTTGTCTAACATTACAGGGTTTTCATTGCTTCACATTGACAAACTGATTTTAAAAACTTGGGATATGGCTACAGATTGAACCGATTTTCAGTATTTACTCACACACAGCAGTCGATTCTGCCAATATACAGCGCCCTCCAAAATTATTGGCACCCCTGGTTAAGATGTGTTCTTTAGTTTCTAATAAATTCAGTTTTTTTCTAAATAATATAGGACCACAATGAAAAAAAGAGGGCAATCCAACCTTTAATTCAAGTGCATTTATTCAGTGGGAAAAAAATCCCACATTAAGAAATAATTCTTTTACATCAAATCATGTGTGCCATAATTATTAGCACCCCTGATGTTAATACTTTGTACAACCCCCTTTTGCCAACAAAACAGCACCTAAGCTTCTCCTATAATGTTTCAAAAGATGGAAGAACACAGAAAAAGGGATGTTCGACCATTCCTCTTTGCACAATCTCTCTAAATCATCCAGCGACCTGGGTCCTCTCCTCTGCACTCTCCTCTTCAGCTCACTCCACAGGTTTTCAATGGGGTTGAGGTCTGGGGTCTGAGATGGCCGTGGGAGGAGCTTGATTCTGTGTCTGGTGAACCATTTCTGTGTAGATTTGGCCACATGTTTAGGGTCATTATCTTGCTGAAAGACCCAGTGACGACCCATCTTCAGCTTTCGGGCAGAGGCCACCAGATTTTGATTTAAAATGTCCTGGTATTTCAAAGCGTTCATGATGCCATGCACCCTAACAAGGTTTCCAGGGCCTCTGGAAGAGAAACAGGCCCACAGCATCACCAGTCCTCCCCCATACTTCACAGTGGGCATGAGGTGCTTTTTTGCATACTCATCTTTTGTGTTTCGCCAGACCCACTTAGAGTGTTTGTTGCCAAAAAGCTCTATCTTGGTCTCATCTGACCAAAGCACACGGTCCCAGTTGAAGTCCCAGTACCGCTTAGCTTAACTCCAGACGTTTGCGTTTATGATTGTGAGTGAGAAAAGGTTTTTTCCATGCATGCCTCCCAAACGGCTTGTTGGCATGTAGATAGCACCTGATGGTTGTTTTGGAGACTTTGTGACCCCAAAATGCTACCATTTGTTGCAATTCTTTAACAGTGAGCTTTGGAGAACTTTTTATTTCTCTTACCATCCTCCTCACTGTGCGTGGTGGCAAAATAACCTTGCGTCCTCGTCCAGGCTTGTTTACCACTGTTCCAGTTGTTTTAAACTTCTTAATGATTCCTCTGACAGTAGATATGGGCAGGTGCAGGCGAGTGGCTATTTTCTTGTAGCCATTGCCTGACTTGTGAAGGTCGACACACATCTGCCTTACTTGAATGGTGTGTTCCTTTGTCTTTCCCATGTTGAAGAGTGGATAAGAGAAATGGCCTCTGTGTCACATCTTATTTATAACCCAGGGAAACAGGAAGTGATGAATTACTAATTAAATGTTCCTGGATACTCTCATCAACTTTGTAAACTACTGTAGAAATGACAGAAATACTTCAATTACGTTTATTTCCTAGGAATTGTTAGGGGTACCAATAATTGTGGAACAGGTGATTTTATGAAAAATAATTATTTCTTAGTCAGGGATTTTTTTTTCCCTTAAAATTCACTTGAGTTGGAGGTTACATTTTTCTACAATTTTCAGTGTGAGACTATGCTTCTGCAATAAAAATTGAATTTATTTTAAGGCTTTTAACACATCTTAACCAGGGGTGCCAATAATTATGGAGGGCGCTGTACCTCTTTCGGAAGTATAAAAACGTCAAGTGCGCAGCTTTGACAAATTGTTTGTGCGTGCGATTAAAACATTAAAAATCGATTTCACTCATTCGTGAAATCTGTCCTTATGTCGGTTGTCTACTAAGTTTTTTAATTCAGTTAGTGGTAAAAACTCTGTAGCGGGCACGTGGCTTTTATCAGTGATAACTGCTTATAAGGACGGCGAACTTTAGAGTAGAAGTTATTTTGATGTTTGAAGTCGCAATATTAGAGTACGGGATAAAGTCAATTTAATATTTTATTGAAATCAAGATCCATTTTGGAATGAAATGAGCGAGTCTGCTGTAATTTCATGGTATATTACTTAATTTCAATATAGAAACAATAAACTTATCGCTAATATACAATCAAATATAATACTGTAAGCATGTATATGTGCGTGTGTGTGTGTGTGTATATATATATATATATATATATATATAAGCTGTCTGTTTAATAAAGACATTTGATGCAATTATGAAATGAAATAGTTTCAAGAAGACATTCTCGAAACCTTTAAAGGGGACCTATTATGCTACATTTCCGAGTTTATATTTTGATCTTGGACTCCCCTAGAGTACTCCTGATCATTCAAAGTCCAAAAAAGGGTCCTTATTTAGCTCATACTGCCATCCTCAAAAAACCCCATTTGTAGTCCATTGTACTCTCTGCCTGAAACGCCTCGTTTGGGTGGCTCTTCCGCTATGGCTACCCCTCCCCATGTCCCCACTTTCTTCTGATTGGCCAGTTCTGTGGAGGGCGTAGCTGGGCGGGACTCAGCAGAATGCAGTTTTCCGGGTCCGCCTCCCTAGTGTGAAACGTGAGACGCGTCTGCCATCTGAGCTAAGGAATCGGCAGGGAAATTCCGCAAGCAAACGCGTTACATGTGTATAGATCTAATGGAATGAACTTGTTCTGATAAACGCAGCGGCGAAAATGGAGGATGCAGTGCGAAAGTCTGGCAGCGCAAGCTCGAATTTGCGATCTACCTACGGCTACTATGGTGAGTACACCGGTGTTTCTACTCTATAGCTAGGATTGAGGGAAAGCTAGAATCCACCCCATACAGACACATTTGTAGAACGGGTCGACATACCCAAGTGTAGACCGGAGACCGTAGAAATCCGGTGGGTCTGAGTTTAGCGGGAAACATGGACAGTGAGGAGCAGCAAAAAGTGGACCAACAACGTATGGACTGCTTAGGTGTGTATTATAAGGACCTTCTGGTTCATGTGCATAAGTGTGGTGTGTCGTTAGCATGGAGTAACGAACAGCTTCTGCGCTGGTATATGATGGGGGTGAAAGCTCCAGGCTTAACGGCCTTTTTGGAAATTGCCCATGGTAATGGTTTACTTATTGCGCTGGAATGACCAGCGTTTGCTCACGGAAAATGAGCGCGTTAAGCCGCTTTCACGCCGGATGCGAAACGAATTTTTCGCGCGACCGATTACATTCAAAGTCAATGCATTGTCTTTGCATTGACTTTGAATGTAATCTGTCATGCAAAAAATTTGTTTCGCGTCTGGTGCGAAAGCGGCTTAACGCGCCCATAACGCGTGTATTCACGTCTTTGCATTGACTTTGAATGTAATCTGTCGCGCGAAAAATTCTTTTCGCGTTCGGTGTGAAAGCAGCTTTATGGTTAGTACGCAACAGCTAGAGAGAGTTCCAGTCATGTTATGAACATAATACAGGTTTTACAGACCTCAAGTTCCGTTAGCGTGGACAGTTGCTTATGTGGAGCTAGCGAATCGATTACTTCTACAGGAAAGAATTTCCAATTCAATCTCCACCTTTTTCAGCTTTTTATTAGCCAGAACAATTTCTAAAGGGGGATGAAATTACGATATGGCAATGCAGAGAAATCGTTTGTTATACCAGACACGTTATAGCCTGTGCGTTTTGCGATTGCTTTCCCGGTAGCATCAGAGAGCTAGCCCAGATATTGGTGAAGTATCCGGCTGATCCCTGTCATGGATAAGTGAAGCGATCACAAGCAGCCATACTCAAACCCAAACACGTATCCCAAGCTCTGCAAAACCTAAGTCTGGTCTAACTGCAGCCTTTTCAGCCCAACTTTGCAGACACATACATCACCTCTCCGGTTAGCTTCGACTGTAGTGGCTACAATCAGGCAACGTTATGATGAAACTGCCACATTGATGCTTACCAAAGTTACACAAGCATACCGATCAGAATTACTGCATATAAGTGAACCAGGATCATTTTTAAGTAGCACAGCACGCGAACTCACATGCAGTAGCTGGTAACCGAGCGGTCATAACAACAGACACAAACCCTTGCAATACAGGTCTTACAGACAGCAAGTTCCGTTACCATGGACAGTTGTACCAAGCATCCAAATTACAATCAAGTATAAAAAGTTAGCTTCAAATGAGGTTTATGTTCACACACCTTCTGTTGAATTTCTCCTGATATTACTGTTGCATATTTAGGACACAAACATTAGCAACAGTAACTTAACCGTAGTGCTACAGCCACATTCAACAGGCTATCACGTTAGGTAAGCTTATGCAGTAAAGCAACTTACAGATTCTGCGTCTGTGAGTCATGGACAGTCACGACTGATCCAGGCTTTATCTTCAGATATTTTACAAAGCCTGCGTTTGAGGCCAATTGTTAGTGCTAACTATCGTTAGCGGTCCTGCAAGCCACCCTCAACACGTTAGCTTCATTTCCATTATTTGCTGTTATATCGTTACTTACAGCTTGTGGCTCCAAGCGCTTGATCGATGCAACTGCTTCAAGTTTGAGAAGCAGCTGAAACGCTTACCAGATTTGAGGAGCAGCTGAAACGCTTATCCTGTGTCGAATTATCCTTTATTGACAAAGCTGTCTTTGGTGAAATGCTGAGCACAAACAGCCAACTGGCTGTGGCTGTTTGCTGCCAGCAAACAAAGAAGTTACCAACTGATTTCTGGTGGCATCGTCTTTTGGAGGAGAAATGGGTGCTTTTCTTCGCGTCCAAAAATAAACGGACAAGCAGCTTTGGGAGAGATACTGGCAAAACTGCACCTCAAATGAACTGTGGTTCTTCTTTTGTATTTCCAAAAGTGTAGACGCTACTAAGGCATAGTATGATCTGCCGTTGTTAGTGCCTGCAAGAAAAGTTTCCAGTGTGGGCAGGTCCAGCGCCGTTATTGGCTCTGGCTAGGTCTGTATTAATTGGACGGCACAACCTGATGTCAGGTTTTGCCCAGATCTCGTGAAGATCTTGGAACGAGCTTTTCAGAGAGGAAATCACGTTCACGAAATCATGTTCTTGGATTACGGCAAAACCCTTGTATCTTATGTTTAGAAACTTTACAGAGGTTGAGTATGGACATCCAACATTATAACATTACTTATATGTATTAAAAGAAAGATCAGCATAATAGGTCCCCTTTAAATGAACTCCATTTCTGCCTATAGGTGCACATTGGTACAGCATTTTTACTGCTACCTGACTGAAGAAATAACTGTACAGCATTTTCTTGAGCACTATCATGCCATATTTTAGACAAATCTGTGTTTTCTAGATCAGGCCCTTTTTTCAAACACCGCATGGAAGAGGACATAAAGGCAGGAAGGCAGCCATCATAGGGGCAGCACAAGGAGAGAACACAGGAGGAGCACAGGCAGTAAATGCAGCAGCAGCACAAGGAGGGAACAGTGACACAAGAGGAGCACAGGCAGTAAATGCGGCAGCAGCACAAGGAGAGAACACAAGAGGAGCACAAGCAGAGAACATGGTTGCAGCAGACATAGGGCCACCTTCCTTGATCCCTATTCAACCTGTGATACAGTACCCGAAAGAATCGTTCGGCATCCAGAAAAGATCATTTCGATATCAATGGTTCCAGAAATACTGCTGGTTAGAGTATTCAGTTTCAAAAGACTCTGCATTTTGCTTTCCATGCAGACAATTTGGCAAAGTCTCAAATAGGTTTAGGTCTCATACTAACGGCTTGATAAGTTTAGGTTTCAAAAATTGGTAGAGGGCGCTGAGCGCTCTTAAAGAACATGAAGTGTCTGAAACACACAAAGACTGTATGATAGCATGGGCCTCTTTCAAAGGCAGTAGGGTACGTGGAGATATAATTCAACAACTCAAAGCTGGACAAGAAAAGGAAATGTCTGACAGAAGGGAGTATCTTAGGTGTGTTGTTGGGGTAATTTCTTTTCTTGGAAAACAAGGAATTGCATTTTGGGGCCATGATGAAAGTGAGGCAAGTGGGAACAAGGGGAATTTCCTCGAATGTATGAACTTGCTCACCAAATTTGACCCCTTCCTGCAGCAGCATCATATGCCTACTAATGCCACTTACCTTTCAAACACATCCCAAAATGAAATGATTCAGTGTTGTGCTGAAGCTGTTACTGAGGGTATTGTGGCTGAATTGAAAGAATCCAGCATGTATGCTGCAGTGGCTGATGAGGCCAGGGATGGTAATTCAGAACAACTGTCATTTTATGTGCACTATGTATCTCAAAAAGATGGTGATGTTAAAGAACATTTCCTTGGTATCAATGATTTGGAGGGCTTTAATGCAGACACAATAACACGGTCATTAGAGCATACATTGGAAACACATGGCATCAGTGACATTCTCTGTGTGGCACAAGCTTATGACGGGGCCTCTGTTATGAGTGGAACGAGCGCTGGTGTGCAACCTCAGTTTCAGGCAAACCACCCAGAAGCTTTGTACGTGCATTGTTATGCGCATTAACTTAATTTGGTTCTGTGCCATACATGCAAAGCTATACCAGAGGGTACTGAGGTTTTTGATACTCTAGAAAGTACATGCTCATTTTTCAGCGTTTCGCTTTTGAATCACAAAAAATTTGCTAGTGTTCAATCAGCGCTTGGGCTGCATCCTGCATTAGTGCAGCTTTCTCAAACACGCTGGTCCTGCCAACTACGCTCTGTGAAATCTGTGATCGCCAATTTTCCTACCCTCATTCAATGCTTCTCAAGCATGAAGTCATGTACAGCTGTTGGTCTTCTAGCAAAACTTAGCAAATTTTCAACTGTGTACCTGCTTATGATGTTTCAAGCCATTCTTGCGACAACTGAGGGATTTCACAAATTCCTCTAGGGTGAAAAATGTGATTTAATGAAGGCGATAGAGGTTCATTAAGTGTGTGTACAGCACTCTAAAAGGCATGCGGTCCACTGAGATGGCAGAGCATTTCTACGGGAAAGCTATGGCTTGTTGCAAGGAAAATGACATTGAGAGGACAACTGACCCAAGAAGAAACGAGCAGAAAAGAATGGATAGCAATGTTGTGGAATCTGCCTGCGGAGTGAGTGCAACCTTCAGTACCTCCGAGCATTGCAAAACAAAGCTGTTTGTCCCCTGCCTTGATCATATGTTGGCGAGCTTGACAGACGATTTTCTGATTAATACTAAACTTATGAGCGGAATTCAAGCCTGCAATCCAAACTCTGAAAACTTTCTGTCTGAGGACTGCTTTAATGAAATTGCAAAACATTACAGCATACAGTTATGCCCTGAAGAATTAGTGGTTGCTAAGAACTACCTGATGCGTAAAAATGCTCCTGACACACAAGCTGTCTACAAGCTACTAGATTCCATTATGTTCCCTTCCCTAAAAAAGGTAGTTCAGGTTGCACTAACCATACCAGTCAGCAGTTGCAGCTGTGAGCGCTCTTTCAGTGCTCTGAGGCGCCTCCATACCTGGTTAAGGAACACAATGGGCCAGTCACGTTTGAAAAACTTGGCGGTCCTCTCAATTGAAAAACATGAACTTGAGAGGATTGATGATGAAGTCATAATTGACTGGTTTGCAAACCTGCATTAAAGACGCTGCCCATTATCACAGGCCCGTCCTTGAACTAAACATGAAGGTAGGGAAGTCATGTTTTTCTAATTCAAATGGTAAAATAATGTCTTGTGCTTGTGAGGAAGGTAATGGTTTCTGTTTATGTTTGGCAGTCATGCAGACGACACAGGAGGAAATAAGGCAACAACACAGGGGGAGAAGAGGCAGACAACACAGGAGAACAGACAGACAATCCGCACAGGAGGAAAACAGGCAGACAACACAGGAGGAGATCAGGCAGACAACACGGGGGAGAAGAGGCAGACAACACAGGAGGAGACCAGGTAGACAACACAGGGGGAGAACAGGCAGACAACACAGGATGAGATCAGGCAGACAACACGGGGAGAAGAGGCAGACAACACAGGAGGAAATCAGGCAGACAATACAGGAGAACAGACAGACAGCACAGGAGCAGAACAGGCAGACAATACAGGAGGAGATCAGGCAGACTAAACAGGAGGAAATTCGGCAGACAACACAGGAGAAAAGTCAGGCATCACAGGAAGAGAAATGAGACAGCATGGAAGGAAAGCACAGGAGGAGAACAAGGTAGACAGCTGCAGACTTGGGGGCATGAGAGATTGTAGACAACTGTTGAATTGGCTTTGTATATTTATGGCTATATGGAATGTTCTTACATAAGTTTAAAACTGTTGGCTTATTAAGTTTATGTTAAAGCTAAAGACACTATAGCAGGGTCATTACAGCATCATTTCATGTATTTTAAATTGAAAAGACATGAAATGATCATGGCATTTTTCATTTAATGTTTATGTGCAGTATTGTACCCAATATCACATATGGTTTTTTGCATGAGTCACTTCTTAGAAATGCCAAATTTTAGGCCAATACAATGGATTTTATTTAGTCCAGGTGTGAGACTGTCTTTGGGGCTCAGCCCCGGATGTTTCAAATGTCTATACACGCCCCTGCCACACCATATTGCCAAGTGTGCGAAATGTAGCCACGGCTATTAAACTATTTCTTACTCTACCTGTGACAGTAGCAAATGCAGAAAGATCCTGCTCAAAATGAAAACTAATCAACACATATCTGAGAAGCACAATGGCACGGCAGAAACTCCCTGGCCTGGCTGTCCTCAGCATCGAAAATAAACGAGCACGCAGTCTGGACTTGAAGAGAGATGTGAGGGATACTTCTCAAAGAGACACGTTTGTATATACGCCTGCAAGCCCTTAAGAAAACTAAATGCTATTTCAGAAGATGAAGGTTTGTTCGTCCGTATGAGAAAACTAATAATAATAATAATTATTATAATAATAATTGTGCCTTAAGGAACGATTTGTTCTGTCTGTCTCTATGGTGCAGTTGTGTAACAGTCTGAGTTGAGTGGGCAGGTGGGCTTTTAACAATAACTTTGACAATGAAATCCGGCGCTCTGTGATAAAGGGTAGTAATGAGGAGGAGTCCGGCTACCTTAGACAAATCCTGCAATTATGGCCGTCACAGGATCAGCACATTGACAACGGTTATTACATTTTATTGTGTGTTGCCTTTAAACACCCCAACCGTGTAAAATTTAAGCAGTATAAAATGCTTAACTTTGCAATCTTTGTCCATTGTTCAAAAGTGGTCTTTTCGTGCTTCTAAAACTTTAAAATTCTAAAATTCGCCCGCTCCCTGCTGCACCAAGGGGGCCTACTAAGGGTAAGCTGCGGGTGGGCCCCACGTGTTTGCTTTACGGTGCTGACTGTTGGTATGATGTTCTTTTTATGAAATGCTGTGTTAGTTTTATTCCCTTAATAAATGAAATAACCATTTAAAATCTGCATTTTGTATTTACTTGGGTTGTCTTAGTCTTATATAAAAATTTGTTTGATGATCTGAAACATTTAAGGGTGCTTTCACACTAGGGACTCGAGCATGGATCCGAGCACATTTGACTCCTAAGTCCAGTTCATTTGGTAAGTGTGAACACAAGCGTACCGTGCTCGGGCACGGTATAGGGGTACGGTTGGAAGAGGTGGACTCGGGCACGGTTCATCCATACTCGTACCAAATGTGAAAGCAACCGAACTTGAGCATGGAAGATACTGTAATGTGTTATGGCTCTCTTGTTCTAACAAATGCAGCGGCGAAAGGATCCCTCCACTTAAACGAAGAAATTCAATGCTTGCTCGAAATTAAGGCGGACGAAAACATGCAATCATAACTGGATACTACACACAAAAACTCAATTTATGGAATAATTTGTGAATAGTAACATTCGCGTGGTTATCATAGAACAATAAATCAGTGCCAAATTATGAGAGAGATAAATTTTTGTGGTATTAGGCAGTGGACAGCATAATCGGCCAAAAACGCTAGGGCAAAAGAATTCCATATTCAACCTTCATCAATATCGAAAGTAATCAGTACTTCTCTTTTTCGGCTTACCTTGATGTTTGGGTACCCAGAGAAAGATTTGGGTGAGTAAAAACATCAAGCATCCAGTCGTGAAAATTTCGGGTTTAATTTCTTGTGCTGCTATACGTGGTAATCCATGTTACTGACGACGCACCGGGTTGCTATTGCACACACAGCATATGCATTTGCGATATTAATATTCGATATTCATATTCTAAACCCCCTTCTCAATAATAAAACCCCCCGAAATATAGTGGCGCCTCCTTTTAAAATCATGCGAAACTCTAACTCTTTCCATCGCAGCTTACATGGCCTTGTGGCGTGCACACAGTCATCCACAGAATATGTAACGGTAGTTGTAAAGCAAGAGATGACCATTAAGACTACTGAGATGCCACTTTGTTTTGTTTGAAGATTATTTTTTGGGATTGTTTCCTGTCTGGCACCAAAGCGGTTATTGACAAAAGTCACAGATTACATAGTGTACATCAATGAGAAAAGTTTATTTTTTGCCAAATCACAACAACTGCTAGCAAGCCATCATAGTTGCATTCAGCCGCAGGGACTGATCACTGTTCACCTGCTATGTCCAAGTCGTTAGCCTAACTAAATAGTAACAATTAGCATTTGATTTTCCTTCCTGCACGTAATTAAAACTTCAATAACACATTGTCATTTTTGGTTTCAGTTAGAAATTTTTTTAGTTTTATTTTGTTTAATTTTCTCCGTAGGACACTTCTGGCAGCCTGTGAAATCTCACCTTTGGCATAAATTGTCGGCCAACTCATTAATTGAAAATATGTTCCAGGGGGCAACTTAAGAAATGTAAAACCAATAGGCCTAACTAACAGACCCTCCAGTTTCTGAGGCTTTCATAATCTCTTATCAAAATTGATCTATTTCTTTTCATTTTCAATATATTGGCCTCTCAAATATGAAACTAAGGGTGGAAATAAAAAATTCAGTTTTCAGGGGCCCTCAAGGGTCTGTACAAGGAAGATTGACTGCACCCAAGGCATAATAGTGGAGTTCAGAGACCCTGAAAACAGTCCCAGCTTTAAAAAAGTTTTTTTTTTTTTTTTGCCAATTTTGGATTGGCAAATTGACCATATGGGCAGTTATCCATGGTAATGAAACTTGTTCTACACAAATGTAAATATCTTCGCTTTATTTGTTCAAAATTACATTTTCTCATCTCCTTCACTGTTTTATCATGTTATCAAATATAGGTGTTTTTGGTTAAAAACGCCCATAATTATCCCCTTTGTCCTGCAACTAGAAGTTTTAAATAGACAGTGCCAACTCATAAACTCAAGTTACATCATTTCCTAAGATGATCTGACATCTGACATGATGTTGCATTCCCTCCCTTGGATCTCCCAGGTATTGCATCATCTTCCATGGGTAATGCATCAGATCTCCCGTGTATTGCATCATTCGTGGGTATTGCACCATCTCTGTTTAAAAAAGTAATACAAACTTTGACACTGACAAAACCATACTTTCTTCGCCTCTTGAGCTAACTGCCATAGTCAACGATGGTTCATGTTGCCACGGATTTCTCACTGTGACGTAATTGTACGTGGTGGCGTTATGTTGCGGTTACGTGGTTGAAGCTCGACTACTTCATTTTAAAATTATAATGTTCGATTTGGAATTACTCTGTCTTTATGATATCTTTATCATAACCATTTGAAAGATCCAGTAATTCGACCACTTGGAAATTCGTGACAGATTCACTTTAAATAATACACAAAAACCTGCACAATGTCCAGAGTAGTCCCGTAAAATTTCGGATTTTTTGCACAAATTTGGCTGTTTAGCTCCGCTGTGACGATAGTCAGCAGTTAGCGGAGCTTTTCTAATGCCGAGTCGTCCAGCGTCCGTCTGTCTGTCTGCCTGCCTGCCTGCCTGTCCGTCCGTCCGGCATCAACTTTTCACTTCAAATTTGAATATCTCAAAAACTGACTGATAACTTTTTGGCTAATTTGGTGCGAGCCTTTCTTATGATATTCTGAATATTCACTGTGAAAATCCCTGTCCCGGTTTTTGAGATATACAAATATACAGCATTTTGCACATAGAAAATCAGTGTTTGTGCTCATGTTTTCAGTCTTTCATTAATATAAACTGATAACTTTTTGTGAGCCTTCCTTATGATGCTCTGATTATCCCCTGTGAAAAATAGAAAATTCTACGTCCCGGTTTTTGAGAAATTCAGCATTTTGGACTCAGAAAATCAGTGTTTGTGCTCATTTTTAGCTCCGCTGTGACGATAGTCAGCAGTCAGCGGAGCTTTTCTAATGCTGAGTCATCCGGCGTCTGTCTGCCTGTGTGCCTGCTTGCCTGTCTGTCTGTCTGTCTGTCCAGCGTCAACTTTTTACTTAGAATTTGAATATCTCAAAAACTGTCCGATAACTTTTTTTCGAATTCGGTGCAAGCCTTCCTTATGATATTCTGAATATTCACGGTGAAAATTAGAAAATTCTACATCCTGGTTTTTGAGAAATTCAGCATTTTACACTTAGAAAATCAGTGTTTGTGCTCATTTTTTCAGTCTTTCATTAATATCTCAAAAACAGTCTGATAACTTTTTGTCTAATTTGCTGTGAGCCTTCCTTATGATGTTCTGATGATCCCCTGCGAAAATTTGAAAATTCTACATCCTCGTTTTTTGAGAAATTCAGCATTTTGGACTTAGAAAATCAGTGTTTGTGCTCATTTTTTTCAGTCTTTCATCAAAATCTCAAAAACTGTCCAATAACTTTTAGTCTAATTTGTTGAGAGCCTTCCTTATGATGTTCTGATGATTCCCTGCGAAAATGAGAAAATTCTACTTCCCGTTTTTGAGAAATTCAGCATTTCATATTGCAATAGTTTTCAAGGATTTCTGAAATTAAGTTATGACATGGACATTTCAGTCATCCTCAGCGGAGCTCTCTAGGCCGACAGGCCTCTTGTTTTCACATCAATTTGATTTCCAGTGGTTTCTGAACCAGGTCCTGGGGCACCCACGTGTATGCCGGTTTTTGTTTAGACCACAGTTTCAATCTAGAATTTTAATAAGCTGTTGATTTGTCACAATTCAGTGCATTTCATATTGACAGCAGTTATTTACCTTCTTGCAGCATAGTTTGGCAGAAATACCCTTGTGTGCTAAGGAGAATAAAAGGCCCTTTAACATACTGTGTTTATTTTTAAGCTCCGCTGTGACGATAATCACAGTCAGCGGAGCTTTTCTAATGCCGAGTTGTCTGTCGTCCGTCTGTTTGTCCATCCGTCTGTCTGTCCGGCGTCAACTTTTCACTTCAAATTTGAATATCTCAAAACCTGTCTGATAGCTTTTTTTCTAATTTGGTGCGAGCCTTCCTTATGATATTCTGAATATTCACTGTGAAAATTAGAAAATTCTACATCCCGGTTTTTGAGAAATTCAGCATTTTACACTTAGAAAATCAGTGTTTGTGCTCATTTTTTCAGTCTTTCATTAATATTTTATTTATCATTAATTTCGGACAAAATGGCCACCGGTAGCCATATTGGACATCCGAAATGTCCGAAAATCAGTCTTGAGCATTGTCCAATCAATATCTTCGCCTGTGTGAAATTTGGAGAAATTCCTATAATAATTGTGGCTTCCAGAGCCCGGAACAGAACATCTCTGCGGTGGCGGCGGCCCCGGAACTAAACCATAGTATCTCCCGACTATCGTCATCAGGGACATACAATAAAGTTGGTGGGGTGAACTATGTTCGATCAGTACATGGTAGAGTAAAAAAAAAAAGGTCACTTCCTGTTACCACCGGGGGGCGCTATGACTATGGCGGAATATTGTCATGTAGATGTGTTCAGGGCCGGACTCTTATCAAACATGTGAAGTTTGGGGCAGATTGGACAATACACATTGAAGTAAAAGCAACTTCCTGTTTCACGGCGATTACTGGAAATTCGACACCAGGCCACCGCCACGCCATTCAATGATTACTGGATCTTTTGATAACTGTTGGTCAGAAACTAGTCTGGATGACACACCGATTTTGTCGATTTGATAAATCCTTTAGGAGTTTGTTAAAATACAAAGCCTGCAAAAGGGCAAAAATGGCCTCTTAATTCAAAATGGCCGACTTCCTGTCGGGTTTAGGCTATGGCTCCAAGAGACTTTTTGGTGCATCTGGGCATGATATTTGTGTACTGATTTTCGTGGATGTCGGTGAAACGTGCCGTGGGGGCGGCTGTTAAAAGGGCGTGGCCAAATGGCTTGGCCACGCCCAAAGCCAAAAACCATATCACATGTATCACATTTGACTGTTATCAAATGTGAAGTTTCAGGCAGATTCGTTTGAGGATACGTCACAATCTTCATATTACTGCATTATCAAGGTCTTGAGGCTATTCTGACCACATTTGAGTTGGATCTGCTCAATCTGCTACGAGTAGCGCGTCAAAGTGTAAAACATGTCATTTTCTGTTGCCAGCAGGTGGCGCTATGACTATGATGGGATATTGTCATGTAGGCGTGTTCAGGCCAGGACTCTCATCAAACAGGAAGTTTGGGGCAGATTGGACAATATACATTGAAGTAACAGCAACTTCCTGTTTCATGGCGAATACTGGAAATTCAACGCTACGCCATCGCCATGCCGTTCAACGATGACTGGATCTTTTGATAACTTTTGGTAAGAAACTAGTCTGGATGACACACACCAATTTTGAAGTTTTGAATTTTTTTCTAAAGGCAATCAACTCTCTTGGTACACTTAATGTATAGTGCGAGCGCCATTTTGATTGAATCGACTGAAGTGGGTCAAGGGGGGGTGCTGTACTGTAACATGCTGTGCTGTACTGTGGTGTTGTGCTGTACTCTTTTGAATGTAATCTGAAGGTCCTGAAGCGGAAGTGAGAGGACGCTGGCGTTGTTTCTGTTCGCCGCTTCTCCATCTGTTACTGTTACAATAAGTGCATCAGTTTAATTTTAAGTTTTTATTTTAAGTACACCGTTTTGCTAGTGCGGTCTCTCGGCAATGTGTGTAATTTTGAGGGTTCTGTGTGCTTCGGCGGATCTCACTGATAATCCATCAAGTGGCAGGCAGCAGGGGACGGCAGCTACCATCTCGGCTATCCTGGATGACCGGAGACCTCTCAGCCCTGTCCTGATGCTCGGCACTGCTCCATTTTTGGCGACCATCATGCCCCATTTGTCCTGGGTCTGACTCCTCCATCTACGGCACTGATGACCTCCTTGTCACGGGTGGGCTCCCTCCTTGGCACATCGCCTGTTTGGCTAGCGGCTAACAGCAGGCTAACTGCTTCTGCAACCGGCATGGTGACTTACTCCGCTTCCCAGCTGATGGAGTTTAACAACTACACCACTCCATCCTGCATAACACTCATCACAGCACTCGGACTCCTTCGGCGGCCCTGATATATCCACAGAGGATCCCGTCGAAGGTTTGTTTTTTCCCGGTCTGGTAATGCTGTGGTTCCATCACTCTGGTCAGCTGCGCGTCCAGTCGCATCTTTTCGACGTCATCAGAGCGCCGACGCTCTAGGGATTTGTAGTCCTGGACACTGCAGCTGCTGCAGTGCCCCACAAGCAGCGAGAAAACAGACGTGGAGTGGATTTCAGTCTGCTCCGCCAAATTCAAAAACTCTTGGCTCTGTCTTACATAAAAATGGAACTTTTTAATACACAATCACTCACAAACAAATCCTGCCTTATTCACGATCACATACAGGACAAATGCTTGGACCTGATATGTCTCACAGAAACCTGGCAACAACCAGATGTTTTTTCTGTTTTAAATGAGGCTTGTCCTTCTGGCTACTGCTACCTTCACAAAGCCCGCAGTACAGGTCGTGGAGGTGGTTTGGCTGTAATATACCGCAGCCACCTGGATTTGTCCCCCATGTCCCTCCCAGAACTGTCAACATTTGAATATCTGGCATTTAAATGAAAGCCTCCATTCTCCATGACAATACTTCTGATCTACCGACCACCTAAACCAAATCCATCCTTCATTTCAGAGATGTATAACCTCCTCTCAACATTCTGCACAACATCCTCCAATATCCTAATACTAGGAGATTTGAACATACATGTGGACAAACCTTCTGGTGACCTTGCTGCCGAATTTCTGAATATCTTGGACTCTTTTAACCTCAGACAACACATAGATGTTCCTACACACACCAAGGGCCACACCCTTGATCTGGTCATCACTGACTCTGTTCCGGTAAACAACTTATGTGTGTATTACTTGGGCGTGTCTGACCAGAAAGCCATTTCCATGGAAATTCCATCTCCATCCCTCCTCCCCAAGCCCAAACGCCAGATCTGTTTCAGAAATCTAAAAACTATTGACTCAGACTCCCTAACAGCAGACCTTCAGCATCTCCTCTCCATGAACACTTCTTCAGTCAATGAAACAGTGGATTCTTACAACAATGCCCTGGGCAGTATCTTGGATATTCATGCGCCTGTCAGAGTCAGGACAGTCACTTTTTCCCGTTCAGCCCCCTGGTTCACCTGCGAGCTGCGGAGATTGAAGGCAGCTGGACGTGTCCTCAAGCGGCGACATAAATCTACTGGACTCACTGTGCACAGACTGGCCTACCGAGAACACCAGAGGGCCTATTCAAAGTCGCTTAAAGAGGCTCGGTCACGGTTCTACTCGAACATCATTCAAAAACACCCTGGAAACTCCAAGCAGCTTTTTGCTACCATTCATCACCTCCTTCGACCCCAGACCCCATCACTCACAGGAATTACGGAAGAGCACTGCAATAAGTTCATGGACTTTTTCAAAAAGAAAATCGATAACATCCGATCAGCCCTCTCTGGTCCACTAGCTTCACCGATTCCACCTGCTGACCCACAGTTTGGGATCTCCAGACTGCTGTGCTCCTTTCCAGAGGTAACACATCAGGAGATTGAGGACATTATTCAGGGTATGAAACCCTCCACCTGTGCCCTCGACCCCTTTCCTACAGCTCTGGTGAAGGTGCACATCTCTGTAATCTCTCCCCCTATCACCACAGTGATCAACCAGTCACTTATAGATGGTTACATTCCACCTGCTCTGAAAACTGCTATAATCAGACCTCTCCTTAAAAAACCTGCACTGAGCCCTGAAGTCCTTGCAAACTTCAGGCCAGTATCCAACCTCCCATTCCTATCCAAGGTCCTTGAGAAAGTTGTTGCTGTCCACCTTCAGGACCACCTCAGGCACAACAGCCTGTTCGAAAAATTTCAGTCTGGTTTCCGTGCTGCTCACAGTACAGAAACGGCCCTGGTCAGAGTCACCAATGACCTACTAATGGCAGCTGATTCAGGTTCACCTTCTGTGCTTGTCCTCCTTGACCTGTCCACTGCATTTGACACCATCGACCACCACATCCTTCTTAACAGGCTACAACACACCATTGGACTCAGAGACACTGCCCTAAACTGGTTTTCATCATACCTGTCTGAGATGACCGAATACGTTTCCTTGGGTGGCTTAAAGTCCAGGACCCACGCAGTTACCTGTGGGGCCCCCAGGGATCCGTGCTCGGTCCCATGCTCTTCACTCTGTATCTTCTCCCCCTTGGCCATGTCATCAGTCGCTTTGGAATAGCATTCCACTGCTACGCTGATGACACTCAGCTGTATCTGAAAAAGGACTCCTCCCCCTCAGCATCATCATCACCATCCTCCTCATCACTGTCAAGACTCACTGCCTGTCTGGAGGAGATAAAGGCGTGGATGAAACACAACTTCCTTCAACTCAACAGCTCCAAAACTGAAGCTCTGTTAGTCGGCACCGCTCATCAAACCAAAACATCTCCCATAACCAGCATCGCTTTCTCTGGCCAGGACATTTCATTATGAACTACAGTCACTAACTTAGGCATCAGATTTGACCCTCAACCAACATTTGAGGCTCACATCAAACACCTCTCCAAAACCGCTTTCTTCCACCTCCGAAATATTGCCAAACTCCGTCCCACTCTTACCCTCCCTGATGCCGAGAAACTCGTCCACGCCTTTGTCTCCTCCAGACTGGACTACTGCAACGCTCTTCTCATGGGGATCCCCAGCAGAAGCCTCCAAAGGCTGCAGCTTATTCAAAACAGTGCTGCGAGGATCCTGATGAGAGTGCGCAAATATGAGCACATCTCCCCCATCCTCCACACACTTCACTGGCTCCCCGTTTCCGCACGGATCGAGTACAAGGTCTCTCTCCTCACATTCCACTGTATCCATGGCAACGCCCCTTCATACCTGACAGAGCTCCTCACTCCATACACCTTAGCACGTTCCCTCCGCTCCTCAAACACCCACCAGCTCAAAGTCCCGAGGACCAAGACCCGCACGATGGGGGACCGGGCCTTCTTTTCTGCTGCTCTACGCCTGTGGCACGCCCTCCCAGAACACTTAAGGGCTCCACAGACAGTTGGGAGTTTTAAAAAGGGACTAAAAACATTTCTTTTTAAGAGTCATTTTAATCTTTAAACTGTTGTGTTGTATTGTGTGGTGCTGTGTTTGTGATTGTTTTATGGCTTTTAACTCCTTTCTGTTAGCACTCTGAGATTGTTTTTACAAGGTAAAGTGTTTTTAAATAAAGTTTATTATTATTATTATTTATTCATTTTCTATACCCGCTTATTCCTCACTAGGGTCGCGGGGCGAGCTGGAGCCTATCCCAGCTGACTACGGGCAAAGGCAGGGACCCACCCTGGACAGCTTGCCAATCCATCGCAGGGCGCACACACCATTCACAGACCATTCACTCTCACGCTCATACCTTTGCGCAATTTAGTGTCTCCAATTAACCTGATATGCATGTCTTTGGACTGTGGGAGGAAATCGGAGTACCCGGAGAAAACCCACGCGAACACGGGGAGAACATGCAAACTCCACACAGAAAGGCCCCAGGCCGGATTCGAACCCGCAACCTTCTTGCTGTGAGGCAGCAATTAACAACATTGGGTCTTGCAGAGAATAGGCAAAATTGCCTGTGGAAGTTTAATCGACATATTGAAAGTCATATAATGACCTATGCATTGGCAATGCTAAAATTGACCTCAGATGACCTTGAAAGTTCAAACTCGAAGTCAAGCAAAATGTTCATTTTCAAAGGCTTCTAGGATTAAAAATATTGAAGATGGATAATATATATGTATTGAACACTTCTCGGAAGTTGCGTGAACTTTAATTTGGTGACCTTGAACTTGACCTTTAGTGAACTTCTAAGGTCGAACTTCACATAGTGAAATTTCAATGACTTCTATCATCAAACTATTACAGATGGAGCTTAGGTTTGTATTAGAGGCATATAGGAAGTCATGTATGAACTTTCATTTGGTGACCTTTATATTGACCTTCAAAGGTCAAACTTGATCTTATGAAAATTCAATGACTCGTATCGCTAAAAAAGTCAGTAATAGAACCTAAGTTTGTATTTCAGACTTACAGGAAGACAAGCATTAACTTTCATTTGGTGACATTCACATTGACTGTCGGTGACTTTTGAAGGTCAAACTTGACATAATACAATTACAATGACTTGTATCGCCAAAACGATCACAGAAGGAGCCTAGGTTTGTATTAGAGACGTATCGTAAGTTACAGAAGAAACTTTCATTCGGTGACCTTCATATTGATCTTCGAAGGTCAAACGTGACCTTGTGAAAATTCAATGAATTGTATCACTAAAATAGTCACAGATGGAGCGTAAGTTTGTGTTACTGACAACCAGGAAGTCTCATATAAACTTTCATTTGGTGATATTCAACTTGACTGTTGGTGACCTTTGGAGGTCAAAATTGACATAGTGATATTACAATGACTTGTATCCTCAAAATGGCCACAGACAGAGCCAAGGTTTGTATTGGAGACACACCTTGTCGTATATGAAATCCATTTGGTGACTAACTTGAACTGCGACGTTTAAAGTTCACAATGGACGTATTGAATTTTCAATTACTTGTACCACCAAAACTGCTTCAGAGCTTAGGATTGTATTACAGACATATAGGAGGTCTTATGAAAGTATTTGAACTGTCATTTAGTGAACTTGGCAATGACCTTTGATTCAAAGGTCAGACCTCACATGAAATTTTCATAACTTGTGTCATCACTATAAAATTGCTCGCTGGTAAGCTACAGGACCCTTGGTCCTATTTTTTTCCCTTAAAACTATAGCTGTGGCAATGTCCAGATCCTTCACTTGTTGTTTTGGTTCACCCTTCATAAAATAGGGCTTTAACTGTCTTCATCCCTGAGGAGAAACTCTGCCCTGAAAAATACCCCTGGAGTTAAAGGTCTACCAGAAGCCCTGTACACAGAAATAATAACAATACCTCCCCCGGATCCTCTTGAGCAAGGCGAAAATCAGGCTGAGCGGCACAATGCTGCGCATTTTAAGCATTTAATTCCTGCGCTACACGCGTGGCACTTTTCATTCTGAATCTGTGCGAGTTGTCAGAGAAACCCAGGACCTTAAGAGGTGTCAGAAAATGACAGACAATAGGCTCTCATCAGACACAATGAGTATGTGATGGCAACAGGGCCGAGAAGAACACCAGGAAAGCTGAGATGGAAAGACAAACGCACCCTTGCTGTGAATTGGTGACTTACTGTCATATGTTCCACATGTAGCGCCTCTCTCCCGGGCCAGGCAAAGCATCAGGGTTCCCCCTGGGTTTTGAAAAATATTCTTCACTTTTTTCCTTGAAAGATAAAGTTAAAAAAAAAATTATTCACTTTACCTTTATTTTTTCTTTGTCACTCATGGACTTTACATAAATTCAAAAAAGCCTTTAAAGCCTACTAAGTGCCAACATCATGTAGAAAGATGAAACCTCAAATCTTTGTGCACAATCAGGCCTCTCCAGTATACATTCGATTATGAATGTATAATTTGGGCTCAACTCCCGTCCACCCTCTAATAATGGGCACCCTGTGCACCATGGAAGGTAAATTAAACCTCTTGAGCTTTTTAGCATGGAATTTATTTGAAGTAGTGGTATTAGGAATCCCTTTAAACCCTTTATTTCTTGATTTTTTTTCTGCACAGTTTTATGAATATAACAATTTTCGGCGTTCTATAATTCATACGAGACACGCCCTTTACGGGTATCAACTGAGTAATAAAGAGGCCTGACAAAAAAATGCAAAATTTGTTTTGGTGAGAAATTTTGTGCTGTTGCCATCAGGATTAATGGAATTTTCCTGTTTATTTTAAATGTTAAACTTTTGAGATTGACTCTGATTCTAAATTGAACCTCGGGTGACCTCAGTGCTGCATGCACAATTTTTTGGAATCAAAATAAATGGAAATCTCAAATGCTTAGGGTTCCAAACATGAAACTTTTCAGATTTTCACAAATTCTGATTCTGACAACATACAAGTCTCAGTGGAGGCACCCTCATCCACTCTGGTCTTCTCTCACAGAGGAGTGCTAACAGATTGCCGGACTGTCCTAAACCACCATGTGATATTAAGCAATTGGGTTTCAAGAGAAACCGTTTGGATTTTTTTATATATTCGCTGTTTATTTTTACAACCCCAATTCCGAAATAGTTGGGACGAAGTGTAAATTGTGAATAAAATCAAAATGCAATGACTTTCAGATCACATGAGCCAATATGTTATTTACAATAGAACATAGATAACATTTCAAAAGTTGAAACTGAGACATTTTACACTTTTATCCACAAAATGAGCTCATTCAAAATTTTCTGGCTGCAACAGGTCTCAAAAAAGTTGGGACACAGTAAAAAAAAAAAAAAGCTGAAAAAGCAATTAATATGTAAGAGAATCAGCTGAAAAAACATTTAGCAAATAATTACATTAACTGGCATCAGGTGTGTAACATGATTGGCTATAAAAGGGATGTCTTAGACAGGCTGAGTCTCTCAGAAGTAAAGATGGCCAGAGACTCTCCAACCCGTGAAGGCTTGTGTAAAAAAAATTGTGGAATACTTAAAAAACAATGTTCCTCAATGTCAAATTGCAAAGGCTTTGAAGGTCTCATCATCGACAGTGCATAACATCATCAAAAGATTCAGAGAAACTGGAAAAATCTCTGTGCGTAAGGGACAAGGCCGAAGGCCTTCACTGGATGCCCGTGATCTTCGGGCCCTCAGACACCACTGCATCACTCACCAGCATGATTCTGTCATTGACAATGGGCCCAGGAATACTTCAAGAAACCACTGTCTGTAAATACAGTCCGCCGTGCCATCCACAGATGCCACCTAAAACTCTATCATGCAAAAAGGAAGCCATTGTTGACCATGATCCAGAAGCACCACCGTGTTCTGTGGGCCAAGGCTCATCTAAAATGGCCTGTAGCAAAGTGGCAAAGTGTCCTGTGGTCAGACGAGCCAAAATTGACATTCTTGTTGGAAATCATGGGCGTCGTGTCCTCCGGGCTAAAGAGGAGAAAGACCACCCCGCCTGTTATCAGCGTTCAGTTCAAAAGCCAGCATCTCTGATGGTATGGGGATGCATTAGTGCATATGGTGTGGGACACTTGCATGTTTTAGAAAGCACCATGAATGCTGAAAGGTATATAAAGGTTTTAGAGCAACATATGCTCCCCTCCAAACGACATCTATTCCAGGGAAGGCCTTGTGTATTTCAGCAGGACAATGCAAAATCACATACTGCAGCTATTTCAACAGCATGGCTTCATAGTAGAAGAGTCCGTGTGCTGAACTTGCCTGCCTGCAGTCCTGATCTTTCACTGATTGAGAACATTTGACGCATAATTAAACAAAAAGTTTGTCAAAGGAGGCCCAAAACTCTTCAGCAGCTGTAAGCCTGTATTAAACAAGAGTGGGATCAAATTCCAATGGCTAAACTCAAGAAACTTGTCTCCTCAATGCCCAGACGCCTCCACTCTGTGTTAAAAAGAAGAGGGGATGCTACACCATGGTAAACAGGCCCCTGTCCCAACTTTTTTGAGACCTGTAGCAGCCATCAAATTTGAAATGAGCTCATTTTGTGGATAAAATTGTAAAATTTTTTCAACATTTGCTATGTTATCTCTGTTCTATTGTGAATAAAGTACTGGCTGGTGTGATTTGAAAATCATTGCATTTTGATTTTATTCACAATTTACACTTTGTATATGATTTTCCGCAGGCAACCAGTGAACGCAAGGTAAATTGCAATGAAGATTGTGCATCTACTTTCCGCATTGTATACGTACATCCACTTCACCACTACCAGGAGCTTCACTGATTTACGGCAGGAAGGTCGCTGGATGTCACTGGAGATGTTTGTGAAGAGCCATAACTTATTTACTGCACTTGCCTGACCCACAGGGACTTTAGCCAACTCCATTAAAGCCATAGTCTACGATTTCTCCACCACACACACCTCCCCCACCCCTGTGCTTCTGTGCTTCTTCTGACACATGCGGCTTCCCCTGAAAGCACCGTCTCATCCCCTCAGGAACAGACACGCCCCCTCCCGCTGAGAAGAGAGCAGGTTCGCTGAACGCAGAGCGCCGGTTTGACGTGGAGGCAAAGAATTGCTGACGTTGGCTTCTTATCTTCATAATGACAACAGCGCTGAGCTGTCTCAACCAAACAAACACTGTGGTTTTGCGCACACAATGTGTAAACATGTTAGCTATATTAGCATATAAGGTCTACATAGAGGCTAACTGTAACTAGCGTTGACACAGCAATGTGGATCTCTATCGAGCAAATAAACGCTCACAGACTTTGCACAACCAATATGTAAAGCTTGTTTGCAAATAAGTCCAGTGTTGTGTCCAAAACCATTCCCCCATCGAGATTTGTTTCTCTCAACCAATGCTTACAACACACCGGCATTTAGAGGCTAACGCTAATGTAATTTCAATAGTAAGTAGGCTGACAGAAATAACATTACTAAGGTTAGCTTTCACTGCAGTAAGCCAGCACTGACCTAATACTTATCTATGAATTATCGACGTCGCAACGTACGATCAATATTACAGAAACATAAATCAACTTCTACTATAAAACAAATGATTACCTGTCCAACAGAAATGCCGCAGTGACTGCATTGTTCCTTCGGCCCAGCGAGTCCCATAGCAGTCTCCACCGTGGAAAGGTTTCTCCGATATATATTCTCGTTTGAGATCTGGCTTGATCCAGCTTTCTCTTCTCACCAGCCTTTTCGACCGCAGGCTTTCTTTTTCTTGTCCTCTTGGTCAGTGGGGCAAGTAGAGGTGGGACAGGCGGTTGCCCAGAGCTTTTTATCTCCATGTCTCTGTAGTTTGTTGTTGTTCTTCTGCATTTTTTTGGCGCTTGGCAACTGTGACGTCTCAGCAGGGTGGCTTCGGGGCACAGCGGAAGAGGGAAGGCAGGAGAACCGAGTGCCAAATTTGAATGAGGGAAGGAGGTACACGGCAGCAAAAAAGGAGTTGCGGAACCGAGCTAGGGAAACACCTATTCGGTTCAAATGATTCCTATTGGTTGATTGCTTTGCGTGCCGGCAGCCTCCAGAGAGAGTGGATTTTTTTGGTTCCTTTTGCTATGAGTAGTGTGTAGGAGATCCTTTAAAGCCATAATCATAATCAAACTGAAGATAATGATTTTAACTTTGGGAAAAATTGTAGACTATAGCTTTAAATCCACAGGAGTGGAAGCAACTTTCTATGTGCATGGTCCCATAGAAACACATCCATGTCAGTCCTTGCAAGCCCGTTATATGCACACAGTGGGTTTTAAGGCCTTTTGAGTTCAAAAAATTCTACTGAAGATTTTTCAGTGAAAATGGGTTGCCTTCACCTAACAGATTGACTTGGTGAAGAAACAAAAAAAAAAAATCCGTTGGGAATTTTTTGAGAAAAAGTGACTTTTTTGAAATTTTGAGATTTTATTACATAACCGATGGTCGAAATATTGGGCAGATGATTCCAATTCACACTTTACTACTTTCTCATGTTGGAAAAAAAAAAGCAATTTGTACCATCATTGTCAATTTATCACCAATTGGTGGTTGCCATAGCAAGCAATTAATTTTCCTTGTCCAAGGTACAATTCAGTAGAATCACTGGACCATGTAAATATAATTTCGTTTCCCATATTACTGATCACACTAAACAGCTTTCCCCCTGTCATCAGTTACATCATGAGGCCCACGATGTTATTAATGACTGGGACATACATAACTTAGTCTATGCCTTTCATTGCTGACAAAAACCTGAAGTCCTGATTAGGGTGGAGCATTTTGACTGTACAGCACATGATATTCAAAGCAGGAATTCAACTCAAGAAAAGGTGCACATATGAAGATGGAACCTCCTTTGATAAAGGATTCAGCGACAATGGTGTATGGAAACTCGTCCTTGTAGCAGTACTGGAAGATACTACTGAGGATTACAAATCGCTGAAAACTTTCCTAGAGCCACTGAAGCTACCTCCAGCCCAATTCTTGCTTTGCGCCGATCTGAAGATCTGTACAGTCAAAATGCTCCACCCTAATCAGGACTTCAGGTTTTTGTCAGGAATGAAAGGCATAGACTAAGTTATGTATGTCCCAGTCATTAATTACATTGTGGACCTCATGATGTATCTGATGACAGGGGGAAAGTTGTTTAGTGTGCTCAGTAATATGGGAAATGAAAATAAACATAACATAACATAACATGAGTGGCGAGAACAGGCCGTTCAGCCCAACTAGGCTCACCAGTTTCTTTTAACTATTGTGAATATATCACTTCAGATACTCAATGTCTCAATGGTATCTAGCTTTAAGTCAAGCCTGCTCTTGAAAATTGCCAAGGTTTCTGCCTCAACAATATGGTCAGGCAAGCTGTTCCACATCGAAATTACTCTTTGGGTGAAAAAATATTTACTAATATCAGTGATAAATTTACCCTTAGTCAACTTCCATTTATGACCCCGAGTTCTACTAACAGAATTTGGCCGAAGGAATCCTACATAACTCACTTTGTTAATCCCTTTAACATATTTAAAGACCTCAATCAGATCACCCCTGAGTCTCCTTTTCCTAAGACTAAAGAGATTACGGATCTTCAGCCTGTTCTCATAGCTTTCATCTTTTATACCCGGAATCAGCTTAGTTGCTCTTCTCTGAACTTTTTCTAGAGCCTCTATATCTTTCTTAAAGTATGGTCCCCAGAACTGTACACTATACTCCAGATGTGGTCTGACAAATGTGTTGTACAAGAGAAGTATCACCTCCTTGGATTTGTGCTCAATACTTTTGGCAATGTATCCCAGCATCCGATTGGCTTTTTTTTTTTTTTTTAATAAATTTGGCATCTCCAATCCCACCCGAATCTGGAATGCCCAATTGGTGAACTATGTACAAGGCTTGCTCGTGTGCGACCTCTTGCTGCCAACTCAGGAGAGTGTAGACAGTTCGCGGCTCTCCTCCGAAGCACGTGCCTGTCAGCCACCGCTTCTTATACACTCATTGGTTGAATCTTCGCAAGTTCAGAACGAGGGCGGAGGATACCCGGACATGTCCAGGCTTAGAATCTTCCTGACGAGCGCCCGTCTGGCCAACAGGAGGCGCTTGAGCAACAAACAAGGCAACTATTATTTTCCCTTCCCGGCAGTCCCATCCCAATTTGCATCCCTGTAGCGCAATAGCCAATTGTGCGCTAGTCTGAGGAGGCTGCCGACCACTGCCGGCTGGTACGAAGCGGGGCTCGAACCCGCGACGTGATAGTTGCTTCTGCTTCGCAACGCGATGCTTTACCGAGTGAGCTATCCAGCAGCCCCCTGATTGGCTTTTTTAACTGCTACAGCACAATGACTAGAACCTGTGAGGGTTTGGTCAACAATCACTCCTAGATCGTTTTCATGTGGAGCACATTCCAGTTTTAAACCTCCCATGAAGTAATCCTGTCTAATGTTTTTTTATTACCTACATGTACAACTTTACATTTTGCTAAATTAAATTTCATTTGCCACATTTCTGCCCAACTCTGGATTCAATCCAAATCCTCCTGAATCACTTTAGTAGAGTCTAAACTATTTGCCAAACCTCCCAATTTAGTATCAACCGCAAATTTAACTAATTTGCTCTCAATATTTCTATCAAGGTCATTAATGTAGATGAGGAACAGCAGGGGTCCCAACACTGATCCCTGAGGGATGCCACTCCCCACCATACCTAGCTGAGATGAGATTCCACTGACCACCACTCTTTGTGTTCTGTCCTGTAACCAGTTTTGAATCCACTCCAGAACACCTCCTGTAACTCCAATGGAGCTCATTTTAAAAATTAGTCTCTTATGCGGTACTTTATCAAATGCCTTCTGAAAATCCAAGTAAATTATGTCATAAGCCCTGCTGGCCTCTTCAAAAAATTCCAGGAGGTTTGTCAGGCATGACCTTCCCTTACGGAAACCATGTTGGCTATCCCTCAAAATATTATTACGTTCAAGGAATAATTCCAGCTCGTCTTTTATCATAGATTCCAGTATTTTGCATGCAATGCAAGTTAAACTGACTGGCCTGTAATTTCCTGGCTCAGTACGGTCCCCTTTCTTATACATTGGTATTATATTGCCCTGCTTCCAATCATTTGGTATTTCTCCAGTTTCTAAAGACAGTCTGAAGATAGCGGACAGCGGTTTAAAGATGATCTCACTAACTTCCCTGAGCACTCTAGGATATAAGCCATCAGGACCCGTCGCCTTATCTGCCTTTAGTTTATGCACCTTGTCTAATACTTCATTATCCCTAACCTCAATTTCCATAAAATAATCTTGAGCGTTGGACATGCCCTCTGGCCGAATAAAAAATCCGCTCCGAGGTAAAATTCTCAACAAAAAAACTCTTTAAGGTATCCGCAATATCCTTATTATCATATAGCAGCGATCCATATTTATTCTTTATGCACTTAACCTCCTCTTTGACTTTCCTTTTTCTGCTACAGTACTGAAAGAAGCGCTTAGCATTAGTTTTTGCCCCTTCTGCAATTTGCCTTTCATACAGTCTTCCAGCATTCCTCAGCTCTTTTTTGACCACAGCTCGCATTTTACAGTATTCAGCCTTAGTATTCTCATTGTTATCCTTTATGTACGTCTTATAAAGATTCCTCTTATTCTTCAGACTCCTACGAATAGCTGTGGTCATCCATGGAGGATTTTGCTTTTTCAGCTTACTTTTGGACACCTTTGGAATGAATTTATATTGTGAATCAAGTAAAACCCCCTTAAAACTTTCCCACATCTCATTTACAGACTCACAGTCCAGAAGTGTCTCCCATTTTATTTCGCTTAGATATGAGCGCATCCTGTCAAAGTTTGCTCACCTAAAATAAAAAATTTTGTTTTTCAAAGACACCTTTTTAACTTCCCATGAAACGTCAAAATTAATAGTATAGTGATCACTAGTCCCAAGTGGCTCCAGTACCTCAACATTGCTAAGTCTATTAGAGTCATTACAAAGCACCAAATCTAAAATTGCCTTCTCTCTTGTAGGTTTATTAATATACTGCACAAAAAAATTGTCATTTATAACATCCAGAAATTCTTCCTCCCCTCTACCCTGTCCTTTCACCATTTTCCAATCGATACCAAGATAATTGAAGTCTCCCATAATAATAGTCCCTCCTCCTCTTCAAGCTTGCCTAATCCTCTTAAAGAGCAGTTCATTGACAATATTGTCCAAAGCTGGCGGTCGATAGCATACTCCTATGTTTAAACCTGTCTCGTATTTGCCAATGAGCCTGACCCAGATATCTTCACAGGGCAAGGAATGTTCAATTTCGGGAATTTCCTGTACATTTATGTTTTCCTTCACATAGAGTGCTACGCCCCCTCCGCGCCCATTACATCTATGCTTCCTAAAGAGCTTACAACCTTCTATATTATATTCATCTCCATTATATTTACATGGTCCAGTGATTCTTCTGAATTGTACCTTGAACTGGGAAAATTAATTGCAACCACTAATTGGTGATAAATTGACAATGATGGTACAAATTGCTTTTTTTATCCCCTGCCACAAAGTGCGAAGGGGATCTAGGTTTGAGCTCCGTCCGTGCGTCCGTCCGTCCGAGATCAAGGGGACAGCTTTTCTCAGAAACTATTAGAGATAGGACAACCAAATTTGGTGTGTAGCTTCAGACCATAAAGGCCTTGATGGAGTTCGAAAATGAGATGCGCGCGATTATTTTCTCCAGAGTTATTGCCCTTGATCTGTATTTTTGGACTCTGTCCACGGTATCTCTAAAGGGGACAGCTTTTCTCAGAAACTGTTATAGATAGGATAACCAAATTTGGTGTGTAGCTTAAGACCATAAGGACCCTGATGGAGTTCGAAAATAAGATGCACACGATTTTCTTTTTACACAGTTATTGCCCTTGTGGCATTTTTGGGAGCCTCTGTTCATAGTATCTTTAAAGAAGACATTTTGGCGGGGGATGTTGTTGACCATGTCTACTTGTTGAACATGGGAAAGCAGTAAAGTGTGAATTGGAATCACATGCCCAATATTTCGACCAAGGGTTATGTAATAAAATCTCAATTTCAAAAGTCACTTTTTCTCAAAAAATTCCCAACGGATTTTTTTGCGTTTCTTCACCATGTCAATCTGTTAGGTGAAGGCAACCCATTTTCACTGAAATTAGGCGCCAAAATCTGCGCTGCGATTCGGTCTGGTAGATACGGATCGTACGGGAACCAATGCTATGTGGAAATGGGTTTTGTTTCCAATTTTTATATAGCAGTAGTTCTCCTGATGTCACAAACCTGGTCACGTGGGTTTGTTGACTAGCGTGGTTGGCAAAAAGCATCGACATTACAATTGATTGAATAGGCGAAGTACAGTTGTCTTCCACTTTCTGTAATAATGCCAGTTAGTTGCAGCGTAATTAACTGCACAAACCGATTCGTTAAGGGCTCAGGAATACGTTTCCTTCGTATTCCTGAACATAACCTAAAAATTCGCTTAGATCAATTCAATTCGATGAAAGAACTGGGTGCCGTTGACCCACTCGCGTGTTTGTACTATTCACTTTCTGTCGGGTAAGTCGCAAGTTATTTTCCATAATTTCTAACATGATATTTTGCTAAGTTTTCACATTTTATTATTCGGTCATAGCAAGGGAATGATCTTGCTTTTTGTGTTGGGTAATTCGATCGGTTCCTTATGCTTTCCAGTAGCGAGTAAGTGACTGTTCGGATATTAGTATTGGAAATAATTCCGTTTTCAACCGTCATCAGCATGAACTGAGATCAGTACTTTCGACTTATCTTGACTTTTTGGGTACCCAGAGAAACATTTGAGTGCGTAAAAATGTCCATCGTACATCCAGTCAAGAAAATTTAGAGTTTAATGTCTACTGCAGCTGTGCAGCCTTGTTACTGATGACACCCCAGCTGGCTGGGGAACGCGCAGTATATGTATTTGCGATATTAAATATTAATGATAAATTCTAAACACCTTATCACGAATAAAACCCCCCAAAATATTTTGGCGCCCCCTTTTAAAATCGCTCCGGTAAACGTACTACTGTGAATTACTTTCACTGCTCAACGATGATCAACAAATGTAGAATTTATGTTCGATGAAGGAATATCATGTGATGATCCAGCCAACCCAGACCCAAAGAAGGGTCGTTCCTCCATCCTTTCAGCTTGTTAGGATCCGGAAGCCTACACAAACCTTCGTTGTACTTATGCTTAGAGAAATATCTTGTCTTCGCGGTACTGTCAAGGTTTTGTACATATTCAGAGACCGCCGAATCGGTTCCACAACCGCAGGATGCCATACTTCCCCATTTTGTTGTACTGATTTACGCTTGTTCTTGCCAACCACGCTAATGCGCATGTCTGAATATGACGTCAATGTTAGTAAACAAGAACTAGTCCTATTGAATGTAAGGCTAGGCTAGTTTGGTGTCGCTAGCCAAGGAGAGCCACACCAAACGTTAACTGTATAACTTGCGCTCTGCTCATATCATGTTCTTGTGGCTTGGGACTCATCTGGACATTTACACACCTTGTTCTCCTGTTTCAACCATTGTGCCAGTAAAATAATCCACGTATATACTTTTTCTCATGCTAACTGACTGTGTGAGAACAGCATTTGTCATATCAAGCCCACAGAGTCAGACTGGCTTCAGTAACAAGAGCATTTGTTACCGCTCTCTGTTTTTCGGAGGAACAAGTGTGAGAGACAAACTGCACTTCTCTTTTGGTGCTATTTGGAATACTTTACTGTTGGTGCTATACTTTGCTTTTCGAATGGAATTGGAAAGTATATAACGAGCTAAACTTCACTTTTCTACTTTGATATACTTCACTTTCGTGCTATACTCCACTTTTCAGACGGACTTAGAATGAATAACGAGCTATACTTCACCTTTTGAATGGATTTGGAATGAGGAGCGTGCTCCCGCAACAAGCATGCAATTCTCGGCAGGAAGGCTGAATTTGGCATCAGCACACATGCCAACTCTACCGCTTTTGGCGGTAGACTACCGCATTCGGGGCATTTCATTCTGAAAAAAACGCCCCAAAAGGGGTAGTCTACCGCCAAAAGCGGTACAGTTGGCATGTATGCATCAGTTGTAATGTTCACCCATCAAGCACATAAAACAAGTTAATGCATGGAAAGAATATTGAGTAGGCTCGCTGATTTACCGTTTTCATCTGTATCATATGACATGTTCGTTGTTGAACTGGGTAAACGAAACTTTGCTTGCTAATTCATTCTAGTTTTTTCCATAGTCCGCGACTTAAAATTAAATGCTGTCAAGCCCCAGATTTTTTATTTAATATGCGTTTCAGGACTAAATCGAAATGAGCAATTAAGGTAAGCCTGTGCTGCACCTGTGTCACTAATAGGGTGGTCCAATAATGTGCCGAAATTTCTTTATATACAGTAGAAGTCAAGGCACCTTTTCAAAATGTTCCAATTATCACTTTAATCTAACATGCACAATTTCAAGTTGATATATGAACGTAATGGCAGTGCTCATGATGGGTCAATTTCGCAAGCTATTTGCTATCATTGTGCCATATTAGAGAACCTGAAAACTTTCGAGTGCATATATTATTCCATTCAACAAACTAGGCCTATGCTGTTGGCGGCCGACAGCAAGGGGTATATCCCCGTAATTCCCCAATCCTCGAAGCCCCCTTTATTAGATTCCCCTTTACCAGACCCACAATATGAGGCAAATTTGAGGTCTGTGTGAGTATTTGTTCCAGAGATATGGTTAAAAAATACTATGCTAATCGCTCTTAAGACCCCTGGGCTGCGTATGTAAGTTGAATCGGGTGTTAGTTGGATTCTGATTGCAGAAATAATATATGTAATGAAGCCATGCGCTGATATATATAACCTTGGCCTGGCCATTTTTCATTTTTCACAATATGCCCCCTGGTGGGCAAAGTAAGAGTCAAAATTGGCTGGAATTCGATAGGTAAGTGAAGGATCCATAGATGTACCACCCACCGAAAAATGAGGAATCTATAAGCAAACCTGAAGGCGCTAGAGCGGTAGCGTCATTGAATGTAAAGATCGGCAGCATTTACGCTATTCGACCTAGAAAACGGTAAAAAATTGGTCAAATCAAAAACGCGTGTGATGTTTGATGAAGGGTGATCCCATGTACCTTCAGTAAAAATTTGAGCATCGTAGCTGAAATAATAAGGACGTTATGGCAATTTTTCATTTTTTACAATAAGCCCCCTGGTGGCCAAACTAAGCGTCGAAAATGACCAGAATGCAATAGGTTCGTGAAGCATGTGTAGATGTACCACCCACTCAAAAATGAGGAACCTAAAAGAAAACCTGAAGGCGCTAGAGCGGTAACGTCATTGAATGTAAAGATCGGCAGTATTTTCGCTATTCAATTAGAAAATGTTAAAAAAAAAGGTCAAATCAAAAGTGCGTGTGATATGTGATGAAGGGTGATCCCATGTGCCTTCAGTAAAAATTTGAGCGTCCTAGCTGAAATAATAAGGAAGTTATGGCAATTTTTTGTTTTTCACAATAAGCCCCCTGGTGGCCAAACTAAGACTCAAAAATTGCCAGAATGCGGTAGGTTCGTGAAGCATGCATAGATGTACCACCCACCCAAAAATAAGGAACCTAAAAGCAAACCTGAAGGCGCTAGAGCAGTAACGTCGTTGAATTTAAAGATCAGCAGCATTTTTGCTATTCGACCTAGAAAACGGTAAAAAATAGGTCAAATCAAAAATGAGTGTGATATTTGATGAAGGGTGATCCCATGTACCTTCAGTAATAATTTGAGCGTCCTAGCTGAAATAGTAAGGAAGTTATGGCAATTTTTATTTTTTCACAAGAAGCCCCCTGGTGGCCAAACTAAGTGTGGAAAATGGGCAGAATTCAATAGGTTTGTGAAGCATGTGTAGATGTACGACCCACCCAAAAATGAGAATCCTAGAAGCAAACCTGAAGGCGCTAGAGCGGTATGTCGTCGATGGACAGACGGACAGACGGACAGCTGGACAGACGGACGCCACAGGGGACGACAATAAAAACTGATTTTTTTTAACATATAGTGCCACCTGGTGGCAAACCTAGGAGTGCATACTTGCCCAAAATCTAATCGGTTCATCCTCTCTACCATATCTACCCATATGCTAAAAATGAGAAGCCAATGTAAAGTATTTTGTGAGTTATCGCGCTAACGGCTAAAATCTGCGGACGCGGTGGCGGTGGTGGGTGGGGCGAAACCATGTTATCCCCGAAACTCATATTTCGGGGATATAATAACACAAAGAGCTGTATTCAACTAAAACTAGATCATTCACAACTGTTTTAACATATCATAAGCAAAAGTAGGTCATTCACTTCTGATTCAAACAACGCAAATTTCAAAAAGACAGCAACAACCACAATGCAAGTGTTTCACGATCGTTCCAATTGTTTAAGGGGACTTATAGTTAAGCAAACATTTTTCCAAGATATTCACTTTTTAAACTAAGAATTATGATCAAAATAATTCTATTAGAAATTGCAACTTAAAACACTGAATTTCTGTAGCATCATATCAGTGGTTGCCATGGTAACGGCTGTTTTAATGAATATATAGATACTTGGAGAAACACAGTTATTGAGATAACTAAACAGTGTTTGGTTATAATTTCAGCTGTAATGTGAAGGCAAAACATTCCTAATGTCACTACAGAGCTTTTTTTTCCAGGTTTCTCTGTTCTAGTATAGATTTTGACCCCCCCAAAATCAATTTCGGTGGGAAACAGCTAATTAAATATGCATATTTTGATTTACTCATATTCAGAGGTACATATTGCAAAAAGAGCTCAGTACAGACATAGATCATCACAAAATCATGAAAACTGCCAAATATGAAGTTAATTGGATGTACAGTTGCTGAGAAATCTGTATTTTCTTGTTGAAGAACTGTATTTTTAAAAAAACATGATTTTAGTTCAGCAGTAATAATGTGATCGAAGTTTGACAGTAATGTTCTTAGGAGGAATACATTTAGTATTTTGTTTTTAGTGGTTTTTAGGATTTTTTTTTACCTCCTTAAAAGGCACTAGCCTCATAAGTAACTCCCTCTTCTTCAATCTGTTTCTTCCCTAGTTTTACGTGCTTGTCGAGCGTCCATTCGTTTCTTTTTTCCAAGTTCTAGTGCGCATTTTTCACTCCGTTTCACACATTTTCTGTCCATTTCGTGATAGCCTTTCATTGAGTGTGTCCCTGCCTTTATGCAAAGTTTCATAAGAATGGAGGCAATTCCTCATTGGCCATCACTGAAAGTGACCACACTCATAGCTGTTCCAGCCTTGAAGACAGCGTTTGTGACGAATCTTTCCTTTAGAACAGGACTCCATATTATGGACTGTTTGTAGGACCACCTCATGTTCTTACCTCAAAGGTAAAAGTTTGAACCAAAATTGGCATTTTGCTTAGCTATAGGTCCCCTTAAATGAAATAAGACCATCTAAAACGTTTTTATGCAATTCCATTGCTTTCAACCCCTGAGTAAAGAAAAGTTTGAGAAGTCCGGCATCATAATTGATTTCCATGTTACTAGTGGTGAAATCCACCGTGACGCATGTGAAACTGATAAACCTCCGTGCACATAGACTTCAATTATTACATCGCCTACGTGCTGATTAATGAAAACTGGCCACACCTGATGCTGATTTTTGACCCGACGCTGAAGCCCTCCACCACAATTTCAAAAAATCCTGGAGGAAACCCTGGATATAGATGACCCCATGAGCACTGCTTTCTATCAACAATATCACTATGATTTTTGACATAATTACATAGTTTAGTAAAACAAACAAAATGAGGAGGTGCCTTGGTGAAAGGGCATCTAAAGTCGACTCCCATTGTTTTTGTATATCGGCCAATCAGCGAGCCGCACCTATGCAAACGAACCGAAATAGAAGGATTATCTACGCGTGTACACAAAACATTGGTTGATGAATGAAATTGGTCATGTGACAATGCAAGATGTCAACAAAAGCAAGTGATTTGTTACTAAACATTGGACGTTCAATGTCCCGTCTGAGAATTGACTTTAGATGCCCATTAATACCATGAAGTTAATTTTTTTGAACCACCCTAATCACTAATCTTAACTGTTGCTTTGGGCAAACCTTAAGCTTCAATTAAAATGCATGTTTGCATTCATATTTAAGAAGGATATAATATAGGCATGATAGGACGTGTTGTGCGCTTGTTTAACAGATATAAAAAACAATTGGGCCAACTATAAAATGATGCTTTTGTTAGTTTAGGTGAATTTTGCACAACATAAATTTTACTTTAATTGCGTATGATAATTTATTTAGAGTAAACACAGGCCAGGTTGAGAGTGAAAAGTGTCACTGCAATACCCGCCACATCCTGAGTGGATTATTCTATGGATGTGATGGCGATTGCTCAGCCAAAACAAATACCGGCCGACCAAAAGTGCATCATCCAAACAATCGACCAGACGACTACATAGGGACAGTCCGAGTGGTTTTTCTTGATAAAATATAGCTGTTCGTTTGTTCGATCCAGAATGAATCTGACCTGCCTTCTTTTGTTAGAAACCCCTACATGATGATTGAAAGTGAACGCTGAACCTTTTTTGTTGACAACTGACAATTTAACAACAAAGTAAGCAGTCTCTGACCAAGAAAAACAATCAAGAAATAGTTTTTAAACACACAACTAATCAGTAAGACACTTGGTTCTGGGACTGTGCTTCTTTGATGCTGCATATTGATTTAAATTCAACGAGATATCAAAGGACTTTGCCACAAACTCATTTCGCTAAGAAAATACATTCCAAATCAGTCATTCACGCGATGGGCATTTTCACAGCCTCGCTATGGTGATGGACCGTGCGAGTGCCTGGAACTAGAATTGATCGATCTAGCATCAGAACGTACTCAACCAGCTGCAATCAGTGGAGTGTTTTCAAAGAATTTTGGTATTAAAGTTAAAGAAAAATGATTATTAAGACTAATTAGGGACATCAGCACATTCTTAGCCTGCTAAGTGGCTTTATAATGCGTCATATTTTTAATTTATGCGTCATTTGTGCATGGCGCATGTCCTTCCCAACCCCTGCCTTGTTATTCAGTCTGCTAATTTAGAAAATTTTATTGATAATTGGGTCAAATTTGACTAGAAACACTGAGGCTTGATTGTTGTCCGCACTGTTGAATCTAAACATCACTTAATCAGAATCTGTCTAGCAAAAACTTTCAGATCTTACAAAGCAGCACATGATGCCAGGATCGAAAGTAAATAAAAAAAAAGGTTGAATTCCGTGAAGAGCGGAATTGACCGATCCCAAGCCCCGTCTCCCATTGTTACTGTTGCTAGGTCGGACAACTAACCCAGAAACTTCAGCCTTGCCTGAGTTCAAAACAACAAGCATGGCAACGCTGGCACTGTTCACTGATGTGTAGCATGCGAGTCGGTGTTATTTTGGTATCGCTGTGCAGAGCGGCATTTTGTCTCCCCAAATATGCGCTTTTTGGAGGGTGAAAAGCGGCACATTTACTAATGGGAAGATCGAAATGTGACTCGGTGTCAATGTTAAAGTGCAAGCAGAAAAGTTAACGTGACGAGGCTTTTAATTACCCTCTGATAACGTAATTGCTTGGAAGTTTTCGCCGTTTCAGAAATGTCGATGAATGTCCGTATATGTTGTCAAATTACTCTCTGGTTTCCTCACGTCATTGTACCCCGGTTGAGCATATTTGCCATAGTTGTTAAAAGGAAGCGCTAGTTAACTCTGGCTACTCCTTTACTAAGCTTCATCTTTGCCCCTGTCCCGTTAAAACACTGCTCTCAAAAATGATCACTGCACGGCATGGATCGAGGGGATAGAGACGTTTTTTCTCTACTGATTTCAAACAGCCAAGCCTTTCTCCCCTCCTTGTCTTTTGAAACTGTATAAACAGACAAAGCGACTTGTCCACTGGTTTAAATATTTCGAAGTGTCTAGAGATACGGCAGATTTATGGATACGGCAGCCGATTTGAAGGGATTCGGATAAGTATTAGGGATTATGGTTAGGGTTTGGGTTAGGGGTCAGGGTTCGGGTTAGGGTCAGGATTAGGTTAGGGCAGAGTTTGAAATTGGGACTGCCGTAACTCTTTACATTGAAATGCATTGGAAAACTGCCGTACCCGTAGCAACTGTCTAAATATTATGCAGGTAAGAAGTATTGTCGTTGAGTGTCAGGTACCTAGTTAATTTTATTAACTGCTAAGTTAATGCAGTCCCGCGACGGTAAGGGTACCAAGGTAGCTGGCAGATGACCGTTATCAATCGCAAGCATTTGTTGTTAGTCAGCGGTCTATTGAAGTCAATGGGACGGCTAATTAGCTAGCTAGCATACGAACGCGGTTTTTTCCATTAAAGTGACAGATTTGCATTTCTACGGTAACTTACGCACAAAACGTTTTATTACAGCCCTTCTAATGAATATCGCTCCAAAAGGCATGAGAATACAGCTGTGTACATTTGTTTGATAAAAGTGCCCTCTGTAATATTCTTGTGTCGTAAGTTGTAATTATCTTGTGAGATTTATCACCAATGAAAAATACTCTAATTTAACAACTGTTTCAGATCTTTTTTTAATTAGTTTAGGAATACATTAAAAAGCTTATTATGGTTTTGGAAATGAAAAACACGCCTTTAACACGATCCGCATATAGAGTGTCACTAACGTGAGATGGCTGCCTGAAGTGAAAGTTGTCCGACGTTTGGTCAGACCCCTGCTTGCCCAACTGTGATGTAACCGGAAGTGGGCGGGGCTTGGGATCGGTCAATTCCTTGAAGAGCAAAATTCCTTGAAGAGCAAATTCAGATCGACACCCTAGGAACTCCAGGCCCTGCTTGCTCCAGATAAGGTCAGTGTTCATGATTCCACCAAGCAGAAGTGGCTAGGGACATTAGGAGATGGTGTGAAATTCACCAGATTAGGCTGGGGTCTTGCGCCTGGTTTGGGTCACTGGGTGCTGGTGCCAAACCTAGCATGTGTTGGGTGAGAGGCAGGAACACACCCTGGACAGTCAGTACACCTGTTGCAGAGATCACACACATTTACTTGCACCCCGGGCTGGACTCAAACCTACAACCCTCTTGCTGTGAGACTTCAATACTATCCACTGTGTCACCTACCCCATGTTTCAGTAGATAAAAAACACAAAGTGCACATGTTCCATGACTGGTACTGAGCTTGCATGGAGGGCAAAGTTGTTCAAACAGCATTCAAGCCTCAGCTGTACCCAGCACAGGTTCAAGACAAAAATAAATAACTTTGCCTCCAATGCTGTATCTTGACCTCATTGTACACATTCATTGCTCACAGAGTCAAGCGTAGAACATGCAACAATAGCTGGTATTCCATTGTCCCTGACTGGGGCTCTTTCCAATGGTATATAATGTGTTTGTGTATTCTTTCATTTTTTATTACTACTGGACTGAGGTCAGGATAGTTTGCCTAAATGTTTGCTCAGTGTTTTTTTTTATCACTCTCATTGTCGGTATTTGTCATGGTTCTCAAAACCAGATGCAGCATCTACTCTTGAACACTATGTTGCTGAAAAGGTAAAGGTCAACAAATATTTCCGCTGAAAACCTTAGATAATCTGCTATATCTTAAACTGTGATTGATTTATTTATTTTTTGAACATTTCATCTGAAACCATTTAAAATCTTCACATTTGGCTGCCATTAAATAAAAAAAAAATCATTTTACCATTAACACAAGTAAATGATTTTCAAAATGACTATAGCGGTACAAATGTATTTTTCTGCCATGAAAATGTCACTCTGGCTTTGTAGCCGGTAGCCAGGTGACGCACACGGGTACAGTAACAGTCATAGTCCATCGTGAGAAGCCTTCTGGAACGGGGACAGAATATTGAGTGTTTTATTGTATAAACCAAACTGGTTGGTTTGCCTCTTTTTAGGTTTGAAATATCACTTGGAATGATTCAAAAAGTGACAAAAGAAATATAGTTCCTCTGCCATTTGAATTTTCTGACAAATCCGAAGAGTCATCGTCTTGGAATGCTGCTCTTTGTGGAAGGGGCTTATAAGGTTCACTCAGGTACACAACTGAAAGCTGAATTTGGCCTTGCGAGAGAAAACACATGAATCAAAAATAAAAATTGTTTGTGACTAATGCCGCCCCTTGCTTTTCTTCTTTTCAATCCAGAAGTTTCAGCCGAATGAGTTTACAATCTTGTCCTGTTTGACTTTAAGTCAAACATAAAAAGCATACCTTTGTGCCTTTTTTTTAGGATTTGCATATCAAATTTGGCACCTATCGACGCAGCTATGTTATGGTGCATGAACAAACATAAAAAATGCGCATTAGAGAATGTGTGCATTCCTGCCACTAGAGGTGCAGTCCGATCGTTGGAGGTGCAATCTCACCACAACCTGTGGCAAAAGCTCTGGCCTCGCAGCTGAAATGGGTCTTCTTGGAATAAATGGATGGGTTAAATGCAGATTGTAAGCAACACCACGAGGTTCAAGAAAGTCTATTTTATCTCTTATCGCGGTGGAGACCACAGCCATTGTATTGACACACAAACTGCATCTTTTTGGCAGTCCCCTTGGAACCTCTGGTGTCATGCTAGCTTTCATTTGGCGATTTCTCAGCAATGCCTTGGCAACGGGGCTGCATGCAGTCTAAATATGTATATTGGGCTATGTTCCTCCCCAGGCAAAAAAACCTGGGCACACAATACAATGGAATAACAAAAAAGTGCAAAAATTGCAAAGACACCTCGGGAAGCATCTTAAGCCAATGAAAGATATCACATCTCAGATATCATGAGCAGTATCACTTTCTTTCGTGATGCTAATGTATCCTCACTCTTGAGAGGAGGTTCTGAGAGAATTGGATGGAGACCGCTGTCACTCTGAATCAATATTACCAACTGCTTTTTCCCCCCTTTTTTTTTTTTTTTGCAAAGGCCTGTTATTATATTTAGGCCCCATTGAGCAGCAGGAAGCTTTGACTGCAGCCAGGTTTGAAATTGCTGTGACTGGTGGGGGTCAGCGGTCAGCAGTGGTTCAGAAGCACCTCCTGTAGAGTAGCTATGAGATGGAAAAAGCCTTCTCTTCATGTTCGTATTTAGTTTTTCTGTCACGGTTACTGGCCTCGCCTTTACAGGGTCCGATTCATCAGCTGAATCCACCACTGTACATCTGAAGAACCTTGTGATCTCAGTCTTGCATTTTTTTTTTCATTTAAATTTAACCCACCTCTTTCTTGTGGGATGTCCTGCATGGCTAAGCCAAAGAAATCAGCACCGTGTAGCCATTTTACCAACAAGGAAATACTACCTGAAGAAAATGTACGGAAAGTACATCAATATAAGCGCCAGTCGAAAAACACTGTCTTTGCCTTTTGTAGAGAATATCCCTTTGAAGAGTATCTAAATGAAGGGGGAAAAGAGACAGGTTTAGCTTCTGCTAGCCTGGCAGTAGAAAAAAAAGGTACTGGTTCATTATGATTCTGTTCAGAGGACAGTCTGGCATATATTTGCGCAAGTTTAGTTTCCATTCACAAATTAAGCTGAATGACAACAAAATTATTCAACTTAAAAACATATTGGTTCATCATTGCTTATTTTGGTTGATCAGTAAATTATATTTGTGTATTTAAAAAAATGTACATCTCTTAATGTTTCTGCTTTCATGCACTTGGGCCCGTTTTCACTTGGTTGTCTGTTTTTGTTGTTAATAATAATTGTGACAGTAGAAGTCAAAGTGCCAGAAAGTGGGCACCGTTAGTATAGTTTTACTGTTTTTTTTTTTTTTTTTTAATATTTTCTGATTGTGGCTGTATTATTGTCAGGCTAGTTCACAGAATTGAAAGCTTTCCGTAGGTAGGAAACTGATTAGGCCACTGACCATCCCCGGAAAAAGAGAAGTCTGTGGCCGTAATGGATGGAAGGGAAAATGGGGCCCTACTCCTCTTTTACCTCACGCAATGAGTGTTAATGCTTATCTGTCCTTGGGATTCTGAGAATGTTCCTCTGCGGGTGTATATACCTGTGGTTCCCAAACTCTGTCCTGGGGCTACCCTGTGTATACTGGTTTTATTCTGACCACAATTGGAATCGTAGGATTTTAACCCCTTAAAACCTATGGACCCGTCAAATGCAGCTGTTATATTCAAAGAAGTGGTTCTTCAGGCGTATTTTAAATTTAAGAGGAGATCCCAAGACCATAATCAACTTTATTAGAGATAACCTGGAGTGAACCCCTCCCTCAATGCATGGTTGTGCAGGCAGACTGAATTTTTCAAGCGTTACTCATGTTACTCAAAAGTAACATGGTTTTTTTCACTTAAGTTTGGTCAAATCTTGATCAATGATGCATTACAGAATAAATTGGATTATATATACTCAGCGCCATTAAAAATGCACGGGTGAGGTATGTACTGTATTTATGGCAAATTAAAGAATCGATAGATTTTTATTGCTTTTCCAGTGAGGCACGAGAGGAAATAAAGAAAAGCGCGTGGTATTGTAATCCTGACGCGCACCACGTGAACGCGCCAAGCACTTCAGTAATAACAAACATTGAGGTGTTTGTGATGTGTACAGTGACACTTGACTTGTTCTTTTTGGTGTGGTCAATAGCCTACATAAAGCCAACAAAAAAAACGAAAAATGCTACTGCATCAAGAATATGGAACAGCTTGTGACACAGGAGAGAGAAAATTGGCATGGTACGGGCAGATCTCAGCCGCCGAGAGGTGGTGCGTCAGTTGCACTGTCACCGTTCAACAATCAGTCGGCTGTCTATCCGAGAATGGAACACAGGCACTGTCACTGACCAACCTCGCTTAGGGCAGCCACGAGTGACGATGGCAGCTCAAGAGCGCCACATCTAGTTACAGCCTGTACGTGACAGCTTCCGGACAGCAACCAAAACTGATCAAATAAATAAATAAATCAACCAAATAAATCTGAGCCAAATCTGAGTTGGTGCCCTGGGGACCTCTGGTTGACTTCATATGAAATGACCCTGATGCAATTAGACTGGTTGGCCTATTATTAGGATAACTATGTAGTTAAAGCTTCGTCACCAATTCTGCAGAAAAAAATAACTGGTATAAACCGAATGAGGTGTGGGAACATCCTTTTTGGCAGGGCAGTAAAAATCGCTTTCCATCTCTCGCACAAGCAGCACGAGCCTACCTCTCTGCACCTGCACAAGCGTAGACAGTGAGCGACTTTTTAGTGCAGCAGGAAAGTGCAGCATATTTTAGATGATGAGGAACAAGCTAACAGCTAAAAATGTGGAGAAGCTCATATTTCTGAAAGTAAATCTGACAGTGTTGCTGCTTGAGGAAGGATAGGACTGGAAATTGAAGTCTGAACTCTGTACACACACACACTGTCATGGTTCTGTGTTTGATGTCATGCTTTATGTTCATGATTATGTCTTTTCTTTTTTCTTTTTGGTTATTGTATATTCCGGTTTTCAGTTCCTGCCAGTTTAAGTTTCATTGCACTTGTCTCCCCTGTCTTGTGATCTAGTTGGTTCAGTCTGTCTTCCCAGTCTGTGTGCTTACCTGCTTCGGGTGATTTCAATGGTTTCTGGTGTTTCATATTATTACTTCAATTCTCGTTTACTTCCTTCGCCTTGCTTTCCTAGATTACTAATAACACTAACATTTATATTTTGTATCATAGTCTACTAACCCAACTAATCCATGTATATATTGCTAACTTACTAATGAGCTCTTTGGTTAATTTGTAAAGCTGCACCTCTACTAATTATTACTAATCCAATCTCAGCAATCGCCCTGTTCTGGCCTCCACCCCTTGCTTTGCTTTCCCTGCCTCTCCCTACGTTTCTGTGAGATCTCTTGCACGTGCTTAATTGCTTTCCTGCACTCATTGTCTGTGCACTTAGAACTCCTTGACCGGAGCTGTTTATCTGTCATAGGTTGTCTGCGTGAATCCCGTCCGTGTCTTGGCTTTTGCCAATTGTTGTGGTTTAGGACTTCCCCATGTGTACCTTCCTCTGTAATTAGTTCTTATCCAATTCACCTGTTCCCTACATTGCATGTGACTTCCCCTGCATCTATTTAGAGTCCTCACTGCTGTTCAGCCCTTGTCAGAATGTTGATCAATATTCCTTTGTGCAGAGCCTCTTGTATGCCAAACGATTATTGTTTCTCCTCGACTGTTTCGTCCGACCTTGATTTTGCCATAGCCCTTCTGTTCTTGTTTTTGTCTTTTTGGATTTTGACCCATTTCTGTATGACCACATCTACTGTGTTTGGATGCCCTGTGTATGACCCTCTGCTTTGGATTTCGACTACGATTTTTTGCCTACTGTCTATGTACTGTCACACCTCTGGTTCTGACCCCGGCCTGTCTAGTCGACTTTGTTTTTTGGATTTCGATTTTGGCTAGGCAATTCTTGTGTCTTCTGGTCCTGACCCTGCTATCAATAAAGGCATACGATTTTTGGATTTCCTGCTCTCGCGTGTGGTTCCTGAATGCACCATCACACACATACACAATTTCTCTCTCCCCTATAAAAGGCCATAAAAATTACCTCAGGTGAGAAAAGTTACAGATGGATGTAGATGGCCTACAGAGAGGTACTACCAAATGTTATTGTTATAGGTTTTAGTTAGGTTACAGGTTTTTGTTTCTTGCCCTGCTCTTTATTTGGTCAGTTGTATGTTGCATATTCTTGCAAATAAGAGTTGTCAATTCATGATACTCTCTAATCTCTTCATTTAATAATGCTGAATATACAGTGTTAAGAATAACTTAAATAAATAAATGAATAATTAATGCTACACTATAAAAAGCAAGCGTCAATTTCAAATAGATGCTGTGTGATCGGTACCGGTATCGGAGATACTGATTTCAGTGATCGGTGATCGGCCCCAAAAACCCTGATCGGAGCACTCCTACTTTTATTTAATATGCATACCAAAAAAAAATTGGTTTGCCTCAGACCTTCAATTTCTTCTGAACCATACACTTGGATATACTACCAGTACAGCCATACGTAAATTGTATTGCTATTTCATGTTTGAATTTTCATTGGTCATGTTACACTTCAGCTGGAATTGCCCAAGAGACTCCGATATTTTTAATTTGATGTAATGCTGTGGTCATAAAAACATGGCGCCCTGGTTTGAATATTTCTCTCAATTCAAGTGTGATTTCGCATCAGTGAAGCCCTGCAACTAGCAGATAGAAACAATGGAGGTGGCATTGTCCAACAATATAAAAAAAGCCTTTTTTTCTGACTTGGAACCTATTTAAGAGAAAACTTGCATGAAAAGTTAGTTTAGAAGGCCAACAAGCTGATTTGTCTTACTTAGTTGCATTTACTTTTACAATAGTTATGTATTCACTTAATCCACATTTGGGCAGACAGCTATACATGCCATGAAGCATAAAAATTCCTTGTCCACATTGTAATATAATGGAAACAGCTGCATAATTCGTAAAAAAAAAAATCTTACCAAGCAAAGTAAACAATCAATAGGTTCCTAATTGGTGAAACCAGGAACTAATTTGCATGAAAACTAACAGTTTATTGGGCAAGCAAATGACGGTAAAACGCTCTTTGTATCATGTTTATAAGTTAAAGCAAATCATTTTTAAACAACTGAATTCAGCAACCTATGTTGGTGTTTATTGATTTTCTCAGGGTCTAATTTCATCTTTTTCTAAAAAAATGTTGTTGCCTGAAATTGCTTGCAGTATGGAATAGTGAAAATATGATTTATGCCATGTTTATTTCTGCCAATATGTGGCTTAGGCGTTAAGACAGTTAGATGGTAGATAACTGCTCTGTACATGAAATGCACCTATGTAGGACAAATTAACAGCTTATCAAAATTCTACAACTGCAGTTGTGATTGGAACAAAAGCCAACATCACAGGACTGCCCCAGAACTGTTTTTAGGAAGCACTTGAGTATACTATATGGCAGAACTGGCAAAAAGTATCGTACGCCAAGTAAACTTTTAGAAAGTTAAGCAGGTCACGACTCCACGAGCCGATAAGAAAAGCACTTCATGCAAGTTGAAATTGGTGTATATATATAAAAAAAAATCACATTTTTCTCCTCTGTCTCCGTATCAAAATTACCAAGCTGTCAGTCAAAATATCTAGAGAATACTTGATCTGATAACCACCTGTCTGTCGTCGTTTTCTCTACGGCAATGCGCTATTTCTGGTACGTGAAGGGCAGAGTGTTATTGAAATCCACTGGCTCTATATTTGAAAGTAAAAGACTACATGCATGCATTGAATCGATCTCCCCCCCACCAAAAGGTTTTCTTCCTTAATAATAATAGAGGACAGCATTGCTGTAAAATCTTCCAGATTTTGCTATCAAAGCACTTATTGATGACAGACTTATTTTACTTTTTTTTTTTTAATCCACTAAACCAATATAGACAACAATATTCCCTGTTACAAAGAAATTTTATTTATCACCAAAGTTTGATGTGTGTGTATATATACAATGGACTCCAAAATTACTGGCACCTCTGACTGGCAATGCACAAACAGTGCAATAAAAATAAACAGTATCATTATAGAGAAACGTAATATACCAACATGTATGAAATACTTAATGATTCAGTGGAAACAACCAAAATCATAATCATTTAATGCAAAATACATTTCAACAAAATCAAGGTCTCAATTATTGGCACCCTTCTTAGTGCAACGACCTCTGGCTAGCGTAACGGCATGGACTCTTTTTACAATTTTTGACAAGATTAAGGCGCACATTTGGAGGGATTTTGGACCATTCCTGTAAGCAGATCCTTTCAAGATCCTTCACATTCTTGGGTTTGCATTTATCAACTGCCCTCTTCAACTCAGCCCACAGGATTTCAACTGGATTTAGGTCTGGCGACTGAGATGGCCATTGCAGAATGTTGATTTTTGTCACAGAACCATTTCTGTGTGGATCTTGAGGTATGCTTTGGGTCATTGTCTTGTTGGAAAGTCCACCTATGATCAAGTCCCAATTGTTTTGAAGAGGCAACCAGATTGTCAGCCAAATATCCTGATACTTGGTGGAATTCATTTTGCCATTCATCTTAATCTTGAATCTTGAACTAAAAAGGCCCCAAAACGCGACTGACCCACCATCATATTTCACCGTGGGTATGAGGTACTTCCCCTTGTATGCATCTCTGTTTAGAAGCCAAACATGCCGATGCTGTATCTGACTGAAATCTGCAATGTTTGTCTCATCTAACCAATGCACCTTGTTCCAGTCATAATTTAAATTATGTTTGGCAACCTGTAGGCACTTGCTTCTGTCTCTTCTGCACAGAAAAGGCTTTCTTCTGGCAACCCTTCCAATGGGCCTGTCGTTGTGGAGGCGGCGCCTGATGGTGCTTTTTTACACCTGGTGACACCAAGATGCCGCTAAAGCTTTCAATTCCTTCACAATGATTCCTCAGGATTTTGTTGCTTCTGTCACCATCCTCCTCATTATCCTGGGGGGCAAAATGCTGTTGCATCCTCTACCCATGCCGTTTTCAGCTATTCCATACCTTTGGAATTTTTTAATAATTGCCCTGACAGTGTTTGGTGGCATATTCAGTCCTTTGTGATTCTTCTTGTAGCACGCCAGTTCCAGATTTTTGAAGGTCTATGACCATCTACCTCTTTTGAACTGACACTTGTTTTGTTTTCTTCATGGTATTGGATGACAAAGGGATATTGCATGTGTTTTACCTTATTTTTATTCCCGAGTGAAACAGGAAGTGGTATAATGGCTCGATATAGTTCCTTTACACTTAGGTGGCATTTAATACCTGGTTTAATTTTAGTAGATGTTATTAAAATAATCTTTAGGGGTGCCATTAATTAGGAAAGCTTGATTTGGAGGAAATTGATTTTTAATTAAATCAGTAAATTATTTTGTTGGTTCCATTGGAACATTAATATCTTACAGTATTTCTCGCAGAGTTCTTCAATAGATATATTTTCTTAGAATTGTTTGTGCATTGCCATTCGGGGTGCCAGTAATTTTGGAGCCCAGTGTTATCACCAAGGTATTCCTTTAAAAATCAGCTCAAATGTTTTTCTTTTTTTTTTTTTTTTGCTATGATGGCTAGAAGTTACAACTGTCTGAATTACAATGCGAGTATTTCATGAACATCCATATAACAATAACAAGTGGGAATCTATCTCTCAAGTGCTGAAACTTAAGTATCGGGCATCAATGATCACACATTGAAAACTTAATCATAGATCATATATTTTGTCCTTTCTAATACTTACTGAAAAAACAGTACAATGTAATAAACCACATCACCATATCGACAAGCTTTAATCACTCAGTAGCAGTCACATTATTCTGTTTTGAGGAGCAGGTTATTTGTGTGAACATGCAAGTGAACCTCGGTGAGTTTTAATTGTCCTCATCTCATTTATTTGCAGTATAAGCAATTAGTCTGTTGATAGTTGATTGCCTCCGAATGCACATATTTTCATGTAAAATCCCATTTGGTCTGCTAAAGCAGTAACGGGCAGCTTTTATTTTTTTTTTATATCATATGTATTTCCCCCGCTTTCCCCACTGACACAGCTACCGTCCACGTCTGTCATTTCCAGAATAAATTTCAGAATGGAGCCAGGAATCAGGAGCTCTAAGACAGACATGATGTGATTTGTGAAGTGAGACTTCCCATTGTGTGGGCCCATGGGAACATCATTATTATCCTGGCCGCTGGACGTGGTGCAGCTCTCACTGGGGAGATACATGCCCGTCTTGCTTCTGGGGGGCAGGGAGTTGTTACCATTAGTTGGTAGGCAGAGTGATATTCCTCTTCTTCACTCACACGACAAATAAAATGCAACATAATAAAACAACAAGACAAAACACAACGTAACTTAACAGGACATATAAAGTAACATAGCACAACATAACATACGACATCATAACGTCACATAACACAACATGGCATGTCATAACATAATGCAAAATACAAAATAACATGACATTAGATGACACACAACACAATATAACATATTTGAACATATTACTCAACATGACATACAACATAAAATAACACAACAGAACATTGCTTAACATAGCATACGCATAACACAACATAACATGACATGACATGACATTCAATAACATATCGATGGCCTCATGCCAAAAGGGCGTAAGTGACATTTTACAAATTTTACAGGAGAGTCAAAAAACTGTTGTCTTTCAACATCATCATCTCTGGCATAACTTTAGACATTATAATGTGAGTGGTGCGAACAGGCCATTTAGCCTAACTAAGCCCACCATTTTCCTATAACAAAAGTGAGCCAAATAATGAAAAGAAATGGTATCTAGCACTATATCAAGCCTGGTCTTGAAAATTAACGTTTCAGCCTCTACGACATGACCGGCAAGTTATTTTACGCTGTGACTACTCTTTGTGCAAAAAAAAAAAAAAAAAAATTATAATGCATTTCCTGATATCGGTGCTAAATTTCCTTAGCTAACTTTCATGTGTGACCCCTGGCAATAATCGGCAGTACATTCCACAAATTCTTTTGCCTGAACACCACTTCCTCCAACCCATGAAACTGTCAATCCTAAAGCTGAATAATTAGTTTTACTGAAACCCCTGACTGCCTGCAGATTAAATTGCAAGGTAGGCCCATTCTGATATGCTTCACTCATGGATCAGCATCTGTTAGTCCACAATATGCAGTTCTGAGTGGTGCAGTGAAGGCTTGTACCTACTCAGTCCTAATACTGATATCGATACCTGGGTTTTGGGTATTGACTGATACGGAGTTCCAATGAGATACCATTGTTTAATTGAGTGATTAATTTAATCAATTATGCCTCACTGCGTGGAAGAGGGTGGAATGATTTTTTTTTTGTTTACAACATGTGTATGGCAGCATAAATTTGACTCAAATGGCTTCCCTGACTTTGTAAAACGAAATGTAACCAAATAAATTCATAGATATAGATGTACTGAATTTTTATTTATGTAAATGTCAGTATCCAATACCAGATCGATCCATTTTCACTGATACCCAGTCCTGCTGTTTGAGTCAGTATTGGATTATTGGAGTGTTGTCACAATCATGCAGCCTCTTACACTAAAGAGGGTATAGAGGAAGAGACCTGCATTATGAGAGACAACATTTTTTATATTTTTTTATTTAAACCCAGCCCCTTCCACATACACGGACTGAGTTTTACATCACTGGAGAATGACACGTTTTGGGATGATACTGCACAGTTTATCCGCTGCAGTGACAAAGGGATGGTGGGTAATGTGGATATGAGAGGGAGGTGATTTGCGTTCTTGAGAGTCAGTATTTGTAAAGAAACACTGTTTTAGTGTGTATGAATGTGTGAATGCTTGAGTCTTTGAACTGCTGAGACCTGTCTAAGAACAAAGACTCGAGAAGCCTATATTTGTGTGGCATACGTAGCTGTTGCAAATGAGTGGTTTTTCATTAGATCCGAGCCCATACACTTTGTTATAGAATATATTCCTGTAAAACTTTTCTAAACTCGGAATAAGTAAAACCAGGAAACCCTTCATAATGACAGTTCCCAGGGATGTGTAACCAGGTTAATTTAACCTTAGGTTAGAAATGTTTTACTGTCCTTTTAAATGAGATTTATTGCTGTGGATATGATCGTGGTTGACTATCTTTGTATTGTCACACAATCTTTGATAAGTGATCGCAATTGACTATCTTTACATTGTCACAATCTTTGATGAGTGCTCTGGAGGCAAAATGGTTCCCATGCTGCATACGTATTTTTCGTCTTAGTTTGTACTTTTGTCCTAGTGCAAACCTCACGCAAAATGAAAGTCAGAGCTTGATGATAAGTAATTTTAAATTGGAGATTTCACCGAAAACCAAGAATTAATTGAGAAGTTATAATTTTGCCTTGAGACTCTCAGAAGTGTATTTGATATCCCGGCTGGTTTTTATTTTTTCATGAAGAATTTCATCAGATTGAGTTGTCATCCACCACTGTCCTATTCGTCCTTATTCGTCCACATCTTCAAGTCGCCATCTCACCTTCATCAGAGATACATCCCCGTCTTCATGCAACAAGAGGCTTCTCAGAGCCTGTACTCGGGGCCGGGTCTAGGCCTGGGCCAATCGTGAAACCGTGCGCGTGCATGAGCAGGACAATTGCGACCCTGAAAAAAAAAAATAAGAAGAACGGAGCCGAAAATTAGACTCGTGGCCTACCGGCCCGCGTAACAATCGTCAGTCATCGCCTGGACATCTTGCTGGACATTCATGACAATAAAGGTCGGTAGGATTTTTGAGTGCACTCTTATTTTTATTTAAAACTGGTTTATTAATTGTTTACTTTTTCCTATTCATTTGAACTTTGACTGTTGCCTGAGATCTCAGTTCTCTTTTCTTCCTTTTCTTTAAAAAAAAAAATCTTCCTGTTACATGGTCTTATCCATAGTGGGTCACAGGGGTTACAGATGCACGACAGGAAGCTTGAAAGAACAGTCACGACTGTTACTACTCGGTTATGTGGAGTATTTATAGAAAACAAAGCCTGGCTCTTCAAGGAGCATGAGTGTATGATATACTGAATTGATAAAAGTAAGTAATGTCTAGAAAAAAAAATACAGGTAGCATCTGATATTTATTAAGAAGAAACATTTTAACATTATGACTGAGCACTCATTTATTCAAACCCTTAACCTTTGATCTTTTTGTCTTTGGTGAATAACAGGAAAACATATGCAGGATATGTAAAAAACAATGGAGGACAGACTTTCAGGAAACCCAACAGGTGCGAACTATGAAAAAGACCCTTTTCTCAAACAAGATTATGTTGGCAAAATGTCTTTTAGTTGCCTTCCACTTAAATATTTAAAATCAATCTCCATGATCCAGACAGAGCATATTGTTTGCCTCATAGCATAATTGCTCAAGTTTTATTTTTGTGAAATTGAGACATTGGCTACCTGCTCTTTCACTTTGGCAAAAACGATACGTTTTTTTCCTTGTTCTCACAAATTAAAAAAGAAAAATAAAATCCATTCTTAAATAAAGAAAAAAAAAGAAAAAATACATTAAAAAAAAACCTTCAAAAAATGAGATGGGCAATTATGCTATGAGCCTAAGGATATGTTCTGAAGAGGATGAAAATAGATTGAAAGCCACTGTGCATACAAATCGGCCAAAATGCTATTGATTTTTTTTACACATAAAACTGCACTGCCATCGCCATATCTTTTTTTTTTTTTTTCGCCTTTGCACTTGTTTTATCAATGCACCATGGATTATACCATGTTCATAATTTATTGTCTGATTTTACAGGGCCAAGATTAAAGCCTGTAAAGCCTGTAGTTACAAAGTGGCGTGAAGATAGAATTATGGGCCCGATCTTTGATCAATCCGGGATAACAATAGTGTCAAAGATTAAACTTAATGAGATTCTTCAGTCAGAGATAAATAAATGGAGATAAATTTCAGTCCACAACATCAGCATAAAAACTAATCAGGGGAGTTACACTCACAAAATATTTTTTTTAGGAATTTCCACCAACCTATTCAATTTTCCCATCAGCCAATCATGAGGCAGCAGTACAGTGCATAACATGCCAGTACAGACAAGAACTTTCACTTGATGTTCACATCAAACATTCATATGGGGAAAAATGTGATCTTGTGGCGTTGATCATGGTGGTGTTGTTGTTGCCAGGCAGACTGGAGTTCTTTCCCACAAATTGTTTCTAGAGTTTACTTAGAATGGTGCAAAGAAAAAACCAAAAAAAAAAAAACCAAAACAAACAAACAAAACATCCACCGAGCATCCGTTTTGTGGATAGAAATTTTTTGTTGAGAGAAGTCGGATCAGACTGGGCCAACGGGTTCAAGCTGACAAAGGCCATGGTAATGGAGGTAACCTTCTTAACAACTATAATGAGCAGAGAGGCATCTGAGGCCCTGTCCACTTGCTCGCAAGTGTTTTTGAAAACATGGAATTTTCTATGCATTTGTGCTCTTTTCTCAAGTGAACTCTCAAGATTTTATGTCCATGTCAGTCACCTATAAACTGTGTTTTTAGCTCCTCCATTACTCGGCATATAACAATCTCTGTGTGCTTGTAAATTCATCATTTCAAAACCCCTCTCCTTCCTACTACAACAAGGGTGGGCAGTTATGGTCCTGAAGGGCCGATGTCTGTTTACATTTTTTTTCTCATTATTTATAACGACTAAAAGAGCTAATTGGCTGTGCGCACAAACATGGATTTACTCATAGATGAGGTCACGGTAAAATATTCATTTTGGGGCACATTAACAGTCTTTGGTGGTCATTCATGAGCATTTCAAGAAATACAGCTGAAATGTGAAATTTTCCGTGTTGTTCCACTAATTCAGTAACTAAAGATCAGAAGTTGGAGTGAAAATCAGAGACAGATACGGCCATCGTTGCCCACCTCCGCTCTACAGTATACAACATCACCCATTACTCCCCCTCCCCACTTCAGATAAATCAATGCTAAGCTGGCTTCAAATTGTCTCTGAGTATTTCATTCTGGGAAGGCACTGGGGTCGTGGGGACAGCTGAGTAACATTCTTCTTTCACGATAACAAATTTAACTCGATTGAGGGAGTTTCAGTTTGCAAGCAACGCCAGGCTCTTTCCTGCCAAACAGCTCAATTATCGTTGCTCAAAAACGCACAGTAATGTTTTCATATGCACACTTCCAAGAGCACAGGAGCGTGTCCGACCCTCTTCAACCCCTGCTGCTACCTCCCTCCATCTCTCCCTCCCTCCCATGAGTGTGAGCCCTCTGAGCAAAACCGAGAAGAAGAGAAGGATTATTCTTATCTCATAATTACAATCGTAATATCATTCTCAGTGTAATGATATTCATTCATTAATTCCAAACCCACCCCTACTCTCTCTATCCTCCTGAAGATTTGCCTTTAGCAAAAGATGACAGAGCGAAGTGGCAGGGGAGGTATGTACAAAGAGCAAAGTAAAAACAAATATGTTGGAGAGACTACATTTCTTTCCTCCTAAAAAGTACAATTATAATTCAGGGAAAGTAATTCAGGGATAATATGGATTCACCCGAACCACGGCCGCGTTCGCCCCTGTCTCTGTTCCTCCATTTCAATGTAATAACTTCAACAGTTTTGATTAGAATATTTTAAAATTTGGTATGGACATTATAACCACTTGAGGAAGAACGCACCATATTTTGGTCAATTTATATAATTCATTTCAATGCTTTTAACATCCTTAATCTCAGCGTCCCTTTGGCGGCAACGCAGGCGTCACAGGATTTCCAGAGGCATGCGGTGAGCCTCTGCCCCTTAAACGCACAATCACTTTCAAGCTGTTCCGGTTTAGGATCGCTTGATTAATAATCACACAATTCATTTACTGAATACTCAAGACCAATATATAAGCCATTGCAATTTTTTTTTTCATCAATGCAACCCAATTTATTATTAAGATTGCACTGAATCAAAATGTTTTCAGTGTTCAAAAGAAGTTGCGCACTCTTGTCTCAATACTATAATAATTAATTTATTAAATCACCAATGATTCTTATGTGGATGCGTTGGTAATTGAATAATTTAGGAAACTGGTTATTAGTGCATTGCAAGTTTGATGCATGTTGTAAATATAAAATCATTAAAATGCATGTCATGCATGGAACTTTCATAGTAGCAAAATCATTGATGAGGTCTCCATAGTCCAACTTCTGGGAAAGTTGTAGGAAGGCTGCAAAATGAAGTTGAATGAACAGCAATTAGCTGGTTAATTAGAAACGAAATCTAAACCTTATCTAACTAGCAGCTTCAGCAGCATTTACTACATCACATTCTATTTCAAGATGGAATTTTGATAAATTTCAGTTAATTGCCATCTATCATTTTAGTCTACCTCTTTGACGCAAAGCTATATGTCTTACGCATTTTTAAAAACATTTTCTTGGGAATATCAGATTCATCGGACACTGATGCAGCAAACAATATTTACCATTTTGTGATCTACAGGAATTCAGAAGCTTTGAAAGACATTGACCTTTTTTGTCACCACTGAAGTGGATAGGAAAATATAGTAACACTTCACTTGGATATTCAGCTACAGATAGTTCATTGAGTATTTTTCATGTTTCTGCAACACAAGGAGGTGAAAAATTTGAATCTTATGGGGAAAATTTTGGCGAGTCGGTGCATTACGCTCATTTATCTGCTCTGCTCTGCCATTACCAGAAAGCACTGCTCCCAAGGGCACAACTGCTTCCAGCCCATTTCTTTCGCAAAACAACAAGAGCTCAGAGGAAGTTTCACTTATTTATTTACTTTGAATTACGCACTAAATGTAGGGACACAACAAATAACTGGCATAAGGTAAACGGATAAAGCAAATAACGCATGGGCAAAACATCTAAATACAATCATGGTGTCATCACCCAGAGACAGTATACTCCTGGAAAAATCTACCAAGAAAATTGCCTACCTGATATAAGATGTCCATAGACTCTTGGAAGAGCTTCGGAAGAAGGAAGCACTTATCTCCAGCTATTCACAACAACTCCGTGAGAAAGAAAAACTAGTATCCCGTTTTACGGATCTTGCTGTTGATCAATCGAAGCGGATTTCCACCCTCAACGCAGCCATCCAAGACACTATCCTGTTGGATCCAGCACACCGACGATCACCCGTCTCCTTGACGCCCGGCTTTCAGCCATGGATTGAGGCTAACGTTACCACCCGCTGCCGTAAGAAGTGCTCCAGTGGAAACGTAGGCCTACCTCCTTTGTGCCTCTTAAACCGGTACAATGCCATCTCCATCGTCGACCCTCAGGACATCCAGCCACGTGATCCATCGTTCGTGGACGATGGCCCGGCATCTTCGTCATCTGCTGTGAGGGATGGCCCGGCTTGCTCATCCGTAGTCTCCGATGGAAGTACTGCTGCCGCCACTGCTGCTGTTGCTGCGCCTGATGCCCAGCCTGTCATGAACGGTGGCCTGGCATCTCCGTCATATGCTGTGAGGGATGGCCAGACTTCTCCATCGACATCCAATGCTGCTGCTGCTGCTGTTCCCACTGCGGTGGACATGGCAGCTGGAGCTACTCCTCCAGCTGTTACCTGCCAGGTGTCGGGGATCGTATCAGATGGAGGTGCTAGTGCTGCTGCCGCTGTTCCTGCTGACCGGCTGCCGGATGCGGTGGATGTATCGTGGTAGGCAGTCACATATTCTTTCAACATTGGAGCTATGGCCTTGGAAATAACTCCATCTTGTAGAGTGGATCAAGCTGAAAATATTGATATATATGTTGGTATATCTATGATGAACAGCTGAGGAGCTACTGGCCCTCAAAGTTGAACCAAAATCCCATATTTTCTAACGCCTATCCTTATAGGTGAACCAGTGACCCATGCGTTCATATAAGCAACACATTCAATCTTACTTCTAACAATGTAAAATTGCACATCATTTTATAGCCTCAACCAATATTTAGTAATTACCAAGGGAAAATATTTTAATATAAATAGTAAATGATACTGTGAGCTAAGAGCCATGTGCTCCAGTTTACAAACACCAGCAGACACATCAACTTTGGATCAAAATATTTCAACTCTCGCATGGAATTCGAAGAAGCCATTTACAACAGCATCAGAAAACATTTATATCTTTGAATTGAAAGTGATAATAAGAAACAATACTGACCGATTGGCTTTGTTATCACCGTCAAACAAGACGCAACTTCACCGGTTCACGGACTCAAGAAGGCAAAATTTGCATTCGGAAAAAAATTAATCAATATTAACTTCAGGTTTGCGGAACTGACTGAGATCATTTCCGAAGCGGTATGTGTTCGCTATTTTGCAGTATTTGCTTTACAAGATAGGGTCCCTCGTGCAGCTACTGTCCTGCGGAGGTCAACGATGAGCGCTTCTCAAGAGCGTTAGATAAACTCAGGCTCGCTGTCTAGCAGAAATGTGAGTGCCTAATCGCGGTGTCATGGCGGTGGGTCTTCTGCTGCCCGACGCAGGCTTCTGAGGGACGCAGTGTCGAGGCGTTCAGGGGCGCTCTCCCGCTCGGATACCACTGGAGGCCGCTCGCCGGGTTTTCCCCGGGATGGTTCATCTGCAGCTGGCTGTGCTTCCCGGTCGAGGTCGCCCCCCTCTCAGCCGGCTGGACGGCTACGACGGGGAGCCAGCCAGAGCCAGGAGCGACCGGGCTCCTCTGGTAGCCTCGCGCCCTCTCAGCCTCGCCCGCTGTTTTCTCAGACCACCCTCATCATTGGTGACTCCATAATAAGGGACATAAGATTTTTTGATGCTACCACCCGCTGCATTCCCGGTGCCATGATCACTGACGTTCACAAAAAACTATGTGACTTACTGCCCTCTTTACCTACATCCATCACCAGAATCATAGTTCATGTGGGGTCAAACGACACTGTCTGTCATGAGTCAGAAGTAACGAAGATCAACTTTCTGGCTCTCATGGGGCTTTTGGAACAATGTGGAAAGTCCGTTTTTATTTCGGGCCCCATTCCAACTGTGGGGCGCGGAGTTGAACGTTTTAGCAGACTTCTTAGCCTTAACAACTGGCTTCAGTATACTTGCAGAGAGAACGGTGTGTGTTTTATTGGCAATTTTAACGTGTTTTGGCACAAATAAACTCTTTTTAAGTCTGACGGGAGTCACCCTAACCACATGGGTTCACACCTCCTATCTGGTAATAGGCTTTTTTGACTTTATGTGGCGCCGCACGGTGCCGCGCAGACCCAGCTGGAAGTGATGCACACCGGTTAGAAATCTTGTTCGACTTCCGTTGGCGCTGCAGACCTTCTACGTAATATCCCCCTGTCACATGACCACAAGACCTCGCAGGATCAAGGCGTTTGCAGCCAAATGGTGCAGTTGTTCTCCTCTGGCTGCGGCAAAACGGATATGCCTCTGTGACGATGGAAATGGATCGTAATTAGTTTCAGTTTTGGATGACGCGTTTGACGTCTGTTACAGTTAAATTTGACGAACATGAATTCTACTTTACTTACTTTACTTCACCCCATAGATATTTTATTTGGAATAACAAAGATATTCTCTACAAAAATAAATCACTGTTTTTCGAAAACTGGGTCAACAATGGCTTCGATTTTGTCCATCACAAACAAAGCAAAAGCCGCGAGATTGGCCATGTTTCCGACGCTACGGTGAAGTGTTCCACTTGACGGCAGACCTTTCATACTCCTCCCCTGAAGTCAGTGGCAGTTCTCGTTGGCTACGCAGTCAGCCACAGCCAGCCGGCAGTGTCGTACGCTGTTCAGCTTACCCCACGCCATTCTAGAATTGACTGACTGAATACAACATCAGAGCTTCCTGTCTCTGGCATCTTCCCATATCCGGACCAGAAGGCAACTCATACTGGTAGCTCCCCCGGCTGTTCCCACCAGGCATCACCACACCCACCTCCCAATTCCCCATCGCTGTACTAATTAGTCATGTATCAGCAAAACAAAAAGGACGGCGACTACACTGAAGCCAATTCCAAAACAAACTCTTATGCTTACACCAGTGGAAAAGACCCCCACACCCATTACTGTAAAATTAGCTCTGTTTAATATCAGGTCACTCTAAAATAAGTCATTTTTAATTAATGACCTGATTTGTATGCACTCACTTGATTTTATGCTTTTAACTGAAACATGCCTCGATCATGCCAAGACTGTTACTACCCTTATCAAATCTGCTCCCCCAAATTTCAGTTTCATGAGCACTACCCGTGACAAGAAGAGGGGGGGTGGAATCACCATAGTTTTCAAAGCATCTTTTCAATGCAAGCAGTTATTCTTTGGGGACTTCACATCTTTTGAATACTTGTGTTCAACTATTAAGTGTTCTCCCAATATCCTACTATTAACCATTTACAGGCCTCCAAGACAATCAGCAAAAGTTTTTCTTGAAGAATTTTATGAACTGCTGTCAACTATTTGCTTAGGGTTTGACTCTATTACTATCACAGGAGATTTTAATTTGCATATAGATAATTCGGAGAACACATATGCAGGGGATTTTCTCATCCTCATTGACACTTTTAGTTTAACACAGCATGTACAGGGGCCAACACACTCACATGGTCATACTCTTGACCTTGTCATTACCAAAGGTCTAAATGTTTCTACGAATGTTATGAACTTGGCTGTATCGGATCATTTTTGTGTTTTCTTTGATGTGTGTATGTCCCCTCATTTTCGAAACGGGTCTAGGACTGTAGGAAAGAGAGTCATAAATGATAATACTTTTGCCCTTTTTAAGCAAGCACTCTCGCAGAACAAACTTCAAACCTCAGACTCTGTAGGTGACCTGATGAACAACTTCACTGTAAAGATGACCCAAATTATGGATGACATTGCTCCAGTAAAGGTTAAAAAAGTCAACAACAAGCAAAGTGCACCATGGAGACAAAATCCAATGGTTAAACAAACGAAAAGGGACTGCAGGAAAACAGAGAGAAAATGGCGCAAGTCCAAACTTCACATTGATTACCAAATCTACAGAGATATGCTACGGCTGTATAATTATGAAATTTGTAAAGCAAGGCAAGCTTTCTTCTCAGACATTATTAACAGAAATATGAATAACGCTCGTGTGCTATTCTCTACTGTCGAGAGGTTAACAAATCCTCCAACTGACCTAGCACCAGAACTTCTCTCAGTTCAAAAATGTGATGAGTTTGCATCCTTTTTCAATAGCAAAATTGTAAAAATAAGACTGAATATAACAACACAGCTGCAAACAACTTTTTTTTCAGAACTGCCAGTCTCTGAAAGAGAGCCCATACACCTAATGTCAGAATTTAGCTCTATAAACCTCTCAACTGGACACTTTACCTACTAGCTTTTTCAAATCGGTCATTCACCTTATAACAGCAGATGTGCTTCAGATTATAAATACATGAAATACGTTACAAACTGGCACTTTTCCTAGGTCCCTAAAAACAGCAGTTGTAAAGCCCCTGCTCAAAAAGAATAACTTGGATCCTTCAATATTGAGCAACTATAGACCGATATCCAATATAGCTTTTATTGGGAAGATCATTAAAGAAACTGTTTTTAACCAATTAACTGCTTTTTTGTCGACAAATAACTACTTTGATGACTATCAATCTGGCTTCCGTGCTAATCATGGCACTGAAACTGCCCTTGTTAAGGTGATAAATGACATTCGTCTTAACACTGATGCAGGCAAAGCATCTGTCCTGGTACTACTGGACCTCACTGCAGCATTTGATACAGCTGACCACCGTATACTACTGCATCGACTGGAGCACTGGGTTGGATTTTCAGGCGTTGTCATAAAATGGTTACAATCTTACCTACAAGACAGGAGCTACTTTGTTGCTATTGGAAACTGTTCCTCAACACCAGCATCCTTGACCTGTGGTGTCCCTCAGGGATCGATCCTAGGCCCCTTACTGTTTAATCTCTACATGCTCCCACTCGGCCAGATCATCAGGAAAAACTCAATGTGTTATCACAGCTACGCAGATGACACTCAAATTTACCTTGCCCTGTCTCCAAACGATTATGCGCCCCTTGACTCTCTTTATCAATGTCTCAATCAGGTTACAAACTGGATGTCACAAAACTTCCTTCAGCTGAACTCTGACAAAACTGAAGTCATTATATTTGGAAAGGAGGAACAGAAACTCAAGATTGCTACTCTGCTTGAAACAAAGGGACTGAAGGCAAAGGATGTTGTGAAAAATCTTGGCGTCATCATTGATAGCAATTTAAATTTTAACAGTCATGTGAAATCAGTCTCTAAGTCAGCTTTCTTTCATCTAAAGAACATTGCTAAATTAAGGAACCTTATGTCAGCAACAGATCTAGAAAAACTAGCCTAATCCATGCTTTAATCACAAGTAGGGTAGATTACAGCAATGCCCCTTTAACCGGACTTCCAAAAAAAAAACTATAAAGCAATTACAAACCATATAAAATGCAGCTGCTAGGGTTTTCACTAAAACTAAAAAGAGCGAGCACATTACTCCAATTTTAAGGTCCTTACACTGGCTTCCGGTCAGCTATAGAGTTCATTTTAAAGCATTACTTATTGTTTTTAAAGCTTTCAATGGTAGTGGTCCAAACTACATACATGACCTGTTCAAACAGTATGCCCCAATCAAGTCACTCAGGTCTCAAAATAAAAATCTCCTTGTGGAGCCCGCCACTAAAACCAAGTGTGGTGAGGCAGCATTTAGTGTATATGCAGCTAAACTTTGGAACAAATTACCAGTTGAAATTAAAAATGCTCCCACTGTTTCTGTTTTTAAAAACAAACTTAAGACTAAGCTCTTTGGTGAGGCATATCATTAAAATTTTTAAAATGTTTATTTTTTAAATCTATTTTTAGACTTTGTTTTATCTTGCTTTTAAATTGATATTCTGTCTTACCTCTTTCTTATTTTATTCTATATTTTAAATGTGTATTTTCCTTAAATTACAATGCCCCTTATCATCTGTAAAGCACATTGAAATGCTTTGTTGTAAGAAATGTGCTATATAAATAAACTTGCCTTGCCTTTCAACAATAGTTAAACATAAGTTAAATATTAGTTGAACATTTGTTGAACATAGTTCATAGAGTATTTGTAACATTTCAACAATACTTAAACATACGTTAAATATTAGTTGAGCATTAGTTGAACATTAGGATGTTCAACACCTATTAATTCAGTAGTTTACAAACTGTTTGTTGAAGAAATCTATATACACTCTTGAACATTTATATTAAAGAGCCCAGTCTCATCCTGACTCTTCATATAGTGACGCTACCTGACCAATAATTGATATACTACTAAACCCAATTCCAGTGAAGTTGGGACGTTGTGTAAAATGTGAATAAAAACAGAATAGTAAAAAAAGTATCTTCACACTTGGATCAATGCAAGTTTCTTTCAATGAACCAAGCTTTCGGTCAAAGGACCCTCATCAGAATATCTTTGACCGAAAGCTTGGTTCATTAAAAGAAACTTGCATTGATCCAAGTGTGCAGACACTTTTTTTACTAGTTGTTGTTTGGTTTTCTGGCACCTTGGCATATTTTGATCATGAGTGCGGTGATTTGCTCTTACTAAAAACAGAGTACAATGATTTGCAAATATCATAAACCCACATTTTATTCACAATAGAGCATAGACAACAAATCAGATGTTAAAAGTGAGACATTTTACCATTTCATGGGAAATATTAGTTCATTTTGAATTTGATGGCAGCAATACGTCTCAAAAAAATTGGGACAAGGGCAAAAGGCTGGAAAAGTAAGTGGTCCTAATAAAAAAAAAAAAAAAACAGCTGGAGAAGCATTTTGCAACTAATTAGGTTAATTGGCAACAGGTCAGTAACATGACCGGGTATAAAAAGAGCATTTTAGAGAGACAGTCTCCCTCAGAAATAAAGCTAGGCAGATGTTCACCAATCTGTGAAAAACTGCATCTAATATTCTTTAATGTAAAATTGCAAAGACTTTGAATGTTCCACCATCTACAGTACATAATATCATCAAAAGATTAAGAAAATCTGGAGAAATCTCTGTACACTCGGGATAAAGCCGAAGGTCAATATTGGATGCTCATGATCTTTGGGCCCTCAGGTGGCACTGCATTAAAAACAGGCATGATTCTGCACTGGAATACACTGCGTGGGCTCAGGAACACTTCCAGAAATCATTGTCTGTGAACAGTTCGCAGTGCAATTTACAAAAGCAAGCTAAAGCTGTATCATGTAAAGAAGAAGCCAAAAGTGAACAGGATCCAGAGACGCTGCCGTCTTCTCTGGGCCAAAGTTAATTGAAAATGAACTGAGGCAGAATGGAAAACTGTTCTGTGGTCAGATGAATCAAAATTTGAAATTCTTTTTGGAAACCACAGATGCTGTGTTGTGCGGTCTTGAGAGGAAAGGGACCCTCCAGCTTGTTATCAGCGCACAGTTCAAAAGCCTGCATCTCTGATGGTCTGGGGTTGCATTAGTGCCTATGGCGTGAGCAGCTTACACAACTGGAAAGGCACTATCAATGTTGAATACTATGTAGAGGTTTTACAACAACATATTGTCCCATCCAGACACTGTCTCTTTTAGGGAAGGTCTTGCATATTTCAGCAAGACAATGCAAAACCACATACTGCATCCATCACAACAGCATGGCTTCACAGTGGAAGAGTCCGGGTGCTGAAATGGCCTGCCTGCAGTCCAGACCTTTCACCAATAGAAAACATTTGGCACATCATAAAACGGAAAATCCGGCAAAGAAGACCCAGGACTGTTGAGCAGCTAGAATCCTACATCTGATGAGAGTGGGACAACATTCCTCTCCAAAAACTCCAGCAACTGGTCTCCTCATTTCCCAGACGTTTACAGACTGTTGTTAAAAGAAGAGGGGATGTTACACAATGGTAAACACAGCCCTGTCCCAACTTTTTTGAGATGCGCTGCTGCTATCAAATTCAAAATGAGCTAATGTTTTTCATGAAATGATAAAATGTCTCACTTTCAACATCTGGGCCCGTATTGACAAAGCATCTCATCTTACCGCTAGGAGTACTCCTAAGTCGCGCTAAAACATTTTATGTAGGAGTAAAATCTTAAAAGTTATTCACAAAGCCGCTGAGAGCAACTTTTAGTTACGAAAACTGGTAACTCCTAGACTAGGAGTAGCTCTGAGATAGGTGAAAGTAAATATTCATTGCTATGGATGACGCCAATTCTCATGCACCAGCCTTGGGACAATGAGTACGGTGATTGGTTGTTTGGTGACAGGGCGGCCCATTGAAAAAATATCCCCCATACACAACCCATGGAGGAAAAAATGAAGAAATAGTCCAAGCAGCTGGTTTGTCCCATAAAATTATAACATGTTGAGCACTCCTGAAAATGCGCTATGCGCAGTCCCCACATATCACGCTCTAGGCAAATAAACATACATAGGAAAGAGATAGTTGTAAAAACGCCGATAGCATAAAACGAGTCAATAATAAAACGCGTCATTTGCCCCGATAATTAGCAACTTATTACCCAATGAGAATATGTTGCGATCATTTAAATGTCGGACCGTTCAAGTTTGTTTGCCCTAAACTGTCATGGATGAAAGTTCAAAAAGGACGCGAAAGCCCAACTGGAGCCACGACCAGTTACTGCTGCTGGCCCAGTTGGTGCTGGAGCGAAAGCATGTAATCAAAGGGAAATTTGGCTCAGGGGTGAACAGCAAATCCAAGCGGGATGTTCCATTGTGACTAAAATAAGCGTTTATGAGATTTGCACATCATTACCCCGCCCGCAAACGAAGTGCGGGAGGGGTTATGTGTTTGTCTCTGTTTAGTTATTTATTTATTTATTTATTTATCTGTTTGTCTGCGGACAGCCTACAGGCCGCAGTTTTGGTTGGATCGTTAACATATTTCACAGAGGGGTTGGTAATGGTCCAAGTGAGAAGTGATTAGTTTCTGGTGCAGATGCGGATCAAACTGCGGATTCTGGATCACTTTGAAAATTTAGTTAACATTGGGAGATTTCGACATTTTCTGTAATAACTCCCTCAAAAACATAATGATTCACGTGAACATCAACACACTATAGCCCTCCAGGGAGGGCAACAACCATGAGTAGTTTGATCCGGATTCGGATTCGGATCTGACAGATAAAAAAACCTCTTAAACAGGGGTCCCCAATCTTTCCCAGAAACGGCGAGTGTGGGTGCAGACTTTCATTGCAACCAAGCAATTACACACCTGATGCTACTAATCAAGCTTATTACCAAAGAGTCCAGGGGGTGATTAGAAGTATCAGGTGTGTAATTGCTTGGTTGCAATGAAAGCCTGCACCCACACTGGCCCTTTCTGGGAAAGATTGGGGACCCCTGCTCTAAAACATCGGCCATATTTGGCCATATTTGGTCGTGGCCGCGGGCGGGGTATGTGGCCTCTGGACACACCCTATAGTTGCATTCTGTTTTTATTCACGTTTTGCACAAAGTTCCAACTTCATTGGAATTGGGGTTTGTAGAAAAAGGAGGCCTTTGGTGTCCTTTTTTGACACCAGTTTAAAAGGAACCCTAACCCTTAACCCAAAGCCTAACCCTAAACGTTAAATAAGGGCACCAAAAGCCTGCGTTTTTGTTGTGTTTTGATGCTTGTTCAGGTAGCATCACTATATGATGAGTCGGGATGAGAATGCGTTGGTATAGCATAGGTTGAGTGAGCAGTACAAGTTGGACTAAATTATTCTGAGAATATGCTGATAAATCGTCACATATGCTCTGTCGATAATCTGTTGAACATGTACAGTGAAATAGTTGAATTGTTGAGTATCATCTAATAAGCTGTTGGAATGTTACAAATACTTTATGAACTATCTGTAGCTCAATATCCAAGTACACTGAAAAACAAGTAGACATGGTCAACAACATCCCCCGCCAAAATGTCTTCTTTAGAGATACTATGAACAGAGGCTCCCAGAAGTGCCACAAGGGCAATAACTGTGGGAAAAATAATAATGTGCTTCTTATTTTCGAACTCCATCAGGGTCTTTATGGTCTTAAGCTACACACCAAATTTGGTTATCCTATCTGGAATATTTCCGTGAAAAGTAGTTCCCTTTACATATACCATGAACAGAGTTGAAAAAAAAAATCAAGGGCAATAACTCCGGGAGAAATAATCACGCGTGTCTCATTTTTCGAACTCGATCAAGGTCTTTATGGTCTTAAGCTACACACCAAATTTGGTTATCCTATCTGGAATATTTCTTGTGAAAAGTTGTTCTCCTTTATAGACACCGTAGTCAGAGTTCAAAAATGCAAATCAAGGGCAATAACTCAGGAAAAAATAATCGCGCTGGTCTCATTTTCGAACTCGATCGAGGCCTTCATGGTCTGAACCTATATGCCAAATTTGGTTATCCTATCTCGAATATTTCTTGTGAAAAGTTGTTCTCCTTTATCCCGGACGGACGCACGGACGGACGGACGGACGGAAGGACGCACGCACGCACGCACGGACGGACGGACGGAGGTCAAATCAATATCCCCCGGCCACTTCGTGTGGCGGGGGATAGAAATATAAACGCACGAACCAAAAATGCTGAGTTAAATTGACCTATAATGAAATATGCCCACAAATAGTGTTTATTGGTGTACTGAATAATTTGTTTTGCTCAATTCTGGTGACCCACTTCTCATTGACCACTCCCTGTGAGATTACTCACTCATTGAGTTATTCCGCCCCTGAGCTGCATAGAGCATAACATTGAGTTAGTCAGTCAGCATGACCAATACACAGGCACTCCTTGCACCAGGGTCAATAAAAGGCCACCACAAAATGTGCACTTTTGTCACAAGTCACGATGCCACAGATGTCACAAGTCATGAGGGAATGTGCCATTGGCATGCTGAATGCTGGGATATCTGTGACAGCGGTGTCAACACACTTGAATGTGCGTCATTCCACCATCACCCGGTTGAGAAGTCGATTCAGAGAGACTGGCAGCACTGTGAATCGTCCACCAGCCACCAGGACAGCTGACGAAACCGTCGGACTGCACAACAGGCCGATATCAGCTCAGACTTTCCGAAACCGCCTGAGAGAGGCAGACCTCCGAGCCTGCAGACCGCACCCAGGTCTTGACCTGACCACCATCCATCATCGGTACAGACTCGACTGGGCCAATCATAACCTTCGCTGGACGCTTGCACGGTGGAGGACGGTGTTATTCAGCGATGAATCGCAATTCCAGCTGTACCGCGCTGATGGCAGACAACGCGTATGGTGATGTGTGGGCGAGCGTTACGCTGATGCCAATGTCGTTCGGCGGGTGGCACATGGTGGTGCAAGTGGAATGGTATGGGCAGGCATATCCCATGGACAGCTTACCCGTCTGCTTTTTGTTGAGGGCAAGTTGAACGGGCAACAGTACCGTGACGAGATCCTGAGACTTATACCGTTTGTGCGACTCCATCACGTGACATTCCAGCACGATAATGCCCAGCCACACACTGCCCGGATCTTCTTGATGAGAGGGATGTCCCTGTTCTCAAGTGGCTAGCATATTCACCCCATATGTCGCCAATTTGGGATGTTCTGGATCGGCGGGTCAGACGTGTTCCAGTTCCAGAAAACATGCACCAGCTCCGACTTGCGCTGCAGGAGGAATGGGACATCATTCCGCAGCCCACTATTGACAACCTCGTGAACTCCGTGCGCCGGAGGTGTACCGCTTTACGTGATGCCGATGGTGGACACACTCGTTACTGAGTGCTGTGAACTCTGCCCGCTGACCCCTGGTGGGTTCAGGCTGTGATAACTCATGAATTGTGTACAGTAAATTGTTAGTCATGTTTCTGTTGCTTGAATATTAAGGCAAGAATAAAATAATAATTGTTTTGTTGAAATATTTCCCGATTGATAAGAAATAATTCGAAATAAATCACTTCGTGCGTTTATATTCTTGTTCAGTGTAGTATTACCAAAAATTCTTTAACCATTGCAATGGACAGTAATTGTACCAATTGATCCTCGCAACTTAAGGAATTAACACCTCGTTGCTAATTTGGAAACTGAAATGAACAGGTTAGATGAGTATTTTGCTTAAAAGCGAGGTGAGAGCTGGGCTAATATCGCTCCGATGGCAATTCCTGGATGGAAGAGGTTAATTAACTAATTAATTCATGTAAATGCATTTTTTCTCCAAAATCTGTCATTGTGCATGATATTGTCACATTTGACTTAATGGGGCATCGAGAACTGGGGGATTTGGGGATATACCCTTTCTCTTGCTGCCGATAGGTTCCTTATATAGGCTACCTGTCATTTGTTTTATTGTTATGTTCACGATTGGTTTGTATGCATCCTTTGCTGATGCAGCACATCGTAATTCTCTGTATAACTACCTGACAGAAGTGCTTTGGTGTGTCCTGAAAGTAAAATAAGAAAGCGATAAACTGCTTTATATATTTGCGCTGAATATATTGAGTGGTTGCTGCATTTGTCTTTTCCTGTTATGTTTTGATTGGTTGGAAGTTGTTACAGTGGATGCAGTTTTGTGCTCCCAGTGACCCTGACTTCTCAGCCAGTGGATCAGCTTCTCAGCATCAATTTGAGCACAACATGAGCAGTCATGCACACAAACCCAGCTGGGATCTCTGCAGGCACACCAGTCTGCTTCATTAATAATGCATAGACAGAGACTCTACGTATTCACTGCAGACCATGTCCGCAACAAAATTCATTCCAAACCCCTGCTAGGGCGGTAGATAATGATATTTGTATCAAATCATTTTTGTTTTGAAAAGATGGATTGCATACAAGCTTATTTTACTCTTGTGTTTTTACTGATGGATTTTGACCAGAAAGATCTTTGGATGTGATAATGTGTGACGTATCTTTCCCTCTCGAATGTATGTATCGCCTCCAAAACAAATTATTCTAAGTTAGTGTTCCACCTAGTCATTTTTGAAAATGCTTCGGAATAACTACGGTTCTAATGTGTCCGGCTTGTATGTCATGGCAAAATCATCCAGCTTATATTGAGTTATTGTTGTTTTTTTTTTTTTTTGTTCTTGTTGTTGAAGTCCTTCCTGGACTCACCTTAAAGAATGCTTCTGATAATTCTTGAATGCCTCACTGTAAGACGAAGTGATAACTGTATCCAATTCAATCCATTTTGTAAACTAGAAACACTGTCAAAAAGAAATTGTTGACTGAGAAAGGGAAATTGGGCAAGAACTAGGCCTGAAACTCCCCCATTCCCCCCCCCAAAAAAAGCACTATTGTGGTTAAGAAAAAATGCACTGTTTGGAACATCAAAAATACAATCATTCTTGATAGAATGACTGGTTATAATAATGTAAAAACAAAACCTAGCAAGCAAACCGTAAACTTGGATGAGCATTGAGCATGTTACTGTCGTAGATGTGATGCAGCGTGAGTAAATAAATATAAAATAATTCACAAGTGTAAGGGGTAGGGTTGGGGTGATGCCTCGGGGCCTCCCGGTTGCATCGCGCTGCAGGCTTACACCAGGAGAGGGACAAAGCTGGAGCGGCCTGAGACCTCACAGTAAGGAAAGGGTCAGAAGCCTTGGGGAAAGAAAATGGAGAAGGGCACTATTTAGCACAATATAGTCATGAAGTAAACCATTGCTTATTTAGAGGCCTAACAGTAAAGTAGGACATCTTTAAGATGGTTTGCTGCAGCTGAATTTCAAAGGAATACAAAGAAAAAGGTGTATGCAACGATGATCCTGAACTGATGGCATCTCCAACAGGGTACAAAACAGTAGGTTAACAGTCAATTTAGCTCTCCTAACACTTCCATGGTCCTGATTTATGTTTGCGAGTATTGCCAAAAGCAGTACATTTTGAGTGTTTACATAAAAAAAAAAAAGTGCTTCTGAATCCTGAATAAGCAAAAGGCAGTTTGTCTGTAAAACGAGAGTAATGTAAGGAAAGGCACAGCTTCTAAGTCAGTACCTTATAAGTGAACAGAGATATTCTGGAGTCAAACATTGCACAACATTATGTGCTTGGCGTAGAATCTGACAGCCAATTTACTGGAAACCAACCAAGGAGCAGAGAGCACCGGACTGATGTGATTTTCATGAAATCGTCTCTCGGAGGCCTAATTCTAATTATTCAGTTTGAAATGAATTTGATAAAAGGAAATTTGGGGCTTTGTTTTGCCAGCTGAACAACTACATAATTTGCTCTCACAAACAGGTTACTATCACTTGCATACGGCTAAAGCACAATCAGATGTAATTATTTATAATGCATAATGTTATGTGCTCAAGAGTGAATGTTAGATTCTTCATATCATATTCTTTGGCTTAGAATCTGTCTCTATGAGAGAATTTGCAATGGTGAAAAAATTGTGGAAATCCATTGAACAATCTCCAAGTTACAGTATATTACATGGTGGTAATATCACCCTCTAAAAATATATTTATGTTGCACTGATACCTAAAGGCATTTTTGATGAATGATTTCAGCATGATATATTTCAATGATTTTGTATTTTATCATAATGAAACCTATAGAATGTGTTCAATTTATTTTTCAGGTTTATGAAGTGGGCATTTTCAAGAGATTCTATGTATAACCTCAATGACTTTCAATTTGTTCATGTTATATTTTTTCTTTCCTTTGTGAAAGTGACACAGAATTATACTCTGCAAATAACCAGTTTAGAAATAAACCAGAATATTATCATATCTTACAAGTTAGGGGTGTAATTCATCAAAACCAGTCATTTATCTGTTTCAATGACAAAACTAAGCAGTTATGTAACAGAGGTATTTCTGGTATGTTGAGGTGCAGAAATTGGATGAAGTGTCCATAGGCCCCCTGTTATTGTGCACGCTGGTGTTTCTCAAATAGGCTCACAACATTGAACGTACTGATCAAGATACTGTAACTTTAACTATAAAATTTCTGTGGACACAGTTACAATTTGAAATATAAAATTAGATAATTGTCGTGTCCGTAGGCCCTCTGTAGTGTCCGTAGGTCCCCCACCCCAACAAGTGTTTGTTAGTTTTTGTGTGTTTAGCATTAATTCATTTATTACTGGTGGACTTGTGCAAGTATACAGCTTGTGTTCTAGTTATAGCAAAAATTGTCCATTGAAGAAATATTTAACATTAAACTGTTTTTCAGATACAAGCAATTTTGAAAATGATCAGCTGTAAAATGTGCTAAAATACCACAATTTCAATCTGTGGGTTTGTTTCTACAGGCATAAGGTGATTGTGTGCATAATTATACAACGTTGTATTAGTTACAAATATATTTACTTTGTCCGATAAATTGATATGATCACTTGATTGCTTTTCTGGGTGATTGTGCAGGATGTCTTTGTCAGTAGTGCCCATAGGTCCCCTAATCCAGAAATAACTAGACAGTCCAGTCAGCCGCAACTGCGTCGGTGTAGCCCCTGAAATATGGAGTTCAATTACTGCCAAAACCTAATATACAAACAGAACATGTTTTACAAATGCACAACGATTCACTAACAAACACAATGTGATTTGCAAATGCAAAACTGATTCACGTGCAAACAAAGAGTGCTTTGGAAATACAAAAAAAGATTTGCAAACAAACACAGCGCGGTTTGCAAATAAAAAAGATTCACGTACAAACAAAGTGTGGTTTGCGAATGCAAAAACGATTTGCAATCAAACAGTGTGCTTTGCAAATACAAAACGCCATTAACAAACTAATATATTCTGTTTTACAAATACAAAACGTACGTATCACAAATATCCGGCGTTTCAGTTCGTATGAGAAAATACTTTCTACAAGTTTGTGACTTTTTCCAGCTTTCTAAGCCTGCCCCAGACGGTGCAACTTTGCCTGAGGCAAGTGACACGCGTATAGCATCAGGCAATGTTGCACCGTGTGGGGATGGTTTTTGCTGCGTTACTTCCTTGCGTGACAGTGCAGCAGCGTATCTAGCATGCTAGATATTTTCGCGTCACGCGAGGAAGTTACCGTGTGGGGGCTAATGCTGCGTTCCATTTGTACTCGGAAGTCGGGATTTCCGAGTTCCGAGTCGGAAGTTTCAACTGGAACGCCCTCCGAGATCGGATTTCCGACTCGGAAAGTCGGAGAATCTTCACTACCCCCGAGTTAACATTCGAGATGGCTGCCACAGGTGTAAACAGTAAGTAGAAGCTTCTGTAATATTCCGTTTATTACTTCTGACTAGTGTTTGTCGCACAAAATCAGCCGTATACGTCTACGCCTTTGTGTTTCCTCTTCATCCACCGTATTTGAAGGTTGCAGAAGGACCGCATATTTGTCCAGAAGTTGCTTATATTCGGACAAGGCAAGCACGAGAATAGCTGTCGTAAACGTGGCCATCCATCTTGTTTTACGACTCTTCTTCCCATTTTATGGCGGTTGGCAACTTTTTTTCCAATTTTGTAACTGGAACGCTGATAACTCTGCTGTGACGTCATTCCCAGCTCCGATTTCCGACTTCCGAGGTAAATGGAACGCGCCATAACTGCTGCAATGTTACACGTGCTCGACCAATCACAACGTGCAGACTCGTCATGTGATGTGCAGATGAGTCACATGATACAGAAAAATGGCGGCACCCTCAGAAACTGTAACAGACATCCTGGCCGAGGATAAATTAGTTGAATTGTGGCCATTTTTCTGTATCAAAAGTCACAAACTTACAGAAAGTATTTTCTTATACGAACTGAAACGCCGTGTATTTGTGATAGGTACGTTTTGTATTTGTAAATTGGAGGTCTGCAAACAAGGCAAGGTTAATAATATGGTGGGGGCCATTCAAGTCACAGTAGCTCTAATTTTTACTTTTAATGGGTGATTATTCACATTCAGTCGAACAATGGGCTACGGGAGTGGATTGGTGAGAAGTTAAGGTCAGTGCATCTCTGAAACTTAATATAGGGTGTCATGATAGTACTCCTTTAATGATACTCAGGGATATCGGCAATCGTGATTCAGGGATATCAGGATTCATGTGAGTCAGGTTTATCAACAATTTCACTCAGGGTATTAGCATTCATATTATTGTGTGATTAGGATATTTAACACAGGGATATCAGAAATCATGTGACTCACAGGATTCAGACAAATACAATCACTCGTACCTCCACAATAGCAGGTCTCGGTGTGCTATATAAATCTGAAAATCTTTTACCTGGAAGATCAGGAGTTATCCATTTCACTGGCTTTCACTGGAGTTTAGGGGGCAAAGGGTGTATGAGAGACAGTATCGTGGTGATTACATCTGTTTCGCATGCTAAGGGAATTTAGAGAATAGATAGTGTGGTGCGCTTCTGCATCTCTGTTATGATGGTAGAGAGATACAAGCAAAGCAGCTTGGCAAATGAGAATCAGAGCAAAAAATAGTTGCTGTTCCCAGGAGAAATAGAAAATTTTATTTATTCAGTCGGACTGCAAATAAGGAAAAATAAGTGCTTGTTTGTTGGATGTTTGGAACAGTGCGTAGGACACTGGTGTTCCTTACAAACAGATTTTTACCACTGACTCCTCGCAGTGCGGCTGCCGGCCTGGTGTCCTACCTGGTGCATCTGCGCCTGAAGGCATTTTCTCAAGCTGGAGTTTCATCTAAGCCTTAGAAAAGGGCGCTGTGTGAGTATTATCAGTTCTCTCATCCGTTATTTGTGCCCTCGAGTGCGGCCTTCAGCTATGGCCATGCTGACGATAAGGGCAAGAATCAGATTTGCTAAACATTGGAAACAGGTTAATTTCATGGCTCTAAACACAAAGGATAAATAATCGAGTGCCTTTGCATTACGCCACTCATGCCATATGAAGAATTCATATACACTGGGGTCGCTGTGAAAATATCAAGAATGGATCTTCATTATTTCCCAGGTGTCAATGGAGGCTATTGTCGCGGTTGTCATGGTCACCGACAAAGGAAGTGAAAGCTCAAAATCGGGGCTGCAGATTGAGAAACGGATATAATTTCTGCATGTGCGCCTTGCAGCAAATACTGTCATGTGGATAGACAGACTGCTGATTTAATGCTATTGTGTTTTTATTGAAAGCTGGCTCTCACCCCAGCAGACCCTTCCTTCAACATAATGCTGATTTTGATTTGTAGTGTAAATGACACATCACAGATTATTAAAGAACTTGCCTGCCTTTGACTCAAATCTGCTTCGTCTGCCCAGAGTGGAACCAGTGGAGGTTGATTTCAGCAGATATAAATTTGTCTTTTTTCCACAAATATTAATACTAAATTACAATGGCACATTATAATATAAACACTGAATACTGAACTTTTTACTCCATTGGCTGTAAGGTCTTCAACATCAGAATCACATGCTTCTGTATAATTGGAGTGTTCATGGTCTCGAGTTGTCTGACTGGCACATCTTGGGTAAGTAGTCGAAACACAAAATAACCACAGTAAAAGTACTGTATGTGCTTGCCCCTTGCTGGATTTGCAATCACAGTAGGCCCTAATTTGACCGACCTATGCAGTCAGTACGCGCAAGTGCTAACAATCTTGCTGATCAGAACTGGGCGTGTCTAACTCCATATTGGTAATTTTGTGACAGGAAGTGATGGCGCAACTATAGTGCTGTAGAGAAAGAGTTGCTCGACTGCTTTTCCTTGTATATTGTGCTGATGTAGGCCTGCAGGAACTATTGTTTGGTGCACTTTTGACCTCGATTTCTGACAGCTATTTACTGAAGCTTTTCCCGTAGACCTAAATGCGATTGTCCCTTTAGTCACGGTTCCCAGTGAAACAGCAGCAATTTGAGCAGTTTTTGTGGATGGAGCCCCTGCCATTCATACTCCAGTAATGAACCCAACTTTCAAAGTCACTAACAATTCTCCCTCCTGTCATCTTCATTAAAAAAAAAAATGGAGGTCAGCATTTCTTTTTACATGCCACAGAGCACGATAGGATTTTAATTGCCTATTTGTGGCTGCAGTACACTTGTAAGGAAGCGACCGTATATCTTCTGTTAAATTTCCTGCCATATTTTGTGGTGAAGTTCAAAGTGAAGTAAGCTGAATTACTTTATCCCTCTCTCTGCAAACTGCAGATAGGTCACCCCCTGATTCTCTGCACATATTCTGCAGAGAGACTGGGTGATTGAATCAGACTGCTATCATGGTCCACTGAACTGCATTTTACATTTTTTTTTTCTCAGCAAATCCCTATACTGCTAATGTTTTGTACTAATGCTTTGTACAAGGGTGTGGGTTAGACTGTCCAGTCAACAATGACAGGCCCGAGATAAAAGCCTAATTTCTGGATTGACCCTCTGAGAGTCACTTCAGCTGTTCAATGAGGGTTGATCTAATTATGAGGAAATCCACTCAAGGAAGCAAATTGTTTTCTCTGTTTGTCAGAGACCGGAGAGGACTGCTGCAGTCGGACATGCTAATTTCACTCTGAGCAAGTATTGGGTTAATTACACATGAAGTCAGGTGTGTGGTCATTAACACAAGGAGCTGCAGGGAGTCCCATGTCTCAGTGTAATTAGCCTGAGGGTCTCAAACTGGTCCATAAAAAGGCCGAGGGGCTGCAGGTTTTCAATCCAACTGAGCAGAAGCACACCTGATACAACTAGTTTAATCAACCGATCTCAGCCTGCACAGTTGATTAGTTGAATCAGGTGTGCTTCTGCTCAGCTGGAATGAAAACCTGCAGCCTCTTGGCCCTTTTACAGACCAGTTTGAGATCCCTGAATTAGTCGGTACCGAAATATTTTCAACTATGACCTCACCTCTATTTTGGTGATGGAAGCATCTTCAAAAATGACAAGTTTGATATAGTCCAATCATGCCTCAAGGTATTTTGTATTTTAACTGGTTTACACATTATTGACAGCATATTCTGGCCTGTATGCAAACAGTATCTCTCCTGGATCACGATTAGTCAGTCTTGCAGCATAATGCATTAGAGATGGAGGCTGTTGAGAGCTCTGAAATGTCTGTAGCTTTGAAGCTTTAATGTGCATACAGGCCTCAAATTGTTATTTTTAGGGCAAGGCCACTTGGCCTTTTAAAATTAGGGCATCCCAGCCAAAATGTAAGGCACCAAAGGCCAAAACCAAATTAATCAATTTTGCGAGAAAAATAAGTGATAATGACATTATATGAAGATAAAACAGTATAAATCAATAATTAGGAGCACATTGAAAACCAATATTTTATTAATTTTTTAAATTGTTAAATTTTTTATTCAACTTGCAGCAATTTATCGACTGAACAATCAAGACCAATACATGAACATTAATTAGAAATGATAACGAAAAAGTGAATGCCTATTGCCAAAATTTATATAATGAATATGGCATTGTAATATAATGGTAATGTAATGCAAAAATCCTAAACTTTAGTTGACTTCGCGGCATTTATTTTCGCCATCCTTACAGTTGTCACTCAGCTGTGCATCATGCCAGACAACGGCCTTTAGCCATGACTACATTCAGAATATAGAACGGATTTTCAGCGCTTATTGCTTAATGAGCCTCGCAAACCAACCTACGCAAATCTGTGCTGTTTCACGAGCTACACGAGCGCAAAAATTATAAAGCCATATTGATATTTTACGTCGTCATTTATGTGCAGAAGAAAATGCTTCAATTTAATGGTGCAGTGTATAACAATTCTATAGAAAATAAATTAGAATGCCGTCGGTTCTACAAATTAGTCTGAGCAACTGTTGCTACACAGGAAAAGTAAACTGTGAGAGGTTTTGGTTATCAAGCATTGAAAGATGAGGTTTTCCATGGCCTTTGTTACTGCCGACAGACCGCTACTGCTGAGCAGTCTGGCACAATACTGAAAGCACTGCACAGGCTAACGTTGTTAGCGAATGTTCTCTCCAGCTCGCTGTCAAAGTTTAATTTCTGTCGAGGAAAGTTATTGAACCACCGTTTTCACCCAGCCCAAAAACATATTCATACTTGACACCAACAGTATTTAATTGCTTGCGCTTAAAACATAATGTGAGCTGATTTTTCTCAAGCCGGAAGGATGGCTGTAGGATACCAACCTCACGCAACGTTGCCATATTCTTGAGTGAGTGGGCATGTCGTTTTGTCGCACAAAGTGCTCAGAAGTCCAGCGCAGCACGACGACGCGAGCCGAACAGCTCAGTCGCTGTATCAAAAATCGCCACTTTGGGTAATTTTGGGCACCACGGCCACTTGAAAAACGGGCAAGCCAAACTGGACATTTGAGTTGTAGGGCATTACGGCCACACAGGGGGGCAACCACAGCAATTGCCGCTAGGCCGTGGTATAATTAATGCGCTGTGCATATATACTGACTGTAAAGTATGACTGTGGCACTATATATTTAAATAGGGCTTCCTCCCTTTTTCTTCAACACAAAAAAACTCAGCAAACAGTACGAATTAAATATTCAGAAGTTAAAAAAGAGCCAACCTTTACAGGGTAATGCCCAAAATAGCAATACATAAATAGCTGCATTCGGCTAAATAAAGACAAAAATATTTTATTTTCCTATAAATGAATTCAAATCAAGAAAGTTTAGAACTTGGTCTCAACAAGAGGCAACCTATAAGCGTTGCACATTTGTGGGAACTTTTACTGGCATGCTGGTGTGAATAATATGACCGTCCTTATAAAAATGTACGCAGTAGTCATGTTATTGAGTAGGCTTACACCTATGTAATACTAGGAGGACTAGCCTTTGCCGCTGGAATAGTCTCAATTGTTTATGGTATGAATTAAAGGTGGCGCTGGAAAGATTCAGATCCATGTTGACGTGAAAACATTGAGTAGTTGCTTCAGATTTGTGAGCTGCACATTCGTGTTGCAGATCTCTTGTTCCACCTCATCCCAAAGGTGAGTTGGCTGTGGCCATAAAAGGCAGGCTGGGGTATTTAAATTATGCTCTGTTCAGCCCATTATACCCAAGGTATATTTAATGTGACATAAAAGTTCTTTTTAAAGATAAATAGATAAAATTTATAGATAAAATTTCTCTCTCCCAAACTTTATGAATTTCACTATATATGCTTCATAAAAACGTACTGTCATCCTTTTCCTTAATTAATGTACTATTCATACCGCAAATACTTTAGCTTGTTGTTTACCACTCCTGTCGGCCATTTTGAAAATTCATTAAGCGTTCCTGGTTTGAGAGTCCTTGAAAAAATTTACATGATGCTTTCCTCAGACGATTGTATTTCAGGCTCAGAAGCATTCTACACAACATGTTGTGCTAATGGATCACCTTTAAGTGCTTTCAGGGTTTAGCAGTAATCCAGCGCACAATCATGAATACAGACAGCTTGATAGACTCTTTCCTGTATATCCATCTTTTATATTACTCTACCCTAAATGAATTTGCTCACAAAATTACTTTCAGGATAATTACATACCTCCGCAGGAAGGTTTATATGCTGAATGGCTTGATAGCTTAATAATAATTTCGCTCACGGTGATTACGCGCCCCTGCATTGCAGTGTCGAAGATTAGAATATCTGAACAGACGTGGAGCTGTCTGACCGATCCTCCATGTCGGCCTCTCAGCAGCCATGATCATGAGCATCGGTACATTAATGGAGACGGCGCTGAGTGATGTTCCGGAGAGGTCACATGGGTCAGGCTGTCACCCTCGTATCAGAGAGAAAAGGTTCTTGTCCAGAACTGCTAAATGTTAATTAACTGACGAGGCCAGTGCAACAGGATTAGAGAGACTGGCGGCAGACAGAAATATGGCAGGCAGCTGTAAAACCCTTCAGTAGACTATCCAAACAAAAATCAAGACAGGGAATGTGATGGATGTAAAATAGCTAGATCTATGAGGGTCTAATTTGTACATTTATTTTTTTATCCCCCGCAAAAAACGTTGTTTCGGGGAGGGGGTGGAGAGACATTAAAATGTGCTCCGTCTGTCCGTGCATCCGTCCGGAGCCATAACTCAAGAACCAATTGTCGGATTTCAATGAAACTTCACAGGCAGACACATTATGACATTACAATGCATCATGCTGAAAAGTAGATCACTACATTAAATGTCCATCTGTCTGTTGTCATTTGTCAAAGTTTTCAGTTCTATTCTCTCATATGTTCCTGTCCAGGCTGTAATTCTTATTATTTGGCCAATCCTTTTCAAACTTGACAGGTGAACACATCATGACCTAAAGGTGTGTCATGAACCAAAACTAGGTCACTAGGTCAAATGCCTGTTTCTCCGTTGCCACTTGTCGTATTCAGCAATCTCGCAATGCCTTGTATTCCTGTCCGGGTTATAACTCTTATTCGGCTGATCCTTTTCAAACTTGGCAGGTGAAAACATCATGACTGAAACTTATCATGAACCAAATGTTCTAAGTTATAATAATGTGCGGTTGCGAGGGACATGGATGACGATAGCTTGTTGTATTTGAGGCAGGCAGTCTTTTTTGCTTTGATACTGAAATATTCATTCGTATTTGCATTTTTTTAATTTCATTTCGCTATTATTTTGTTTCTGTTTTGCCAGCTAGTTTCAGAACTGACACCAGACTGGCCAGCAAAAGTTGGGTTATAAACCTGCTCCTCCTGTGGCAGCAACCCTTAGGGCAATATTTGCCAGTTTTGGAGTTCATTTCTACTCTCTGTGGAGTTCTTTTGTTAACCTCCCCTCTGGATTTTTCTGGGGGTAAAACTCAGTTTAGCCTTTTTTGTTCCGTATTTTCTGTTTCTTCAGTAAGATGCTGTTTTGACAGGGTCTCTGTAATAGGAACTAAATAAATTGGAATTGAATGTTTATCATTCTGACCAAGGCAGTGGCTACGCCATCAGTCCCAGTCAGAGAAAAGTAATTAGCAAACCCTTCCTGGCTGGCCGAGGTCAGGCCCAAGATCCCAAAAAATAATGCGGCAGCCAGTCAGAAGAGTACGGATGCAAGGGCTGCTTCACCTCGACTGGGGTTCCACCACTGCAGAGCCTGTGTTGAACACAATGAGCACTCCTCACTGTCACATAGGCTGATCAATTCAGTCAATTAACATACAGGCGAGACGGAGAGTGGGCATCACATTCACTCATTGCAAGATTAGGTCACCTAATTATAGTTTTCCGGAGGAAAAAAGTTAGCACTAACTAAAAGCAGAGTAAAGCTTTATGTCCTATGCTTTTTCATTTAAAAGTGGAGACACAACAAATTTTGGTGGCAGCCTTTTAAATGAATTGGTATCAAGTGCAATGAAAGCACATTATAACTCATTAATTACGCACAATATGAGGCTACGTTTATTGGCCTAAAATGAAGAGACATAAGTTGTCTTTTCATAATTGACATAAATACTTTTTTGACAGTCCTTTGACAATAACAGAAGCTAATGAAAAACACCTATTTCTTGCGATGTCAAATTTTGATGAGCATTCAATTACCAGCAAAAATTAGACCTAATTAAATGAAAGCTCTGCAGCAACAAACAATTAGACGCAGGGGTACAAGAGGATTAGACTGCATGCGGGAAGAATATGCTAATATTCTGTGTGTTAGACATGGGGGAGAATGTCTTAGCTCGGATGAGACTGTTGCTTCCTAACACTGATACTACAGAGGCCGTTTGCTCATTAAATTGAAGCGTTCTCAGAGTTCTGTTACCTGACTAACAGCAAGCTAATCAAGCTGACGAGTGCAGAGTGGCGCAGAGGTTAGTATTGTTCTCCAGGTCCGAGTTCCTATCGGCCAGGAACTGTCTCCATGGAGATTGAATGTTGTCCGTGTTTGCATCAGTTTTCTCAGGGCACTCGGATTCCTCTTGCCCCGAAAGACATGTACTATGGGAACAGCTCTACTGCCCCTGACCAAGGAAGTGGCTTTAGAACTGCAGTAGGTCCCTATGTACTGCCAGTGGCTCTCCACTGCTCCTAAGTGACTATGGGTCCAATACGAAGGATGAATTACCCAACAGGATTCGGTAAAATATACAGTACTGCGAAAAAGTATTTGCCCCCTTCCCAGTTTCTTTTTTTTTTTTTTTTTTTATGCGTATTTGTCACACTTAAATGTTTCAGATCATTAAACAAATTTTAATATTAGACAAAGAGAACCGGAGTGAATACAAAATGCAGTTTTTAAATGATGATTTCATTTATTAAGGGAAAAAGCTATCCAAACCTACCTGGCCCGATGTGGAAAACGTAATTGCCCCCTCAACCTAATAACTGGTTGTGCCAGCCTCAGCGACAACGATGCAATCTGGCAATGAGTCTTCCACATCCCTGTGGAGGAATTTTGGCCCACTCTTCTTTGCAAAATTTTTTAATTATAGCCACACTGGAGGGTTTTCGAGCATGAACAGCCTGTTTAAGGTCATGCCACAGCATCTCAATCGGATTTAAGTCCAGACTTTGACTAGCCACTCCAAAACCTTCATTTTGGTTATTTTTTTTAAGCCATCCAGAGGTGGACTTGCTGGTATGTTTCGGATCATTGTCCTGCTGCATAACCCAAGTGCGCTTGAGCTTGAAGTCACAAACTGATGGTTGGACATTCTCCTTCAGGATTTTCTGGTAGAGAGCAGAATCCATGGTTCCATCAATTATGGCAAATCGTCCAGGTCCTGATGCAGTAAAGCAGAGTTTGACTGTTATGATGTTCTTTTTCTGAAATGCTGTGGCACTTTTTGTCACGTCAGTCCACAGAATATTTTCCCAAACGTTTTGGGGATCATCAAGATTTTTTTTGGGAAATGTAAGATGAGCCTTTGTGTTCTTTTTGGTCAGCAGTGGTTTTTGCCTTGGAACTCTCCCATGGATGCCATTTTTGTTTGGTCTCTTTCTTATTGTTGAATCAGTGAGGCAAGTGAGGCCTGCAGTTCCTTAGATGTTGTTCTGGGTTCTATTTGACCTCCTGAATGAGTCCTCCATGCGTTCTTGGAGTAGGCCTACTTTTGGTAAGCCGGCCACTCCTGGGAAGGTTCACCACTATTCCAAGTTTTCTCCATTTGTGAATAATGGCTCTCACCGTGTTTGGCTGGAGTCCTAAAGCCTTAGAAATGGCTTTGTAACCCTTTCCTTACTGATAGATGTCAATGACTTTGTTTCTCATCTGTTCTTGAATTTCTTTAGATTGCGGCACGATGTATTGCTTTTGGAGATCTTTTAGCCTACTTCACTTTGTTAGACAGGTTCTATTTAAGTGATTTCTTGATTCAACAGGTCTAGCAGTAATCAGGCCTGGGTGTGGTTAGTGAAATTCAACTCAAAATGTGGTTAATCACAGTTAACCCCTGATTTAACAAGGGGAGGCAATTACTTTTTCACATAGGGCCAGGTAGGTTTGGATATCTTTTTTCCTTTAATAAATGAAATCAATTAAAAACTGAATTTTGTATTTACTTGTGTTATTTCAGATTTCAGATTTATTTTTTTTTTAAAAATGGGAACAACACATATTAATTAACATTTGCATGTAAATATGTGGGATTATAGCTAGATGGCTAATTTCCATCTCCAGTCCCATTGGCAGGTTGAAGTTAAACATAAAACAATGACAATAAAAGGTACAATAAGCAGGACTAAGACAATAAAACAATGTGCCATGCTACCCATGGCAACATACACAAATTATATATAACATAAACAGCATACATACATACATACATAGATCAATAGCTAACTGGCCAGAAAGTAACGGGACCAAAAAGATTACAGATAAGCTAAAAAGTGCTGAAGTGCTAAATAAAGTGCCATGTGCTAAAGTGTCATTTGCTGAAGTGCCAAGTGCAAGATTGAATTGAATTGCACAATACCCAATAAAGTGCAGAGTTAAATTGAATTGCACAATGCCCAATAAAGAGCAGAATTGAACTAAATTGCACAATACGCAATAAAGTGCAAGATTGAATTGAAATTGCACAATGCCCAATAAAAGTGCAAGATTGAATTGAATTACACAATGCCAATAAAATGCAAGATTGAATTAAATTGCACAGTGCCCATAGCACACGATTGCACATCCTGATGCGTGTCTAAAAATTGCACTAATTCAGTACACCTAGATGTATTATGTACGCACTATTGCACAGAATTATCACGCACAGTTTAAACAAATACAAAATGGTGCCCCAAACAGTTAGCCCATTTGACAGACATACAATTTTAGACAGAATTATGGTCACAGGTCTGGTTTTCCAATAGCCATGCCTTAAAAAGTTTTGTGAGAAGGTAAATGTTGGGAGTTCACATATAGTACTAGGTATTTGATTCCACGTTAGGGATAGACGGAAAGAAAATACAGCTTGACCGGAAGCATAGCTAACTGGCCAAAAGTAATGGGACCAGAAAGATTACAGATAAGATAAAAAGTGCTGGAGTGCTAATTAAAGTGCCATGTGCTAAAGTGTCGTTTGCTAAAGTGTCTAGTGCATAAAGTGCAAGATTGAGTTGAATTGTACAATGCCCAATAAAGTGCAGGACTAAATTAAATTGCACCATGCCCATAGCACATAATTGCACGTACTGATGTGTGTCTAAATATTGCACCAAGTTAATATACATAAATGTATTATATACACATTATTGCACAGAATTAGCACGCACAGTTAAGCAAATACAAAATGATACCCCAACCAGTTAGCCCATTAGACAAACATAATCTTTGTCTAATATTAAAATCTGTTTAATCTGAAACATTTAAGTGTGACAAATATGCAAGAAAAAGAAATCAGGAAGGAGCAAATACTTTTTCACAGCACTTTATCTATTTTATGTATCAAAGCTGAAGCTGAATACCATTCATGAATTGTTCCATTACTCGAAATTGTCCATGAATGAGCAGACATGATTAATTTGTAGACTGTACAGAATATTGTACTTTGGCTTCTTTATAAACAGCATGCTGTGCTTACAGTCTCCATTAAATGCACTATTGATTCTCCCCACACTTTTTTCCAGACCGTAGCAACGCTCGGAATCGCTCGAACGTCAGCTCAAGCATTTTATGTGCGTTTATTCTGAAGAATCTCGGGTGCGCCCAAATCATATGGTGTAGCCGAACAACCTTTTTCGTCGTGAGTGCATTTTTACACCTGTACGTCTATTTGTATTATTTACCCGACTTCCAACTTCTTACGAACAAGAATTATTTCAGTCATATGCATAGCTGCCCACAAGGGGGCAATGTTGGCCCTCTATGGACGAATGTTACAGGAAACGCAACAGGTTAATTATGAGTGGCTACTTGACAATTGCATTGACACTGTCCTCATCTGGCTGTATAACAGAGAGCTCTCTTTGGATCTGCGTAATTGCTTCCGGACATGGGACATTATTCCTGCCGGGAAAAAGAATGAGATACGTGCATGGTGACAGACAGAACAATTGGTCACTGTGCGAAGTAAAACGTGCGGTCTCAATCAGTTCTGGCATTGTGCATATATGGTCTCACCTGGACGTTTGACTTGAAATAATGCTTGACGCTCTGCTCACTGCGCAGGCCAGGTGTCAATGCAGTCTCAAAGATTTATTTCCTCTGCACAACAAATTCAAAAGCATTTCAGACTCAATCAGCATTTTCTGAAACCAGGTTGTAACCGTTTGTGAGCATTTATTGTGTCTGTGCCTGTATTTCACTTTTTCCGGGGTTGGATCGTTTGCATGAGGAATTTGTTATAGTATGTGCGCCGCAACAGGCTTCACTTGAAATTATGCGCTAATCCTCATATTCCTTTGAAATGCTGATGATTGAAATGAAGATGTTCCTACATCTCACAGCTCATTGTACCCAACTTGCCCTTCCTAATTTGGAATTGAACACTTTGGCCATTCTTAAAGGAGACGGAATCGTGAGATCGATACAAGCTCGCCTCCTCCTCTGTCCATTTGTGGAGTGATAGCAGTTAATATGTAGCATTCGTTCAGAAACTGTATCTTAATTGTAACTGTCGTCGCCCCACCAAAGAAATATGATCTAATTATAAAATATTTTATTAGTGGTGATCAGTCGTAATCATAAAGAGAAGGTTTAACTCGTAAGGAGTCCCGACTGTTGAGAATCTACGCAACTGATAGCTAGTTGACGGTACACTCCTTGAGGCATCATTATGATGCCATTTCAGTTTATAGGCTATGATCATAATCGACCAATTGACGCATGAATGCATAGGCTATAATAACTAACTCGATGCGCCAGCAATGAAGAAAACCATTGGACTACGAAAAAAAAAAAAAAAACTTCGACAGCTGAGCCATGATCAATATCCCACGCTATTGGCTATTGATTTCGGTTCCTGCATTGAAAGCGAATATCAATTATAGCCTTTGGGGTAAGTATTGATTTGAGTAATTTTCCCAGCAGTTCACTCGTAGGGTCCCGCTCTATGCGTCCTCATCGTGAAGAGCATGTTTACACGAATTGGAGGGCGTGACTTCTCATGCAGCCTCCTCGGGTGGCTCCTCGGGTGTGTGTTATAGCGCGTTTAGCCATGCAGCACTACTCGCACGAACGCGGACCGCCACACGCCCCCCAGCTCAGAATTTGCCAATCCAGACCGTCAGCCGCGTTCATTCCCCGTGTGTTTTTCTCCTCCGCGAAATCTCTTCGTATGACTCACTTCTGCTGTCCCCGCTGCCACTCAGTGAAGAGGGCTTTGGCGGAAGATGCGAACTTAATCGTCTCTGTAGTTTAGGCTGCTCCTAATAGCCTAGATCTACAACAGCGTGAGCAAGTTACCAAGCAATTTTTTTTTTTTTAAAAAAGTGGCCTTGGATTAAATCGGGTTATTTCGCATGGTCACAAATTCTGCTCTTCCTCATCGCAGTTTCGTTCCAGATTTATTTCCACGGAGTCTTGATCCCTTCAAGCAATGAGTGCATATTAATAAAACTAATTTGATTCGCTTTACGGGATGCGATCACTTGAACAACTGAACTTCTTGATTTCGGGGAATAGCGTGACTCGCGTCATGCAACTCCAAAGTGGATACGATAACCTTCTTCTGCTCAAAGCCTCGTCTCGTTACAGTCTGATGCTCAAGGGGTGAACAGTGTGAATTGTTCGGAAACTTGGAGATCAAAATCCCAAATAACAAACTCAGAATTATCATTAAAACTATGAAAATACAGGCTCCCCGTGCACATTAGTACAAAAAGGCAGCCGACTTATTTCCTCGGAAGGAATATTCCATATGTCTATAAAATATGACTGCTGGATTGTCCAGAATCATTTATGACCAGCACAGCAGGAGAAAGAAATGAACGCATTCTAGGAGAGGGCTTTCATGACTGAAGCGATTTCATCACTGTCACTCGTGCTGCCTGTGCCGCGCGCTGATGCCGTTCGTCTGTTGCTTCTTTGCAGGAAACGCGCTTGTTTTTTCAATGGTCCTTGCGATTAATGACAATTCACCTGCCGTGGACACAGTCTTGTGGTATATTTATCAACGAAAGCATAATAAATGTCAACACTCTTCCTGTCGAAGGTTTAAGGACATTTTCTCCGCGTGAAGTTCCTCTGGAAAACAAACAGAAGTCGGTTCCGTCTGAAGGATTATAAAGTGTCTGTTTCCTACTGGGGCGGAATGGGGATTTCGGCACGTTCGCTTCATTCACTTCTCCGGCGTTAGGAGGGACGAACCCCTTTCAAATGTATGTCTTCAAACATTGTTGGAAGTTTTTGACTCGACAGAAAAAGATGTTATCCCTTTGCACGCTGGAGTTGATCATATCTTTACTTTTGAGAGGTAAGCAGACAGTTGTTTGTACGCAGCAATAATAATGATAATAATAAAGAACAAATTTAAAGAATTCTATGAAGAGCTCTGTGAAAGCTGCATTTCAGAATTTTGTTTTGAATAATAAAAAATATGTCTGGAGATGATCAAATTCAGAGGAATCGGTTTTAGTCATCCAAATAACATTAGTGTGATTAACTCTGTTGCTGGTTAAATAGCACTGCTGGTGATTACAATTTCAGTTGAAGTTGTCCATAGAAAACCGGATTCCCAATGGTTGACTCTTAATTTCTTTCCCCAGTATAATTTAGTGACTCTTGGATTCATAAATTAATCCCACCCCTTACACATAGTTTGAACACATGAGAGTGTGCGGGATGCATACGCCAGCGCGTCACAAAAGTCACGTGTCATTTGTTGAGCAAGTCCTTTGGGTTATTAATGATGTTCTGGATTTGATAATGAAGTCGGGCCCCTGTAGAATAAGTGCCTGTTCATCAGAGGATTAAGTTTGAGGTGATCACCCGGATGTGGTTCTGTTCTTGTAGAGTGCGATTACTGCTGTTCTTCCTTCCTTATTAAGATTGCTTTATTGTTATCATTTCATTACAAAAACTCCTCAAGCAAAACCACAAGGGCAGGACAGATTTTTAGAGCCCCCCCCACCTTCTCTCTCTCTCTCTCTCTCTCTCTCTCTTCTCTTTCACACACATTCTTCTGTATGGGAAATGACCCTAAGTACCACAGTGGGAATGGAGAATGTCAGGGTTAAAGTTGGGTCCTCAAAAGCATGAGCGAGTGGACCAAATGAAAACAGGAGCTGGTTTGTGTATAAAATGCCCATTTTCCCACTCGAACCATTAAGCTCATGGCTTAATCTGGGTGCACATAACCTTGAGTCTCTGATCCAGGATGGGCTGACAGAATTCTACATCAAACTTATGTTGTTCAATGGCTGATGCATTTTGAAGATGATGTACTATCAGCACTCGAGGCTGCTGTCCATTCAGCCTCATCAGAGACAGTCAGACTCGGCCTTCCGTGTCATCTGGTACTGCTTCCATGCCAGCTCCTTAGCTGTGGGTGTCTTGGCTGTAGTCCTGCCTGTTAATGAATATGCATTACAGAGCAGCCAATCAGAATGATTTCAGTGCTACCAATGACAGGCAGAGCCTTGGAGCCAAGCAGCATGTAGCTTTGATTTGTGGGCATTCTGCGATTCCCATGAGAGCTGTGTTTGGTGATTAGTATACATGGCTTCAGAGGTGTCTGAGTCTATGCATTTGCCTGTCATTTCTTACGTAAATTGAGTTCACTGAATGAGAGTTGACTCGCGGACGTGCTTAAATACCTAAATCATACACAAATTTCCATTTGATCGCTGACTGTAGCCATGTTCATTAGACCTGTGTTCTACAGATGTGTGCTATCTGCTCAATAATATGTCGTCCACATTATTTTCCAATGGTGGGACGGATATACTGTGTTGTAAGATGCCTTCTTTAAAAAAAAGCATATGCCACTACTTCTGTGAATGCAATGATTGCTCTGTCTCTCTCCCTCTCTGTGACCACATAACATGTACAGTTTACCCCCTGACAGTGCTCTTCCAAATGCACTTAATACATACAATCCAGGGGTTTTAAGTGATCTACATTCAGAGATTTTTTCTTTTTTTTTTTTTTTGCCAACTTCGCCAACTGTCTGACCAGTGCACTTAACTGCTGTAATGAGAAATGGCCTGCATATGAGGAGGCAGTAGGCAGTACATACTGTGGTCAGTAGACTGTACATTTTAAGGGCAGAGCATAGGAGGGCATTATGCATGTGCCCTGTCTATCCATGAGATCGGACGATCTCTTTCTTTACTGAGATGGGGGAATGAAAAGTTCATGGCATAACATGTGATTCAAGGCTCTCTTCTACAAAGGACTGGCTGAAATCCTCATTTTGACGGTACACTGAGCCGGCTGCTTGAGACTCCACAGACTGCCGCGTCTGTCAGGAAAATGGTAATATATTAGTATTCAGGACCCACGTCTAATATCTGTGCGCACAGTCCCAGTGGGTCCGCTACTTTAAGTTTCTGCGAGAACTAAAATAACACCCTCCTACAGTAGGATTGATTAAAAAAAACGAGTTCAAGGTTATTCTTTCATTTCTGTGTGATATTTTATGAAGGCATTGTAATTGTCTCAGAAATGAAATCTCCCTGGCTATGCACTGGCTATGTTTTCTTTTTATTATTATTTTGTATAAAATGCATGGGTGCTCATAGTCTGTAATGTTACGGATTTCTGTATTTTTAAAATTTTCCTCCGTAAGAACAAATCTGGCACAAATACAAAATAATTTTGGGTATGTAAAAAACTACATTTCCCATAAGTTCGGTTGATTGGGCCAATATGTGCTTTTGTACAATTTTAAACTTGTAGCCAATCAGAAAGCCTTTTGTTGGTGATTGCGAGCAATGAGCACCAATTACGTCAGGGACTGGGGGCAGAGTTATTGCGAAGCTGTAGGGAAGCTCTCGGTATGCGAGACGCTGAAATGTAGGTCGATGTATAGTGTAGAACCCATTTTTATTTTGTGCTGATGTTGAGCCATATCATCAATTCTCACTTGCATCACTCCCTTGAAAAACAGATGCAGCCCCCGAACACCCCGCCCAACACATTTCAATTGGTTAAAGGTTTCCTATCAATTCAAAATTTGTAGCTGATCATTTAAAATGTGAACCGCAAATATTGTGTGCTTGTTTGGTGCTGTCCAGCAAATACTAAATAACAGCAACTCAGTGAACATTTTTGATCTTATCTGACAAGTTGCTGTAAAGTTACAACATTGTGCCGAAGTCTACAACGAACGCCGAACGAATTTTTCGTGAGACAAATTTCATTCAAAGTCAATGCAAAGATGCGAATACACGCGAGTTCGCGTGTATTCGCGTCTTTGCATTGACTTTGAATACAATCTGTCGCGTGAAAAATTCATTTTGTGTTTGGTGGAAAACCAGCTTAACGTAGCTAGGTAGGTAGTAAGGCTCCATTGTTTTCTGTGGCCATTTGGAGCATTGCTTTTCTGTAGCTAGCTTGCTTGTGGATGAGATTGTGGATATCTTTCCAGATCGTGGACATAATCTACGTTGCTTGGCAGTACAGGAAGTTACAGCTGATGATGATGATGATGATGAGTTGTTGGTGCCCTTATTACAATGATGTCAGGACTGTTGTAAGAAATAATGCGCACCCATGCCAGAAGTTCAGTAATTTACTGAAATTAATTAATTTTCTTTTCAGATTTTATACGTTTCAATTATAAATTACTGAAAATGACTGAATTTCAGTAAAATTCTGTAAAAAATATTTTTTTTGGGCTGGCATCCATGATAATGTGTTAAAGAGGTAAGCTAATGGGAGATTTATAATCTCAGGTAGATTGTAATAGTGTTTCCAATCATTATGTTAAAATTAGACAATGTTGAAATTTGCAATGATTTCAATGAATTCTTTTGTTGCTCAGTATTGTTGCTTGAGTGATCCCTATCAGCAATCTAGTGTTATATCTATGGTTTGCTCCTTCACTTGTAGAGCCAAGAATGTTTTATGAATAGAGCACATGAACCACAACTACTACTCCTTCTTCCTCTGTAATTGTGTTGTTTTGTAGATTTCAAGTTGAGTGTATTACTGCCTCCATCTGTAGTGGTGGAGAACTACTTGTTTGAGGTGCGCTGTTGAATTGCATCCCTGTGGGAACACTTGCGCACAGAAAAAGTTGCCAGCAAAATGGTGGTGGGGGGGCCGGGGGGTGGCTGAAGTTTAATTTATGGTGGCCTTGGCCACCCCTGGCCACCCCCTGGCTCCGCCCCTGGATTTCATATTCCAAGTTACAGTACCTCAAATGACAATTTTGAAAACTGGAGGATGGACGAGGGTTCAAAAATGTTAAAATATGTTCAAGAGGGTTCAAAGATGTAAAAAAATGTTTGACTTTTTCAAATTTTGTGTTAAGTTTAAAGAGGTAATCTCAGGGTAGATTTGTAAATAGAGGTAGCTTGTAATAGTGTTTTCAATCATTTGTAAAAAAAAAAATTGAATTTGGGAATGACTTGATATATGTACGTATATATATTATCTTGAAATAAATATTTTCTAGTTTCTTAGTACACAAGTTCAAGTTGTTTGTGCGATTTTGTCGGCTTTTGTGCCTGAAAAATTCCAAAATGGTGATGTATTATAAATTGTTCTTTTAGTGCTCAGAATGCACCAGAATGCACCATTTAAAGCCTAGAAATAAAACATTTTCAGGGGGGGCCAATCCCCCGGACCCCCCTAGAAGGGCCATGGTGTCAATACTTTCTTATTTTTATATCCTACCATGTAGAATTTCCTTATTTTTAAAAAAAATCTCTGAGCACCCCTGAAAATGGCATGTTCATTGGTTGGTTGCCATGGCATATGATAGCTTTCCTCTGTTTGCTTTAACCACAAAATGTGTGACTTTAGATATGTAATTAGGTTTTGCACAATCAAAGGAGGTTCAAAACTTCATTAATCACTTGTGGAGAGATCATACTTTGACCTGGTTACTGGTCTTTATTGGGGCTGCTGAGTCATCATGTATAAAGACTGGACTGTGACCCAGTTCAGCTCTGACTCCCTCACACTCTCAGGGCTGTACTTGAAAAACTCCACACAGCACTACGATCTCTGATCTAGGATCAGTTTTAAACCCTTTGGCATCCTCATCCACAAAAAAAAGGGACAGCAGAGCATTGGTTTGCTGTACCAAATGGTTGAGAAGAACATTAAAGGGTTAAGCACATAACGTATGAGCATAAATGGAGCAAATCTTATTCTAGATCAGTGGTTCTGTGTTGAGATTCATTAGGAATATAGGCTGCAATATTTCATCTGCTTCTTGCAACCAGCTCCAACTATTCCTGGCCATATAACATTGATAGTTTAACCAGCAAAGTGGTGTACTCCTGTTTTGGAAATGCTCAAATCAGCCAAAATTGATTGCACGAATTCTGTTGAAGACGTTTGTTTCCTTACTTGTCTTGAGTGGACTAGCAATGACGAGCAGTGTACCTCACCTGGAGGTCGGAGCTGGTTAACTGCATTCCAGTGACTGCGCCCTTTTACACGGAATAAATGCATTTGTTTGATGGGTCAGGAGTTGAGGTGAATGCTGAGGGTTATCACTTAATTCCATCAGCCAAACTGACATGATGTCATCTGATCTCTGCTGAATAGTTTTGGTTTACGCCGGGTTCGCTAACCTTCCTTAACCCTGACCCTAGCCCCGAACCTAATGCTAACCCCAAATGTAACCCTGTCCCTAAACCTAAATGTCAGTTTGGCTGATGGAAATAAGTGACGACCATACTGTGTCTGTATTACATGTGGATGAGTTTCTGCTGCCCTTCAGACTGTGCGATTATGTTACCAGCAGTAAGCGCCCCTGTGTCTCCCAAGGCACGGCACAGCTCGAGAGAAGATGCCGATGCTTTATGCACCCGGCGCACAGCGCGGTTATTTTCCGCGCGGGCGGGAATGAGGCTGAGGAATGGCGATGTGAAAGGAGCGGCGAGTGTTCCAGCTGCTCGCGCCAAACTGCCACTGGCTGCATGCTAACAGCACGCACCGAAATTGAACCAGAAGAAAATGACTTGTGAGACGTGCTGAGAATTGTCAGTGGGCTGGGTCAAGAAAATTTATTTGGTGGCCTTCGCCTGGGATTTTCATCCAGCCACCTTCTCTGGCTTTATCTCTCAAGCACTGAGGTCTGAATTCAATCCATTTTGTCCATAACTTTGACTAGCATGTAATTTGCAAGTATTTTTATTCACAATAACAATTTTGTGCTGTTCATCAATTTCCAATATTAATGCGTCAAATTGTGCAAGAAAGGCTGTGTTTACTGTGTAAATCGCCTCTAGGCCCAAATATTGATTGAATCAGCGGCTTAATTGCTTTATGGATATTAAAAGCTAATTTTTGTGCGTTCGTTCGTTCACTGAGATTTGTATTTAGGAGAACAACCTTAGATACCCTTCACGTGACAGTCTTGAGCATTCTGCTGTCACCATAGCTTGTGTTTTGAGACCCTCTATTCACAACGGAGGCAGGCGGTGACCCTCTAAATCAAATAATTTCCGACAGAAGCTCCCCAGAGAATCCAGTGGAGTTGTTTTGGAATACAGACATGCAGGGTAAAGGAATTTAGCGAAAAGGACACCACTTTAGGTGAAAAAAATCATGAGGTACGCCTGCTGTTGACCAGTGTGGTCTGAAATATAATTATGTATTTTTGATCTATTCTTGATTTAAACCAACCCACTGCTGGTATGGGTCTTGGGAGGCGAGAGGCGGTTGGAGAAATTCCGGCGGGAATGTATCCAAGCATTCAGTGCACAAGCTGCAGGAACACATCCTGGGCGGTTTTTAAGTCCATTGCACCGGCATACACACTGTTTACATCCCTGAGTAATTTACGATCTCCCGTTAGAGTGCTACGTATGTCTTTGGACTGTGGGAAGAGCCCTGGGTACGCAAGGGCAGCCAACACAAACATCGGGAGAAAAAGCAAAATGCCATACAGAAAGGCCCTGGCTGGATTCGATCCTGCAATGTCCTTGGTGGTGGGCTACGCAGCACTTAAACCACAGCGCAGCCATGCTGCGGGGCACTGCTCGAAAAATCTTTGACGCCTTCATGTGATGGCATTTATGTAGCAATATTGATACAGTGTTTTTGCTTCTTTAAAGGAGGAGACAGCACCTCAGCAAAGTATATTTCAGCAGAAAGTAGAATTCTTGAAGTGTCTAAAACGCATAGTCTTATAAATTTTAATTTGGTAATGATCCAATGCGATGCATTTTTAAACTGGAAAGTCTTCAAATTGGCGTCAATACCAGGGGGCAGACATTTTTACTTGGGGAATCTAAGGCTGCGTTCGGAATGCACACTTGTCCACTCGCTCACTCACTCTCTATACTGTTTTCAACGTAGAACATTCACTACACAGTGCCCTGTGTAGTGGGTGAGTGTGCATTTCGAACGCATTATCCAATCAAACGCCAGTGCTGCGGTGCTTGTGCGTCAGTTATTCTTTTACGTGACGTCAGTTGTTCTCTTTCCTTTCATCTGGGCCATGGAGTAGTTCAAAGGGCCTTCAGTAAGGTCTCCCTTTACGGCTTGGCTACCCGCAAGCTGTTTTTATTTAAGCTGGCCTGATTAACAATCAAAGAATTTATCGACTGAGCGACCAAGACCAATACATGACCTATAATTAGAAATGGTAATGAAAGGTGAATTCCCATTGACTACATTTATATAATTGATATGGCATTGTAAATCCAAAACTTTTGCAGCATTTATTTTCGCTGTCCCTGGGATTGTCACACAGCTGTGCAACCTTACAGCGCCCTTTAGCCCTGACAACATTCAAAATAAAGAACAGATTCCTGCAGCCTCGCAAACTAATTTCCGCAAATCTGTGCTGCTTAACGAGCGCTGAATTTATGAAAACATATTGATATTTTACGTCGTCATTTATGCGCAGAAGTTGCCTCATAATTTTGTGGTGCAATACATAACAATAGTATCAAAAGTAAATTAGACTGTCATCGGTTTTTACCAATTAGTCTGAGCAACTGTGGCTAAACGGGAGATGTAAACTGCGAGAGGTTAAAGTTATTAAGCATTTTTAAAGGTGAGGTTTTCGAAGATCAAATTCAAAATCAGAGGATTCCCCAAGTAAAAATGTCTGCCCCCCGGTATTGAAGCCAATTTGAAGACTCGCTGGTTTAAAAATGCGTTGCACGTGATCATTACCAAATTAAAATTTATAAAACTATGCGTTTTAGACACTTCAAGTATTCTACTTTCCGCTGAAATATACTTTGCCAAGATGCTGTCTCTTCCTTTAAATTTCTCCTTTATATGCTTTAAATGATGCAAGGCATGACATTTGTGCCATGTATTCAAATTAAATGACTTGTATCAGGCTACAGAGCTAGTTATTAGCCAAGGAAGATTTCATGCACAGAGTCTCATTACCAATACAGATAGAATGTGACATCCAAAAGTCTTCTTTCAAATTACTTTTGTCAATGTTTCTTATCCTGTCAGATGAAAAGGTTGTTGGTCGTCTCTGTGAAGTCTTCTTTCTGCAGGTATTCTGCAGGCGTGATTAATGTCTAAAAAAAAAAAAAAAAAAAAAAAAAAAGCCTGATGTGCTCTTATTAAAAGCACAACATGGCTGTGAGCAGTCGTGCCCAATCATGTCATGGAGGGCCGAGAGTGTGCAAGTTTCCAACCAATCACTGCACCAGCTGATTTCACTGATTAGTACATATTCAGGCAGAGAGGATGTAAGTAATTGGTGTGATCAGCAGGTGTGCTGTTTGGTTGGAGTGAAAAGCTGCGTACTTTCAGCCCTGCTTGGCAGATGATTGGGCAGCACTACGTTACAGCATGCCAATCACATTCTTCTTCTATCTCCTCCTCCTTTGATACATTTTTATAACTTTTGCATGCTAAAAATGGCTCATTTCACCCGTAAAATCTGGCTTGGCTGCCGAATATGTACAACACCCATGCAACTCATCTTTTAGGTGGAGTAACGGTACCCCCTGTAAAATTGTAACTTTGAAAAAAGAATGCTACAGCCAATTATTGCATAAACTAGCCGATACCCATGCTACGCACGGGCTATATGCACGGACATTGTTTTTCAATGCAATGTAGGCAGGCTGGGTTTTTTTCAGCACGATAACAGCTGATTGAATTAGCCGGTTTTACTTGCAAAAATGGTTTCAAAATGCAGTTTTCACTTCATAACTAAGTTTGAAACCTGGCGCTTCCTCTTTGTCACACAGTAAAACCGGTGTATGCAGAAAACAGACTCATTATTCACGGTGGTTTCGGAGGAGATGTGTGAAATTACGCAAATCGCCAACTCAGTAATAATATATAGATTTCTCCATGTGAACCTCCACATACTGAACACATTTCCTTATCGAATCCTCAAGATCTGTGGAATTATTTCCCTCCATTTTGTATTTTCATCTGAACAAATGTTTGTGGTGCTAAAAGGCATGTCCATAGGTGGATGTTTTTATGTTTTTTTGATAAATACTTTGATAAATTCTCATTGTCCGCCTGAGCCCAAACTCAGCGGTGTGATGTTGAGTGAGAAGTTCAGGTTCAACTAAAGTATTCTGTGAACATGACGGTATGCTGGTGAATCATCACTTATACTTTGTTGATGATCTGTTGAACATGTCCAGACAAAGTAAAACAGCTTAGTTGTTGAATCTCAACTAATAAGCTGTGGAAATGTTACAAATGCTCTATAGGTATGCTGATAAATCATCACACATACTCTGTTAATAATCTGTTGAACATCTACAAAGTGAAGTTGTTGAATCTCTGCTGATAAGCTGTTGAAATGTTCCAAATACTTGATGAACTATCCGTAGCTGAATATTAATGTGAAATGTTACCGACTTTGGTTTGGAGATGGCAGTTCTTGTGACTCCTGTTTTGCAGTGTTGTGCAGTCCCATTCATTCCCTGCTTTCCTGATGGCAAACAGGACGTAAGGAGGCAGGTGGTCTCTATTTGCGTCTAAAACCTGTCTCATCGTGTGTTCCAGTGCTTTATAATCCCTCTGAATGTACCAACGAGCAGAGAAGTGGTGATTATGGAGATTGCAGATGAGATGCACTGGCACTAGCTTTGAGTGGCACTTTAAAATCTGACGTGTCGCCGAGGAAAATGGGAACCAATGTTTCTTTTTCTTTTCTTTGGCAAAGAGGCTAACACAGCCTGCTGTTTCCAGAAGAGCACTTTCCAAGGGCGGACAACATTGGCGGTAGAAACACAGGGAATGTCACAACATGGGGAGAGACCAAATAATCATGCAAAATCCTGCAGTCAAAAAATAAAAGAGCCAAGTGCGAAAAGTATTTAAGTCACATTTTTACCCACTGTGAGGTAAGGATGGAAAACATCTTGTATTGTTAACTGTCGAATTTTTTTTTTCTCCAAATGGCAGTTTAGTGGCTCAAGTAGTTTTGGCGCTGGGGTCTTCAATTATTAGATTTTATGGATCTATTATATATTCAGACCCTTTTTTTCTGAAAATCGACATTTTGTGACTGATGTATTTTTAGCAGCAGGGCCTTCAGTTTCAACATCAATCTCCACCCAAACAAATTAAAGCCCATCGACCCAACGTCCATTAACCATGGGGGCTGGGGTGGGTGGGCGTGTGTTGCGTTGGGTCAGGGGGCATTTCTAGGGAGAATGCTGACAGAAAAGAGGAATGGTACAGCTTGTTTACTGTTGAATATACTCCTGTTCCACTATAAATCCTTTACTATTTAGTTGAACTTCACAGTCCTGTATTTACTGCATGTACCCACTTGCCAAATCTTATCAAATTATCTGTGCAGATGAAATACATTTGCTCCTAAATGCATAAAAAGACCGGGCCCCATTGTTGTGGGTTCACACCTGAGTTGTGTCCTCACCCCTGGGTCACTCTTTTTCCGTTCATTTACTCCTGATGAGTGTGTAACAGGGACTTGCTTGTGGTCGGGCTGTTAGAAAACTTTAGCGGTGCAGTTCAGGTTATTTTGCTAGTCACAGTCAGCCATTACAAACGTGGTAGAGAATTGAGAAGAAACTGTCAAAACCAAGCAGAAAATACAAACAAGATGAGGGTGTACAAACTGCTGGTCCAGAGAGGTAGTATGTGATGTGAAGGTAAGTAAAATTAACCATGTTTCCAACAATTATGAAAAAAATACATAAAAAAAGGTGAAGGAGGAACTTTCCTCCCTGCTGGATGAAAGCAGTTAAACATGTAACTCTGGAGTCAATTTAACTGTGAGTAATGAGCATGCTGATTGGCTCGCGAGCATTAAATGTGATCCTTGCACTGCCGCTAAACTGCTTTTCAGTCTCTCTCTTCGCTTTAAGCGTGAGCGAAGCCTGACACCAGACAGGTGCTCTCCGACTCTCGGTGGTGGTCGATTGGTGCTGCTGAGGGCTTCATTTGGCACTCATGGTCGAATGCTTTCCTCTCGAGCCCTTCTCCTTGTTGATGGTTTATAAACCGCTTTTCTTGTTTTGCGTGTGAAATTAACCAACTTTTTAAAAAGTAAGAAAAATCTGGTACAACCATTTTCCATTTTCCTTGTTTATTGCACAAATAACGCACCCTTTAATTGAATCTTAAGTACGCTATTATTGTTTGCCTTAAGTATGCTATTATTGCTTGTCTCAAGCACTCTATTATATAATTTACAGGGATGAAAATACTTCTACCTTCCAGATGCGGGTAGTGAGAGAATATGTTTGATTTTAGATTTGATTTGGTTTGATTTTTGCTCTTGAGTGCCTGTGTATCACTACATTTTCAGCTCTGTGGATCAAAGAAAATGTGTGTCAGATGACAGACTAATTCTGACAGATCTATCTGTAATCGTCATCCAGCAAATGGTGTTTTAGCAAAAGCTTGTGTGCGATTACAGTGCCTCCTGGGAATAAATCTTTTTTAAAAAAATCATTAGAAGCACTGAAGAGAAGATCGTAAAGAATTGGATCGACTTTGGGTTAAGAAATGTTCTCATACTTAATGTCTGGAATACTGTCCTCTCCGACTGTGTATGTAGTTCTTAGGATTACTTGGACTTCATCCTTGTTTGTAGACAGTACATTTAAAATGATGTGATGTCAACATTCTCTCTATACTGACAGCACCAAGAAAATACACAGGACTAGTCTCCTTTACAGCAAATAGTACATTTTCTGATTTCATCTTTGTTATTCAGTTTAGAAAGGTGTCCCACTGTGAATAGCTCTGCTGGTACTGCTAAATGTCAGGGTTCATTTGATCTGAGCTGTGCAGGCCTCTTCACTGGTGTTTGCACCAGTTCATTGGGACGGGACAGAAAAGCCAAACCACCTTCTCCCTCCTGTCACAGCGTGTGTATTAACAAATATATGCCCCTAACATTCTTTATAGTTGTTTGAGAATTTTAACAAATCATAAAATCTGGTTTTTTCAACTGAGTCGCCACTGTCTGGGCCAGTATCAAGATGGCCGCAGCAGCACCTGCTTGTCCCTGATGTCACCAGCTACAGGCAACACTATGCCATTGCAACTATGACAACATTGGCTGGCTGCTGTCGAAAGGAAATATAATTCGGTCCCCGATGGCAGAGGATGCAATGAACCACCGCATCGGGAGGTTGTGAGCTGCTGAGGTGAAAAGGTTGGACTGCAATGCCAGAGAAGGTTGCGGTTAAATATCAATTGGCTTTATAAGGGTTAAAAGGGTCGCTCATCTCTTCTGGAATTTCTGGCAGCCCTGTGATCTGAGAGAAGATGGCGAGAATCCACAATGAAGTTTCCACAAAATGAAACCTGAGTTACATTTACATTCTAACAGTATGTGTGTTTCTTCACAGAAGTGTGTGTGTGTGTGTGTGTGTGTGTGTGTGTGTTCTTGGGGTGGTCTAGTCCATCATGTTTTATGCCCGCTGTGTTTGTTTTTCATGGTGTTCCTGGCCTTCCTGATTGGTGGTTTCGCTAAATTGTTTAATAGTCTAGTATCCTTGTTTGCCCTCTGTGAGTCCTCATGACCCATCCTGCACCTGTTTCTTGTCTCCTCTCCTTATCTCTGTATTTAAAATATGCCGTTCCTGTGTTTGAGGCCAGATTGTTAGTCGTGCCTCATGTCTTGTAAGACTCGGTCACGTTCATTCTCATGCCCAATTTTCATGTCTCTAGTCTAGTCCAGTGTTGGTGTCTCCCCAGTCTCTGGTCGTTTCCTCGCTCAGCCCCTATTTTCCTCCATTTTCCCTCTTCCCCTCGGTCTGATTCTTACATTTTGACCCTGTACCAGACCTCGGACTTCGGTCTGTTCGCACCTCTCGATCCTGACTGCTGCTGACTGATCTCTGATTGGACGCCGACTCAGCGCAGCCCTTCCTGTGTAACTGTCTGCCAGTTCTGACCCTGGACTTTCGACTTGGTTAAGAAAGTTCTGGTTTTCGCATCCCTGTGGGTCCTGCGATTGTTTTCGTCCCTGAAAAAAGTCATCAGAAACTCTGCACAAAATATTGATTTTTGAAGCTCAGGACATACTGTTTTTGTTGATACCGGTTCAGATATGGGTCGATTCAGTACTGTGATGATTTCTACTGCTGGAGTCATGTGGATATCAGTAACCATCTGACATGTCTATCTGTCCCTATCGGAGAACTTTGAGGCGCTGCCACAGTTCTTTTTTACCATTGCTTGTTTCGGTATTTGGCATATGGTGTCGGAATTTTCGAGAGTATTCCCCTCACCACCTCAGATAATTTTGCTGTTTTTGTGGTCAGTACTCCTGCAATTCGGGCACCGAATTGCTAATATTGTCTTGCACTGGAGACTTGCTCAGCAAAGTTGAACTTGCTTGCAGTTGATGAACTTGCTTGCAGTTGATAATGAGACAATTGAACTTAAAAAAAATCTACGTCTCTGAATTGAAGTTGAATGGTTTATTGGAATAAATAAAGTCAGCATTTGTTTCATGTCAGTTTTTTCGCATGGCGCTGTATGCTGAAGGACCGTCACAAGGACGATCTACGATTTGGTGCCAAACCTACGTCCCCAGTTTTGCTAACAAGCTAAAAACTGCCTGTGGGGAGAAAACCCTAAAACAGTAGTGAGAAAAGACTCTCTGGTGGGAAGAAATTTTAGGAGGAACCTGCTGTAAAGGGAAGGCTATCCTCAGCCAGCAGACAAATTATAATACGGTAGATTACAGTGAACGCCAGAGGGGTGGGATGGATGTCGTGTGGACTGGAGTCAGGACTGACGGAATTGGATGGCAGGCAGAGTGTAGTCAGGTTGGACACAGAGTTGCCAGATCTCGACTTGAAAATCCAATTTTCACATGCTTTGTTCAGGTCTGAGCTGAAAGATCGAGTTATAAAGCCTGAAATACTACGTCTGTTCGCTTAAATGAATCAACATTACAGCCTGCTTCTGATTTCCTTCCCTGAATTCTCTCGACATGGAGTCAGATACGCAGTCGAGCATAACACCACAGAGGAAACTGCGGCAGTGTGGCTGATCTTGTAGGTTCACCGTCATTGGTTAGGTGCTGAACCCTGAAAACCTCATTTTGAAAAATAGCTTCTTAGTCTTCCAAAGATGTTCAATGTTACTAGGATTTTCTAAGTTATGTACTCCAATTTTTAAATCTATGTTTCATGCACCTTTTACAGAAGCAATATGTTTTGCTGACTGCACCGTGTGAATTACAGCAAAGGTGGTGATAACTGCATGCCTTGTGATGTCGTAATGTACGTCTCGATGACTGAAGGGACGGTTTGATTTCACCATAGTTGCGCTTCAGTCTTGTACAGACATCTGTACTGTCAGTCGTCAGCAAACGCACCTAGTAGCGAGTAGTCTGTCTGAGAGAATGCTTGGTACGTATCGGACAAGTCTGGCCTGGAGAGTAGGAACTGAGCGATATAAATAGGAATGTTGGGTAATGGGTGAATAGAGGACCTTCGATGTGGTCTGTTCTTTAACTCGTGTGAATAAGTAATTCAATGAATAGGAATCCTTGGTGTTGAGTTTTGCAATTGTGGTTTAAATCTCTTGTCCCCCTGAGTCTGCTGGTGTTTGTTTCAAACTGCCACAAATGGTGCCACGCACAACACACCTCGCCTGAGGGAGTCATTTTAGTGCTTAGGGTGTTGAGTAACCTGGGAATCCCCTGGCATTTGGCCCCTAATGCTAATGAGAGTTATCGCGTTACAGCATAGTGCTGCACAAGGTTGGAAGCAAAATTGGAAAATTTAAATCCAGTTAAAAATTGACTGGAGCTTCAGCGCCGCCTGTTGGCCAGCCGGGCGCTCGTCAGTAAGATTCCAAGCTTGCTCATGTTCGGGCATCCTCCGCCCTTGTTCTGAACTTGTGAGGTTTCGACGTATGAGTGTAAAGAAGCAGTGGCTGATGGGTGCATGCTTCGGAGGAGAGCGGAGAACTATCCATACTCGCCCGAAGTTGGCAACATGGGGTCGCATACAAGCAAGCCTTGTACTTAGTTCTGGAATTGGGAATTCCATATTTGGATGGGATTGGAGATACCAAAAAAATTGATTGGAGCAGATTTATGGAGGTTATTGGGGGGGGATAAATAAATAAATAAATAAATAAATATTTTAGTTTTTTTTTTCAGGTCCAAAACTTGACCAGGTGATCTTTGGACCATTGCACACCTATGGCGAAAATTTTGTGTAATTTGATCAAATTGTTTCTGCGTGAAACTGCTGACGGATGCTCAAACGAGCAAACTAATGATGAATGGATGGGGTCCTAATTGGGTCAGATTGAAGACCTCTGTAAACATAATGGACAATATTCAGTGAGATGAAGTTCCATCAAAATAATGTGCAAATAAAATTAGGTGGGGTATTAATACAAGTTGGGATACCTCTGCAGTGTAACCAAAAATAATTAATGAGCATGCATATAATTAGCCAGAATATGCAAATTAGGTATGTGTTATGGATGGAATCAGAAAAATGATCAATGCTCACCAACCTCCATTGTAGTTTACTGCTATAACTTAGCCGTAGTTGTTAATTAAGAAACATAAAAATTTAATTTTTTTGCTTACAAAGCTTAAGTTGTTATTCTTTCGAGCGAAACTCTCAAAATTGATAAATAATATGATCATCTGAATTTTAAGAGTGGGGGTTGACAAGTTTCGGATCTGACCCAGTTACAATGCTGAAATGTGTCTGTGTTCCTTGTCACATTGTGGGTTTGACTTATCATTTTCTTCAACTTTGTATTTGTCATTAACAACTAAATGGCTTGTTTTTAATGGCCTGTGTCTGCACCTATATCAATGAGCAGCCTATTCCGATCTGTCAAACGCAATGTCATTCTTTTCCCTTATTTAATGAAAGTCTTTGCAATATATCATTATGTGAACATGGGAGGGTTTTTTCCTCCCATTTCTACATAATGTGGCTTAAGAGGATTAATAATCCATCTGAGCATTCAATACTCCTAATTATGAAAAATTAATGAATGTTTAATGTTCCAGAATTGCAAATGTGATTAGAACAAAAACCAGCGTACACACAAGGTCCCTATATCAAGAGCCACTTTTTCAAATTAAAATTAAAGTACACTGCCTGGCCAAAACAGAAGGTGCGCACTGTAATATTTTTTTGGTCTGCCTTTAGCTTTAATCACTGTGTGTATTTATATCCTCTTACAGTTGTATTAATTTTTGGCTGAGATCCTGTACTGACCACCGGCGAGTCAAACCTCCTCATAAAGTCTTTTCTAGCACATCCCAAAGACTTTCAGCTGGTTAATGTCAGGATGTTATGGCATGGTTGAAAATGATGTCTCCTGCTCGCTGAACTGCTTTGTCACTGTTTGAGCCAGAAGAATCTTTGTATGTCATCTTGGAATATGCCTGTGCCCTCAGGGATAAAAAAAATCCATTGATGGGATGACTTGGTCATTCAGGATATTCAGGTAGTCCGCTGAATTCATTTTATTGCTGTAGAATGGTGCTGAGCCTGGACCTGACCAATTAAAAAAACACAGATCATAAGACTGGCTCCAGGGGCTTGTGCAGTAGGCACTATGCATGACAGGTGCATCGCTTCATAAGCTTCCTTTCTTACCCTGACCTGCCCATTACTCTGGAATGGGGTAAATCTGGACTCATCAGACCGCGGGAGCTTTTGTTAATTGCTCCTCAGTCCAATCTTTATGCTCCTAAGTAATTTGAAGTCGTCGTCCCCCCGCCCCGATTAGTCTCACCAACAAGTGGCTTTTTTGTAGCCACAAGACTCTATAGTCCCTATCCTGCAGGTTCTTGTTGCATTGTTTGCGTGTAAATGCTCTCACTTTCACAAGTGAACATTGCCATGAGCTCTACTGTCAATTTTTTTACAATTATTATTTTAAGAATTTACCGAGTGTTGTAGTGATCCCCGATCACATTCATTCATGATTTTTTTTCCAACCTCATTTCTTCCTCAATGTTGACTATTCCCCTCTATACCTTCAAGTTTTAATAGTGCGTCGGGAAGTTCTTAACTCAGTTCCAGTGATCTCAGCATTCTCTGTAGTTGCTTTTGTCGTTTCCTTTGCTTGATGCAGGCCAATAATTTGCCCCTCCTGAAATAGAGTTACGTCTTTTCCGCGACCACAGGATGTGTCTTCTGACATGAGAAGCTGCGGTCTGGATCAGTAAGGGTTAAAAGAATTGCTGCCTGCTGAAATGTATTAATCACTGCAATAATGATCCAATCATGGGCTCTTAAGTGTTTGGTTACTTGGCCTGGTAATATACAATAAAAGCCATCTCTCAGAGGTGCTTCCGATGCTGCTCTTCCGTTTGATTTGGGGCACAGTAGGTGGTGTCTCACATATAGTACAAAAATGGACTCGGAAACCTCATTATATGATCAGAGAAAAACCCTATTGTTGGCAAAAATTTATTGTTACTTGTTTTTTTTCTATAATTTGTGGCACAATTAAAACCTGGTTCGATGGCACACGCTCAGTCCCTGTTCTCAAAGGGCTGTTCCCTGCACAAAGATAATTATAGTATCTGTTTTGTGCCTTACAGTGCATCATTAGCCTTGTTAAATTAGACTAATCATGATCTATTTTTTCCCAGCTCCCATTCTCCTATTGATGGCGTTCCCCTTGATCTTTGCAGGAGATTGGGTCACCCTACCTGCTAGTCTTATTTATTATTCCTTATTAAATTCATTTGATTTGACATCTCTTTTGCTCTACATTTTGTCAGTCTTGTCAGTCTTTATTATATTGTGATTTTTTTTTTTTTTTTTGTGCTGGAGTATGTTTCATTCAGGCATAGAACACTGGAAATATCCCAGGTTAGATAAATTGGCAGTGTTGCTTTTAAGAAGGATGGAGATTAGCAAATAGGATACAAAAAAAAAAATCAAGGATAACATTATTGGCTGTTAGAGGTTTAAGTATGGTGAAAAAGTCTGAAATTGTTATCTGAATTCCCTTAAAATGTTTACTGTCTCCCACTGACACTAAAACCGAAGGACAGAGACTGTGCTGATGTTCTGCTTGTAGGATGGTAATGATTTTTTTTTTTTTAATTTTTATTCAAGGGTAATACATAAATGTAATATTTTTTTATAATGGCATATTAATCACGGCTTTATGAACCAGGTTTTCAAAAAAAACCTGGTTATTAAAATACCAAAGGCGGGCGGCGGGGCGGCGGGCCATCGGGGCGGCAGTGGGTTGGACGGTTTCCGATCGATAATTTGAGAACGACTTGAGATTTCTTTTTGCTAATTTGGGATATATATATATATTATGTGGGTAGACAATGTTTCCTTTGGAAATCTGGCGTGATTCCGTTCATAATTTGGCCACCAGGGGGCTTTTTCTGAAAAATGAAAAATGGCCATAAGTTCCTCATGCATTGAGCTAGGATGCTCAAATTTTTATGGGAGGTGCTTGGGATGACTCTTCATCACATATCAGAAGGGTTTTTGATTTGACCCTCTTTTGACCATTTTCTAGGTCAAATGGCGTCAGGTCTGCGATCGTTGAAAAAGGCAGCACGTGTTTTTATTATTCAACCTAGAGAGCTGTAACTTACTATGAATATGTGTCTTGCTGACACAAACTTGCAAGCCCAAAATTGCCATCCGGGATTCATATTTTGGCCACTAGGGGGCTTTTTGTGAAAAAGAAAAATGGCCATAAGTTCATTATGCATTGAGCTAGGTTGCTCAAATTTTTATGGGAGGTGTATGGGTTTTTGACAGGTTTTTGATTTGACCTACTTCTGACCGTTTTTTAGGTCAAATGGCGTCAGGTCAGCCGATTGTTGAAAATGTCGGCATGTTTTCTCATGGCTGCAACTTAGTATGGACTTGTGTCATGGTGATACTTGCTGTTTCCTTTCAAAATTTCCGTTCAAGATTTGGCCACCAGGGGGCTTTTAGTGAAAAATGGCAATTACATCCTTATGCCTTGAGCTAGGATGATCAGATTTTTATGGTAGGTGTGTATGGTGACTCTTCATCGCATATTACACGGATTTTTGATTTGACCTCATTTTGACTGTTGATGTCCTCATCTTGCTGCTAAATAATACTGTGAAAGGAGGATCTTCGGATCTTGGTTGCGGTTTGAAAACCTGGTTATTTATCCGCTTTGCGGATGCCTTGTTTACTTATAAATGACTGTTGTCAATTTTGTCCAACATAACTCTTTTCATATAATACATGTTTTGAGCAACGTTTTATTTTTGCCTTATCAATGATTAAAAAAGCAAATTAACTCAACCTGATATCAGAACAGCTTTTGTGTCAGACTAACAATCCTCAAAACAAATTTAATTTTTTGTTACCAGTGCTTTCATTACTCTCAGAATACTTCCATGTGATGAAAGGGAAATTCACTTCAACCATCACTAATGCATGACAACCACCTGGGGGCTGCATGGTGGCCATTTTGAAAACAGCTAATATTAAGCTGAGAGAGACAGGCCAGGACATTGGGCACTCATTCCAGTCCTATAGGTTTGACTGATGCACTTCCTTAATTTCCTTACTTCCTTTTCTTTGAAAGGAACGCAAAAACTGAAGACTGGGAATCCAGGAAATATGAATGAAGACAACAGAATGTTCTCTCTGCTTTAAAAGGCAGTTTGAAGTGACATCAGTAACAGGCATCACAGGTGTGTAACAGATGGGGAGGTGGGTCTTCTTTTCAGGCATTTATATTTCACTCATTTGGAAAAATACTTTGGCAAAGGATGCTCTGTGGTTCCTTTGCTCATGATCTTGATGCTGAGGGCGCAGGATTGAAGCGCAGAGAGGAAATCAATCTTAAATTTGTTTATTGATTCAGGAAGAGTAGTCAGACAGTCCGGTTCGATCGCCAACAAGAGGACTGCAGCACCAAAACAGCAAACAGAATCAGAGTGGAGGAGCTGGCAGGGGATCGGTAACCTGGCCGACAGAATGAGGTCCAGGAGCATAGGCAGCAGCAAATCCAAAAGACAACCAGAGGTCATGGTCGAAACAATGCAGACACTAGGCAGTCCAGAAGTAAACCAGAAAACAAAGGAAGGCAACACACAGAAAGGCAGTCACCTCAAAAAAGCTTGTAAGGCACAGTGGGGAAAACTGAGACGAACTCGCAAAGTAACACAGCAAAAAAGGGCAAAAATAGACTTGAGATAATTACAAAATGCAGAGCAGGTGAGCACAAGGAGACAAAGCACGGAAGGGGGCATGGTTACAAACCAGAAACTAGGAGCAATAATTGCACTGAGTGGGGAGGGAGAGCAGGGAGCAAGAAAGGTGAACATTAACCAAGCCCATACCTGCTTAGCTTTAGCCACACGGCTGGAGCAGATGGAGCAGTGGTATGGCTGCTGGTATTGTCATATTGTTTATGACAATATGGTGGCTGGTGGTAAGACATTGAGGATGTGCACACAATTGAGTGCACTTGATTGACCGAGTTGAGGCCCTATAACCTCTCATTTCGGGATAGCTCAGGCACCAATCAGATAGTTCCACATCCGAAGAGAGTTTTGGAATACCTTTACAGCGAGCAGAACTTAGCTTACATCCTGGTGAGGTGAGGACAGAGAGGATGAGATTAGGTAAAATAAGCCGTTGGAATGAGTCTATGTGCAGTGCAGACATTGAGTAGGTGCGCTCTCATCCGTGAAACCAGTCTTCATCAACCAGAACCTCTCAGTCATGGAAATACAGAGGGTATCAAATGAAGCGACTTGTATTAAACTGCATGATCATTGATCACAGGATAATCAAAGTACCAGTACAGGGCTCGAGAGTGTGAGTGTTTCACTCGCATTTGCGACGGCAAATAGATGAGTGCGAATTGTAAAATGTGTTTAGGAGCTCTTGTGCGAATAACAAAAATGACCCATGCAGGCAGTACGTAGCTCAGCGCGGGCTTCTTGCCAGCTGAAAAGCAAAAGAAGAGTTGTCACTACTCTGAACCAATGCTGTGCATCAAAGTAATCACATGATCCATTCATCCAACCAGTTGGCGCGTTTACGTCCTTTCCTTCTCAGACGGTAAAAAACAGTTAGACGCGCATGTTATTAGCTGCTGATATCCAATGGGGCCTTGTACTGTACTGTACTGTTGTTGCGGGCCAATGACATGCCAGCGCAGTTACTGTCCTGTACCACCAGTTCCACGGTCACGAGACAATTTTGTTTCAATGTTCACTATACTAGATCAAATTAATCTGTTCAAATTATTTGTATTTTAGCCAATAAACCAATATTTTGTTATTTCATATTATATTCATCTGGTTTTGTCAGATGTCATCAGCTAGCTCATATATGTACCTAATTAGTACAGTACAAGCGACAAGTTGTGGCATCGTCGCATTGATCTCTGCAAGCTCATTTTACTCGCTTGAAGGGTTTTGAATAATTGCATTCTGAACTATGTATTTCGAAATGGTATTTGCAGAAAATCACATAGGCCTAACGTGACACTATTATTAATGTAAAGCTACATAAAGGTCTTGGCTCACGATTCTACTGAGGCAGTGGAGTTCACGTTTGGCAGCCCTGTAAGCCAGGCATTTGACTAAGCAGTCTGTGGATCTGAGACAGTCCACTACCGCTGTCTAAAGCCAGTCCCCTCAAGGAGCTGGCCAGTAACTATGGTACAGTTCGAGTATGCCGAGACGCCAGTCTCTCAGTTGAACAAGACAGTAACTGCACTGGCACGTGACAGCAGCACAGTACACAAAATGCTATGGCCCCCCTCTCGAAAGTTCAGCAAATAGAAACCAATTCTTTTAGGAAATACTGCTGTGCAATTTTATTTTTTAAATTCATCAAGTTATTTCCATGATTCTAAATAAAACAATAAACTATATGAAAAATTGATTGCCCTCAAGTCTTCAGCAACAGGGCGGAAGGAGAACTAATGAAAAAAATCTTAAATGTAATAGTTTATTCTCAGTGCTTTAAAATAAACAGAAAATAGCAAAAATTGTTACTGGTACGGAAATGGTTGGGAAGCTAAAAATTAATTTGGCCCCCCTCAGGAAAGTTTACTCAGAAATTGAAGGGAAAACGACTTGCTATTCTGACAACTTGCTGCAGTGAGACGTTTATCTGGTGAAATGCATACCTCACTCTGCCTCAATTGTGGCGTTAGGATTGATGCAACCTTCAGTCCCCGTGATCACTTCTGCCTCAGCTTGTCCTCCATCCCGGGCCTTCCCATAGACATTAGCTGAAAAACTAAGGCTGATGGAGTTCATATTGCGTTCAGGTCTGTGGAGGTTAGGCGGTGCTGGCTGGGATTGAGGTCATCTTCTGTTTGTCTCTTAAACTTGTCCCTGATCTGTCCCTCCCTGAGCAGTTAAAGGCCATTTGGATGGAGTCATACCTCACAATTCCGATCACCATGGTCCAGCAGGGCCCACACACTTGCACAGCTCATTTCACTGGCAGCGTGGTGTAGCTGTTTAAAGTGGTTCCAGCAGTTCCACAGCGCAGCCTTTGTTCCTATTAGCAAGGTATGTAACCCGAATTACCTCAGGCAATATCCAAAGGTACAGATGGATCAGGGCTCCAAAATCATTGGGACATATTGATGTCCTGTTGGATTTTTTTGGCTTTAGGACCCATTTTCTGTCATTCAATACTCACATGAACTATTGCAGCCTCTTTTGCAATCCGTCAATAAGAGTGGTTCTCAAGTAAGTGTGATATGACGAGCGGCGATCCATCAAAATAGGCTGGTTCACGGTTCATGGTTCAATAGCAATACTGCCAGAACTATGTTAATTTAGGCACTCACCATTATTTTGGGACAAAACTGAAAATGAAAACATTTTATGAATTGCATTATTTATTACATGAACGAAAGTTCTCAGGTGCAATTATTTCATTTAAGATATAATTTTATATATTTATATATATTCAGGATTGTCACGAAATGAACAACGCCCATGTTATAAATTGCCTACTTGTTTTCGACATTCTGCAAACTGCATCATTCTGTTGTATAACCCCAGTTCCAAAAAAGTTGGCACATATTATTCTCATATTAGAGCATCAAATAATGTGTTTTTGTTTTGTTTTCAATATAGTAGAGGGAGAATGCAGTTTTCAAATTGGTCCTTTATGATTGTATTTATGCTTTCCATAGCTGCTAACATTACAGAATGGGGAATGCGTGTTATGGTATTGGAAATGTGCAAATATGCAAATGTATGCAAACCCGAGTGCAACTGCATCAAACACTACCACAAATGCACACGCATGCACTCACTTACACATATATTCACAATGCATATGAGTGCAAAAATACCCATCATGCACATTCATGCATGAACATACAAGCACATTCACACACACACACACACACACACACACACACACACTCCCATGTACACAGACATACTGACATGCAAAAACATTGCATAGACATCAACACAAATGTGAACATGCACATATACATACATACCCATGCACAAACACAAATGTGAAAAGATATCTGTTTTGCATCATTGCATTCCGATCCTTCTTTGTTCTTTGTGGCCCAGAGACCCTGGTCAATCAAAATTAGTCCTGAACTTTGGTCATCAAATAAATGAACATCTTTTCTGAGAAATTTTGTTTGGTTTTGTAAGTGCTTTACTAGCCACACTTTGTGATTGAAAGAATTTGATTCTTGCTTTTCATTGTTAGTCAAAGTTAATGGTTAATGGCCAATGTCTGTTAATTACTGTCACCCTCCATTGGGCTAATCTAGCGTATAACTGTCACGTCTTTTTTAATTCAGACTAGTGTTTTATCAACAGCTTTTACCGAGGAGATGCCAGAGTGAGACGTTTCCAAAGGACTGTTTTCCCAGGGTACCAGATGAGAGGTGCACACTGTGGCCAAGGGCTGCATCCAAAATGCCTCTTCCTCTCTGCACACTCCCGTAAAATTACGCTGGCACACAATGTGAGGGTTCTCCAGCTGGGAATGAGGAACATTAGCTTGGAAAGCAGCCTGAGTCTTAAACATTAACTCTCTCCTTAGTGCTGAGAATCCCTCCAAAGTACTTCTTCTTAACACTGCTTCGGTTGACTGGGCCAGCTTCATTTTATGCCCACTACATTTCCGACATGACTTCAGTGTTTGACCATTATCTAACAAGAAATTTGTATTCCCAGCCTTCCGAAAATACTGTTACTCTACATTTCTTGATTGCACCTAGCTAATCTTATGCTAATGGTTTCTGTTAGGATTTGGACTGAACATATTCTGTGACAGTGGCCTTTCTTTCTTTCTTTCTTTTTCTGTCTGTCTTTCTTTCTTTTTGTCTTTCTTTCTTTCTCTCTTTCTCTCTTTGTCTCTTTCTTTCTTTCTTGGAAGATTTCCAATATAACTCTCACTACTCCTTGGGGCTGACACCCAGAACACAGCAAACTAAAGCAGGTAGACTTTTTATTGAAGTTTCAAAGGGCCCGGTGGAGCCCCCCATTATTTTAAAGTTTGCTTACTGTGTTTTCTTGGTATTTTAGGATTGCAAAGGTCAATAGAAGCATTGCGCGGAGTCAGATGACAGATTCAATAATGTTATTCCACGATGAGAGAACCCCAGGCACTCGGTGGATCAAACAAATGAAATGCGAGAGTCGCACAAAGCTCTTTGAACCGAGGCAGAATTCACTAAAGCAAAATCACAAAAACAAAAAAAAGAAATTCAACGCTCGCAGATAAAAAAAAAAAAAGTGAGAAATGTATGAAGCGACCTCACTTGCCCTACGTCCAAAGTTCTGTAATATGAAAGGAGATCAAGGGGAAAGCGTCGATAAAAAAAAAAAAAAAAAACTTGAAATATTGTTCAGGAACATTAAAAGAACACAGAAGCAGAACAGAGACCCATTGATGCCCTAGAGGTCACGGTCACGGCTTGATGAATTGGTGAGCTGCGCTTCTTTGTCAAACTAAATAAATTTAACCTTTTTCTTTTTTGCCCCACTGACCAATGTACATTGCATTTTTGTTGCCAAACAAGAAAACAAAATTAGATCTAAGGATAGAAGGTTAAAAAAGGAAATAAGGGATCTGGCAGTATTTATCTTGTGGATATTTAAGCATGGCATCTAAGAAAGGAAAGACATAGCACAAATGAGTGTAAAATCACCAGGAGTTTTAAGTAAAACCAACAGTCTCACTGTAGGTCTCTGCCATTGCAGAAAGGTTTAATCAGATCACACAGACTTGTGTAAACAGTCCTTAGTGACTGGAAAAGTCACTCAATGAATGAAAAAAATTCTTCACCAATAGGAATTATTTGTGCAAAAGTATGTTTTGATTGTCATATTTGGAGATACAATTGTACAAGTTGTGCTGATTATGGTAACTCAAGGATGAGCATAATGTTGACTTTGTTTTATGAAACAAAATTGAATTTTGATTGTCATATTTGGAGATGTTGTACAAATAGTGTACACTGTTTTGCGCATTTTCTATTATTTGAGTATGCTTTATCCAAGCCTTTCATACGATCTGTAATCTTTAATTTGTTTTCTTGCTGTACCAGGGCAAAGTCATGGTTGACCTCCCGCAATGAATCAACTGTTTATTATGCAAATTGCAAAAAAAAAAAAAAAAAGTCTAACAGCTTTGAAATAGCATTGTATAGAACAATGTTTTGCCCAGCTGTAATTGAATTTCAATCGTGTAAATGACTTGGTTTTTACAGTTAGGGGGTATTCGTCTGTGTAATTGAAATCGTAATACTACGGCGCAATAGCCCTCTCTGGAAATGTGCTCACTGCTTTTGTGGTTATATTACTTGCTGTAAGCACCCAGGAGCTCAATCAGAGAGTGAACTCACAGAGACAAATTGATTGATGTTAATTAACTGCACCCTGGCTGTCCGCTCTCCGAGCCTCCCTGAAGAAGGTTTGCCGCCATGATACTCGTGAGTGCTGAAATGTTGCCTTTCTTCGACGTCCATTTCCGTTTCTGTTGTCTTTGAACAGCACCGACATCTCCCACTGTGGTCAGCTGTTCAGAGTTTCACTGCCAGTATGTTTTCAGGTTGTGATAGTGTTGGCTGTGTCTCCTGTGACTTATTTATTAAAATTTTGAACAGTTTCAGTGATGGTGTCTACAGTCAGGTTTCTCCACCGTATGAAATCTTGCATTTTACATTACCCTCCTCTCCCAGCTACATTGTTATCTCCCTCTGTCAGAAAACACACAAATTCAGAATTTGATTTGACACACACATTGGACAGGACATCTTACTTTGACTTTCCAGTGGGGCACTCTTCTCTCTTATGTATTTTGTCATTTAATTACTCTGCCGAACTGCCAAACTGTCTGCGGTGTCCCTGCGCAACAGCTTGTTCGTTTGGGGAAATTTCGCAGTCTTGAAACACAATATGACTTCCCTGGATACTTGTTGTGTGTTATTGTGCATCTGCCCACACAGAGGACAGGAGGCATACTGTTTTCCAGTTGTCTGTGTGTGCGTGTCTGTCATACTGTCCAACTCAAATACCTTACCATGGTATGTCTACTGTAGGGATTTTCATCAAATCAGACAGGGTAGCTGAACTAATTACAAACCCCAATTCCAATAAAATTGGGACACTCATTGTGTAAAACATGACTAAAAACAGAATACGATGATTTGCAAATGCTTTTCGACCTATATTCAATTGAGTACGGAGACAAGATATTTGGGGCCCTATCTTACGCCAAAGTCCCTAAACCCGTTATTTGGGGATTTCGCATTGCGTAAGAGGCGTTCCCCCGCGAAAGTAGCTATCTTGCACACCTGCCTATATCCCTAAAACACCAGCGGTACACGTTATATTATGCATAGGCGTGGTTTGGGCGTTACGCCAGTTAAACCAATCAGTGTGCCAGGTGCCACTGCCTTTCGGAGCAGGCTGCGCTATCCCAAATCCTCAAACCGAAATCCGTGATGAAGAGAGGAAGGTCGCCAAGTTTCTCCGTTGACGAAGTTAAATTGCCCGTGCATGAGGTCAAATCCAGTCAGGGGAGGATCTGTTTTTGTTAAGTTAATCATGAATTGTATTATTATTATTATTATTATTATTATTTGACATTGACATATTGTTTAATGTTTGGTACGTAGTTAAAAAAAAAAAAAAAAAAAAAAATCCTACCCCTTTTGTGATGGAAACTTCAAAAAAAAAAAAGAAAAAGGAAAAAAATGCGTTTCGCCATGCACTTTGTGGAATCATTTTTATATTGATTCACTTAATTATTATTAATTGTTTATCCTTGCTTACTCTTACTTTTACTCTTGCTTAGTTTCTCTCAGGCCTCAGTGTGCACCCTTGCATGTCTCTGATTAGCCTGGGCCTGCATAACTTTAAGATTCCATAAATCTGACCAGTGCGTCATGGCATATAGCTTATCTGGAACCATGCGGACCTGATGGGCCCATAACAAGGGCAAGATGTTCTTTCTCTCTCTCTTAGTTTATGTGTTTACAGAAGAAGGAGTGCAAGGGAGAGCCCGGAATGTGAACAAGACGACCTGCAGTTATGATAGCGAGGAATCACCTGTCTTCTCTGCGAGATGTCGCATACCTCAGGGGCGTGGGTTGCGTCGCGACTGCAAGAGTCTTCAGATTACATCATGATGTGTAAATCAGCACGGGGGGAGAAGAACGTCACAACGTTTTCCTACAAAAGCCACAGAATCAGAAACTTTCCTTATCCTTGTTTGACTGGACTTGTTGTGTGCGGGGATCCTTTTTCTGCAGAAAAAGTAAACTAACTTTGGCTTAAAAATATTAATTCCTTTGTCTCTGTCTGAGTTCTTTTTGAGAAGGTAACATCAGGAATATAAAATCAAAATTCCTACAACAACTTCCAACTCCCTCTCCCGTCTGAAATGAAGCTTAGAACAAAATCCCATTTTAGAAAAATAAAATTAGGTATATGCACTGGCACTCAGCGACGTAACTTTTTTTTTTCCCCAGCGAGAGCGGCATTTCAGAACTCTTCAGCGAATGAAGGTAATTCTGGTGACAAGTACGTGGTTTCGTCCGTTTACATTTTCCAATCAGACAGCTGTCTATTTTTTGACAGCAAGTTGCGTGACCGTGCTGCAAACACAGGTGTACATACTTGTCGCCGAAATTACCTTCATTCGCAAGAGAGTTCTGAAATGCCGCTCTCGCTGGAAAAAAAATTTCCGTTGCTGAGTGCTAGTGCATAGCGCTCTTGTGAAAGCCCAAATGCGGGTAGCGGGTGGTTTTAGGACCCGCTACACGCTTTCCCTAACGTGTGTGGTCAAGATAGCAATTGTAGGGAAAGTGCATAAACACGCCCACGGGCACACCTCCAGGCGCAAATAAAGGACTCGGCATAATACATAGCGGGTAGTGTGCCCGCAAGATATCGTTTAGGGATAGTGGAAGCTGCTAAATGCGTAATTCACGGGTTGCGGGTAGTGGCAACGGTTAAGGCAGTGTGAAAGATAGAGCCCATATCAAACTGATGAATTTTATTGGTTTTTTTTGGAAATAGTCACTCATTTTGAATTTGACACCAGCAACACATTCTAAAAAAGTTGGGACGGGGCAACAAAAGACTGGGAAAGTTGAGGAATGCTCAAAAAACACCTGTTTGGAATATTCCACAGGTGAACAGGTTAATTGGAAACAGGTGAGTGTGATGATTAGGTATAAAAGGAGCATCCCCAAAAGGCTCAGTCATTCACAAGCAAGGATGGGATGAGGTTCACCACTACGTGAACAACTGTGTGAGCAAATAGTTCAACAGTTTAAGAACAATGTTTCTCAATATGCAATAGCAAAGAATTTAGGGATTTCATAATTCACAGTTTGTAATATCATCAAAAGATTGAGAGAATCCGGAGAAATCTCTACACGTGGGCGGCAAGGCCGAAAACCAACGTTGAATGCACGTGACCGACGGTCCCTCAGGTGGCAGTGCATTGAAAACAACATCATTCTGTAAAGGATATTACCATGTGGGCTCAGGAACAATTTGGAAAACCATTGTCAGTTAACGCAGTTCGTCGCTATATCTGCAAGTGCAATTTAAAACCATGCAGAGCGAAAGCCATATATCAACAACACCCAGAAACGCCGCTGGCTTCTCTGGGCCTGAGCTCATCTGAGATGGACTGACGCAAAGTGGAAAAGTGTGCTGTGGTCTGACGAGTCAAATTGTTTTTTGAAATCATGGACGTCGTGTCCTCTGGGCTAAAGAGGAAAAGGACCATCCAGATTGTTATCAGCGCAAAGTTCAAAAGCCAGCATCTGTGATGGTATGGGGATGTGTTAGTGCCCATGGCATGGGTAACTTGCACATCTGTTAAGGCACCATAGATGCTGAAAAGTACATACAGGTTTAAGAGTAACATGCTGCCATCCAAGCGATGTCTTTTTCAGGGACGTCCCTGCTTATTTCAGCAAGACGATGCCAAGCCACATTCTGTATGTGTTGCAACAGCGTGGCTTCGTAGTAAAAGTGTGCGGGTAATAGACTGGCCTGCCTGCAGTCCATACCAGTCTCCCACTGAAAATTTGTGGCACATTATGAAGCGCAAAATATACTCAGTCAAAAAAGAAACTTCACACTCGTTTGGAGGTCGATAAGTTGAACATACAAGAAAAGTGGTTTTAAATAATGATTTCATTCCATTCTGTACCCATTAAGGACGGTGTACCATAAAAATCATGTTCATAATGTAACCAGTTCCACCGGAAATGCTACGGAAATGTAAGAGAGTAAAAATGGTAAGTTACAACTTGATGAAAGCATGTCAATAGCGCGTATGCCCTCCATGAGCGTTCACAACTGTGACGCAACGTCTCCTCATGGATTGAATGATGCGTCTGAACACAGCTTGGGGGATGCGTCGCCATAATTGAACCAACATGGCACCAAGTTCCTGCAAATTCTGTGGAGGGTTCCTTACTTGACGGAGTCTTCTGCCCAACACATCCCATACATGTTCTATGGGATTAAGGTCGGAAGACCTTGAGGGCCACTCCATGACATTGATGCCAGCATTTCTAAGAAAATTCCGCGTTAAATTGGCCGTATGAGGTCTGGCATTATCGTGTTGGAATGTCAGACCTGGGCCATGAGCTGCCATGAATGGCAAAAGCTCTGGAATGAGCACTTGATCTCTGTATCCTGCAGCAGTTAGGTTTCCTTGAACGACCATCAGTCGGGAACGGGCAGGACCATTAAAGGCACCCCAAACCATAACACTACCGCCCCCAAAACGGTCCACTTCCTGCACACAACACTGGGCGTTGTGTTCACCGCATCTCCTCCAAACTCTAACTCTCCCATCAGCGAAGTGCAAAGTGCATCTGGATTCGTCACTAAAAACGACCCTATTCCAATCACGCTGAGTCCATCTCAGATGTCGTTGTGCCCAGAGAAGCCGTTGACGTCGTTGTAACTGGGTTAAAATTGGTCCACGATATGGCCGGCGTGCATGGAGACGCGAGCAGTGCGCAGGCGATTACGTATGGTTTGGGCAGTCACATGACCTCTAAACAATTCATTCCTAGTGGACCTTGCAGTGAGAAATCGATTACGCAAATGAAGTAAGATGATTTGTCGGTCTTCTGCTTGTGTCGTCACACGTGGTCTACCCGAACGAGGTCGGTCTGCTGTGGTGCCAGTTTGTTGGAGACGTGTCCGAAGATCATGGATAGTCCGTCGACTGCATCCCATAACCTTGGCAACGCGTCAGTGACCGGCGTTCCGTATTCAGCATGCCAATGGCACGTTCACGTTGAATGTTTGACAGTTGTGGCATTGCAAATCAACGGATAATTGACTGTAAGAACTTGTTTTTCCGAGATGTCACTCTACCGTGCTAACGTGGGCTCAATTGCACGTGTCTCATAAGGTCACGTGACTAGGAACACGAGGAAACATGCTTTTACCTTGATGTATGCTCGCACGTGCTGCATGCTTGTGCACGTCGGAGTTGCTGTGTGTCATGATGTCTTTGACAACGCATTTACCCCTAATTAATAATAATAATAATAATAATAATATCTCTTGTATTAAGTTTCAAGAAAATATTTAGAAATTTATGAGTGTGAAGTTTCTTTTTTGACTGAGTATATGACAACCGAGACCCCGGACTGTTCAGCAACTGAAGTCGTACATCAAGCAAGAATGTGAAAGAATTCCACCTACAAAGCTTCTACAATTAGTGTCCTCAGTTCCCAAACGCTTGTTGAGTTTTGTTAAAAGGAAAGGTGATGTAACACAGTGGTAAACTTGCCCCCGTCCCAGTTTTTTTGGAACGTGTTGCAGGCATCAGATTCAAAATGAGCGAATATTTCCAAAAAAAACAATAAAGTTTATTAGTCTGAACATTAAATATCTTGTCTTTGTTGTGTACTCAATTGAATAGAGGTCGAAAAGGATTTGCAAATCATTGTATTCTGCTTTTATTCACGTTTTACGCAACATCCCAACTTTGTTGGAATTGGGGTTTGTATATTTTGGAGGTCATCGCATCTAAGGTCAAGGTCTGAAGATCAACTTTAAGGGCGTTTGAAGCCATGGCAGGTGGAGGCATGGCAATCAACGCTTTGCAGTGAGTTGTACCTTGATAGTTTTAACTTTAAAATTGTAATTCTCATACATACATACACTAAATACATCAAGCATGCAAGCAAGCATACATTTATACTGTACATACATGGAGGATCTCTATGATGAGATAGCTCAAGATATAACATTTATGCAGCAGGAGTAATTTACAACTCGAGTTTCATAAATTTGGTATCTACGGCCCACGAATTTGAGATCCTATTTATCCCATAATTATTAGCGTTGTATTTCAACCTCGATTCGGAAATAGTTGGGACAAAGTGTAAATTGTGAATAAAATCAAAACGCAATGACTTTCAAATCACACCAGCCAGTATTTTATTCACAATAGAACAGAGATAACATAGCAAATGTTGAAACTGAGAAATTTTACAATTTTATCCACAAAATGAGCTCATTTCAAATTTGATGGCAACATTTGAAATTTTATCTATGTTCTATTGTAAATAACATATTGGCTCATGTGATCTGAAGCTTGCCTGACCATATTGTTGAGGCAGAGACCTTGGGAGTTTTCAAGAGCAGACTTGACTTAAAGCTAGATACCATTGAGTCATTGAGTATCTGAAGTGATATATTCACGATGGTACAAAGAAACTGGCGAGCCTAGTTGGGCTGAACGGCCTGTTCTCGCCATTCATGTTATGTTATGTTATGTTATGAAAGTCATTGCATTTTGATTTTATTCACAATTTACACTTTGTCCCAACTATTTCGGAATTGGGGTTGTATTTGGAAAATGGAAAAATGGCATTAACCTTTGCTTCCGGTTCGCTGTCTGTTCAAGTCAATGGGAAGAACAACTTACTAGCTAGCATGCTAATGCTTTTTGCTATTAAATTAATAAATTCAAGCATCTACGACAACGGTAATGTGTATAACTTATTACTTTGTTGACCAAAAGCGTTAGCCTGCTAGCTAATGAATAATTAATCCCATTAATTTGAATAAACTGTCAACTAGAAGCTAACAGCAACGATGGTGAATGGTTACCGGCAGAATTGGTAAAGTTGCCTTTGCAAACATATTATTTGACGTTAGTCAATGAACGGAATCTGACCAATTTTGACGCAGGAAAAGCTGTATCACACGTGTGTAGTGTCAAACTTGTATCTCAAGGGTTATCACACCGATTTTTTATCACTTATGGGACGAATGCATGTATCCATGCAACTGAGTGACAAATTAAAAGAAAAATGTAAATAATACATCTCACTGAGGTGCTGGGCTACCATTAATCATCAGTACTGTTTCATTTGACCTTGGCTTTTGGGACTCTCTGGAGGTGGATGAATGCCGCAACACTCTCACAAAATGCCCTCATTTGGTATTTTGATGATTGCGAAGGGAAGCCTTTTCCCGCACATCAATGAAAATAAGGCCATAGCTTATTGTTCATGCAATGTTCATGCTGATAAAACCACTTAGTGACCCCTTGTGCCCTGTCGGTGGGGGCATTGCCATTCTGGAAGGGACCACTCCCACCAAGATAGAAATCTTTCTTCACAGGATAAAGTAATCACTGAGAACAACTTTGCATTGATTTGTCGTGACACATCTTTCTTATGGGATAAGCACAACAAAACCATGCTAGGAAATTGCCCTCACATCATAATGGAGCTGTCCGACTTGCTCACCATGGGGGTCAAGAATTAAGGCTTGGGCACCGTTCTCTTGGTGCGTCACACATGCACATGTCCACTTATCCGGCATATGGTGAAGACTGACTTTATTAACTGATCATACTCCTTTGCAGTGTTCCAGGTTATTAATCTGAAGTACTCCACTGCCCCAGTTTAACATGAACCACTGCTCCACTGTCCCGGTGTATTATTCTACTCCATCGCACACTATCCCAGTTTATTACTCTAATCTACTGCACTGCCCCAATTTATTCACATTCTCCCACTCCACTGTCCCAGGTTATAAAGCCACTCTCCTGCATTGTTCCAGTTTAGTTATCAATTTATAATTTATAATTCCTCTCCACTGCATTGTCATCATTTATTAATCCATTCTTATGCATTGTCCTGGGTTATAGATCCACTTCACTGCATTGTCATCATTTATTAATCCATTCTAATGCAGTGTCCTGGTTTACTAATCTACTCCACTGCATGTCATCATTTATTAAGCCATTTTAATGCAGCGTGTTGAGTTATAAATTCCCTTCACTGCATTGTCATCATTTATTAACCCATTCTAATGCAGTGTCCTGGGTTACTAATCCACTCCACTGCACTGTTCCAGTTCATTAATCCACTGTAATTCACTGTCCCATTTTATTCCTCGACTGCACTGCATTGTCCCAGTTTGTGAACATACTCCACTGCGCTGTCCCAGTGAATTAATCGGCTCCAGTGCACCATGCCAGTGTATTATTCACATTCACGGCACTGGCCGAGTTTAATCGCTGCACTCAGAGTTTCTTTATTTCATTTCATTCCATTAATTACTCCTCTGTTTCACTCAATAATGAATCATTTTATAAGATCCTTTTCCCATCTTTTTTGGCTGTCAATATTGAGATTAGGAAATCTGGTTTTAATCTTCTGATTTTAAACCAGAATCTGCTGCCAGGGTAAGTGTGTGCGGCTGCAGTGTCGGACAGGAATGCAGCCAGGAGGACTGCTGTAAAATGTGAAGGTTTGGGCCTTTAACTTCAGCCAACCTGTGCTAACGGTTTCATCCTCTGTGATTCCAGACTTAATGTTACATCTCATTAAATTTAGCTGGTATTTTCATTCGAGACAATAGAGGTGCGTTCACCTGTTTAATGCACCCACAATAGTGCCAGAGCCCTCTAACAGGACCGGATAAGCGAGTCAGGGGTTGGGCGAATTATACAAAGGTGTGGTTCGAAATTAATTGGACTGAGTTGCTTTGGCTCCAATCTCAAGCACACTGAATATGATATTAAACGATGAGTGCAAAATGTCAGCTGTCATTTGCAGGCATTTATATCTGTAACAGTGTACTTTTGTGTGAGCTACTTTTTATACATAGTTTCGCCATGTTAGGTAAACAAAATTTAGTGCACAATTGGCAGCTCTAACAATGTTAACAGCTAACTTTTTCCGCATATTCAGTGGGTTGTGTGGAATCTTGGGTGCGAGAATAGAGAGTCCAAAGAAATTGTACCACAGGCCAAATACTTGTTGAATACACCGTACAAACTTTTTTTTTTTGCCGAGAAACCGATTATACTTTGGTCTCTGCTAAACTGTTCTGTTAAACTGAGTATTGGCCTACACAGTTCAGTGCAATATCTCAATCTGTGGCCATACTTTTACGCTAAATTTCACTAATGTAACGGCTCGCCGAGCGATTGACTGAGCCGGTTAGCCGCCTAATTTACCAGCCATATGAACTGTGAGCTCGAGTCATAAGCAGAACCGCGTCAGCTGAGATGAATATTCCACGCATCAAGACTGTCATGCCACACAAGACTAACGCTTTTAACGCATCTTTGGCGTGTGGCCAAATGCTGTGCTGTGTCCCCAAAAAAGCTCTGTTCTCAGATTAAAAATTGGCACATTTCCTTCACTGTACAGCACTGTGGTTTTCTCATATGCCAGTGACAGTGTTATTTTATGAGTTTATTTATTTTCAGGAGTAGATATGCAACGGCGTCGTCTCAAAGGAGATGACAGTATGTGCCTATAAATAGTGTGCATCACATTATTACTGAATTAATGAATTGACTGTTGAACACGGTATAATGATGGAAGACGATGTTATCCACCTTAACTTACCTCCAATGTCGACCAGCCGGGACCAGGCACTGCAACCATTTGAGCATTCCAGTGCAGGCCAGTTTTACTTGACAGGAAAGGGTGTGTTGGATTTATTTGCCCTGTTATATCCCGGGTGGGGACTGATTAGCCAGGCAGGAATGAACACATACTCTGATGCGACATGTGTTGAGTTTCACAGGCTCTTTAATGACTGCAGTACTCGCTGCAGAATGCCCGTGCCCAGGGACTGGAGCTCAGCAGGGGGGCGAGTTTGATGGCAAATTCCCTGGAACAGTACAGAACGCTAATGAACCCGGCTACAATCTGTTCCCACCTACAACCGCACCACCCACCAAATCTGCTTCTGAGCGCCTCCACTGCACTCACTGGCAACTGTTTTCCGGAATGTTCTTTCTGGTGCTGTTTCTGCTTAACTGTTTTGATCCGTGTTGGAATGTTTGCGGCGGACAGCTGAGTCACAGTCAGTCCCAGCCTTTGCCATAGATGACGTGCTCTCGCCAAACTCGTAATCATCTCTAAACATCCGACAAGTAGCTCGGAGAGGCAGCCAAATTGAATTGGCAAACAAAGCTGGGCAATAACTGTCGTCTCCCTGCCTCTCGTAATAACTGCAGGGTGAAACCCAGACACTGAGGATTGGGACAGTGCTGCCAACAGGTTTTTAAAAATCCCCCACCTTCAGCTGCCTCTCACAGAAGGCTTTTCTCAAAATCCCCTGCATCACCTTTTGACTTCCATACATTTTATACAGTTGAAAGTCACCCTGTGGATTTGTTTTTAATCCTGCAGTTCAGTGGCGGGGGAAAACTCCATATTCTTTCAGAAACCACAATATGGCCTTTTTGTTTTGTGATATTTGGAAGTAAACAAAGTCATTTTCTCTTTCTTACCCAATTTTGGAAGAGATAGATGACTAATACTCCTGTATCTCACAGTTGACATTTAATCTTCATTTAATGTTCTCCCGACAGTGTTACAGCGGAGGTTTCAGAAAGCTCAGAAGTTTCTGCAATTACGCTGTGCGCTCTGTTTTGTCATTGTAAATTAAATTTTCTGCAGGTGAGGAGTAAAATAAAAGCCAGTAGGGTCAACCCTGCTCAGCAAACACTCAGATACATGCTCTCAACTGTGCATACACACACACATGCACATGGCCATGCAAATACATTGAGATACGCACTCTCAAATACACATGCATATGGCCATGCAAACAGATACACACTCTCAAATGTGCATGCACACAAATATGCAAATGGCCATGCAAACGCACACAAACACACACTCTCAAATGCGCACGCACACAAATATGCACATGGCCATGCGAACACACAGATATAGATACACACTCTCAAATGTGCATGCACACAAATATGCAGATGGCCATGCGAACACACAAACAGATGCATGCTCTCAGATGCGCACGCACAAAAATATGCACATGTCCATGTAAACACACACAAACAGATACACTCTGAAATGCACATGCACACAAACATGCACATGGCCATGCAAACACACAGATAGACACGCTCGATTTCACATACACATGACCTTGCAAACACAGGTACACACTCTGGAATGTGCATTCACACAAACATGCGCATGGCCATGCAAATACACATACAGATACACACACTCAAAAGTGCATGCAAATGGCCATACAAACACTCACAAACAGCTACATACTTCAAATGTGCATGCACGTGGGCATGCAAGCACACACACATACACACGCTCAATTGCGCATGCACATGGCCGTGCAAACACACGCAAACACACATTCTTAAATGCGCATGCACACTAACATGTACATGACCATGCAAACCCACACAAACAGCTTCACACTTCAAATGTACTTGCACACAAACATGTACATGACCGTGCACATTTGAACTGTGACCATGAAACTGGTACAGATGCTTTCTGTTCACTTCATAATAATGGACCCCTGTTGTAGACTGAGATTTTGTATCATAAACTGACTGTCAGTTATTTTAAAGCCATTTTGGCATACAGTGAAAGACTCGAAGAGGATACAAAAGAACAAAAATGAGCGAAACCGACTGAATGCGTAAAAACTTGATCGACGGCCATTTCCGGATGAGGGGAGCTGATGGTAGTTCTGATTGAATTCCTTAGTTTTTTGATGATCTTGTGTGATGACCTGGTTTGGTCTTCTCAGCAGTGCTTAACTTTTTATCTCCTCCGGTCTGCTCTAAAATAATTTATTCTTTTGGTCTATTCAGGGCTGTTCTGCAAACTCATTCTGTTTTAGTCCTCGCAGAACTGCTCTGAAATCATGTATTGCTTTGGTCTATCATAATCACTCTGAAATTGCCTTCTGTTTTACAATGCTCCAAACTGCTCTGAAGTCATTTATCATTTTGGTCTTTTCAGTGCAGTTGTTTTCGTATTTTCATAACTGCTCAGAAATCATTCAACGTTTTGGTCTTTTCAGTGCCATACTGCAATCTCATTCTCATGTAGTTTCCCCTGAACTCCCCTGAAATAATGTATTGTTTTGGTCTTTTCAGGGCAGTTCTGCTCTCCTATTCTGTTTTTGTCCTCTCTGGACTGCTCTGAAAACATTAATTGCTTTGGTCTTTTCAGAGTCTTTCTGCAACCTCATTCTGTTTTAGTATTCTCAGAACTACTCTAAAATAATTTATTGCTTTGGGTTTTTCAACACATTTCTGCAATCTCATTCTTGCTATGATCCAGAAAAGGAACCAGACTCAGATACCAGGTACCATTCAAAGATGAGCATTTATTGACGGGAATATAGTAACCGGAGTGGTGTAACTGAAACTCAGAACTGTGAGAGGGGCAGTCCAGCTGAGCTGGTGTTAACTGGAGCGTGTTTATGGTGTGTCCGCACCCGGCCAGTGGCCGTCCTGGGGCAGAATCCAGGTGGTGAATCCCCCTCGCAGAAGCAGGACCCCTTGACAACAGGACCAAAGAGTTTAGGAGGGGCGCTGTCCCAATCCTGGAGGCCGATGAAGGTTTGGGAGATGTTCCCAATAAACTGGCTAAGAGGAACAGACTGGAACAGGTGATTTACAGCAAAGCAGTCCCAATCCATGGAGGCTGATATTAGGGCTTGGTAGTTTGTTCCGATGAACAAGACTCCGAAGATTGATTATATTTCTTTCTATCATTAAAGTATCGATAAACACACGAAAGAACTACATTGTTAACCTAGGTAGCGTGGAAAACTCAAATGTCTTGTGGAAACCTATTGCCTCAAAAATTTGTGAAAGTCAACATAATTGCATTGCATGGACAGTACTTGAAGAAAATAATGTAAAAATTTTGAAAAGTTACTTTTACCATGTTTTTAAGTGCTTAGAATGCAAGATCATTAAGTTGGCTTATACAATTTTTAAAATGTAATCGGTTTCCACAAAACAATTGAGTGCACAACACTATCTGGATATACAGTACAGAAGAAATACTGACCTTTAGTCGGGATAAAGCGTTACATTCCAGCAACTCTGCCAGACAAAACATTATCTTATATACACACAATGAGCCAGGCATGTAATGGATAACACCTGGGAGTGGGGAAGAGGGCATGACAATAAATCAATTAAAGGAGGCAGAACCACAAAAATGCACAGGGGTTGCTGGGAAGGGGGAAGAGACAAAGACACACAAGGGTTGTGACAATTTTGTTTTAGTATTCTCAGAACTGCTCAGAAATCATTTATTGCACTGGTTCTTTCACAGCCATTCTGGACTCTCAAGTCTTCTTAAAATCAAGTGTTGTTTTGGTCTTCTTAAAATCACGTTGTTTTGGTCTTCTTAAAATCACGTGCTGAAATCTCGTGAGTATTTTCAGTCGGAATGTGTTGCAATGAATGTGTTCTGCCGTGCACCCTCACACTGGGCTTTAATTCCTTTGATTGAGAGGACTTATCTGGAGCTGTGGTTTCAAACAGAAGTTTTTCATAGGATCGAGCCATTGCCATTCCAGCGCGAGTTGCCAAACTCGTTAACAGTTTAATCAGCTCTGATTAATTGACCGCCGGCAGAACAAAACCTCTCATTCATGCCAGCCCACCCAGGCCAGGAGAAGTTCTGATATATTTTCTTTCAGGAGCTATGTTGTGCGATATATTATCTGACGCATCCTTTTCAAATCAGCCTTGCCGCAGCCTTATGGCTGTCTCCCAGTTGCTCTCTCTGTCTCTGCTTATTCAGCTTAACTCGCTCTCCATCACAAATTTTCTGTGAGTCTTCCGTGCTGTAAATGTATCAAATTCATTTATTGATCGTCAGTATTTGCTGCTTAGTTGCTTGAATCCTCAGCCATAAATACCAGTTTGATGAAGCTCATAATGTACTGTTTTTGTTGAGACTGGATCAGAGACATATTATTTCAGTTCTGTGATGATTGTTGGAGTTGCAGTTCGGCTTATGGCAACGGTCAATTATCGTGACACTGTTTTTTGGTCTCTGTCGTGTGTTACCATAATTGTTGACAGTTCCTAATGTAACATTGCAGTTCTTGCGAGCAACATGCCCGCTACTCTGGCAAGAATTATTTGTAATCGCAAACCCCATCAGGGGCTCCGACCAACAACTTCATCGACTGGTCAAGCAACCTCCCTCTTGGACATCCTGCCGCCCAAAATAATAGGAAAGATTGGTAGATGCTTTGGTAATTTTTGTTAGATATTTCAAAGTTAAAAACATTTTTCAAGGGTATAATATTTTGTCCACCCATTTTTTTATGTAATGGAATTTTATTGAGGATACGCTTTGCATGAGAACAATAAAAACATGATAAAATATTTCACAAGAGAAAATAATTATGTTGTAAAAACATAGCACATTAAGAGTGCTGAGGCACAAGATAAAGACTGCATCTGTCATCTCAATCCGGCAGTGTACCGGCGATGTTTCTATTCCTGCACTGATTGCATACAACGGGCACATCTGGCCTGTTAAAATTTCATTTTCATTTTCTTACATTGCACACAGATGGGGCCAAAGTGGACACAAGTGTTCTGCATTTTTTGCGTTTGTCTTGCGTTATCTTTTATCATTCTCATAACATGAACAGATAAGGAGAACTGCCAAATTAAGTTTCCATTTTTAGCTTCCCTTATAAACTGAGCATCATCTGAAGCCAGATACAAATGCATATTCCTCCGCTCTACATCTCTTAATGAGTACTGTTTCTAGTTCCAAAATAGATGTCTCATTCTTGTTGTAACAGCCTTAGGCTTAAGCACTATTTTCTTTGGGCACTCCAATGAGTAATTGAAAAGAAAATTATGTATGTATACTCCTCATGTCTGATCTGAGGATTAAAGATGGCGAGAGTGCGAAGGAGGCAAAAAAAAAAATCAATCCCCTGATTATTTATGAAGCTCCGCTTTCCACTTGACGTAAGCCACGGACACTCTGTTCCTTTGATGAAAAAACCGCTATCGTGCTGTTAGCTGAGCTGCCAACTGGGTACAATTTGTTCATAACAGGACTTTAAAGGAGCTTAAGAAACCAATGAGATGAATCTTTTATAGAAAATGGCCCAATTACCAAGGACACTTGTGCGGATATATATTTTTTCCCTTGGATATATGTACTGTACGTGTGTCAGTGCGCTTCATATTTGGGTACACAGACATTAATAATGGAAAAGTGGTTGCTGATAATGTGGTAGTTATGCATTTAAGTAATCCATATCCTAAAGTGAATACCATCTGCTGCATGTATTAATTAACGGATTAATAGCAAATGTGATGTGTCTCATTTATAGTTACAGATTAATTTGCAGGTATTTAACACAGTGCTGTTTTTATTACATGGACATGACGGTATGTCTGTGAGATGATGAGACTGCGGTGTTAACAGTAAAGGTGTTCATGTCTGTTCATCTCCAAATGACTGTTTGAGAGGGAGACGGTGAGAGCAATGTCCACACAGCCACGGGCTGTCCACTACAAAGCCTCAGTCTCTCTTTCACACTCGTTCTTCCCATGGCTGAATGACAGAGCTGGGTCAGATCGACCTTCACTGGAGTTATTACCCATTTGTAAAATGGATGACCTCTAGAATTTTATCTAGAAGAAAAAAAAAACTGTCCGCAGCAGAAATGCATTCAGTGAAAGGTACAGCACTCAATAATGACCCTTTCTTTCAGGCAGATTGGGGGGAAAAAAACCTCTTTCTGTACCAGTTGAATTTTTTGCATGATATCAGAAGGTTTGTAGCATGAAAAGAGATGGCTGTGGTCTGCATGCCGGTGTTCTCCCACATGACATGAGTCTGGACCCACAGTTGCACATTGGGAGTTCTGAATTGGGTCATGGAAGGAAGGAAGGAAGGAAGGAATGGAGGGAGGAAGGAAGAAAACAAGGAAGGAAAGAAGGGAGGTAGGAAGGAAGGCAGGGAGGGAGGAAGGAATACTAAAATCCTATCAGTGGCTTCAGCTCCCCATCTCAATTGCCAGAACCGAATTCAAATTACAAATTCAGCCAAACCTGCCATTAGAGTCACAGCAGATGAGCAATCTTCAGCATCAGGTGTGTGTGTGGGTGCGTGCGAGCGAGCGTGTGTGTGTGAGTTTCTCTACTAAAGGCTAAGTGAGCACAAAATAAATCAATAAATGATTCCCAAACTCTGGGTTCTTGCACTCAGAACCTCTGTGATTACTGCACTTCTGATGCCCCTGACTTTCAGTGTTCAGCAGCCTGGGCATATACAGACCAGGAAGGAGAGAGAAGTGCCTCACAGACTTTTGAATTATAACATCTGAGGGGGCTGTATTTTATGAAATAGTTATTTATTTAGGGAACCTGTTCTGATGCTATCACTGCTGCCCTCAGTTTAACAGAATAGGAGCTAATCCCCCACCTGGAGGGCAGTGCTCAAGGGCCCCACTCTAGCTTAAACCAACACCCTCATGGACCCCAATCAAGCACCTTCACCACCATCACTGTGCCTGCAAGGCAGCAGGCGGATGTTGAGAAAGCGTTTTAAGGCAGAGAAAGATGTGGAGTCACGGCGTGTTTAATTTTCAGGGTAGATGCTGGTCTGAATGAGCAGAAAATGGATGTCTTTGAGGCTGAGTATTGGTGGGAATAGGAGCTGGCTGTAGAAGGGCACTGAGACTGCATGAGTCTGATTAGCATTCTGCTCTGCTGTGGCTCACTATAATGGCACAACTGACTGTACATAATACCTTAGCATTTACTGTACTGGAGCACGCCAGCAGTAGCGAGCAATGCTGCCCAGCCCATAGCAGGATGAAGGCTTTTTTGAGATTGCATCTTTTTTGCGGGGCTTTTTATTCATTTTAGGTTAGAATTCTTCAAGCTGTGCACCTTTTTGTCACTATGTTCCTGTTTTCTTGTTCAGCCATGGCCTCATTGGCCATTTGTTCTGGTTTTTGTCTTCTCCGCCCACTGAGTGTCTTTCCTGTCATTTAATTTCATGAAATAACATTACAACCACTCAGCACACGGGTGTCAGACTGGCAGTAAAAGGGCCGAGGGGCTGCAGGTTTCCATTCCACCTGCGCAGAAGCACTCCTGATACAACTAATCAACTGTGCAGGCTGAGATCAGTTGATTAAATTAGTTGTATCAGGTGTGACTCTGTCTGGTTGGATTGAAAACCTGCAGCCCCTCGGCCTTTCACGGAGCAGTTTGACACCTCTGACTTAGCATTTGCTCTATGTGGGAGTGATGTTGAAAAATAGAGGCCGCTGATGGTAACAAAGGATTTACTGTGCTTTAACATGACATCCTTGGATTTACTCTAGCTGGACAAAGTTACTCAAGTACAGTATCATCATTTGGGACTTCTTAATGGAGAGCCTGTATTGATGGGTATAAGTGTACGTTTACACAGGGCATTCTCATCATGTTTGTAACCGTACTCACCAGGCCTCTTCAGTTACTCTTGATCTATATGCACTGATCTGTCCCGCAGGACAGCTGTCAGACTGGAACAGGTTAGGCACTGGAGCATTTTCATTGATGTAGTACTCATGCATGTGTATAAATATTGACTGCTAAGAAGCTGTAGTGAGTACTTCTGCACACAAGCCATTTTTGTGCCTTTTCAGTTATTTCAGGTTTTGCTGATGATTGCTTCATGAGCTTCTTTACATATTATAATTTATGCTTACGGCATATTTAAAGAGCTTCAGAGTCAGTTGCAGAATTTTTTGCGAGGCAGACTGGCTCAGTGGTAACATTATGCATTTGTTGCTCTGTTCTGGACTCCAGCCTGCTGTTAGGAATGGCCTCTATATTTAATTACCTTAATATAGAATTACATAAATAACAGAGCGGTGAGAACAGCCCAGCTAAGCTCACTATTTTCCTGTGACTAAAGTGTTATGACTCTAGGAAGGGGAAATATTGTCATGACCTGATCAAACTACTGAAATTCAGTCTGTGACAGGATGTGTGAAATATGGTTTCCTTATATTATCATAAGCAATCTGCAGTGTGTGTGTGTGTGTGTGTGTGTGGTGGGTGTTTGTTTGTATCTATCTGTCTGCATGTAAGTGTGTGTGTGTGTGTGTGTGTGTGTGTGTGTGTGTGTAAGTGTGCGCACGCAGAACTCGGAAAACACTTGGAAAATAAATCAATACATTAGTCCCAAACTCAGGGTACTTAAATTCAGTGCCTCTAAGATTACTTTGAATGCACCTGACCTTGAGTTCTTGCGGTATATATTTATTGCAAATCCATCTTTCTGAGATATCACATAATTGAAACAACTATACTATACTATAAGTATGTGATGAGTGAAACAGATCGATTTTGCGTTGATGTAAATGTGTAATTTAAGAAACTTTGATATGGACTCCAGGTTAAGTGATTTAAGTAGTGAGTATTATTTATTAATATGATTATTTATTTTTCAGTTTTGCTGTGAAGCACCTGATTCTTAATGAGCACTGCATCAGGAACCGCATTTCTCCTATAGCGTAAAGCACTCTGTATACTGTATAGGCATGTGGAAAAGTGCTGAGAAGGGTGACTGCAGATTTCGGAGCCAGAGTCTGGCTAAAGAGATGTGCGGGGGGTCAATCCCCCGGTCTGCACTGCAGCTTTGAGCGATGTGCCTGCCCTGAACTGATTCAGTCAATATCTCTGCTCACGAAAAAGAAATGCGTCAATCCTAAGGTAGCGCGCATCAGCCCTGTCATTCTGGAAAGAGCAATTGACAGTCAGTCGGATAATAATGACAAACTCAACTCTGAGAGACCGGAGCCTGTAATTGACGTGTTTTATGTGCTCTTCTCGTTGTCTTTGTCCTTATGATCTGATTAGTTCTGTCTGGAAAATGCCTTATATTTGCATAAATCTCCATTTTTCTTCGTGCTCATTAATGTGCTTATTGTCCGCGTAAAAAGTTGTTAAGAAGAAGCAAGTTATTGTCACAGACAATACAGGTTTTTTTTTTTTTTCCAGGTCTCAATTGTCCTTGGAGCGTTACAATACTTGCTTTCTTTTTTTGAAACTCCTGATGTGATAAATAGGCCTAATAGCTATGATCGCGCTCCTCGCTGCTTTGCGGAGAAGGTTTATCTTTTCCATGTTCTCCACAGGTGGTCTTAGACTGTGCTGAATCGCATTTTAATATTTGACATTTCACATCTCCTTTTTTTTATTCTCTAGCGATCGATTGGGTTGTCCTTTTGAAGTTCGCCCGCATTTGAAGCAATCCTTCGACCGTTGATGTGATTGGAGTTGGAGATTTGCATATGTACGCAGTCAGCAGGGAAGAAAATGAACTGCACCATAGCTTTTAAAGTTTGAGCACATCGACGGATCACTGTAGCTTCCCGCCCGGCCGGAGATATCCTTTTATGAGCGGCTGTAAAAAGGGAATAAAATATCTGCTGCTGCAAACGTGATGAAAGCCTTATTGCTAATGCCCCATTAAAAGATATTTTGCAGCGCTTCATCCATCCTTGCCGTTTGGAAAATGTCTTTATTCCCCACCTTTTTTATATGAAAAAGAGAAAAATAATTGAACTTGCTGATCTCCATAGGATATATGTGAGTGCTGTCGCGTAACAAAATAGGATGGCATGCCCTGGGCCGGCTCAAACGTGATCTGCATGAGACACGGGCTGAGAGACGCCAGTTTTAAATGCAGCCCCGTTTCCTCGCGCGCTGATTCGCTGGCGTTCCCGACCCATCATCATTCATTCATCATGAATGTAGCAGGTCATCAAACCCAGGGGCTAGTATTACCGGCTCATTTAAAACACCTTCACAGTTGCGAATGCGCACTTTGTCCAGAAAGTGGGTTTTCTCTACAAATAACAGCAGGAGCCATTTTCACTTGGCAAAAACACGTAGATTTGCATTTGATTATGGTCAAACAGATTCTCCAGATGGCTCTACAGCTGCCTCCACGAGGCTTTTCGGCTACCAACGACACTGGCTTGATTTGTATTTCATTATCTTTTGATTTCTAGTTCTGTCAGCCAACTCGTGTAAACCACTATTTGGGGTGTTAACAAATAGATGTAATGATGGTCAAGAATCTAGGGGGAAATTCAGAGCTTATAAGTTGATGTTGGGGTGGAGATAGGATATTAACTGGCAGCAGGGAAGAGTGAAGCAGCTGTAGAGAGCGATGCAGTGCAGCAGCAGGCAGAGGCATATTTGTTGTGGAGGTGGAGCAGGAGAGCAGCTTTAATTGCGCACTTTCCAGAGGGGCGGAGCAGTACATGATACACATTGAGATGTCTATGGGAATGTGGACATGTCTCGTGCTATCTGCCTGACCTAACTTTGAAAGCTATGTCCCATTACTCAAGTGTAAATCATCAATAGCAATATATATATATATATATATATATATATCAGTGGCAGCTCGTGAACTGGCAACTGGGGAGGCTCAAAACAATCCCTTAAAATTAATGATTGGTCACGACCTGTTTTCAATCATTAATTTAAATTACCATTACAGAAACTCTGAAAACTCTCAACATTATCAGATGTGGCCAGTTTTCATTTATAATGCATACCTGTCTACTCTCATGCATTTGGTGTGAGTTTAAGCAGCATAGTTACGTTCCTCTGCTGTAGTCAGCAATTGTTCAATCAACGCATAGGCTATGTAAGAGATTCTCACGCGGAATTGAAGTCCTTGTGCATGGAGGGGTTGGAAGCAGCGTAATTGCATAAAGACGTTTCAAATGATCTAATTTCATTTAAACGATCGCGAAACACATGCATTGCTTCCAACCGCTGAGTAAAGAAAAGCGTGAGAAGTCCGAAGTCATAATCGGTATGCGTTATAAATGAAAACTGGCCACACATGATAATGTTGAGAGTTTTCGGAGTTCCTGTAACGGTAATTTAAATGAATGCTTGAAAACAGGTCACGACCAATCATTAATTTGAAGGGATTGTTTTGAGCCTGCCCAGTTGCCAGTTCACGAGCCGCCACTGATATATATATATAATATACAATGCTGTGAAAAAGTATTTGCCCCCTTCCTGATTTCTTTTTTTTTTGCATATTTGTCATACTTAAATGTTTCAGATCATCAAAAAAATTTTAATATTAGACAACGATAACCCGAGTAAATAAAAAAATGCAGTTTTTAAATGATGATTTCATTTATTGAGGGAAAAAGCTATCCAAACCTACCTGGCCCTATGTGAAAAAGTAATTGCCCCCTAAACCTAATAACTGGTTGTGCCACCCTCGGCGGCAACAACTGCAATAAAATGTTTGCAATAACTGGCAATGAGTCTTTCACATCGCTGTGGAGGAATTTTCTTCCTTGTAGAATTGTTTTAATTCAGTCACATTGGAGGGTTTTTGAGCATGAACGGCCTGTTTAACTCTTTCCCCGTCACAGCCCTAAAGATAACACAGTAGTGTATACTCTGTGGGGAGCTGGCTGCTGCATCCTTATCTCCACACAGAGCTGCTGATGTGATAATACCGAAACTGTTGACTTCATAGTCTCGATCTCATATTAGCTTAAAATAGAGAGTCGTCCACAGACGCTTATGGGAAAATCCCGGTGAGACGTCGAGAGTCGCTTGTGTGGTGATCGAGACCGGGCGTCGAGAGGCGCTTGTGGGGAAATAAGGGATAGGCGTTGAGAGGCGCTAGTGAGGGGGAAAGAGTTAAGGTCATGCCACAGCATCTCATGGAATTAAGTCTGGACTTTGAATAGGCCACTCCAAAACCTTCATTTTGTTTTTTTTAAGCCATTCAGAGGTGGACTTGCTGGTGTGTTTTGGCTCATTGTCCTGCTGCATAACTCAAGTGCGCTTGAGCTTGAGGTCACAAACTGATGGTTGGACATTCTCCTTCAGGATTTTCTGATAGAGGGCAGAATTCATAGTTCCATCAATTACAGCAAGTTGTCCAGGTCCTCAAGCAGCAAAGCAGCCCCAGACCATCACACTACCACCACCATGTTTGATTGTTGGTATGATGTTCTATTTATGAAATGCTATGTTAGTTTTTCGCCAGATGTAACGGGACGCTTACCTTCCAAAAACTTCAACTTTTGTCTTGTCAGTCCACAGAATATCTTCCCAAAAGTCTTGGGGATCATCAAGATGTTTTTTGGCAAATGTGAGATGAGCCTTTGCATTCTTTTTGGTCAGCAGTGGTTTTCGCCTTGGAACTCTCGCATGGATGCCATTTTTGCCCAGTCTCTTTCTTATTGTTGAATCATGAACACTGACTTTAACTGAGGAAAGTGAGGTCTGCAGTTGTTTTGATGTTGTTCTGGGTCCTTTTATGAGCTCCTGATGCGCTCGTTGATGCGCTCTTGGAGTAATTTTGGTAGGCCGGCCACTCCTGGGAAGGTTCACCACTGTTCCAAGTTTTCTCCTTTTGTGGTAAATGGCTCTCACCATGGTTCGCTGGAGTCCCAAAGCCTAAGAAATGGCTCTGTAACCCTTTCCAGACTGATAGATGTCAATAACTTTGTTTCTCATTTGTTCTTGAATTTCTTTAAATCACGGCATGATGTGTTGCTTTTTGAGATCTTTTAGCCTACTTCACTTTTTCAGACAGGTTCTGTTTTTGTGATTTCTTAATTCAATAGGTCTGGCAGTAATCAGGCCTGGGTGTGGCTAGTGAAATTGGACTCAAAAAATGTGGTTAATAACAGTTAATTCATGATTTAAGAAGGGGGGGGAATTACTTTTTCACATTGGGCCAGGTAGGTTTGGATAGCTTTTTTCCCTTAATAAATGAAATCATTATTTAAAAACTGCATTTTGTATTTACTTGGGTTATCTTTGTCAAATATTAAAATTTATTTGATGATCTTATCATCATTTAAGTGTGACAAATATGCAAAAAAATAAGAAATCAGGAACTTCTGTAAGGGGAAAAAAAATCAGCACTGTACAGGCCACATAAAGTCACATGGCCCTCTTGTCTGATAAAAGGTAATTGTCCTTCATCACAGTGATTAGCAGAAGGTCAAGCATTTCTCTAATCAGGAGTAGAGCTTGAATAGTTCTCAAATGTATGCCTGAGTAATGTATTGATAGATTACTAATAGCATAAATAAGTGGTACATCTTGTCCTCAGCTTAATGCTTGCTTTTGTTAGAGTATACTGGATTCAGCTGTGCAACTGGAGCTATGGGAAGAGCACACAGTGCTCATGTACAGATTTTGTCCTCATACCTGTGGCTTCCCCGACTCTTTACAAAATGCCTCTCTGTTCTGAAATCATGTTTCCGTTTAACGCATTGAAATAGCGCAAGTGCCGTGCAGAAAAGCGGATTCAAATAATAAAAAAAAGGCTTCTCGTTGCGGGAGATGATTGCCATGCATACCTAGTAATAAGGATGGAGCTTTTTTCTCAACTGGAAGCTTCATTTGAGCCACAACTTACAATTTCCTACCTAGGGTGCGTTCCTTGGAATTTTAAATGAAATGAACAAAATTGGGATGTGCTGTGGAACCATAAGGCTGTACAATCATTTCAGTTCAATATACAGTATGTACTTTACCTTACTTATATTTGTCATGTTGATAAACATTATTTAGAGTGTGGGGAAAATAAGCGCTCTATACTAATAAATAAAAATTGTACCAATACAGTTTGATTCAAACTACAAAGACAGACATTGTACTGTCAGGTCCATTTGGCATTGTCAAAGTTATTGTAATTTTACCTGTTAACCACAACTTGTTGGACTTCAAGCTTGAAATTCTGACATCTCCCACCATAGTTTTGGTGTTCAGCCCTGGAAAAGAAATGCAAAAGAAGAAAGGACAGAAGGACATTAGAATGGATGGAAGTATGAGAAGGCACATGTACACTATAAGATCTATCCAACTATCAGATTTTGTGGAAAAATGTTGAACAGTTTAGAAGTTCTGGCCCTGAAAAGATGTGTGATGGACGGACACGTGGACAAACGGACGAACACGCGGAAGGATAACATTCATTCCTGTATCCCCCTTCCACTTGGTGGGGGGGGGACAGAAAATTTATAAAAGCTCAAAATGCAGACTTTAAGCTTTTGAATGGTGTATTAATTACAGAGCCCGTCCTCATAAGAAAACTGGGTAGGCTGTGAATTCAAACGCCCAAAAGCAATCTAGATTAACATGAGAGACTGCTTTCACAATTTAAAAATTTTGAACTGCTGGCTACAACTGTCTTTTAAAAAATACAATACCTTATCCTAACCCGGTACCCTAACCTTAACCTCTAGGTAGTAGTAACTTTTATCGAAACCAAAATTTTTTTCCGATCCATTTTCTTTTGAAGGCACAGTACTGCAGTCACGTTTGCTAACTGAGGAAATTTTCCCATCAGGGGTATCAGAAATGGTCCAATGGGTCATATCAAAAGATAATAAATAAACGACCTCTATGGCCATTTTGTTGCAAAGATATGTTGGAATTGCAAGTTTTTGTATGTGCCCCCCATCATTTTTAAGGTGCTACACAGCAAAATGTTCAGAGTAAAATCAACTCTTAAAGAGTCTATTTGGTCCCACTTGGGCAGGACTGGACTCAAATAGACTCTGTAAGAGTAAATTCCACTCCATAAGAGTCAAATTAACTCTGATCATTTTGCTGTGTAGAGGTAATTGGGAAATTAGCTACTCAGCTGTTCCGTGGCCATTTATGTTTTTCCCCCACATTATTTGACTTAATGGTAAGCAGGTAAAAGGTCTAGTGTTGATTATATCAGCAACATTTGCATTTGGAATCTGTTGCTGCTGATCCTCAAAATGAAGTCCAAAGAGCTGTGACTGCCAGTAGTGTTCGACATTATCAGGCCAAAAATTTAAAACAAACCTAGTCATAAAGAAAACAAAAAACAATAATGACCAAATCAATGACATGGCACACTCTTTCAAAATTCTCAACAATAAAGAATGCATTAGCACCGAGGGTTCAGGAGACCATGAGTAAAAACTGTGGGTGACAATGGAGGAATTCTTTCCTCTCTGAAGTAAAACACCTTCACAGCAGTTACCTCAACAGCACTCTCAGGAGGTTGGAATATCTTTATCAACATCAAAAATCAACGGCGAGCTTTACCTGAGTAAATACCAGGGGAAGAGGAGAGTATGGAAAAGGGAAGTAACTGCCCATGCTCCCAAGTGTATCAACTCATCTCTGAAGCATAGTGGATGAAGTGTAATGGCGTGGGCCTGTATGGCTGCGTGTGGAACTGTTTCCCTTGTGTTCAGTGATCTAATGAAAGCAGCAGGATGAGTTTGGATTTTTGTGTGCCTATTATCCACTCAGATTCAGCATCAAATGCTTCAAAACTCACTGGACAGCTCTTTACAGGGCAGCTGCAGCCAAAACATGCAGCAAAACCAACTCAAGACTTTTTTTTTAGGCAAACTGGTGGAAAGGTCTACCAAGGTCAAGTCAAGCCAGCTTGAAATTTGACTGAGCACAGGATTCGCTTGCTGAAGGAAAAACTGATGGCAAAGTAGCCAAAGAACAAACAGGAACTGAAGACGACTGCAGGAAAGGCTTGGCAAAGCGTCGAGCAGGAAGAAACAACATCTGGTGACATCCTTGGGCTCCAGACTTCACAAAGGATTTACAACCAAGTTTTTAAAATGACAATTCATGTTAATGTTTGTCTGTCTAATTAGTTCTGATCCTCTAAAATTTCTACAAGGTTCTTAAAATATTGAGGAGAAAAAAAAAAAAAAAAGCTGAATGTTTACACTTGATTGTTTCTGTTCATACTCCATGTGGTTTCTTTTAAAGCTAAAATGATGAAAATGGTCCAATTCTCCAATAGAATCCAGTACGTCATTGTCCAAATACTTATTGACCTGACTTATTGACTGAACTCAAGAAAACATTCGAAAGGCTTCACTTTCAGTATCACTTGCTTAAAGTATGTCACACGACTATGATTTCTCACCAAGTTTATATCAGTGGGCATTAGAACAGCTAGTTCAAAGTGATTTATAATGGGTTTGAGGTTAGAGCTATCATGAGGAGGATCTCCTTTGAGTGGGGAGCTGTGTGATGCAGAGTCCACCAGGGCTGAGAGCTGGGACCTCTGCTCATTCTCATCTACATAATGACCTTGGAAAAAGACAATTTTGCAAATGATACAAAACTCATTACTCAGGTTTAAAAAAAACTTCAAAGTAATAAAAGTACTCAGCAAGAGAATCAGGAGCTGGAAAAACTAACATGGAAATAAACTTGAATATCACTTAAAGCTCCAGTGTGCATTTTATGACCATCTGCTGTCAATAACTGTTATTAATGCGTGAAGTAGTCAATATGCAGGCAAATGCATCACTCATTAGTAAATTGATACAACTGCATTAATCATAAATTTAATTACTAGTTAATGTTAGCAGATATGCAAAATGCGTAAATAGTACTAATGAATCATTTCTTGACAGGATTGACAGCTTTCTGCGAATGTTGGGTGCCAGATGCTTCTTATCCCTCATATTGATAATGCTGGTTGCACAATGCAACTGTGAAGATGTCGCCTCACTTTTGGTTCCGCTCTCTGCAAAATATAGCAAACTGTGTGTGTGTGTGTGTGTGTGTAAACTTTTATGTCCTTTTGGGGGGGGGGGGACTTAAATTTCTGACGTGCCGAATGTCTGATCAGAGAGCATGTGCTAATCATGCTAGCGGTTAGGGGTATTCGGCAGGCCCATGTATCTTTCCTCAGTCGCACTCCCATTCTCGACCACAGGGCCTCTCTATCAGTGTTTTTCCAAGGGCACGAGTCCCATGTGGTGGCGAGCGTCGTTTTCATGATTGCGGCCGTTTGAGCGAAGCTGTCCTCTCCCGCCTGCGGGGAAAGAGTGGGAGGGTGCAGCTTAAATAATCAGCGCTTCACAGATTACGGCAGAAAACGTCACAGATTACGACAGAAAACAGGGTCACAAACCTAACCCTGGCACACAGACTACCACCACTTACACAGGACGGCCAACTGTTTCTCATCATGGGAACACTGTCAGTTCTGAAACAAATGTGTAACTCCTGGAAAAGCATATACCCATATGGATTAATCTCTCTCATTCCATGCAAACTTCTTTCTTCCCCTCCTTTGTTCTCAAGGTAATGCATAAATGTGATGATAGAGAATCCTCTCTGCCATTTTAAGTCCTGGCAGTCCATTTTTGTCTCCAATGGTGGACATGAGTGTCTGGTCTTATTTTCAAAGACGTATTTTCTCTGCTGTAATCCAGTGATTCTCAGCGTTGGCCCTAGGGGCCCATTCATGCTGGATTTTATTCTAACCACAGTTGCACTAGTATGATTTTTATACCCCGCCAGGCAACAGCCAAAAGCGGGATTATGTTGTGGCCCAGTCGGTCTGTCCGTCTGTGGGTCCGTATAGGAATGCACTTGGCTGGTGAAATCAGCTTCTCCTCCAGTTTCCATAGGACATCCCTGAAAGTGCACATATGCTGCAGATGGCTTGATGATATGGATATTGTGCAGGAATGTTGTGCCCTCAGAGCATTCTTATTTAAAAGTTATTAATTTGTCTTAGTTGGGTGCATTTGGTGGTATGTGCAGTTATTTACCCTCTTATGCCAGATGTCGACAGAAAAGTCCATACATGCCATGAAGAATGAAAATTCTATATCCACACTGTAATATATTGAAGACAACTGTAAAAAAGAATTAGAAGGTTCCTAACTGGTGAAAGTTAATTGACAGGTGTTTGCTTAAGCTAACCATTTATTGTGCATGCGGTAGTTAAATGTGCTCTGTGTCGCATTCATGTTACTTATGTTCATGCAAAATTAATTCTGGCAACCAAGCCGAAGTATCCATAGGAATCTCACATGAACACAGGGGAAAAATACAAGCCTCACACAGAGAGGCCCCCGGCTTAATTTGAACCCATGACCTTCTTGCTGGGCTACTTGCTACACCAACCTGCCACCCCAGAAATAAACAACTTTTTTAAGCTTACCGGCCCTATGGGCCGATAAGCTATTGTTGTGGTGTGGCACCCGTTGTCCAGAACATTTTTTAGCTTACCGGCCCAACGTATATGTATTGAACACTTATAGGAAGACATATGTGAACTTTCATTTGGCGGCCTTAAACTTGACCTTTGGTGACCTTCGAAGGTCAAACTTCTGTGGCAGGCTAAAGGAGGGCCCAGGCGGGGAATTGAACCCCAGACTCCCAGGTAAGAGTCAAACACGCTGACCACATTGCCAAAGAGCCAGGCTCGTTGGTAAGGTAGCCAGGGCGTGTACTTATTAGGAGGCATTTCTGGTGACAGGACCCTTCAACTGTCACACTTCACATGATGAGATTTCAATGACTTCTATCACCAAAACTATTACAGATAGAGCTTAGGTTTCTATTGTGGGCATATAGGAAGTCATGTATGAAGTTTCATTTGGTGACCTTGAACTTGACCATCAGTGACCTTCAAAGGCTGAACTTTACAGTGAAATTTCAATGACTTATATACCTTCAATGATTTGAAGGTCAAACTTCACATGAAATTTTCATAACTTGTGTCATCACTATAAGATTGCTTGCCGGTAAGCTTCAGGACCCTTGGTCCTATTTTTTTTTCTCACTGCAACAGGTTTTTATCTCCCACGAGATACGTACCACATGAAAACAATCATTAAAACTTTTTAGTCTACTGCCCTGGGAGTGTCAAGTATTTTACAGGGTTTGCATAATATTGAATAATCCCAACAGAAAAAGAAAATCGCCTTTCAGTCCACCAGCGTGTACGTGGGATAGTCAGCAGCAATTTCAGTCAACTCACCATCAGGCTCATTTCCTCCCACAATGTACAGCATATTTGTTCTAGTTGTGCATCACTCTGACCTTCTTACCACATCTTCTGTCCATTGAGCAGGATAAAAAAAAGTTCCCATCGGAAGCACTGTAGACGCATTGATTTCACAGTATTTATATAATATGTATTCAGCCGCTTCCTGATGAGCGCTGCTTCTTTTTATAAAGTGGATGTCATTGAAAATAGCAATAATCCCAGCATCACCCCCACCGTCTCGATTCTGAATCACAATGACTGTCCCGCTTGCCTGGCTGTCCACCCCCTGACTGACAGGAGAGCGAACCGCCGCGCCTCCTCAGAGCGCCCGATGGAGTCCCAGCTCCGCGTGAGTGTACTTAAAAACCAAATCACCTTCCTAACAAAGACATTCATTCACACAAACTCACTGCAGTGCCTTCATGGAACATCTGCTGCTATGTCAATCAATCAGGCGAGCTGCTTCGCTATAGACATGGAGGGCGTGGAGAGTTGGCCAGAATTTTGCTAATTTGCACTATTGGAAATGGATGTGAAACCTTTTTACTGCAGTAGAAAGGAGTCAGAAGATAATTACAAGGGCACTTGGCATTGTTTGTGTGCATTGGTCGTGAGCTGTACTCCCTCTTTTGGACTTGTATCTTGCTGATCAGAGCAGACGCATCCATTGGGAAGTCATTCAGAGTTAAATTTCAATAGACAGTATTGCATGATGGACGGCAAAGAGATCATGCAAACAGTTGGCATTGGTGCAAGGCACAATTTGATTCCCTTACCTGCCCTGGAGTCTTGGACGTACACACGCTTACCGACCATTTTATTAGGCGCGGCGGCTCGAAAACACGCAAAGCTTGCTCTCCATGCGGCGAATGGTGTACTTGCCGCTCCATACATAAAGCTTGGAAACATGCTGAAGTGGTTCCTTTTGTCTGAATAAGCATTAAACTGAGTGTGATGCAGGACGCTTGCAGCATTGATTATGCAGTATTGGCCAGGTCTTGCTCGAAAAAGAGATCAATGATCTCAAGTGACTATCTGGTAAAATAAAGGTTATAATAATAATTGATTATGGCATTATTGTTGGTGCTAGATGTGCTGGTTCAAGCATCTTAGAAACAGCAGCTCTTCAGGGATTATTTTGCAATATGGTTTTCCAGAGGATGGTGCCATAAAATCGTCAGCAACAGTGCTGTGGTTGTCGACACCTTGTGAGTGAGAGTGGTCAAAGGACGATACCAGAAAGGCCACCTTTTCTCATATCACACTAATTAACATCAGTGGTGTGGAGGACCACATTTCTCAACACCTCCAACCTCACCGACAAAAACGCCAGCTCCAACAAAAACTACTAAAACTGAAAATCTCAAAAAATTTGCTTCAGTTGTAGAAGACCATGTTGGGTTCCAGTGCGGAGAGATGTAGGAAGATGGGACACATGATTGCCTAAACTGGAAGAAGCTTGGGGAAAATAGTCACTGGGTCCAACAAATTGTGATTTCTGATGTAACATAATGGTGCTAGCATCAGTTTACAGTAAACGGTTTAAAACTTCTCTCCACGAACAGTTTTGATTCACTCTTGCCATGTCTTAATTATGCTGATGGTTTTGATCTTTTAATGATGCGGCATAATTTCGGCCATTTAATACCAAATGAGCATTGCTTTCATGTGACAGTACACAAGTGCTTTCTTATTGGTCAAATGCATTGCTGAATGTGACAGTGACTTGTTTACTGCTTGTTGTAACTGGGTGCCCTGTTGCAACCTATATACAGCACCTTAGGGACGAGGTAGAATGGGAGATTTGCAGCATCAGTGTGCAATTGAAAAATATGCAGAAACTGCGTGATATTGTCTCTGGACAAACAGAAATCCTCAGATAATATCTCCAAGGACCTTGTTAAATCCATGCTTTGCAGAATTCTGCCTGCTCTGAGGGCAAATGGAAGTTGCATCCAGCATTGGACAATAGTACCTAATAAATTGGTTGGTGAGTGTATACACGTAAGCAGACACCTTTATAATGTTGGTGCAAGAGCTTATTTTTTATTGGTGGTAATTCAGTGATTTTATATTTGTAACCAAGTTGCTGACTTGTGGGTAGAGTGCGTACTCCCATATTTGTATGGGTGTTTCTTGGGGCTGTTTTTAAATACTCCATCATTTCATCATTCAGAAATTACTGCACTGTAAAAACAGTCCCCTCAATTCAAGTTTGTGGTTTTGTCAAAGCATTGTCTTTGAACATTTTCCACCAATGATTAAACTAGTGATCAGAACTCCACATGATTTCATCTGCCAGTCTGTAAATGAATCTGTTAATTGTTGAATGGCAGTACATTGGGAATTGAATGTACACTCCTGGCCAAAAAAAAAAAGAGTAAATTGGCCAAACGAACATCTCTAGCATAGGTAAGCATGGGGGAAGAGGTTTTGCGGTCCAGATATTAAGCCAAAAGAGAATATGTGGTCTTGTTTTAAACATTAACTAATTAGGAAACAATTTTCAACAACTCATGAACTGTTTGAAGCCATCAACACTGAGTGGAAAAACATTTACTCTTTTTATTTCTGTGATGATCTGTTTGTGAGTTTGTGAGCTTATAGACAGGGGCCCCAGTATACATAAGCATACATACACAGACGAATAACCAGACAAAATCTGTACAAGTCAAGACAGTACTGAAAAGGATTCTGCATTCCGGGATGGTGCCTTCGAACAGGAGTGACAAAAGTATTTACATGAATCCGCTCATTAGGACTAGGACTCAGGAGGTAATACTGCAAATACTTGCCTTTTAGCAGAGATATACTGATGACGGAGGGCACAATAAACAAAACAACAATCCAGCAATGGGAAGACAGAGACCACAGACTTAAATACATGGGACAACAATTAGCAAAATGGAAAATGCCTGTCAAGGCATGGGGGTGTGAAACAAGGAGGGAGGGGAATAGAACGAGACAATAAATAAATAATGACAACCAATTGACAAAATTAAACTGCAGCGGACACGGACAGCTGGATTGTGGGGAAAACCAATTGGGGAAACACTCAGGACATGACAGTTACTTCATATATTTGTCTAATTCTGGTTAATTTCCAGACCATTGTGGCATTGTTCAGACCATTAAAAACTTTATATTTTTATATATACTGAGAGACATTAAAAATGCAAAGTGGTTTTTATCGTCTAATTTGAAAACTGATAGTTTTTCCTTTTGCTGATTGACATGATGACCATCAGGTATGGTTAGCATTGCAAAATGTCAAGTGTCTGGGTTCGAATCCTTTCTTGGTTTAACACCTCATTATGATTATCTAAATGCAGCTCAGTTCCCTGGATCATGGTCGTGAATCACATTGGGAGGTGTCATTTTGCACATGAGAAGTTGAAGATCAGGGCCAATAAAAACACACATAAACAAAGTCCCATCATTCCCACTTCAAATGCCACAAACAAATGAATCTCAGAAGAATCAGACATTTTGAATGTTGAATGATGGCCAGTCTCAAAGAAAAGATTCTGGACGCATTCATGTCCATTAAATGACTGTATCCAGACTGCAGGGATGACACAGAATGACCAGATGTGTCAGCTGTTGTCCCCGACAAAGTGCGACATCTGTGACGCCACAAAAACACATTCCATAAAATTCTGTACTCTGCCGTGTCAGATAATGCATAAGAACTGCTGAACTGACTGCCAATGTAACGATAACAGTGAGGGCAAGTCTCACTACCAAAAGCACAGTTTCCCGAGACCGTGTTTTGCAACTGCGAAAGAAACCATTTACCACTACTTAAATTAATATATTTTATAATGCGTTTTTAATGCCTCTCAGTATATATATTTTTGACCAGGATTTTACATTCTGCACAAACTAGCCTAACTTCATGATTTGCATTTTGTGGTAAGAAAAGGGTTCTTGATTTAAAAGGGCATCAATCTTTTATGCAGATGTGGTCATTATTAGAGGTGCCGTATCCAATGGCAGCATTCCAGTCTTCACACAATCAAACAAGGTCATTTCATCCATTAGTCAATTAAAAAAAAAAAAAAATTACATGCTGGCAGAGTATGTATATACCTATAAAAAGATGTACATTTCTACGACCATAAAGTCATCTTATTCACCTCATATGTTGGACTGATCAGCAATGGCATGACCAAATATCTCAGAGCAGTAAATACATGTATGGTTTCATGTTAGAAGTTACTGCACACTGGGGATGGGCATATCAGACAATCATAATTAAGGATTACTACTGAGTTTCTATTCTCCTGTTTCGCAGTTGTTGACATGAGGAAAGACTATGTAATCCTACATGACATTGAACTGTTTATTATCCGTTGCATAAAAGTCTAATATTGCTCTTGGGACTGTGCCATTCACTCAAACTGAAAGTGGATTAATTGCCTGTACAAGCTGCTTTCGTTGAGCTCAGTGGAGAAGTAGCACGTGTACCAATTTCTTTGCTGTGTATTTATTTATGAGGTGAATATTCCCTCTTAGTGTTCTTTAATAAGGTCAAATTATAATTAGCCTTGATAACAACATCAATTTATGCATACCTGTTTTTTTATTTCTCAAAAACTTAACCACTTGCTTAAGCTTCCCAACATTTGTCTGTCTTGATCCTGCTCAAAGAACATAGTCAGACCATGTGCGAGTCATTTCTCATTCAGTTCTCTAGAGTTTTAGTACGTTGGAGTTTTGGTACCACGTCCGCATTCAATTCAGTGCTTCTTCCGTAATTATACTTTTGTTACATTGTATAAACTCAAAGGCCCATATTCTGAAGTCAGGTCGAAGTGTGGTTAAACTTAGACCCTGGTCTAAGAATGGTTTAAGTTAAGTTTATTTATTGATTATATCAATATTTAAGCCTGGGTTTTAAGATCCACTTTCTGATGTGCGATTTAACATAGACCCTGGTCTAAATGTTGTCTAACTTTCTGCACGTTTCTAAACTAGGTGTAGGGATGTTTAAGTTTGGTTTGACCCCTTACCACTCCAGTAACATTTGCCAAAAAATGCCTATCCAAGGCGTACCCAAAGTAAATTGAAAGCTGTTCTTGTTTTTATCTTCCCTGACGGCCCGTGGGCAGGCCGTCTCTTATGTGACCAACATGGCACATCTTTAGGATGTTCTAATTGCCAGCTGCTGCGCCAGAGGCACAATTGGTTGAGAGGAAAAACCCCTTTAAAACCTTCAGATCTTCAGTTGCTTCCACTGCTCTTTCAATTCCCTCATGTCTTGATGGCCATCTCCCTCGCCTCAGTCAAATTGATCTCCCAGTCATTCTGTTTGTTTTCTAAGATCTCAACACTTCCCTTCGCTAATTCTACCAGGAAGTTTTTTTCCCTGCTTCTCATTTAGCCTTACGGCAGGGGTGTCCAATCTTATCCATAAAGGGCCAGTGTGGTTGCTGGTTTTTGTGACAGCCCAACATTAACACACCTGCTTCTAATTATCAAGGTCTGGATTGAACCCCTGATCACTTCATTAGTTGAATCAGCTGATGTAGCCCTGGGCTGTAATAAAGATCTTCAGCCACACTGGACCTTCACGGATAAGATTGGACACCACTCCCTGATGGCTATTGGATTTTGATGATTTAGGTTACAAAGTACAAACGTTGGTGACATAGATCTCATGCAGAAATTGTGGCAGAAACTTGGTTGCACTCTAGTAGAAGCAGACTACATCTCTATGGCAATGAGACTCCGGTCTAAATTTAGACACCAGGTTTGAAGTTAAACCACACTTAGACCAAGGTTGAACTAAACCTCACCTTCAGAAACTAAAACTGATTTAAACAACCTTAGACAGGAGTATCGGTTTAAGTGGGATTTAGTTTAATTAGGGTCTAAATTTAGAAAAGGTGTTAGATTGAACCTGACTTTAGAATACGGGGATAGGGTTTGTTGCAACCCTCCTGTGAATTCCTTTCCTGCATATGCATATTGTCTCCTTTGATTGGTTTACGTCCCGTTTGCCTTTCCCACCAGCTGTTATGCATTTGTGTTCCCTCATTCCCTTACGTGAATGTTTGCGTATATAACCTTTTACTTGGAGTGCAAGTTGCTGGATTGTCACTTGCTATATGCATTTTAGCAACCAGTCAGTATTTCCTGGGGAAGGCTTATCGTCATCGGAAATTATTTGTAATCTTTAATCGTAGTAAATTGTGGAACAACTTATCCTAGTTCTATCAATATCAACAAGCTCCCAAGCCCTACTCTTGGTTTCCAGGATTAGGACTGTGATCCTATTAATCAAATCTCAGTATGTTTATTAGGAACACCTCCCAAGCCTTCTGTAGTTATCAGGATTGGAAACTTGTTCCTGTTAAACTCCACAGTCCTGCCACCACACCTTTCAGCTCTCATGAAGTGTGCACTCTGTCTGGCAGTTGTCCTGGAAAGCCACAGGCCAGGCATGGATGCGCCCTTGCACCCTAACCTGTTAGATCTGAACTGAACTGTATCATTCTGCTCTGGGCTCTGCCCCTCCCTCAATATGTACTACCAATATGTATAACTCTACCACTGAATTGTACTCTGTCTCTGCATTTGGTTCCTGGTCTGCATCATAACAGGGTATTTTATAGGCAGGTAAAGAAGCAAATCAGGTCGTAATAATAATAATAATTATGATAATGTAGCTGTGTTGGACTTTACCAAGACTGTTCTGTGGTTATAAAATCTCATACAAACTTATACCCTAGCTTGGCCACCTACTGTAAAAATTCAAAGCTTTTTCCAAATTAAATTTATCTATTTCATGCTTAATAACACCATAAAAATATGGATTACCCATTTACTGCAATCACACAAACATTACCCTCAAAGATAATACACTGGGTGGAAAAAAAAACATCAGACACAAAACAAACACAAAACTGAATATCTTGTACCTAGTAAAGCTTAGGTCCATACTTTCAAACAGTACCTTTGTTTCTTAAAATGCTGTCATAGAATTAATGAATTGTGCAGGGGGATATTGGCGAATTATTTAAAACACTATAAATTCTTGTTTGAGGGAAGAAGGAGGTGAAGTATAGTTGCCCTTTGTGCTTGAGAATGTTCCAGACGGTTCTATTTTGTATAGATCCGGTGATTGGCCATGGAAGCCATGTGACCTCATTCTGAGTGAATGATGGCATTATGCTGATGGAATATGAGGAAACATTATTTTCACCATAAGGTGTTCCTGGTTTTGCAAAATGGCTTCATATTGTTTGCTTGTTACACGTCCCATGAGTCCTGTGAAATGGCTCTCTTTAACATTACAGAATCACCACCATACAGTTGGCAACAGAAATTGTGGATTGAATACCTCCTTAGGCTCTCTCCAAACACAAGGACATCCATATCTATTCAGAAGAGTGGAATATGACTCATCAGACCGTGTTGCTTTTTTCCATTGCTGAAGAATCCGGGCTTTGTGTTCGCTACACCCTGCTATGCGCTTTTGTGCATTAGCCTTGGATACAAGTGGTTTCCAAATGATGGTCCTGTCCTTAATACCAGCTATGTGTTGGTCACAACATACAGTTTTTTGTTGAGACTGTTTCAGATAGAGATGGATTCATTTCCGTGGTTATTTTCAGAGCTGCAGTTCTACGGATTTTAGCAACTATCTTACTGAGTGTCTGGAGGACTTTGATACTGTTCTCATTGCCATCTTAAATAATTCTGCTATTTTTGTGACCAAAGTTCCTGAAATTCGGATACCAACTGTTTGGCCGCATGTGAAACTCTGCTTGTATCCAGCCTTGCACAGTATTGCGTATGTTTTTTCCTCTAATTCGCATAAAATTTTCATTTTTTAGCCTTCACTTTACTAGGGAAGTCCCATTGAGAACAGGCTACTATTTTTCAGGGATGCCCCGGGACAAATTCCAGATAGAACAGTTGCAAGTGGGTAGAGAGAGGGGTAGAGAGACACTGGTATGAAGCCCCTGCAGTATTTTGGGGTCAATGAACTTGCTTAAGGGCAAAGCTTTTCCCAACTTCATTACTCCAGATAGAAGGCAGAATCCCAAGCCCCACTATGGGGCCCGAACCAGCAACTCTTCAGTCACCAGTCCAGCAGCCAACCTTGGATGGTTTGGGGGGTCATATATACAGAGTGATTCTTGTAATTAAATTTATTCTTTAAATTTCTACATGCACAACATGTGATTCGATAGATTACAAGGTTAAAAATTTAGGAAATACAGCCAACTCACAAAAAAATTTGTCTTTGCCCCTAATGTAGTTGAGGATACTATAAATGTGGTGCAGACAAAAGGACAGGTATTGTGCAATTTGTAATTCTGGAAGGTTACTTGTGATGCCTTGTATCCTTATTGCAAGGGACAGAAGTCGTGCTGTCAATATTTTTCTACAGAAAGATGGTATACAATAGAGTATTGTTAGGATATGAAAACAATCAAATAATATTTTATCTGGTGATACTTCCCCATTTGTGACCAGTGGTCACAAAATGACTCTTAATGACCAAAAATTCAAAATTGAGTTCTTCATAGCATTGTATAGATGACATTAATTTGCGTTATCGGCGAAGTTGGACCAGTCATCTACAAGGATTGGGGGGTCACAACCTCTAGCAAAGCAACAACGCTAATTTTTTTTACAACATTCAATGGCTGCTGTTGGATGCTTGTGGCATGTAATATTATAATGAATACCATATCTGAAAAGCGAGGATTCTGCTCCTTATTTTGTTGTATAGTTGATGGGGACTCCTCAGCAAAAACATGGAAGAATTTGTTGATAAAATTGGTTAATTTATGGCTTTGTTTCAGATAATTTTTCCATCCTAAAGTGAACTATTGTTTACATACAGCCCATTGTCTACCCTTTATCGATGTTTTCTCATCAGGGAAGTGTAGGCAGAATTCTAACAATATAAAGTGGCTGAAAATGGACAAAACTATATATTTTTTGAAAATTTATTCCCTCAGGCACATATTTGGGATTTACTGGAAATACATATGCAATTTTACTCATTTTGCTATCAAGGGTCACATTCATTATTGTGTCTGCTACATGAAACTAGTACATTTTGGTAATGGTGCACTGGTCTAATTAAATGCTAATAGACCAGCATGTAAGTACTAGCACCATGTGCAGGACAGTCTGTAAGCTTTGTAGGGGATGTGCATTTCTGGAATTTACCCATGGCATTGTGTTCTCTCATAGTGACGGATGGACGCTTGTTCCCGGAATCTCTGCAGAGGTTCCCGCTGGCCCCCGCCTACCTCCCCGTCCGGTACCAGGTGCTAAACGCAGAATCTGCCTTCTTCCTGAAGGAGGCCAATCAGGACCTGATGCGGAACTCCAGCCTGCAGGCCCGCACCGAGCCCTTCTTTGTGTACCAGGCCCGGCGACCGCCCTCTGTCAACGCCAGCTACGGCCCACTGTGGGTGGAGCAGCCGGTGCCTCCGGAGCTCCTGCAGGTCGGCGGGGCCTTCTCCTCTGACCCCTCCTGGCCAACCTCTTCTTCCTCCTCCTCCATCTTCACCTTCAACTGGAAGGTCCAGACCTTCATCATCAGCGAGTGGATCTATCCCAGCGAGCCGAAAGTGCAGGTGCTGTTCTACGTGGCGGGTCGGGACTGGGACGACTACAGCAATGCGGATGGGCTGCCCTGCGTCAGGATGCTGGCCTTCCACGAGACGCAGGAGGTGCGGGGCAGCTGCAGGCTCCGGGGGGAGCTGGGACTCTGCGTGGCTGAGCTGGAGCCCCTGCCTGGCTGGTTCAGCCCCCCCAGCGTAGTGCCGGGGCGCCAGAGGACGGCTGAGCAGGCCAGCGGTACCCCCGTGGAGCTCTATTACCTGCTGCAGTCAGCTGAGAGCGGAGACTGCAGCTCCGAGGACCCCCGCAGGGGAGGCTCCACACGCTCTGACCCCAGCGGGGGCCCCGGGAGAGGGCCCCAGGGCCCCTCTGGCTCGGGCCCCATGCGCAGGATCGGCAGCGTTCGGCTGCACCAGAGCTCAACCGGCGCACAACTCAACCAGGTCAGGCTGGATGGAAACTTTGTGGTTCTGATGCCGTCGGGGCCGATCAAGCAGAGGGACACAGTCACTGCTTTCATCGCAACATCTGGTCCCTCCCAGGTGCAGAAGTTTACCCTCAGGTGAGTTGCTCTTTGATGGTCGTACGGTGGATGAAAAACCTTATTTGAGCCTCATGTAAATTATTGTAGTGTGATATGGTGCGGTGCAACAAATTTCCAAGTCACTTAAAAAAAGCTACAGACTCTCCTGAAGAAAGTCATACGCGACTTTTCGTGGTCTGAGTTTAATTCTCCTACCAAACCGCTCTTTCGTCATTATGACCTTTTGAGGCTTGCTGAGTAAAATTACCTCCAGAATGCTCACACACTAAATTATAAATGATGTGACCTCATCCCAATCAGCCTTACGACACTAGAGAAAAACACCTAATCATTGGGAAAAAACGAAGGCTAAAATGCACTGGTCTCAGTGTCGTGTGCAGAGGACCGCAAATCTAGAATGAGCCTGATGCTAAACTAAAAATGTCACACTCTCTCTCCATCTTTAAGAAAAATCTACGAAAGCAACTTCTATCTACATATGATTAGTTACTGCTTATACGAAGAGTTTTGTTTATGGATAAGATGATCGGTGCTCCGATGCTATCTTTATTCATTAATATTGTCTTGACCTGTATGTCTTGGGGTTCTAGGAGTGCCTGAAGTGTTATTGTAACTTACCTGAATATATACATGCATATGACAAAAAACAAATAAATAAAATAAATTAATAAACAATCATCATAATAAAATAAATAAATAAAAAATTACATTAAGTTAATATGCTTTTTTCTACTGCCTGAGAATGGACCACTACTGAATTGAAATCAAGTCACTTTTAAAATTTTTTTTCTTTCTACTGCCTGGGATTGTCTGTTGAATGTCTGTCTGTATCTTATCACGTTCATAGATATTCTGGCCAGTATCCTGTCTGTCATTACTATGTTTGAGAGAAATCGGGCCCCCTCTTAAAAGCTTTAAATAGCTTCCTTGGGGTGACCCTTTCACACATCCAGCCATTGTGTACTAAATGTTAACATATGTTTTGTGATGATGATGTGTGAACAAATGAAATGAAACGATGATTAATTTCAATTTGTGATTCGATGTGAGGGAACAATCTGTTAATTACTGGGGAACATTTCACATTACATAATTACAGTTAATGCCTTGGTTAAATCCTCTCCGAAAATGAAGAGGAACAGAATTATTAGTGTTATTAGCGCTAAAACTCATCACAGCAGAAGAAAATGAACCTTGTATCTCAAGGAAATAATACACCTTGACTGTATTGAAACAGTTTTTCACCTTACCTGCATATCAGCAATGTTGAGAACAAGCTGGAAACCACTCAGACCCATGGGCATGCATCCCACTTCTAAAGGTCTGTGAGTGAGTGAGTAAGTGAGTGAAGCGAATGAGCGAGTGAGCGGGTGAGTTAGTGAGCCAGTGACTGAGGGAGTGAGTGTGCGAGCGAATGAGTGAGTGTCTAAGCCAGTGAGTGAGTGACACAGAGTGAGTGAGTAAGGGAGCGAGTAAGAGTGACTGAGTGAGCGAGCAAGTGAGTGAGTGAGCAAGTGCACAAGATAGCGAATGAGCGCGTGGGTGAGTGAGTGGGTAAGTGAGCAAGCGAGCGAGTGAGTGAGTGAGTGCGCGAATGAGTGAGTGAGTGAGTTCCCTCAATTTGCTACGCATAGCCCGCGGCTGCAGCTTGCAGGGTCATGGGTAAAATGGTCCATCTTATGTGCAGGCAGTAAATTTAGTCTACGTTTGCCTCTTTAATTCAGCATAACTTAATTCATATGATGTTGGGTGATTCTTGTGTTATGTGTGTGATATTTGGAAGGTATTCTTGACATTTTTTAATGCACTATACTTTAATTGGGTTGCAGATGGGGATTAATATAGGACAACCACAAGATACCTGGGCTTTCCTATCAATGTGGTACATCAACTTGATATTTGCCTAACACATTGGAAGTACAGGACCAGAAAGAGGCTGCGTTACGTGTGTGACACAGAAAATGGGTCAATCGCTACATTTAATTTACATTCCAAAAGTTCTGTTATTTGAATGAAGGTTGTAACACTTTGGATTCATCAACTTCAGCAATAGTTTTTCCTGTTTGCATTAATTAGAACTTCAAAAAAAATACCTGGCTCATTTGCATCCCATGACCTCATTTGCATGTGTTATGGGTGTGACACCTTTGTTACGTGTATGGACCGCATGCAAATCTTGCAATGCGTAAGTCCATTTCATTTAAATAAAATCATATCTGTGGCTATTGTAGGTCCTTGTAAGTATGGAGGTGTTTAACATACATCTTTTGTACTAGCCAATGTTCATGATGAGAATATTGGGTTCGGCAGTATTAACATGGTGGACAGAAGTGAAGAGCAGACATTTCACACTTTAGTTTTATTCACCTTCAAATACTATAACAATGTACTTGTACTTTGGTCACACACGTCACCCGTAACACCGTGTGACAGGTACATTTTTGGCTATAAAACAGATTCTATTTGTGGGACTGAAGAAGTTATGCCACCCAAGCATGGAAGGTATAATATCAGGTTTTTCATATCTTCCTGTGGATTTATTATTTTTATAAAAACTTTTGTTTCCATATGTTACTTGTGTGATGTTATTCACCACCATATATTTTGACCCCTTTAAAAGGGCAGCTTTTAAGTCTGCAGGGACTTTTGCTGCAAAAGTTGAAAAATAACAACCTCAACAATGGATTATTTCTGTTGCTGAGTTTGACACTCATCCAGATCACAAAAAGAATACTTTAATTTCAAGAATGACCCACATCTCAAAAAATGGTGAAAAACTAAAGGACTTTAAAATTGGGAAATTTTACCCCAAAATACAATTTTTCTGAAATTGGCATATGCCATCCTTAACTAGAATAATAATTGTTAGAAACTAATGCACTAGTTATTTTAATGGGGCTTATTTGAATATTTGCCATTCCGGGCTCATATTTCAGAGAATGGCCCTTTGGAATTAATTGCAAAAAAAAAAAAGGAAAAACTTTTTAAACTTTCCTCTGATGTTAGACAGAGTCATCATGCAAGTGGAACTGTGGAAATTTTGATTTGTCAGTAGTTGGCTGCAGGACTATAATTTAAATATACCAAAAATTTGTGATGACATCCAAAATATGTGTATGACTCAAGCGTGCCAATTGGAATGACACTTCAGGGAATGAGTGATGGCCTGACTGTGGATAAACATGCACAGACTTGCAGTATTATAGCGCAGCAATAGTAGTTGTGGGATGCTTTCTGAAAATTGTGTTTCCTGTTGATTTGCATTGGCTCTGTAAGGCTGGGTCGTTCAAAATTTGAAAGGAGCACTCAGAATGATTCCCAGAAATAGGGATGAGAATGCAAGGCTGTTGCTGAATGTGAATAAATTGTGTAAAACATATTTGACAACACCTCCAGATTCTATTCTTTCTAAAATGTAAGATTTGATGACATACCCACACTGTAACACATTTCAGCCTGGTTGAACTTAAAAAAAAAGTTCATCCCGCTGCCTTAAAAATGTGAGTAAATTCAACTAAATGCGAACCCACTCAACTTGAAGATAAACTTTGTTTCAACTTGCGATTTGTCAAGACAATGGATAACTTTAAATTTACCTTTTGGAAACTCATAGAGTTCAATTTCTAAAACGTGTCATGCAAGTGGATATAAAGAGAGGAAATGAGCTCACGTAAATTATTGTTGCTGTATTGTTTTACAGTGCTTGTAGGCCATGCGTATGAAGTGTTTTGCTCAATGCGGCACTAAGGCACCTCCTCAACATTACAGTTTTTGAAAAATTCTTACAAACGTACCCTTATATAAAGATGAAGCAGATAGAATTTGCATTTGGTTTGCTGTCCAATATATAGTTGAATACATCCTAATACCATTGTCTCTACTTGTGGCTATATTTAACTTCTATTATACAACGTATTTAATTCCTATTTTTATTAAATAGAGGCTGGAATCCTTCTTGACCTCATCACAGTAATCTCTTATGCAAAAGATGTAGATTTAAAGAAATCATATCATTGCTTTTAACTTTTGTTCAAATTTAAAATGGTAATGGTTTGGATTGGTTTCTTTCGAGGAGAGGGAGGGCCACCCCAGGACATGCCCTAAAGATTTACTGTGATTTATTTTACGATTCATTTTTGAGATGACAAAGTACTATGAAGTTCCATAAAGATTTAGGAGGTCTTACAATCATTTTTCAAATGTAGAAACTTAGTAAGATTTCACCTAAGCTGTAAGATTTCACGACCACCCCCACATCCAGCTTTCATCAGTCACCTCCCACAACCCCACACCCCTTAGGTCTAACAGGGCCCCCCAACCCCACACACTGCTGAAGTGTGACAGTACCTCCCCCAACCCCACACTTCTTAAGTCTGACAGTTCCCCCCGACCCCACACCCATTAAATCTGACAGTTTCCCTTGACCCCACACTCCTTAAGTCTGACAGTTCCCCCCCCCACCCCACACAGTTTCCTTGACCCCACTTTAAGTCTGACAGTTACCCCCCGACCCCCCCGACCCCACACTCCTGAAGTCTGACAGTGCCCACCGACCCCACACCGCTTAAGTGTGATAGTACCTCCCCGACCCCACACTCCTTAAGTCTGACAGTTCCCCCCGACCCCACACTCCTTAAGTGTGACAGTTCCCCCCCACCCCACACTCCTTACGTCTGACAGTTACCCCCCAACCCCACACCGCTTAAGTGTAACAGCACCTCCCCCGACCCCACGCCTTAAGTCTGACAGTTCCCCCCAACCCCACACTCCTTAAGTGTAACAGCACCTCCCACAACCCCACACTCCTTAAATCTGACAGCTCCCCCCGACCCCACACTCCTTAAGTGTAACAGCACCTCCCACAACCCCACACCCCTTAAGTCTGACAGTTCCCCGACCCCACACCCCTTAAGTGTAACAGCACCTCCCCCCCGACCCCACGCCCCTTAAGTGCGACAGTACCTCCCCTGACCCCACACTCCTTAAGTCTGACAGTTCCCCCCGACCCCACACTCCTTAAGTGTAACAGCACCTCCCCCGACCCCACGCCCCTTAAGTGCGTCAGTACCTCCCCCGACCCCACACTCCTTATGTTTGACAGTTCCCCCAACCCCACACTCCTTAAGTCTGACAGTCACCCCCGATCCCACACCGCTTAAGTCTGACAGTTCCCCCGACCCCACACCCCTTAAGTCTGACAGTTCCCCCCGACCCCACACCCCTTAAGTGCGACAGTACCTCCCCTGACCCCACACTCCTTAAGTCTGACAGTTCCCCCCGACCCCACACTCCCTAAGTCTAACAGTTCCCCCAAAGTGCTGGCCTACACTGACCCTCACCCAATAACAGCAAAACACGTTCAATTCAAGAGTGATTTCATGAGGTGAAATGGTGAGACTACACTGCTGTTGGGATGGGTATTTGTGGTCCAATATAGGGCAGTCACCCCACAGTATGCCTTTCTTTGAATCGGGCTCTCGTAGCATGTTATACCACATTTTCCACCATGCAGTAGTTCACTGTTCACAGTCAAATATCTCTTTTCCTCAACCTTGCCTACGTCCCTCCATTTTTTACATTTAAAGTTCATCTTACTATTACTCACTTGCTCTTCATATGTACTTCTTTATCTCAGTGACTCTAAGGAGGTAAAGCACTGCCCTGGTTGACTCAGGTATTTTTTTTTCACAAGCCCAATTAACTTGTGGCTTCACCTCACTTAACTTGCTTTTTCATCAGTGCCATAGTAACATCTAGCTTCAAAGGTTTTTTGCTCAAACTGGATTTAGGCTTTGTAGCCTCAGCCACGTCTGCACACACAGAGAGGAGTACCTCACAGATATGCCTTTGCGTGCTGATATATTTTAATTAAATACTTTCAGGGTAAAAATATTGCACTCATAGGAAACTTTCAAACAAAGGTCCTGAATCTATGTGGCCGTGACACTCAACTCAGAGTGTAAGTTGTTCCCCATTGTTCTGGCAAAATTCTCGACCAGGCTGTTTGAACATGCAGCCTCATTATCTCCAAGTTTAATTAGCTAAAATTCATTCTCTTTATCTCCGGCCAGTTCATTTTGGTGCCAGGCATCTGGCATACATCGCCCAGGTGTTTGTTGCACGGTGGTGGCAGTTGAAACAAGTTTCCTCATCTCTGTACAACACTTGGAGCTTGAGAAATTCACGATATAAATACACAAGACTGTCACGCCTCTACCCCACACAGTGCGTGGGAGGCATACTGTTTTCAGGTAATCAGTCCGTTCGTCCATCAGTCACACATACTATATATTGTGTGTGTGATATCTACTGAAGGAGCTCATGGATTTTGACCGAATCAGACATGGTATCTCCCCACAAAGGATTACTGAAATGATTCGATTCTGGAGGTCATCTAGACACAGGTCAAGGTCACATAACGTCAGCTGTATGTGGAGGCTGAAGATCAGTATTAGGGTGTATGAAGCTATAGCAGGCAGAGGCAAGGCAATCAACACTTTTTGTTGACGTCTACCTTGTAATTTCATTATTATGTATGTATGAGATGTGAGATTGTCTGCAGGCTTCACATAGCCTTTCAAATCTGTGTTTTCATGAGTTTTGCATGAATTTCATATGTAATCACGTGGACTCTCTCAAAGGAACTGACACGAACATCACCCAATTAAACTATCTAGAGCTCCCAAAACCACATTTCCCACATGCAAATCACTTTACAAATTATTCCCATCTGTGTCATCACAGGTGGCTCTGCTCACATATAGGAATCACATGAGAATCTCTGCATTTGAGATTCTTGTATTTTCTCTGTGAGCGAGGGTCTCCTCTGTAGTGCTCATCCTTGAGTCCCAGCCTCGACTGAGACGTCTCTGGATGAACTTCAGACATGTTCCCCATGTCTGTGTGCATTTCCTGTAGTACACTGGGTTCTCCCATAGCTCAAAGGGGTTAGGCTAATTGGTGAGCCCTTTATTGCTCAAACGCATTAGTGTTCGCGTGTGAGCTAATGGTGCACTCCTGCCCCTCGCCCCTGCTTTCTGAAATAGACTCTTGCCCTTGAGTAACTCAAACCATTTAGCAAAAGTCACGTGAAATTAGCCTTTTCCCATGAAAAAGTCACAATGTCTCCTGTGAATGTAAGGTTTTGCATATCTAATTGACTATTTTAAATTACGTGTGATTTAATAAGTTTACATTTGGACAGGAAGTATGTCGAACGAACTCAATCAATTTGCCTTTCCGAGCACGGTAATAGCGCTTTGTGTGCAAATACAGCTAACATTTTCAAATATGCTTGGTTTTTTTCACAGGATTTAAAACGCTCCTTTGTGAAAATGTTAATATAAAATTAAAAGATTTTTCACATTAGATTTTTCAATGAAACGGCATATTGCAATATTTGAATTGAGATTTCATTTACTCGATTGACTACATTAGCTGCATCCCAGGTCTTCCTCCTCCTGGGAGCTCATTCATCCATCCATCCATTATCCTCAGCTCTTCCTCCTCTCTGGGATTGTGGGGAAGCTGGAGCCTATCCCAGCTATGAGTGACAGGCAGCGACACCAATCCAGCGCGCCCCTGGACTGCACCATTCACGCTCACACTCACGCCTACAGGCAGTTTAGAGTTTCCAGCGTCATTCGCTCACACACTCACACCTAGTACGGGCAATTTTGAGTCTCCAAGTAGCCTGACGTGTTTGTCTTTGGACTGTGGGAGGAAACCGGAGTCCCTGAAGAAAACCCACGTGAACACGAGGAGAACATTAAGAGGCAGCAGTCCTACCCCCTCAGCCACCAAGCTGCCCAAAAACCTGACCATTGAGGAGAGTTTTTCTTTTCTTTACTTCTAACCTTTGAAAACTTTTTTAGAGTAATTTTTCAAATTCAGTATTTTATATTCCAGAACAGGGGGACTGTAAATTTGCAATGATATTTGCAAGGATAACACGGTATCACGCCATCAAGTAGACTTGATGAATTCTTTTTTACTCGAGCAGACATAACTTAAGTTTCTTATCAGCCTGCCTGCTTGCGACAGTACAGCTGTGATGTAACACTATGCACCCTACGGGCTCGGTCCACACCAACACCAGGGACCTGTGTTGTGCGAAGAGCAGTCATTAATGAGCGCGCTCCACTGGAACACAGAAGGCTGGTGATGCAAGCCGCGGTGTCCCCACAATAATCATAGCAACTCTTGAGTCATTGAGCAAGGCTGTCAACTCCTCACACTGCAGAGGAGATTAGTCCCTGCTTACTTCAACCAATGGCGTTTTTTTATTTCATTCATTTGGGTAAACATGTCCAGCTAGATAACCGTTTAGTAATGTCAACCCTTTATTTTCACAAGCTGGTGCTCATCACATATGGAAAATTCATGGTTACTTTGGCATGTACTATGAAACCACGTGTTTGCTTGATGTGTGTGTTGATGAGTGATTTTCACATGTGATATTCGCCAGTGACCTTTGTCATAAAAAAATTAATAGATGAGATAAGAAAGGATGCATTTCCGCTGATGGACTTCCTGTAAGCCATACGAGATAGCAGCAGTATCTAGTAAAATACTGTAGGGGAAAGTTACACAATATTGTTTATCATTATTACAGTCGGGTGGATTGTGGGTATGTATCTGGTCCGTGCCTTTTTGCGTGAAGTTTACATGTCCTTCTCATGGTCACCTTGGTTTGCTCTGAGTGTCCTGATTACTTCCCACAGCCCAAAGACATGCAGGTTTGGTTAACTGTAGACTATAGTCAGTGGTGTACTGGAGGGTACTTGCAGTTATGACTCTTTAAGTGTGCAAGTATGAGTGAATGGCATGTATGGCCTGGATTGATGAACTGTCCAGGGTGAATCCCTACCTCAAGCCTATCTGTACCCACACAACCACTGGAAACTGGAATAGGTCCCAGCTCTCGCCCAGTTACGAATGCCCAGTAATATGCTAGTTGGATAATGGAAAGATGTTTACTGTGTGTGTATATGTGCTATCTGCCGAAACATTCTCATCCCGACTCGTCATATAGTGACGCTACCTGACAAATTGTTGATATGTCATGAAAAAAGAGGCTTCTGGTGCCCTGATCTGATGTTCATGGTTAGGGGTCGGGTTAAGGGTTAGGGGTTAGGGGGTAGGGTCCGTTTTAAACTTGAGCCAAATAAGGACGCCAAAAGCCTCCTTTTTCATTGTATATCGATGCTTTGTCAGGTAGCGTCACTATGACGCGTCGGGATGAGACTGGGCTCTATGAGACAGCAAGAGTAATGTCATTTATTTTAGGAGGACTGGTGCGACACGACACATTTAGTCAGACTTGAAATTTGGCTGGTGTGAGGTTGTCTGGGCTTAAATTCTGGCACACTTCCAGCTACCTTGGATGCAAAGACTCTCTGATGAGTTTCCAGGCCTCTTCTTTGAAAGTTTGACAAAATGGCTTCCTTTAGGTAAATTTGTCCGAATCACTGAGCAGCTGATGGTAATTAGAGTGCTTAGAGGAAACAGAGATTTAGGATATTTAACTCACTGTGAAAACGGTGGTGTAATTAATTGGTTGGCGCGCAATCACGATGCGTTTCTGAGCAGTGAGATAAAGAGGTCCTGCTGATTTGTCAACCAGTTGGAAATGCAAATGAGCTAGAAAGCTTTAGCGCGGCGCAGATGAATGTAAACAACTAAGTGTGGTTAAATTTTAATTCACTGCACCCAATTATTGCAGCCTGATAAAGATTCAGTCAAAGGACAGGACAATGCGTCCTCAGAAACATTTATTTATTTATTTTGAGACAAATGAGCAAAAGCAGGTAGACTCTTCTTTCATTAATGAAACACTAAATACTGGTTGGATTCTAGGCCTTACCCATTGATTTGGTTTTATTAGCATCCCATGATGCATTGCTAGTGGAAATTTTTGGGAGCATTTATCATCCAAACAAAACAAAGCTTAGCAGAAAAAGAGCACTTCTATTTATGTGTGAGCAAATGGAGGATAAATGATGACATAATCCAATGACAGTCTATTAGAGTTTGTACGAAAATTGGATGTGAAGTAGTGAACCTCCCATGCTAAGAACTTCCGTTTTTGTGCAAACTTTTCTTAACATTTTTGAAGTTTAATGTAGAATTAAGTGGGCCACGGTCCTGCCAAGACCCCAGGTCTGTATAGTTCCTTATAGATTTTATCAAATTCATAAATAAACTCACCACCACTTACAACTGAACACATTTCCTCTTGGTTTTAGCTGATTCAAAGAGTTGTCACAGCACCTGCCATTTATTTATAATTTGTGGTTGTTGTGGACTGTGCGGGTTTAAATTTATAGCTAATGTGTCCCTCGGGCAGACAGAATATTAATGATATGCTTTTGAAACTTGGCTAATGGGCTTTTCTTCAGACACACTCTAAACTGATTTCCCTCGAGGAGCAGTCTTTGGCGGGTCTCGTTGGCGGAGACCCAATCTGCCTTGTGTAGTCGAGAGTTTGTCTGGTTCGGCAGCTGGTAAAACATGGACGGTAGTGTCCGAGTGACAGAGGTTCACCAAACGTGACATTGGATTGTTGAGAGTATTGAGGGGTAATTATGGGCAGTGCTGACTGTGATTTGAAGCAGCCCTGTGCCCTGGTGTTGGATGTGTGTGGGCACTGATATGTTCTCTGGCCCAGTGTCATTTCTGCTTGCATTATACAATGTATATCTCCAGTTCTAAGTGCAGTTTTCGGGATTATTCATGGATTCATTTTAAAGTTTATTCCAGGACGGTATCACGTGGAGCGTCTAATTGCAGGTATAAAATTGGGGCACTGACTAATTTTCACGGCAGCATAATTGGTTTGCATGAATTACCAAGTCATTTACATGAGATGCTGAGAGGTTTCATCAAATTAATATCTCATTTAAAAGTGCTTTCTATGAACTAATATCTTGTGTATACAAGATGGCAAGTAATTTTTACAAATTAATATCTTGTTTATGCAAGATAGTGAGTTGTTTATATGAATTAATATTGCATTAATAAGCAGTGAGCGATTTGCAGAAATGAATGTTTATGTCATCTTAAGTGATTTGTGTGTGTTAACTTGTTTATGTAATTTAGCGGGCTGCGTGGTTTGTTGGCTGCAAATATATTAATTTGTTTTTGGCACTGGGCATCTCTCCATATGACTATCTGAAAGATGTTTTTGGGAATACTCTAAAAAATAAATTGAAAAAATAAAGCATTGGTGGTGTTTAATTGAGCATGTTTACTGTCAGATTTCAACACCAGAAATTTTTTGTCAGTTTATGCCTGGCCCTAACCATGGGCTAATTAAGGACTCATCTTAACATCTCATCTCCAAGGATTGCGATTGACCATTTGCAAATGTTTGGCATGGCTGTTCGCCAGACATTGCTTGCTACATATGTGGGATTTCTGTGGACATCCAACTCCCCTGTCACTGTTGGCATCATTGGATCTGTAAACATTTTTTGCTACCAGTTGAAGAGTTTCTTATGTTGTTGTATAAGGTGATGTCAGTGAACTAATGAACAACATGGATGGTGTTAAATTTTGTGTTACACATCATGTTTTCCCCGCATTTTATTCTTTATGGCCCTTTTTTTTTTTTTTTTTTTTTTTTTTGTGTAACTACTTGGGCATACTTTTAACTTAAACACTATTCTGCTCATCTAGATGGGGCAAGCTTTTTATTTTCTTGTTGAAATCTTTTATAGCAATTGTATTATGATAGACAGTCTTTCCCACAACATTTTTAAAGGGACATTATCTTCCAATACAAATGCCACCTAAATAATTCCCAGATAACAATACTTTCAACTTTTAACCTTTTCAGGGTGATTCAACCCCCATGAAATTCAAATATCGAACAATGGGTGTGAGCAAACAGGCTATTCTCCCTTGAATGGGGCACGCCATTTTATTAGAGCAGTCCCTTTTTCGGCGCTTAGCTATGATGTTACTCCAGCTGCTCAGCATATACGCCACATACAGCATACACACAGTACAATCGCCGTCTGTCCAACAAAATCTTTGTGAAATGAGCTAGCTAGCCAGCGTGCACGGAGTACCTTTCCATAACCATAACCAGTCTTTTTTGACAGGAATTATATACGACAATGCATTTTTAGGACCATGCTTCCTTCGCATGTTTGGGACATTACTCTAGACAGTAGCTTATTTTTGGGACGTCTAGCCTATAGCCTGGCATACCTTTTTTCTATTAGCCACAAGATCATCATGAGTTGCATTTTTTTTCTCGGATGTTTCGGTCTTCCTTTCACCCTTTTGGGTGGACTGATGAGACTGGTGGTGTGTGTTCCAGCTGCCCTTGAGCGACTAGCAGGCCGTTTGAGCAATATGTGTGTGAGGATGAGTGACAGGGTGGATGTGTGTGAAGGAGTGTATGGAGTTTGGATGTGTGGTCTGCAGTGCGTTGACATTGACGTTTGGTGTGTGTGCTGGAGAGCAACGGTGATGGCAACAAGAATGGCACAACTAAACGGGCCTCCAAATGGGACTGAGAGTAAAATATATAGATTGATGTCTGGATACATGTGTATTTTAAGGAATCTACATAACAAACATGCATGATAACACTGACATCGATCCAGAGATTAATTTCTTGAGTCATGTAAACAGTGATTGTTCTTACTACTCTGATGATGAGTTTATGAACAAAGTTAACTTAAAAAACGGAGTGTCAGTCATACACATCAACAGCAGGAGTCTATATAAAAACTTCCAAAGCATTAAAGAATACTTGAGTAACTTTGCTACACCGTTTAGTGTGGTAGTGATTTCGGAATCATGGATGACTCAGGACAAGGGGACAGATTTTGAATTAGAGGGGTATGAATTTAATTTTATCAATAGAGTCAATAAGAATGGAGGTGGGGTAGCTTTATTTGTAAATAGAAGACAAAACTATAAGATAATTAACAATATGACTACTGCTGTTGACGACGTGTGTGAATGCATCTCCATTGAGATTTTCATGGAAAAAAGCAAAAACATTATTGTCAGCTGCGTTTACAGAGCACCCGGTACTAATATAGAGCACTTTAAAGATGTCACGGAAAATTTATTCTCAAACATGGACCAGAAGGTCACTTTCATTTGTGGGGATTACAATATAGACCTATCAAATCCTAATAAATTGGAACCAATAGATGAGTTTAGTGCTGCAATGTACAGTATGGGTTTTTATCCTACCATCACCAAACCAAGTAGAATAACATCTCATTCTGCTACAATTATAGATAATATTTATACAAATTATTTGGAAGGGGATTTAAACAGTGGAATCCTAATAAATGATATAAGTGACCACCTGCCAGTGTTTGTACTATATGATTGTGAGCTCAATTTAACGGAAGAGAATGAACCAGAAATGAGACACAGGAGAGTGAGAACTGAGGATAAAATTAGTAAAATGAGAGGTTCACTATTAAGTCAAGATTGGGGGATGGTTTATTAAGCAGTGGATGTAAACTCAGCTTATGATATTTTTTTGGAGACATTTTTATCAATATACTAAAGAAGCTGTCCAATGGTACAAAGCAGGGGAAAAGCAACACGCCTGAATAAACCCTGGATCACAAAGGGATTGTCGAATGCCTGTAGGAAAAAAATATATTGTATAAGGATTTTATAAAAAAGAGAACGACTGAAAGTGAAATTAAATATAAAAAATATAAAAATAAACTTACTGATATAATTAGAAAATGTAAGAAGGATTACTATAACAATGTGCTTGCAAAGTACAAAGATAATATAACTGGAACATGGAAAATATTAAATTCAATTATTAGAAATAAGAAATGTAACACCAGTTTCTCTAAATGCTTTATAGATAATGATAAGACAATTACTGATAAGAGGGAAGTGGTCCAAGGCTTCAACAATTTTTTTTGTGAATATTGGGCCCAAACTGGCTAGTGAGATAAAACCTCCACAAGAGGGAGGCATTGAAAAATATCTCGGCGAAAGAAATCCAGCCACAATGTTCCTGAGTAATTCAGATAGGAACGAAATAATAGATCTAGTTCGTAATTTCAAAAGTAAAACATCATTAGATTGTCATGGAATTGACATGACACTAATTAAGCAAGTGATTGACACCATTGTGGACCCCCTTACATACATATGTAATTTTTCTTTTAATTCAGGTTGTTTTCCAAATAAAATGAAATTAGCCAAAGTGATTCCTTTCTACAAATCCGGAGATAAAAAACTATTCACCAACTATAGACCAGTATTATTGCTTCCCCAGTTCTCTAAGATACTAGAGAAACTTTTTGTTGTTCGTTTGGATAGCCTCATCGAAAAGCACTGGTTGCTCATGGAAAGACAGTATGGCTTCAGAACAAGCAGATCAACAGCAATGGCCTTGATGGAACTGGTGGAAGAGTTAACAAGTGCTATAGATGAAAAGAAGTATGCAGTGGGGATATTCATAGATCTTAAGAAAGCATTTGATACCATCGACCATGATATTTTACGACAGAAATTGGAGAGATATGGGATAAGAGGAGTAGGACGGAATTGGCTAAAGAGCTATATCGAACATAGACATCAGTTTGTTCAGATGAGCATCATTAGGTCTACTCTTTCAAATATCACATGTGGTGTACCACAAGGGTCAGTACTAGGACCGAAATTATTCATTCTGTATATTAATGATATTTGCAAGGTCTCAAATTTTTTGAATTGTGTTGTTTTTGCGGATGATACTAATGTTTTCTGTGCTGGGAAGAATCTTCAGCAGCTTTTGGAAGATGTTACTGGTGAGTTGGAAAAGCTCAAGTTTTGGTTTGATGCAAACAAATTATCTCTAAATATTAAAAAAACTAAATATATGATTTTTGAGAAAAAAGGATAAACATCTGGACATGCCAATTGATTTAATAATTGATGGTGTCAAGCTGGAAAGAGTATATGAGAACACATTTTTAGGAGTCATCATTGACCACAGCTTGAGCTGGAAGCCTCACGTTAAACATGTTAGATCCAAACTGTCGCGCATGATTGGAATTTTATGTAAGACAAGACACATGCTCACTTATAAATCATTGTACATGTTGTACTGTACACTTGTACTTCCATATCTGACTTATTGTGCCGAGGTTTGGGGATATACTTATAAAAGCACCCTACAAACAATATGCATCATGCAGAAGCGTGCATTAAGAATAGTGCATAATGTGGGGTTCTATGAGCATACAAATGAATTGTTTCTGAAATCAAGAGCATTGAAATTTTTTGGATCTTGTGGATTGTAAAAACCTACTCCAAGAAATATACAAAAAATGTTTGGTGAAGAGAAGGAGGCTATAACTTAAGAGGGAGAGGGAAGTTAAAACAACCGCTTGTTGGGCGCCCCGGTGGCTCATCGGTCTAAGCGCGTGCACCATAAAGGCTGTGTCCTTCCCGCAGCGACCTGGGTTCGATTCCGGCTCAGGTCATTTGCTGCATGTCTTCCCCCATTCTTCTCCCAACCTTCCTGTCTCTCTACACTGTATAACTGTCAAATAAAGGAAAAAATTCCCAAAAAATAATCTTTAAAAAAAAAAAAAAAAACAACCGTTTGCTCGTACCACACTGAAAAGTATGTGCATATCTGTTTGTGGAGTGAAGCTCTGGAATAGCTTACCCAATGATATCAAAGAGAGCAAAAATGTTGCCCATTTAAAAACAATGTTTAAAAATAAGATATTTGATAAATACAGAATAGAAAATGCTGATAACAGCAAATGATCAAAATCATAAAAAACTACAGATGCATTATAATTCATTCTTTGAAAAAACTGAGTTTTTTGGCCTTTTGTTTAGTGAATGTTTTAGATTCTGGTTGTGTAACAAAAAAAAAAAGGAAAAAAAAAGTTTGTATGTATGTCGGTAGGTATGCTTTTTGTAGGGTGTAACAGTTGGCATGTACTATATGTATATATGTGCACTCAGGTACACACTTATGCACGTATGTATATGTAAACAGTATAATTAATATGTTATCTGTGTTTTGTTTGCTCATTGTTATAAAGATTCTCGGAATGAATCAGAAATGAAATTGATTACAAGGGTTCGGCAGCCATAAGCTTTTGCTTCAGCTGAAACCCCTTTTCGACCAGCCATATTTATTTTCTTTAATTCTTTAATTATGTTTAATATGTTGTGCTGCTGTGATCGAAATAAACATATTCATTCATTCATTCATTCATTCATTCATTCGAACATTAGTTTGTTCACTAGCTGGCTAGTCAATGTTGACTGTGAATTAAAAAACTATGGCAAGTTCAACCGTGAATGTCTGTGACTCATTACAGCGTATCAGAGTGATGTAGCTCAGTACAAACATAAAGCTTGCAACAAACGCAAAAATTTACTCAAATTGTTTCATAAGTTTCAAGTGACATGCTTACTCGTAAGATCCTCTATATCATCTGGGGTAGGCTACCGTACCGCACAGCAAGTTTTTGTCATTTGTACAGTGAGTTGACCGGTTCCGCAATTTGACCGATTCCGCAATTTGGAGAAATCAAACTTTATTTGCGGGAAAACAACTTCGCTGTCAGCCTTGAGTTTGACACCGCTGGAACGGTAAATTATTGTGGATTTAACTCTTAGCTATCGTTTCGAGATATTCGGCTTGATAGAGAAATAAATGCCCGATAACTGTTGCTTGCCGTTGCAGCAGTACCAAATCAACGCGTGTGATAAGGCGCACCCTGCAATGTGTGGCCGTTCAACACATGTATTCCCGGGATTCATCTCATGTTGTTACTGTCATTATGATTGGAAATTATCATATATTTGACCATATAAATCCCAATTTCATTCTCTTGATACTTTTTCATCAACATCCATAAGAGTGACTGCTTGTCATTTGACTAGTTCTGCAAACGCCATTCTGTAGGTTTTCAAACTTGTAATTTATGAGACATGTTTATTCTTGTTTATTTTTCTGAAAGAATTTTATGAAAGTTTAATCTAGTCAATGTGAAATAAAACATCTTTTCCCCCGCCATAATGGTTTTTCTGTGGCTAAACGGGTTGATCATTACTCATGTCCTGTGTTAATCTGAACTTGCAGTCGCATCCTGATAATTTTAATGTATACTTGGTATGTACTTGAATTGGAAAGAATTGAAAGAATCATCCATAGTCGCTGATAGCAGTTGAATAGGCTATCGATGGATGTACAAATCGTCTTTAACTGAGGCCAGTGCACGTGGATTCTAGCTGACACAATGTCAACACACGGAACAATTATCCATAAATTTGAGCAATTATTATGATATACCCTGCAGGGTAATGCTGCCTAAAATTGGTGGAAAATACATGTGTCTGTTCCTTTGTGACAGGGGCACGCAATAATGCCAATAAACAATGAATATCATAAGTTTGGCCTGGCAAAGGGCGCTGTTTGCGAAACTGGAAATTATTTGCGGAACCGGTCAAAGGATGTGCCACTGAAAAATGACTGTGCAAGGCTTTATTCCTCATGACTGAAGAAAACTAATTGATCCACAAAGTACGTGAGTAATTTCCGCAAATTCATGAACAGATAACTTTCTGCCACCGAATGTTGCATCGATACCAGACGCTTCAGACCAATTCCGTTTGTGGAACCGGTCAACGTACTGTATGTATGCTTGTATGTCAGTCATGCAGACATAGTCAAGGTCTAGGTGCAGGAAATCTAACTTACCTGCTTTCTTTCCAGGCCGGCGATTCGTTTCAATAGCCAGATATCACACAAAAGACCCGTAATGTTCAAGTATTATCATCACAATGCATAAAGCGTGAATGCAATACAGATGAAAATGACCATAGTGAGCAGATCAGTGATAGATGAGATAACATCACTATTTACTGTGCCCCTAGCGGTATTTCCTCAAGAATACTGTCAGCTAGAAGTGTCATGGCACCTTCCATAAGCTTATCAAAACCATCGAAACAATTCGAACGGATGACCCCACATGAAAAATTTCCTACACATGATTGATTTTGTATATTTATGCAGCTATTGAGTGTGACTTGCTGTACCATGGTAATGTCCCTTAAACAAAAGTCCAGACGATATATTTCGGAGCCATGTAAATGTATGTTGAGATTGCAGCTCCGTAAAAAATACCACCGTGTCATACTGTGTAAGGTGCCTCGTCATTTCTACTTTTGCCACAGTTTGGTCTTTGTCCTATTTTAGTCATGTATAATTGTATCCCTGGCTGACAAGTCGGGGAAGCTATCTAGCAGCAATTGTCATGCCGCGTTTGCCACATCCGAAGACATTTTATTGAGAGCGCTGTACAGGCCACAGATTTCAAATGATTCATTTCCCATTTGGCATCAGCCTTGAGTGTAATAAGGTCACAAAGCCTATCGATTTTGGGAGCGATTGCTTTAGGGCATCCGGGGTTATGTTGACCAGCCGGCGACCAACTGTCTAGTTTATGATTGTATTGTGCTTAACTACTTTTTGAAGATACAGGATTGTACCCCCAAAAACCATCTAAAATTTCTTTCTGCCATTCACTCAAGCACAGGCTATCAGACGATTCATTTTTCTTTTGTTGTATAAAACAAGTCACTACGGAGGTGATTAGTGACTGAGGATAACCTAGTCCTGCTTGTCGCTGATATATAGAGGACCCACACACATTTTCCTGTGTGGTAGTCATCGATATATTGTTCCTTGGTAGCTATTTCCCTGTATGCTGGTCCTTGATAAGCATTAGCCTAAAGACAAGACTGGGGTTAACATACTCAAGACTCGTACACTGTATATTTTGTAACATATAGGGTAATGTGAGATGGTGCATGAACACTGATTTATGCAAACCACTGTAGTATAAGAAAATTTCAACAGCCATTAAAGTTTGAAAATTTAGTACTGAACGAATGGAGAAAACATTTGCTGTAGTAAACTATGTTATGTGAATGCTGGTTAAGAGCCAGTTTTTCTAAGAATCAGGCAAAGGGTGATATATGATAGTCTCAGATTTGCCCAATATTTTTGTTGGTGAAAGATGGTTGTTTCAATAGAAAAGCAGAAACTTTTTGGGTGCTAATTCCCTTCGGTTTCTTTTTTAGGGGTACTAGAAGGGCCAAAGATTCCGAGATAAGACTGAAAAAAATTCAGTGCTGAAATGCAATTACTGTAGAACTTGCTTAAACCGTTCTCGTATAAAACGGAAACTTGCTCATACCGGACAACAGTTACAGTTACTTTGTTGAGTATTTTACCTCAGAGAGGGTTTTTATTCCCCCAGGGGGCATTTCCAATGCTCAAGATTATTTAGCGGAAATTGAGGTTAGGGATAATGAAATATTAGACAAGTAGCATAAACTAAAGGCAGATAAGGCGGCGGGTCCTGATGGCTTATATCCTAGAATGCTCAGTGAAGTTAGTGAGATCATCTTTAAACCACTCTCAGCTATCTTCAGATGGTCTTTAGAACCTGGAAAAATACCAAATGACTGGAAGCAAGCAATATAATACCAATATATAAGAAAGGGGACCGTCCTGAGCCAGGAAATTACAGGCCAGTCAGTTTAACTTGCATTGCATGCAAAATACTGGAATCTATCATAAAAGACGAGCTGGAACTATTTCTTGAACATAATAATATCTTGAGGGATAGCCAACACGGTTTCCGTAAGGGAAGGTCATGCCTGACAAACCTTCTGGAATTCCTTGAAGAGGCCACCAAGACTTATGGTCAGAGCATGGCTTATGACATCATATTGATGGTATTCGCAGACATCCTTCTGACGTCACGGCGGCCATATTGTTGATATACCGCTGAGGAGCAGAGCGAAGATTTCAATTGAGTTAAACGAGCCGTCATGGCATCCTCATCGCGCTATGACGAGAAAACTTGTTTGATTGGCGTCGATCCATATAAATTGGACTCAGCAGCATTTAGCTGAGATATATCTTTGCTGCCAGCCGTGGATTACCCCAATATTTGCCACTATTTAATCCACACAGTGTCCGCCTACACGGCGCATGAGCTGTAAACTTGCATTTGGTCCAAAACGTCAGTTTTTGTGTCAGCATTAATATTTTGTATTTCTGTGTGTTAACTGGGCATTTTATGGCGTCTTAACTGGCTATTTCTGTTGTACAGTAAGAGAGTGCTAACCGGGCATTTTATGGCGACTTAAGACACAAATACAAAATCTTAATGCTGAAGCCAAAACCAACGTTTTGGATAAAACTGTGTTCCATAGAACGGAAAGGATGCAAGTGTAGCTACAGAACGAGGATTTAATTTCAGCGCTTTTGGATGCAGCCGTTAAATCCATTCAACAGTAGCTCACCATGAATCTCGTAAGTCAATAATATTGACTGTCATATCAGCTGTCTTGACGTCGCCTCCTACCAAAACGATGTCAGGCACCGGTAGCTAGCACCTTGCATCTTTTATCACATCAAGCAACATTCACTGTCTGACAAAACGATCTCTGACTAATAAAACCGTTATCTACCAGTGATTAAATGCTGTGCACACACTTTACTGGGGAAAGTGGCTTATCTAACTCTAACGTTACCTGAGGTAAAATGATCGGAACAGACTTTGCTGTAAGGAGTAGCCTGGAAGTCTCTCCTATTGATTCTAGCTAGCCACAGGTCTCTCCTCCGCTGGCTCAACTCCTCTGCCTCTCTCCCCTCTCTTTTCCTCACAGTGGGTATTGCAAAAAATCTAACAACGTTTTTTTTGTTGCTGTTATTAGAACAGCCGTGAACCACACAGCAAACCATGTTGAACCAACCAGGGTTGATACGATCGCTAAAGAATGTGAGGTAGAAGCCTCTCGATAGAGTCGCGTCGGGAATGTTAGTTGGGATGTCAACAATATGGTCGCATCGAACGTTGATGACGCGGATTGAATACCACCGATACTTGGATTTTCAGAAAGAATTTGATACAGTTCCGCATAAGAGACTAATTTTTAAAATAAGCTCCATTGGAGTTACAGGAGGTATTCTGGAGTGGATTCAAAACTAGTTACAGGACAGAACACAGAGTGGTGATCAGTGGAATCTCGTCTGAGCTAGGTATGGTGGGGAGTGGAGTCCCTCAGGGATCAGAGTTGGGACCCCTGCTGTTCCTCATCTACATTAATGACCTTGATAGGAATATTGAGTGCAAATTAGTTAAATTTGCAGATGATACTAAATTGGGAGGTTTGGCAAATAGTTTAGAGTCCATTAATATGATTCAGGATGATTTGGATAGAATCCAGAATTGGGCAGAAATGTGGCAAATGAAATTAAATGTAGCGAAGTGTAAAGTTGTACATGTAGGTAATAAAACAATTAGACAGGATTGCTTCATGGGAGGTTTAAAACTGGAGTGTGCTCCACATGAAAAAGATCTAGGAGTGATTGTTGACCAAACCCTCACAGGTTCTAGCCATTGTGCCGTAGCAGTTAAAAAAGCCAATCGGATGCTGGGATACATTGCCAAAAGTATTGAGTACAAGTACAAGGAGGTCATACTTCTCTTGCGCAGCACATTCGTCAGACCACATCTGAAGTATTGCATACAGTTCTGGGGACCATACTTTAAGAAAGACATAGAGGCTCTATAAGAAGTTCAGAGAAGAGCAACCAAGCTAATTCCAAGTATAAAAGATGAAAGCTATGAGAAGAGGCTGAAGATCCTTAATCTCTTTAGTCTTAGGAAAAGGAGACTTAGGGGTGATCTGATTGAGGTCTTTAAATATACTCAGTCAAAAAAGAAACTTCACACTCATAAATTTCTAAATATTTTCTTGAAACTTAATACAAGAGATATTCATTCATTCATTTTCTATACCCGCTTATTCCTCACTAGGGTCGCGGGGCGAGCTGGAGCCTATCCCAGCTGACTACGGGCAAAGGCAGGGACCCACCCTGGACAGCTTGCTAATCCATCGCAGGGCGCACACACCATTCACAGACCATTCACTCTCACACTCATACCTATGGGCAATTGAATGTTTCCAATTAACCTAACATGCATGTCTTTGGACTGTGGGAGGAAACCGGAGTACTCGGAGAAAACCCACGCGACCACGGGGAGAACATGCAAACTCCACACAGAAAGGCCACAGGCCGGATTCAAACCCACAACCTTCTTGCTGTGAGGCAGCAATGCTAACCACTGCGCCACACGTGCACAAGCATGCAGCATGTGCGAGCATACATCAAGGTAAAAGCATGTTTCCTCGTGTTCCTAGTGAGACACGTGCAATTGAGCCCACGTGACATCTCGGAAAAACAAGTTCTTACAGTCAATTATCCGTTGATTTGCAATGCCACGACTGTCAAACATTCAACGTGAACGTGCCATTGGCATGCTGAATACGGGAACGTCGGTCACTGACGTTGCCAGGGTTATGGGATGCAGTCGACGGACTATCCATGATCTTCGGACACGTCTCCAACAAACTGGCACCACAGCAGACCGACCTCGTTCGGGTAGACCACGCGTGTGGCGACACAAGCAGAAGACCGACAAATCGTCTTCGTCATTTGCGTAATCGATTTCTCACTGCAACATCCATTAGGAATGAATTGTTTAGAGGTCGTGTGACTGCCCAAACCATACGTAATCGCCTGCGCCCTGCTCGTCTCCATGCACGCCGGCCATATCGTGGACCAATTTTAACCCAGTTACACTGACGTCAACGGCTTCTCTGGGCACAACGACATCTGAGATGCACTCAGCGTGATTGGAATAGGGTCGTTTTTAGTGACGAATCCAGATTCACTTTGCACTTCGCTGATGGGAGAGTTAGAGTTTGGAGGAGATGCGGTGAACGCAACGCCCAGTGTTGTGTGCAGGAAGTGGACCGTTTTGGGGGCGGTAGTGTTATGGTTTGGGGTGCCTTTAATGGTCCTGCCCGTTCCCGACTGATGGTCGTTCAAGGAAACCTAACTGCTGCAGGATACAGAGATCAAGTGCTCATTCCAGAGCTTTTGCCATTCATGACAGCTCATGGCCCAGGTCTGACATTCCAACACGATAATGCCAGATATCATACGGCCATGGCATCAATGTCATGGAGTGGCCCTCAAGGTCTCCCGACCTTAATCCCATAGAACATGAATGGGATGTGTTGGGCAGAAGACTCCGTCAAGTGAGGAACCCTCCACAGAATTTGCAGGAACTTGGTGCCATATTGGTTCAATTATGGTGGCGCATCCCCCAAGCTGTGTTCAGACGCATCATTCAATCCATGAGGAGACATTGCGTCGCAGTTGTGAACGCTCATGGAGGGCATACGCGCTATTGACATGCTTTCATCAAGTTGTAACTTACCATTTTTACTCTCTTACATTTCCGTAGCATTTCCGGTGGAACTGGTTACATTATGAACATGATTTTTATGGTACACCGTCCTTAATGGGTGCAAAATGGAATTAAATCATTATTTAAAACCACTTTTCTTGTATGTTCAACTTATCGACCTCCAAATGAGTGTGAAGTTTCTTTTTTGACTGAGTATATGTTAAAGGGATTAACAAAGTGAATTATGTAAGATTCCTTCGGCCAAGTTTTGTTAGTAGAACTCGGGGGGCTCTATCTTTCACACTGCCCTACCCGTTGCCACTACCCGCTACCCGTGAATTACGCATTTAGCAGCTTCCACTATCCCTAAACGGTATCTTGCGGCCACACTACCCGCTATACATTATGCTGAATCCTTTATTTGCGACGGGAGGCGTGCCCGTGGGCGTGTTTATGCGCTTTCCCTAAAATTGCTATCTTGACCACACAGGTTAGGGAAAGCGTATAGCGGGTCCTCAAACCACCCGCTGCCCATTTGGCAATTGAAGACACGGCTTCTCTCCCCCTATGCGATCTAACAGCGACAAATGGGCTACATTCAGTTCAGAAAAATAATTAATTATAATTAGGTCTATGCACTGGCACTCAGTGACGTAACTTTTTTTCCAGCGAGAGCGGCATGTCAGAACTCTTAAGTGAATGAAGGTAATTCTGGTGACAAGTACGTGGTGTCGTCCGTTTACATTTTCCAATCGGACAGCTGTCAATTTTTTTTTACAGCAAGTTGCGTGACCGGTGCTGCAAAAAACAGGTGTGCGTACCAGTCGCCGAAATTACCTTCATTCGCAAAAGAGTTCTGAAATGCCGCTCTCGCTGGAAAAAAAAAAAAAAAATACCGTTGCTGAGTGCCAGTGCACAGACCTATTTATAATTAAATTATTTTTCTGTACTGAATGTAGCCCATTATTTTGTCGCTGTTAGATCGCATGGGGGAGAGAAGCCGTGTCTTCAATTGCCACTTGAATTTTCTTGAATTGGAAAACGTGTTAATAAGGGAAAACCATCTAGAATTAGCCAGGACTAATTGTAGTCAATAAAGGGAAGGATATTTTCTCCCAAATTTTCCAGGTCTAGCGCCGCCCTGAGAATTATTTCCCACAGAACGAGAACGTGTGACAAAACTGCGCCTGAACGCCTCTCCCATCAGGCAGTGACGGAATTATGTCACCTGGTTGCAGATGATGTATACACCGCTGCCAGCTGTCCGTATGCCTTGCCCGTTGCTCTTAGGGTTACTGTGGCACTATTTTTCTATGTTAGTGGGTCATTCCAACACCCACTCAGCTCAATCAGAGGCATGACCCAATCATGGTGAAATGCATTTTTTTTTTTTTTTTTTTTTTTTTTTTTGAAGTTTCAATCACAAAAGGGGTAGGCTTGATGTTTTTTTTAATTACATACCAAACATTAAGCAACATGTCAATGTCAAATAATAATAATAATAATAATAATAATAATAATACAATTCATGATTAACTTAACAAAAACATATCCTCCCTGTCTGGATTTGACCTCATGCACGAGCAATTTAACCGTCTTCTTCGAGAAACGTGGCGACCTTCCTCTCTCCATCACGGGTTTCGGTTTGAAGATTTGGGATAGCGCAGCCTGCTCCGAAAGGCAATGGCACCTAGCACACTGATTGGTTTAACTGGCGTAACGCCCAAACCACGCCTATGCATCATATAACGGGTAGCGCAGGTGTTTTAGGGATATAGGCAGGTGTGCAAGATTGCAACTTTTGCGGGGGAACGCCTCTTGCGCAATGCTAAATCCCCAAATAACGGGTTTAGGAACTCTGGCGCAAGATTGGGCCCAGAGTCCCAAATGGAAGTTGACCAAGGGTAAATTTAGCACTGATATTCGGAAATATTTTTTCACCCAAAGAGTAATTTCGATGTGGAATAGCTTGCCTGACCTTATTGTTGAGGCAGAAACCTCGGGAATTTTTAAGAGCAGGCTTGACTTAAAGCTAGATACCATTGAGTCATTGAGTATCTGAAGGGATATATTCACAATAGTAAAAAGAAACTGGCGAGCTTAGTTGGGCTGAACGGCCTGTTCTCGCCACTCATGTTATGTTATGTTATGTTATGTTATGTAACATTTTCCCATTGAATAAACATTGAATATAGCGAATTGTGTATGACGGATTTTTGCCTATATCGGACAAAATGTCCAGTCCGGTGACAATGCATTTCCATTAAAAAGCACTCGTGTATACCGGACAAGCTGGTTTGTATGGTGCACATGTGCAGATGCAACAGAGCAACGAATTGAAGTTCAGCTTTCCTCCTCACGGAAACTAAAACTGGCACGGTTTCCATCCCAGTTGGAGCAACACGCAATATCATCCTCACTGTCATAAACTCACATCTTTTTTGCCCGTGAATTTAACAGGCACCGTTTTTTCAGTGAAAATCAGCAGATGTTGGGAACTCTGTGACCTACATGTAGTTCAACTGATACAATGCACTGAATGCAATTGTCTTGAAAAATGCACTGTTATCAGTTGAAGGGGCACTTACTTTGGGAAAAGTGATACACAGATTATTTATTAGAATGTTGCTTTGTATAGGTGGTGTGCTACTGCTTTATAAAACTGTACCCCTGGAAATAATGTGTTCCTGTGCTCGCCAATTATCCACCTTTTGATTACGTAATTTTTTCCCAAAGGAATTACTACATATCTTGCTATATCATAATAGAAAACACTGAACAATTAATCCTTTTTTGCCCACTCAAACAATGCTGAACACCCTTTGGAGGTAGCTTATATTTCACATTATACACCCCCATTTAAAGTTCAAAATCATTAATTACTGGCCGCTAATATAGCGTGTGCACGTATGTACATGTGTGTCATATACTGCATTAATTACTGAGGTAATAAAACCCTGAAATTCAGTGTACGATTTTGTAAACCTTTCTTACTCAGATGGATTGTAAAGGGTTTATGCAGCAGAAACCCAGAGTAATCTTCACATCACAGTCAGTAGAGATATAGGGCTCCCCAACAGAAAATAAAAATCGGATGAGGGTGCATGGAGAACTTTGACCTCCCAAAATGCCAAATTTCACTTTTTCCCTGACTGGAACGCCACCTATACTCTTGCGCCCTCAGCATGCCATGCTTAATTTTTGTTGTTTATGTAAAAAACTTCCCATGGTATCATATTATGAATAAATCATCTTGGGCTGTTGAGGGAACAGTCTGGAAATGCCCCTGATATTACTGCTGAAATGGCCAAAAGTAGCATCTCCCAGCACCCCCTATAGGACGCTCCCTCGACAGCCCACAAAAATTTTCAGATTACTGCGAACCCTACACACAGTAGACAGACGTGAAAATGGAGCGCTCATTTCTCATCTTGGAATCTTTGGCCCTTCTGCTTCCCCTAAAAAAGAAACTGAAGGGTATTGTCTCCTAAAAATTTGTAGCTTTCCTATTAAACCAACCATCTTTCACCAACGAAAATTTTAGGCAAATCTGAGATCATCATATATCACTCCCTAATGTTTAACTGCCTGATTCATTACAAAAATCTGTTAATGTACTTCACTGCTATAATGCATTCTCATTAGCTTAAGAAGCTGTTAAAATTCTTCTAGTCACTGTTAGAAAAGAGCTAGCTGTGTTTAATGCTGGCTGGTATGTAGGCTTTTGCTAGTCTTGAGTCAGTGGGGGCATCGGTGTAAAAACAAATCGTACCCCACTGCGACATTTGATGTTCGACAAAATTGCACCCTATTGCAATGCTGGACATTTGACACCTTTGACTTTGAAATCATCCCTTCCTCAAGCCATTCATTTGACAAATTCTCAGTAGTATTTTAGCCAGCTCAAATTCAAACATACAAATAATTGACTGTGTTGGACCCTGGAATCCACATTAGTAATGGAGCTACACAACCACGATACTTCACAAGAACCAAAACAAAAAAACAGAAACAGGTAACGTAATAGGCTTCATTCACAATGCATGGGTACAAACTGAATTCATCATTTACTCTCTTTATGAGTGTTTCCACAAACACTTATTCATTAATTACGAACAGGCATTTGCATCCAATTTAGACATAATTTCCATTTATTATCTGGCACTCAAAATTTTAGGATTATGAGATATTTATCAAGTTCCAGGTTGGCTTTAAGGGGACCTCTTATGTTGAGCAAAATAAAAAATAATTTTAACCCATTTAACCGCCTACTTAACCTTTTGATAGAGCTCATTTTGAGTCACTGAATTCTTATTTAAAGATGTGCTGAACTTAACCTTGAGTGAGCCATCTCTGACACTCAGTTCAGGAATGGTATGCTGAAAAAATCCATTCAGTTACGTTCAATGCATTTCAATTATACAGTAACTCAAAATGTGCTCTATCGAAAGGTTGTGCAGGCAGTGAAAGGGTTAAAATAATTTTGTGAATGAGGCCAATGCTGCTTTTGTGCATTATAACACTGTGGCTTCTCGGTTCCATGTTACGGTTCTTCCCTCTCTGGAAAAAAAAAAAAGTCATCTTCATTTATTGTTTGTAAAATTCAACAACACGGCTGTGAGTTTGGTTTGCTAACTTGTAAGACCATGCACTGTTTTGATTGCATTCAAATCAGCGATGTGTATTTTCACCATGTAGCTCACCCTTACAGGGTTCATTAGACTTCTGAAAAACATCAGCAGGTTGGAATAGCATTTGTCTCATTTATAATGCAAATGTAAGCTCTCGATTTCTGTGAACAAATTAACAGCCTTTCAGAAGATGGATACCCCCACTGCAGTGTGTAATTTTCTGGAAATTTCTCTCGTCCCACTTACTCCCACAGGGCCATATTTTTAATATTGCTTAATGGTAGATTACATTGCCATGCAGGACTTTACAACTCTTTTTTTTCCGCCTGCCTTTTTGCTAATTTTCATAAATAATGTGTCATTTTGTGCGGATGTGTCGACTTCATTCATATGCATCGTCACAATGAGCATTTGCGTCTGTTTTTTTTGGATGGTCCTCTCTTGCCCGTTGACATATTTTCATCATCATCTACTTTACGCTGACTGCTCCTGTCCACTGCTCTGCAATTATATCAAGTCCTGTTTACTTCTCGCGTAAATTTAGTTTGTAAGAATAAAATACAATGTAATAAAAATTCATTGAAGAGCCTAGTGCTTAAAGTACTTAAGTCGCATTTTCATACACCGTCAGGTAAGGATGGGAAAACGTCTTTTATCTATTTAAATACCCTGCCTCAAGTTTCTCAAGTTGGACGTTTTGTGACTTAAGTACTTTTAGCACTGGGGTCTTTGATTCAAAACCCTTGGAAAAAAATGAAGACACAGTGCTCCTCAGGAGAGAATTTGTTACAGAGCAGAATGTAAATTTTGAAAAACTCTATTGCATACTTATTATGTGTTTTAAAGGCATTTCAAATAATATGCAAAATAGTTGGACCAGAATTATGATAAGCCTCAAAGTTTGATGAATTAGCTTGTTTCTTCCAGGACGAAATATTGATGAAATTGTGTTGTATTTATTGGCAAAACTCAACACTGAACATGTTGTTGATTACTTAGTTTCACCTCTCGAGAGAACTCTTTATTGTTTTACTGTTATAAATGAAGAAATAAGTGATAGAAATAACACCCAGATTTTATGTATTTTTCTCCCATCCCCACAAGCTATCAAAAAATTTGGAAATTAATCACGTCTTCAGGATGTGCAAAGTAAAGTCAGAACCACTTTTCATGACGGTGCATTTCAATCCTCACTTCAACTGCCTTTGCTGTACCTCCTCAGAAAAAGAGATTTCTTGACCCAGCATCTCAAGCCAGGATTGACCGATTTCTAGCTCAGAGCGTTTATCAGTGAAGTGCTTGAGAAACCACTGGAAATTGAACTAATTGAACACTAATAGAGCCACCTTCAAATTCTTGAAATTACAGTATGGATATCAAGCTTTGCACATTACTGATCCAGCCACTGGTAAGATTGCAAATGATCTTAGAATCAATACTGACACAGGCTCTCTGAACTGATGCTAATGGGCCCAACCATTGCATGTAATACTGTCAACTATATGATTCTCATACAAGGTTTGAAATATGGGCTGGTCTCTTTTGCAAGGTTTGAAGTTGGTTTAGAAACTAGAAATTTTTCACCAGTGATTCTTGGTTTCAATAGGCGGCTTCCCCAGGAAATCATGTCACCTATTGTGACCCCATCGAAAAATCACATGGCTTCTCTCTTAAAATGCTTGCAGCACATGTGATGTTCCATAAGATTCTCCTCTAGGTCTGTCACTATTGAGAATTTCCCAGTTACCTTTTGTTGCCATTAAAAACTAAATAAAAAAAAAAAGCATTAAGGATAATGTTTAATTTCTGTGGTAATGGTACAGGCATACTGTGAATCACTCTCACTGATGAGGATTATAACTCAATTGATCTTGGGAAGTTTTAAATTAAGTCAATCACGCACTTTAAAAGGAAGCGAACATCTGCATGTGAAAGTGTAGTTGGGTTGGAACAGGTTTGTGCTTTGTGTTTACAATACTGAGTCCTGGTTAGGGCAGCACAAGATTTCTCTGACACACGAGTAAGTTATATATTCTGTCTTTTGTAATCAAATATCCATCCACTCTCCACTCAGTGATGATTCATTTTCAGCCAATGAACAAGAAAACAACTTTCATTTTCACATAAGCCCTGAGGATATTTTCCCTTCTAAATTAGAGACCATAGCGGAGAGGTCTGACATCCAAGGAATGAAGAATACGACAGAATAAGTAGCATTTACTGAATCAAACCAAGTGTCTTCAGTCATTCCCCTGGTGTTTCTTTTGATGATTTGGCTATCCTTTATCTGCTGTAATGATGAATAAATGCCCTGTGTCTTTGGCCTTCACATTCACAGATGCAGGTATTGGCTTTTTAATGTCTGCCTCAAAAAGAAAACCACCATCTGTCACCTTGGGTGTTTGAGCTGACTGGCTCGTGGGACGAGAAATTTTTTCCGGTTGTTCTCCTCAGCGGTAATTAATTTCATCCTGACAGACCACAGTTCTGATGCGAGCGGGTTAGTGTTTATCAAAAGCGGAAAACATCGGAGGCAAAAGCTTTGCTGTAGGGAGGGATCGTCACTTTATCTCCTCCTGAGTGGAGCCCCTCTCGGCATTAATAACAGCCGGATCACATGATAAGAGGAGCTGTGTGACATGCTCGTCAGAAAGAGGACTGCCTCGCGTACCAGTCTGCCAGTCCACAAAGGAGTAAGTCATTATTAAGTTAGACAGTCTCCGAGGGGCAAAAAATAGAACCTGCCATGTTTTGATGCTTTCTGCCAGTGCGGCGTAACGCAGTGACGACCAGTGTTGCGCTCTGATAGATGCTTCTTCCACTATGGTTTAGAGAGCGAATCTGGCAGCCGCTGTGTCAGTGCGCGACTCTCGTACTCTCTACTGCCTGTGAGCAAGGGACCACATCTCTGTTCAGCTATTGTGGGGGGAGAAATTGCAAACTTTCCTTAGGATTGTTTAGCTGGTAACAATTGCACTAAATGAAACATTATAGTATTGGAGGGAACCATTTGATTTCTCCAAAGTGGATGATGTTTGGATTTACATGCACATGTGTCTGTTAGCTAATGGTGCTAATGCTTGGGTGCAGAGAGGAGAAACAGATCTTTATTCAGCAGTGTTTGATTCTCCAGGCTGCCTGCTGACAGTCTTTTAAATGCACTTCTTAAAACGAACATGATGATAATGAGGATGGTGATGATGATAGTGATGATGATGTGATGAAAAAGACGATGACGATGATGGTGATTGTGATGACGATTGGCGATGATGATAATGATGAGGATGATGATGACGTCAATGATGACGATGATGGGAATGATGATGATGACATTGATGATAATGATGTGATGATGATAACGATGATGGTGATGATGATTGTGATGATAACGATGATGACGATGACATTGATGATGATGATGACGATGATAATGATGTGATTAAGATGATGATGATTACGGCGATGAAGGTAATCATAATGCGACGATGATGATTATGACTATAATGATGATGACAATGATGATGACGATGAAGATGATGGTGATGATTATGATGATGAGAATAATGATAATGATGTTGAGCATTAAGTGTTTAGTTTTGGTACTTTTCACTAAACCAAACAGGATAATTTGACTGGTTATTATTCGTGCAGTTCCTGTCCTTTTTAACTATAGGAATTTTGGCTGCTCTATCTCTGCCCCACGCAGACCTCTGCAGGCAATGCTGCCCTTTTAGGGCTAGTAGAGTCAAGTGAAGGGTCATGAACTATGAGTTTGCACCCCTGCAATTCCTAAGACAACAGAGAGCACAACTGTCATAGCCTTGCAACCACCAAGACAAGAGCAAGTCCCTTTTAATTTATTTTTATTTTTTTATCTAATTTTATTGTTTTTTTTTTTTTTTTTTTGTACCCCTGAAGGCTGGCAAAGATTTGACGATATCATGACTATATATATTAGGAGCAGTACAAAACTTTTCAGGGATATTTGATTTGATAACTAAACTTCACTACCTTCTACAATATTTATGTTTGGTCTCATTAGTAGGGAGATTAAATCCATCAGTCTCTTTATAAAAATTCCTTGGCGCTCAACTTTGCTCCTTAAAACATGAGGGCATTTTATTGCATCAATGCCTAGTTTCATGAGAGACAGTTTATCACTACTCACAGCTTTGGGCATCCACAGGTACACAAATCAGCTCAGCCTCCATTGATCCCTTAGAAGGGGGATGCCTTCCCCTCTCTTAGTAACCATATAAATATGTGAGCTTTTATTCGGTAGATTTTTCCAACACAGAAAACCAGCAAAGAATTTTCACATCTGTGGAGTGGATTTGGGGATTGATATCTGCTCTTTGCATCAGAAGATCTGACTGTCTTTTGATTATGAAACTTTTATTTTAGCCTTCCCTGTGACAATTTCAGGAGATACAAGTGGTTTGATGTTTTCTTTCCTTGTCTTCTTCTTTGATTATTTCATGTCTGTTTAATTCTTGTTTAAGGTAGAGGACCCTCTTCTGTAGACATTGACATTATATATTCTGTTGCAACTCTTTTTCATTTTTTACTTTTGAATCAGATTCTGAGTAGTGCTATTTGATAAAGTTTGATCCAACAGGTTGCTCCACCTATCAATGAATTTGACAATTTAATTGTTAATTGATATCTTTGATGGCATTTAATATATTAAATTGAATAAATTTAATTTTACATGTTGGATAAGTGAGGGGTTTTAACAGTTGATGCACAAGTGTTTGGTATTTCGAGTGCTGGACGTTAAGCGAGGACCTTTAACTGCTGGATTCGGATATTGCTCATAATTCAATGAAACGTTGCTTCCCAATGATGACTGAGATGATGACGACAGTGATAGTGATGACGATGATGATGATGATAATGAAGATGAGGATGATAGGGACAGAAGGAATAAGTTGAAGATGAAGAAGAATTTAGCTGGATACTCTCCCAATCCAGGTTATTTCACACAGCTTCGTATTTTTTAATTTATTCAGCAGGTTCAGTACAAAAACAAATTAGCTTGATTACTTGGCTCAGGGGTGCAACAGTTCATTTATCATAACAATAAACTCTGACAGCAATATGTATTTGTTAGTTTTCTCATTCATTTATTTCCTTATTTGCTTGATCAATCTACACTGCAGGCCAAAATATTACAAACATTGAGAGTTTTTCAAAATTTGGCTAGTTTTTCTTAACTTAAAGTATATTTTCAGCAACAACGAAAAACAGAATAACATGGAAACACATATCTTAAGTAGAAATGTGTGAAATTATTTGCTAAGAGGTATGCATATTCAAATTTGACTTTCTACAAAGTTCCCTCCCGTAGCCTTGGTTACAGCCTGACATATCCTTGGCATTCTTTTCAGCAGTTAAAGGAGAGAACTTCCTGGTTACACATTCCAGGCTTTCAAGAGTTCCTTCATGAGCTCTTTTGAACCTGATGGGTGCGCTTCTCTGACTGCCCGGTCAAGTTCACCCCACAGCAACTCAAGTGGAATTTCAAGATGTACAGTTGTTAGCCAGCAACATTTTTAGTCAATACTAGCGTCCCTTTGGCATTTTCTGTGCCTTTGTTGCTCAAAATTAACTTTAAGATGACAAAAACCAGCCAAATTCTGAAAAATGCGGGGTGTTTGTAATATTTTGGCCTGTAGTGTATATGACTGCTAAATTCACTGAGACTGATGCTACTTTGCTTCAGTTTTCAAGCCTAGATTCTAAAGCACAAGACCGTATTGCGCCTGTAGCGATTTTCTGCCTTTTTAGAGGACTATTTTGGCAGTTTCAGCAGTGATGCCCACTCCTGACTTACAGTGACTAACAGTCTTCATTCTCAGTCCAAGATTATTAAAATCTCTCATGGTGTAAATGGCAGTTTGAAAATGACCAGTGATCTTGTGGGTTTTCTCCTCCTCCCTAAAACAACATCAGTAACCATTCCGCCACTTTACGGAGGGTAACTGTGAATCATAACCTTCTTCTTCACCTACAGATTCTTGGGTTCTTGGGTTCTTTGGTGGCTGCTGACATACATGATTAACCCTTAAAGCACCAAAATAAATTTTTTAAAAGCATAAATTTGATTATCTTGTGCTGTTGAAAACCTATCATGTGGCAACTTTTTTAAAAGAGCTCCCCTGCAGGAGCTCTTTTTAACAAGTTGTCAGATGATAGGTTTTCAACAGCTTTGATGTTGGTATCCTACATCACTGAGCAACAATAGCTGGTGAATAGCAACAGAGGATAATGTGCGCACATGCATGCTAATTTCAGAGACAAGGCTAATTGGTTTCCTCTAAGCGACTTTCTGTTCAAGCCTTGGGACATCTAATGACACTAAAATGCATGGGAAGTATGAAAACTTTGTCAAAAAAACTGCTTTACAAACATCGATATCGTCTCAGGTAGGCGTTATGAAGAAAAGTTGGCTATTTTTAATGGAGAAATAAATTTTATAGTCCCTTACTTAGAACTGTTTATTTCTCCACCATATTTTTGAATGATAAAATATAAAATAAGGCAGGAATGGGAAGAATACTGCATTTCTAACACACGCATGTACTGTTATGTGCTCACTCATACATACACACATAGATATATCCATGCACGCACTCAGTCACTTGCGTTAGAATCATGGTGTTCTAATGAACAAGGCTTTTTACACAGTTCTGTGAGAAACTATATTTAATGTGAGCGTGTAGTGCCTGTATGTCCACTCATACCACATTTTTAATGTGTCTTAGCCTGGGTGAAGGTCAATGACTATGGAATTAATTAACAGGAAAATGTATCTTTTCATATTGAAATTAATGGTGCTATCGGATATAGCTGGATGTTTTGTTCAGCTCAGGGCACAGATAAAGGTGTGGACACTGCTCTGCCAAGCTGGCAAACTGAATTATCAAGCTAATTACTCAGTAAAACCCATAACACCTCTTTTTGGTTCTGTCTGTGCTTTAGGCAAGAGGGCTTTTTTTGTATATCTCATTGCAGTTATCTTGCTAACTCGCTAACCTTGCTTTGTGGGTGGGATCATTTGAGCCCAAACAGAACTCCTACCTCTTCACTGAGTATAACTCATTTTAACTGTGCAGTGCACTGCAGTCAAGGTGTTGCCACACATTAAATCATAACCAAACTCATCATAGTTTTCAGCTTGTCATTTTTTTTTTTTTTTTTTTTTACAGAATTGTGTTAATGACTGTGCTCTCTGGGAATCCATTGCAAGGAATCCAGACGGATACTGAGCTGTTTGTTCTCCTGAGACCAGAACCTTGATTTGATCAGACGAGTTTAACACAACAGGGATTTTTCCAAATGCTGCTCTGTGAACTTCAAAGATCTCCCACTGCTGAATCAGTAGAGCCCTGTGTATTCTCAGCCCACACAGCTTGTTATTTATCGCATCATACGCTGTATTGAAACAAGATCAGTCTTGTCTGATATTCGGTGCTTGTACAACAGGACCGTGTCACAACATGTTAAGAGTTTTAAGGTCCATAGAGTTGGAGGAACATTAGCATTGGATTATTTCTCCACCATCTGTCTGGCTTATTAAAATATAAAATAAGACTTGGGAAGAATACTGCATTTCTCAAATCCTCTAAATAACGAATGTCAGGAACACAGAATTTGACAAATCGAGAATCAATTAGAGGTTAGCCTGTGGGTCAAACCAGGGGTTCTACAGATTGGGTTTTAGGTAAGCATGCTTCATTTGTCAGTGAACTGTATTAGCCTGGATGGGACATTCCCGGCTGGTTACACCATGGATGCATGGGGGAAAGTGGCATATAGCTGGATGTTTGGCAGTCCTGGACATCGAGGATGTAGAGGACGTCTATCTAAACTGGATTATTTATGATAGCGGCCTGCTATCATTGGGGCTCGGCCTGTTTTTGATTCTGACCATAGGATAAAGAAAACTTTTTTTTTTTTAAAGCATGGTTATCCTCGACAGAAAGCTCAATAAAATTGGATTTGACGTCATTTGAGGCAAATAGGACTAAACATACTGAGTATAACTCATTAAATCCGATAAGGCAAGGGTGAACCAAGTCGCCACAGATGATGACTAACTAAGAGATCCATGCAAAGATCCGGTATTATTGCACCTTCCACCTATTCCAAATCACTAGGAACAAACCAACTGATGAAGAAAGGAGTTCAGGTTTCTCTGGACCAAGTCTAATGGATTAAATCAAGAGTGACACTCAAATCTAAACTTGCATAGACACTCAGCTATATTGTGATTAAAATTCTTCATGATGTTCACAACTCTTTATTATCTTATGTTGTGTATTGAAACAAATCAGTCTTGTCTAAATGGACGCTCAGCTCTGTTGTGATTTATGAATCTTTATGATATCTTAACCATAATCAAACTGTTTTTCTGGAAGTTGGGGGGGACTTTGACAAAGCGATCTCGCTTCTCCCTAAATAACTTTCGGTTATGATACATGTTGTATTGAAATTGTCATGAAATGAGTATACAATCATGCCTAAATAAAAACAAAATCAAATAAAAAAAAAAAACTGTGACAGTTATGAGGCAATTTCATTGATTGTACAAAAATAAAACTGCAGTCTGTGATTATTTGTCTGCGCATTTCTGGTTCGGTAGTTCTTGATTTTTATCATTACATAACTATAATTTATGCAGATTATGGAGTGGCAACCTGTCCTGGATGTATTCCTGTCTTTTACCTGATGTAAAAATGAAAGGGCTCCACTATGACTCCCAGCAGGCATCAGTACTTTGGCCAATGTATGGATGGATAATTCAAATGTATTTATGCTTTCCCTGTAATTCACAACATGTCAATCTCATGAACTGTTTTACTAACAGAGCAGTACTCTTCAGACGGTGTTTTCGGAGATGCTGTTCATGGTAATCAGTGGCGACTCATCTCCCTGCAGTTTGAGTGACATGCGATTAACCCAGCCACTGTCTAAATTAAGCTCTAATTTAAGTGATAATTTTTTTTTTTTTTTTTTTTTTGGAGGAAAGGTTAATACTGGTAGGAGGAATTATAAACTATTTTTTTTCCCAAGTGAAGCAAGGAAAGTGTTTTAAGGGAGATGGAAAACTAGGTAGAACAAATTAAAGGAAGTAATAACTGCAATAAATTATCCTTCACTTGCTTCACTCAGGACCCAATTTGGATACACAAAGTAAGATTTTGACCAACAATTTTTCTTTCATTGGCTTAGGTTTGCTCGAAACTAGCCCTGTGACATGCACGTGCACTATATTTCACAGTGCTTATCATTTGTTGCTTCTATTCAACTGCGTCCAATCAAAAGTTAGCTTCAGATTCACAAGCAGGTGTACTGGACAATGACACAACTCTAAAAAGCATTTCTTTCAAAAAACCTCCTCAGGATTGAAGCTAACAAACAAAAACAGTGTAACAAGAGTTGCAGTAACTGTTGCCAATTACCAGCTGAAGAGCAATTAATCACTCTAAGAGATTTTTGATTTAAAACTTCATAGGAGTTGAAGGCTTTACTCCCCCTGAGATAGAATCGCTTGTTAAATAATTCCTCTCAGTTCATCTACTTCCCCAATGAAAAGCATGACTCTGTGTGAGTTTGGAGAGGCTCGTTGCTCCTTAATAAAATGGCAAATGCTTGTGAATCTTTTAAATGCCAGGCAACAAAGATATAAACAGGTGAAACAAAGACTGCTTTTCATTATAATAAAACTGTAATGCAGTCATCTGGCACACAGTTTTACTGTGGGAAAATATCAGTAAAACAAGGTGAATGTAACAAATAAGGTTTTAAAAAAAAGTTGGTTGATCTGAATTTTTATTCATTCACACTGTTTGTTACAATTTTTTGAGTTCACAAGAATCAAGAATGCAAACTAATTTTGTCCTTTGTCCAGTGATTTTACTGATTTATTTATTTACCTAGGTAGGTGGATTTTGAAAACACAAAGACATTTCAGTCAGCCAACTCAGGAGTAAATCATTCATTGCAGTGTTTACAAATTGATAAAAATGATAGTTTTGCATTCATGCTTTGACCTTGAAACTCAATGCAGCCTACTGCGCATGAGGAGAAGAGGGTAGAATGTATCTAGATGTGACGAGGGTTGGACTCAGGCTCAGACAGAAAATCAGTTCCACAGGTTTATTAATGAGCTTTCTCCAGCTCCGGGCCAAGCAGTAATTATGCAGTACAAAAGGTCTAAATCAAAGTCTGGGTACAGTTCAAAGGTCAAAAGCCAAAGGGTAGGAATCCCAGAATGAGGAG